>OY482664.1:393084-1593084 GCA_960531205.1 Andrena bicolor
CGAATTTATTATAATCGACCTGTCGCGAGGCTTTCCAACACGATCCGGCAACACTCCAACGCCCCCTAACACAGTATTTACTTCACAGTAAGCCTCCGTAAAGGTGCGATCCCACGGCGCGTGGCTCGGCTAGTTTCGTACCGTCAGATCGCACCTTATATATTCAGTGCGATATTGCAGTATCTTGCTTATACCTTAAGGCTGCCGTCTCAGCGAGCCTTGAATGTGTGCGCACGGTCACACAAGCTAGGAAAACCGTGTACGTATACGCGTGTAGTAAACAAATCGTAAATTACAACTTTCGTCCTGGAAGCGGCCAGAAAGAAGTTTTTGCGGGTACAGTTGCCTTCAGTAGACATCTGTGCAGGGTGGTCTGGTGCGTTTGAACGCTAATAACCACCGTACGCTGAGATAATAATGAATTTCTCAATCGAAAACTGACAGAATGAGGTTCGAGTACATTAGCGCCACCAACGGAGAAGCCTTGAAGTTTCATTCTGTCAGTTTTCGATTCAGAAATTCATTATTATCTCAACGTACGGTGGTTATTAGCGTTCAAACGCACCAGACCACCCTGCACAGATGTCTACTGAAGGCAACTGTACCCGCAAAAACATCCTTCTGGCCGCTTCCAGGACGAAAGTTGTAATTTACGATTTGTTTACTACACGCGTATACGTACACGGTTTTCCTAGCTTGTGTGACCGTGCGCACACATTCAAGGCTCGCTGAGACGGCAGCCTTAATTAGGGGGTTACATACGATTAGCCGCAGCGAAAATAAATGATTTTAAGAATATTTTTAGAGGTTTTATTAAAATAAATAAAACAAAATACTTATTACATATGATTTATTAAAATGCACGAAAAAATTTATTTACAATAATCTTTGTAAGTCTGCCCAAAAGTTTTCATGCACAGTGTTCGGCAACAGATAGTAGAAAATGAACCGAGTGATTCTACGTAACAAAATCAGATGAAAATTGGGAGAATTTTCGTTTTTCAAGAATAACGAAATTGGGGTGGAGAATTCGTTGTTTAGTTATTAACCCTTTAACGCCCAGAGCCGTTATTTCAAAATTGTGAGATAATATATATATATTAGTCTATATATACATATAATGGTTCTATAGGATAACTAGATCAAAATTGAATATTGATTATTTCAATTTTTCTCCATTCCGTGCCGAAAGTTAAATATAAACAGACGATAGATTTTTACGCACATTCAAAATGAGTGTTGCACCGGTGCAACACTGGGAGTTACAGGGTTAATGGTTGAACCGTTTGAACATCCAATGCAGGAACGCCTGAAGAACGGCAATTCGGCGATCAGCAGGTCGCGTTGCGAAGGTCAGTAAGGTCGTGTACAGTCGCCGTCAGAAAACAATGACCCATGGATAGCAGCTTACTCGCAGCAGTAGTGACAAGTGCGTCGTTGTGATTAGTGATTACCTCTTTCTTAAGTATAACTATTGCACGGGACAAAAAATTTAAGAAATCACCTGAGACACACTGCGGAATATTATATATAATACCTGTAGCTTTAAAATTGATCAGATAATTAAGGCGTTTTACAATTATCGTTAGCACCGTTTTGAAAAGAGCGATTCGCAAAAACGCGTTGCAATTCCCTCGTGGTTAACGAAGCATTATATTTAATGCATACCAAATGTGCTCTTCATATATCGTGGCGTTGAATTCACTTTTAGCAATTTCACATTCTTAACAGTGCAGCAATTTCGTACAGAGATGAAAATACTTACTTCGCAATGCGCAGCGGGGAGTCGCCACTGACCGAATATACCGCCTATGCCAACGGGATGTAACTTGCATAACAATGTATGTAAATTTAGGTATGAAACCACTTACATCCCTGGTAGCACTTCTGGTTCGCCCACAATATCCCCAAGTTGGTAATTAGTTGGCCGCATCAAAATGCCAACAATAAATACTACTAGGAATATTTTTTTTAAAACTATGGGAATATTTCCGATTTCCAGACTTCTATACCCCCTTGAACAAAATTAAAAACCTTTCTACTACCTACGGCGGCGTATGTACACTACTCTGATTGTGAGTCACTCTTCTTTCTTGACACACTGTACGAAACATTCGATAAATAATTTTACATAGACCACAGACGAGGGATTTTTAGTATTACAATTTTATTTCACAAGTATTACGAATTGCACACGCAGGCAGAGTAGCGTCTGTCCATAGACACAAGATGAGCGACGGATTTTCCGTCACTAAACGCTTGGAAACTTAATATTCACAAGCCTGTGATTTTATTATATGATATTATAATAAAGTAAAACGGTACTATAAAAAAAAATGTATTTTATCGTCTTCTGCTATCTGAAACTTCAATTAGTTTCGAAATGATTATTTATTAACGAATAATATAATTATTAAAAAAAATACGACACGTAAAAATTGGATTTTTTTTAACATTTATTATCATTATGACATACTTGTGTCACTAAATAATTACATCAATTATATTTCTCAATACTAAGCTACACATAAATTTACATTGTGGTTCATGTAATTATCATTCACTATATATACATATAATGCACGTGAATATTACATAAATAGAACACAACACACTTAAGCTTACAAGTTATCTATAAAATGATCATTCTGTTGCTGACCAGAGATTCCAATACAATGTTATTCTTTGGCAAATGCTCAAAATCTTTAAATACAATTATAAAAATAGTAATTAAGAAGCAGAAAAATAATGTCCAAAAATCTTTACATATTTGTACCGTATCATCTTGTTTCTAAAATGATAAATTAGATATTCAATGTTTCCATACTTATTCATACATCTATTTTAGTTAACAGGAAGACACTTTTTACATAATACTGTGATGCAATTAATTAATAACGTAATAAAGGAAATTTTCGTAAGAATAGATTTTCTGTTTAGAAATAAATAAACAATATCAAATAAACATCCCAAATCATAAGTTACAAATATCATAATTAATTAGAAAGTAGAAAAATACATGGAAACAAACAAACCCACAAAGTATATCGCGTTCCATTGCATAGGATTCATCTACTTAGATTAGATAAATATTATTTATTATTAAATTGTGCTCTAAAACTTTTGGGTTTTACAAAATCATCAAGATGATGCGACCATTTTCAGTACGTCACCTAGCTCATCTGCGTAATAACTTGGAATTATAGAATTTTTAGAATCTGCACTAGATGCGTTCATAGCATCCACATCGCTTTGAGATGTAATGCCCGTTAATACGAGAAGAGTTTTAAATCCACAACGTTTTCCAAGAAGAATATCAGTGTTACAGCTAAAATAAAATAATTATGTTTTTAAAACCACGGATAAATTACTATCATAATTTCTTACTATAGGGTACGATACATACTTGTCACCGATCATAAGTGTCCTTTCAGGATTCAAACCATATTTCTTGATTATGTATTCGATCAGAAAAGATTCTGGTTTCCCGACCATCACAGCTGATCTGTTAGATGCTGCCTCTATAGTTTTTATGAAGCAACCAGTCCCTGTATTATAAAATATGTATAAATAATTTCAGTATAATTCATACAAACAAATTTATACAAATATTCGTCAACCTGGGAATTTATTATTATTTGGTGAGGGTCTTTCCGTGTCACAATTTGTCCCCACGAAGTGGATATTCGGATCTTGCAAGTAAGTAGCAGCTTTTACAAGCTTCGGGAAACTGAAATATTTATCAAAGCCTACAACAACTGCTCCGATTTCTGGATCTGGCTTAAAATTCATTACTAGCTCCACTTCGTCCCCATCCATAATATCAGGCTGTAATAACAACACACGAATATTATACAGTCAATTTGCGCTCGAACCTGATAATTAATTACATAACATTTATATAAAAAATAACTCACGCCAATGCCAGAGTGTTTGATACCTTCGGTTTCAAGTTCTTTGAGAATTCCCTCGCTACCAATTACGTATGCCTTCTTATCAAATTTTTTCTCTTTAAGATACACAGCAGCTAGAAACGATGTGCATACTATCTCGTCCTGAAACACAGAAGAAACTTCAAGTAGTGAATATCTCTTTCGTAACTATGAAGATTAACGCACGATTTTTATTTACCATTGTTGCGTCGTACTTAAGGCGCTCGCATTTTTCTACAAATTCAGATCTGGTTTTTGTGTTGTTATTTGTTATGTAGAAGAACTTTTTACCCAATTGTTTAAACTTATTCACTGTTTCAGGTGAGTTCTGTATCACCTCCGTTTCCCTCCATAGAACGCCTAAGGTTTACTGAGATTAAAACATCATTTATAACATTTTACATAACACTATTTGTCTATTAACTTTCATTTTTTATTTACTCTACACTTTAAAAATAAGAACTTAAATAGAACGGTATAATTTTTCATTCGCGACACTGAATAATCACTCACCATCACAATCTGATAAAATCACATCAATTGACTCTATGAAATTCTTAAATTCCTCTTTAGACAGTGATGTTATATGCCTTGTTGCCATTTTGCCAGTATCTAAGAGACAGACGCGAATTTTTAAATGAAAATGAAGTTAACTTGTGCCGTGCTCACAGAGTGTCTTTGTCAATAAACTACTGCACAACTGGGAGGATAATCTTGAACGGCACATGCCCCTGGCTGATAGCCACGCGCTAGCAACATGACCTTGGTGGCTTTGTTACATAATACAGGGATATAAATTGAACCTACTTCATTCACAACTATCTACACTTGTACAAATAATTGGTGGTAATCACACTACGTCACTACAATCGTTGCTTATCTCTCGTGATAATCTTCACTTCCTGTTTCAATTTATCACAAAATTCTCGGAATGTATTTTACGTAAAACAAACAATATCATCAATAGACATAAGTTGCTTGTTTCGCTCAAATGGAACGTTTAAAAACAGACTCATCGCAAAATTTAATAAAACAAAGTACGTACTTCGTACGTGAAATTATTGAACAAAAAGAAACGTAAATTTTTGTAAAAAAAAAAAAGGATAGACAGAATTGCCTGTTTATTATTCTACCGTATTAATTCGGAAAGGCGTATTTGGTCAAAAAGTGGTTCCGAGATAAATGACTTTTAGTATTCTGTGCTATGCCAGTGGTATGCTATAAAAATTGGATTAGGTTAAATATTAAATCTGGATAAAAAGGTATCTAAATACCTAAATATTTGTGACAAACCCGTAAAATCTTAATATATAAAACAGAAAGTGTTTGTCTGTTGCCTAAAAACTTTCGAACGGTGAACTCCGGGGTCACGAAATGTGTTCAATCTCATTATGCCAGCTAATTCAGAAGAATGTGACTATTTTCACAGAAAGAAAGAAATAAATAAAAAGATTTTTTTGTAAAATCAAACTCTAAATTTCGGGCGAAGCCGAGTAGTAGTGCTAGTATTTCATAAACTCCAAAAGAAACTTTGATACATACGCCCAAAATCAGGCATCGATTTCAAATACGTCTAAAATATAAACTGTTGTATCTTCAGTTTTAACATAGCTTTCTTATTTAATATACATATACATAAACTATTTTTCTGCTACCTGGCAGCAATAACTCAATTTAAGCTACAGTTCCAGATACGTCCTTTCGAATTAACACGCCAATATTGGGTTCGCTACTGGTATAAATAAATACAACTATAGTGTAATAAACATCTTTGTAATAAATTAATCATTGTTTTTAATAAATACAACAACAAGTATTTCAAATTGTATTATTTCAGTAACACTGTGAAGTCAGTGCATGTTTTCATGGAAAACATTATTGTATCCTATGCTCAAGGCGTTATATATTTATTTTTAAATTTTTGTAAATGAGGTAAGAGGTCGCCAATAGCGTCAATATAATAATCAGGAATAAAGTCCTTCTCCTCCGAGCACTCTGACTTTTCCCACCTACTGACGTCTTGCAAACTAGTAACTCCTGTTAAGACCAACAGAGTCTTAAACCCGCAACGAGTTCCTAATAGTATATCTGTGTTATGCCGGTCTCCGATCATTAATGTACGCTCAGGAATGACTTTAAATCGTTTTCTCAATACTTCTGCTAAATAACGCTCCGGTTTGCCCATTACTACAGCTTTTCTTTCTGCACAACTTTCTATACACCGCACTAAACTTCCAGTACCTATAAAAAGAGCATCTCTTTTAGAATTCAAATTACATGCGAACGATAATCAAGCATTTTAAATTATAAATACCTGGTATGACAATATTATCGCTATCAGCAGGAAATCGTTCGTCTGTATTTGTTCCAATGAAATGTATGTTAGGATCGTTTAGATACGAAGCTGCCTTTACCATCTTGGGGTAACTGAAATGCTGATCGAAACCAACTATAACTGCGCCTACTTCGGGATCCTTTGTGAATGTAGTGTACGGAACATCCGGATTAATAGGATCTGGTCCGACGCCAGTATGCGAAATACCGACTTTTGCTAATTCTTTTCCGATAGCTACAGCAAAAATTGTAATATTTATAGTACAATGAAGTGTATTAATATTGTGTAATAAAAATACATATCTTACCTTCAGATCCTATGATATAAGCTTTCTTCTTGAAACCCAAATCCTGCAAATAGCAAGCAGACAAATTTGCAGTACACACAATTTCTTCCGCAGTTGCTTTGAAATTTAAAATTTCACACTTCTGCACGAATTCTTCTCTGGTTTTCGTACTGTTATTAGTTACATAGAAGAACTTTTTACCGAGAGAGCGGAAATAATTTACAACTTCTGCCGCACATGGCAGGGGATTCATATTCATCCAAAGTACACCTAAAGCATGAAATTAATATTACCTTGGATTTTATAATATTCGCAGGATATATTTCTTATTTAAAACTTACCATCGCAATCACTAAGTACAGTATCAAAAGAATTTAAAAATTCACTAACATTATCATCATCGAGAGTTTTAAAATTTATTGCGGCCATGCTAGAAGACAAATTTTGTTGTAAGAATGCAAATACAATTAATGAAGTATAAACCTTATTGCATGTGAACATATTTGGTAATTATATTTGTTATAGAAATTCATGAAACTGATTTACAAATTGCGATAAAATACTATATAATAAAAACCTAGATAAATGTATACAAGTAAAAAAATTTCGAACTTTATTTTAACAAAATTTCGAATTTTATTTTAACAAAATTTCGAACTTTATTTTAACAAAATTTCGAACTTTATTTTAACAAAATTTCGAACTTTATTTTAACAAAATTTCGAACTTTATTTTAACAAAATTTCGAATTTTATTTTAACAAAATTTCGAATTTTATTTTAACAGAATTCGATCATAAAGTAATTTCGGATTAAATTGCCGCTAACAGGGTTGCCATTATTAGTTAATAGGACAAAAATATATCTGTATATTTTTTACAAATTAGTATGTTACTATTCAGAAAATTCATTTATATAAAAAAAGCCAAATATTAGAATAAGTTATTAAATTGTAAAGTTTTATGTTTAAATATAAGTTGATTTTATATAAATCACCTTAGATGCAATTTAATACTGTAGGCTTGTTTATTTATAAATCTTGATATCATCTCTAATATGAATATATTTATATAGAATGCCGATATGCTTTTACTGTCATGTGTCAAAAATCAAAATACATGAAACTCACGTGTCTTTATGAAGGTTAAGTTTGTTATTTGAACTCGAGAATATTTTTTTCTTGTTTTGCCACCACCGTCGCACAAATTTTAAAACTCGTAATTAAACAAATCTTTCTCCTTAGGTAATTTTAACTTTAGTAATTGACCAGCTTCAGAACTCGGTAATTATGAAGAAAAAAACGAAAGTAACGACGAGTAATATATGCGTGTATGTGGTGACGTTCAGGTTGATGTAATAGGCGAAGATCGTGAATGGTCGTGAATGCTTATCATTCAGTTCGATTAACAAATCAAGACTTCTTATCAAGTTCACACATGATTCATGAGTAAATAGTAAATGGCACTGTTAATGGTAAATACAGTATTATTATCAAAACGTTGTCAGACAACAGTAATGAAATAAATGTTGCAAATTCAAAGACTGAACTCTTATTTTGTAAGTTTTAGAAAAGATTCTCATTTTTTTCATACTCTATGAAGCAAACAGTAAAATTAATTTCAGGATGGAACAAGGGAAAATAATCTAAACTAAACTAATAACAGGAATATAAATAAATAAAAGAATACAAATTATATTATACACAATAAAACGATCTCACCATTCTATACCATGCTTGTACAAACAGTATGTACAAACTCTTATTATCATCTATGCTTTCGTGAATCCTACGTCGTACTTTTTCATTCTTAAAATAAATTATTCGCTTTTACAAAGGACATTCCCAAAACAGATATAAAATAGTAGATTTACAACTTGTCATTGCTGAGTTACATGTTCAATTGTTTACGTAGTAGTTATTGGTGCGCCCCTTTTTTTTTTTAAATCTTGTGTTCTTGCCTTACGTGAATATAAAAGAGACCGTGGTAAATTTTTCAAAAAATTTATTATAAAATATATTATACCTTAGTTAAGTACATATTCAACACTACGTACGTGAACGATGTCTATGTATGTATAACAACTACGGATGAAGTCTCTGCTTTCTGAGCTAACCGCGAACGAAAACGGGACTTGAACACGGAAACAGAAGAAAAACGTGTTTTTTCTCGAGATAGACGTAGAACTTAAATTATCATTTAACGGACAAAGATTATAACTCAGCTGAACTTTCTGCGAAGAGAAAGTGAATGTACACTAAGTTTGAGCGTTATCATCGTATGTACATTTCTGGATTACACAGACGTCTGGAGGTCATACGTTAAAAAATGAGCGTATTTACGGCGCGCTTTTAAAATTGCCGCGCAAAGATTAAACGACGTTTGAACTCATCAAGGTGCGATTTCATGCTGAAGGTGCAATTTCATGCTCGTTTTGAGCGTCAAAACTAGTCACGTGATCGGTCCACGGGACTTTCAGCGTCAACGCTCGTTTTGAGCGTCAAAACCAATCACGTGACCGACGCTCAACCAACGAACAAGCCAGACAGAGTGAACGAGCGTCAAGCGGAAAAGCTAAACTCGGTAAACCGTCAGCATGAAATTGCACCTTCACGCTCGACGCTCGTTTTGAGCGTAAAAATCAGTCACGTGATTGGTCTACGTGACTTTCAGCTAAACTAAAAGCTGAACTCGGTTTAGCTTTTTCGCTTGACGCTCATTCGCTCTCATACGCTCGTTCGTTGGTTAAGCGCCGGTCACGTGATTGGTTTTGACGCTCAAAACGAGCGTCGAGCGTCAGCATGAAATTGCACCTTCAGAGCATTGGAAACCAGCGCTCGCGACATTTGAAGATAAAATTCCATTCGCTCCAGTGCTTGTTTTTTCATACGATTTAACATGTCACTCCAATCGCTTCGTGAACTTTAGGTTCGACGTCACAACCACAAACGTAAAGTTCCAACAAAATCGGGTTAATGTATTACTGACTGAACCGAATTGAAATATACATAACCGATTAGCAGTTCATTTCCTCTTACTGGTTGATAACATAAACGTAATGCTTTTTACATTCATATATTCACTCTTACGTAATAAAAGGGCTACACTTAAAAACACGAAGCTATCTCTTCGTTACAGAGACAGTTTCGAAAGTTTCTTTTTTAATACCAATCTGTTAACCGAGCTTTGTTAACGGCATGTATGTATCACGTTCCTCCTTAAATTTTTTTTGGAATTTAAATCGAGATGGCCCTAAGTATCAGTCTTTTGGTTAAAATTTTGTTAATTTCATTAGATATAGTTGAGCATAACTCTATGAAGTTCCACATGGCCTAGTAAGAACATATACTATCTACGTTCCACAGCCAAGGACTTCTACAAACGCATATTTACGATTATACGCAATAACTTAAAAAGGAAGCGTTATGTTCGAGTAACAGTCGCGTGATCTGGGGTTAAAATGTTATTTAAGCTTCAGAGTGTTAATATATGCTGCATAAATATCGGTAAAAAAATAAACTTAACATCTACAGGTTCGTAATAGCATGTAAAAAAAAGTCACGTAAGGAACATATCATTAGAAGCTATACAAGGTGTTAAAAAATTTTTCAGCCATACTTGCCCATCATGTTCTACTAACTGTACTGAAGAAAAAAATCCATACACAGCTGTATATGAGTGGAAAGACTCTAGTCATCGAATTTCCTAAACAGTTCTATATTTGCATGCTTGCATTATTTTTTATGCAGAGTATTCGTTATTCCCTGCACTCTCGTTTTCGACAGGCTACAGCTCTTTCACTCGTACCACATTCGTGCCAGAAATAGTGGGGGTACTGAAGAGCTTATAGTGTAGAGGGCAAACTGAGCTTATAACGAAGAAATACTGTACTGTGATTCTACATGAAACAATAAATAGAAAATATGGAGTAACATTATTTGTTACGAGACTTCATTTTCGAGAAAGTTGATTTTGAAAACGGGCCTAGTGCGGGTCCATGCGACTAGAAATTGACATACCATAACAGTGAATATAGTGCAAATGCAAGGATGAAATGAATCCTTGTGTAAAAATCCGTTGAAACTGAACAACTTTTTTACGAGCGACCGAGGCTCTCTCTTTCAGAAAATCAGCTTTGAAAATTTGTCGAGAATACATGCACTTAACAAGAGAATCAAGCTCGATTTTTCTTAAAACAATGTCCCGATCAAAAAAAAGCTATTCTACAATTTCCACTTATTACTTCACAATGATTCACTTCATCCGTAATTGTGCCATATTGGCTGTTGCACCCAGTCAATTCTTAGTAAAATTCATGCGTACTTAAATATTCCAAGTCATTTTCCCTACAATTCCTACTTATACTTTTATGTAGAATCACACACTATCGGGCATACTATCAGCGTGGCGACACCCTGTAGAACCGAAGAACGTGAATAATGAAACGTATAAACATTATTTACTGAATGTGAACAATCACAAATATCGAATAACAGCAAAAACAATAATACTACTTCCAAATGTTTTTAAGCATGTTTGAGCACGTTCGATAATCAATGAGATAACATAGATTATCCTTCTAATTAAAACACCTCCTTTGAATATTTCCTCTCATGTACAACTTACAGAAGCTATAATTCAGAGAAAAACTTGTAAACCTATGTGTGTACGATATTTTTCCGTCAGTATTATTAAAAACATATGTTGGTAAAGTTTGGTAAAATGTTTTCGAAACACCGCACATAAACAATAATATTTGACTTAGCTACTCGAACAAAACGCCCCGTGTTATCTGACTGATAATTATATATTTTTCCTGTAAGTAAATATTAACGGGATTCTTACATTAATTACGCTATTATATCTCAATATATCCAAATATAAATTGTAATACACTCGTACTACACATTCTAATAATAATCTTAGCTTTAACAAAAATTCAAAACGAACTTGTGTTTGATTATCCAGTTCTCTACACGTTCGTGACTACCGATTACAAATACCTCCTATAATTCTGTAATTCACAAAATGGACCTGTTACGCCTCTCGAACTCTATTACGACAAAATAATCGTTCGTACTTTCTTTACTTAAGATCAAACAATTTATCAAAGAAATAAATAGGAACCAGCCTATATATCATGTACAGGGCGCGGATAGATAGAAATGAATTACTTTGTAAATTCATTAAAAATATGGCAGTTGAGGTCAGTTTACTGAATGTCGAAATAAAATATACCGTTTCTCGTGACACACGACTTTCTTGTGACGCGATCCATATATATATAAATATATCAGTATCTTAGTCACGATTATTTCGAAAAAGAAACAAAACTAAACCATTACTTTCCTTTTTTTTGCATACGCCACTTTAACTACGTTCACAGTCTCCATTATTAGGGTGTCCAATATAGCTACAGTGAGACCATTCTTTACGGCGAGTTCGTCGTGATGAAATTTAGTCCACTCGTCCTCTTCAGCCTGGGCCTCTCTAGCCAGCAATTCATCCACTCTATCCCTTCGTTTCCTACTCCAACGCATCACCATATTTTCGCGCTGCAGTTTCGTCTTAAAACCGAACAACGTAGCTACCTCTTTGTTAACGTACTCGTTCAGCTCATCAATGGTTTTCGGAATTTTCATCATAGGTCTAGTCTTTACGCTCGGTTTCGTCCAACTTGGACCCGGCTTTTCGTACTCGGCTTGATAAACCTCTGCGATCGTTTCCTTGCATAGATCAAAGAGGAATGTGTTGTAAATCCTTATATCCTTCTTTACAGTCTCATCGTTCTCTTTGGTTAACACGTAAATCTCAGGGGGAGCCTCCAAACTCATGATATCTTCTCCTGCCTCCTTGGCCCTGAATATTATCGCCGTAACTTTCTCAGTAAATGCTGTTAATTCCTCTATATTTGAGGGAATCACAGCTGGCGGGGAAGAAGGCGATCCGAGTGATGGTGAAACCCTTTGACCACCACCGGGTGGTGTATATGGAGGAGGCGGTTTGTTGGGTATTTCTCTGACATAGTAAGATACTTCCTCTGCTTCCAATTTCTTAATCTGTTAACAACGAATGTACGAATTACAGTTTTACTTTTACGTTAAATCAAATTACCAAATGGTAGAAAAATTAATTTTCACCTCTAACTCAATTTGAAGCTGTTCAATGCGAAGCAGTTTTGCCTCGAATTCTGCAACCTCCAACCCGGGCTGTTCCAATGATGCTGTATAAATAAAAATCAAGGATAATATAAGTTTTCGTAAGGATTTACGATTAAATTGTCCAGGAAAAGCAACACGAATCTTTACATTACACTATCAATTCACAGTTTGCTTCAATTGGATGCTTCGAGGATTAAAAAAAGAATGACTAAAATATAGGTAACAAAGATTTTCTGATGCATTAATTAAAATATTATAAAGCTGTGATGATGTTGAACATTCCAAGGAAAATTTGTATATAATCAGAATTTCATTTTGAAAAATACTTAGAGGAAAACGGAAGGTAAAATATTTTACGTATGTGTTGTGTTGCACAATATTTACAGGCTTTCCTTGTGCATACAGAAATTAATAATTAAAGGTCAAGCATGTCATGCGACACTGATTTGTACAAAAAGAACAAGTCAATGTTCTTTTCATTCAAAGTTTCGTGTTGTATTACCTTTAAGTAATTATTATCTCGACTTTGCTATTCTGAAAATAAACAATACATGGCTATACGAGGCAATGCTTTGCACAGGAATATACAGCCATTATAAAAATCAGAACGTGTCTCTGTAATGTATGTAATATATATGTATAGTGTATTCCTTGATGCTCAAAATTACACAAATGACAGAAAGAAATCAACTTAAATTTAATCAGCTGCATGTAGTAAGATTTATACTTTTAAATATCTATTTGTTGCCTTTTTTTGATTACATTTACACATTAAACATGAAGAATTTTGCGATCGGGAAGGATATGTACAAAATGTACAGAGATTACTAATGAAATTGTGAAATAGATATCTAAAGGTATATCTTAATAAAATTCAAAATAAATTATACCAAAACTGCGTGTGATTTACTCTCAATTTCACAATGAAGTAGATATCAAATATGTAAGTAGTAAAAAATGTACCTTTCAATTTGTCTATCATGACCTCTATGTCCTTCTCAGATGTCGTAACAATGGGATCAGTATGGTACGTATTTTCTGGATCATCTACGCTCTGATTTTCGGCGTTAGTGTCATTCAACAAATCATCGTTTAGCGCGTCAATAGCTAATCTCGAGTCATTAAGATCTCTAGGAGAATCCATCTCAATTTCTGATACACCTTTCGGCGTATCCCTGCCTTCACTCGACTCAGATGATGCATCCTGCTCTCGCCTTTCTTTCTCTTCTTCATTTAAGCTAGCTATCATTTGCGCCGATCGATTTTCTTCTTCTGTTGCTACCTTAGATGCCTGAATTTCCAAACTGTTTGCCAATTGCTCATTCTTCCTATGAATATCTTCCACAACTCTGTCATCAACGATTGACAGTAGATCATCTTTATTAGAAAGCTCTGCTTGTAGTTGCTCGTTGTATTCCGATATTTGTTTGTCCTTTCGAACCTGTTCTTCACCGTGATCAAAGCTTGCTGATTTCTGCGTGATTTCATCGAGTATTCTCAACACATCCTCTGATTTCTGCACCACTTCGTATCTCTCTGGTATAAAAGATGATTTCTGTACAGTGGCAGATTTCTGAACTTCACTTTTGTCAAAAATTTCAGAAACTTCAAGGCTTTCTTCCGAGATGTCTTCGTACTCTGGATCTTTCAAAATGTTAAATGTCTTATTTGCCACATCAGTAGATGCAGTGGGTATAATTAATTCACAGTTCTCTACTATTTTTAGATTATCTGGAATTTCAGATACGGTTACACTCTCTAAACTCTCTATTTTATTGTCTGAAACATCATTAACTTCGGTATCTGTCTTATCGTGTGATATCAATTCTGATTCAACCACAGAATCTATGGAATGTTTAGTTTCTTTCTCTATCGTCTCCAATATACTTTCTACTACTTCTACCAAATTATCCAGTTGTTCGCCGTCAGAACTATCTTCTTGTTCTGCTATCAGTTCCAATGGTTTCAGTTCATCTATTACTTTTACTTGTATTTCCACTTCGTCTTCAGATTCATTCAGTTCCACAGTTTCTTCTTCCGCTAATTCTACCTTAGCGTCAATTTCAAGTTCCGATAAACTCTCACCTTCCACGTTTCCTGCTTCCAATTCTGTTATTACAATTCCCTGAGATTTAGTGTCAACGTGATACGTATTTTCATCATCTTCAATCTCTACGTGTAGTTTAATATCTATAGCAGGTTCAGTGCACACTTTGGTAGTCCTTATATTTTGGTTAATATTCTTTTCGATATTAATATCCAGAGGAATATTTCCTTCGTTTTCATCAAATTCTATTCCATTCTCTCTCTGCACTTTGTCCTTTAAATCAGATCTACTTAAAATTATTGTACTTTTGTCATTTACTGTCTGTATTTCATTTTTATCTTCCTTAATTGCTGAATGGCTCTCGATTTTTTCTTTTATCGAACTGTTGTCAATACTCTTTTCCACTTTGTCCAATATTTTAGTTACGGACTCATAAATGGCTCTTTGGAAATCATCGGTTTCTATAGTATGTACGGTTTCCTCTGGATTCTGTTCTTTGTCAGTGTCATTAGCAATTATATCTAATATATCATCAATTTTGCTGTTGGTCTTTTCGACACGATATTCTGGTATTGTTTCGTCAAATTTAATTCCGTATGTATCGATATTGGTAGATTCACCTTTTGGAACGAACAGAGACACATCTTCCATGTCACTAATCGCATTCTCTTCAAGATCTTCATTTTTATAATTATCTATTGTCTGAGATATATCCTTCGTTTCTAGAAATTCGCTTGAATCGTTATCGGACGATTTTGAATTCTGACTTTGAGACTTCTCCCACTCTGAATTACCAACATCTTGCTGCACATCAAACGAATCAGATATAGTCCAATCGTCTTTGTCGAAAGAAGTTTTATCTACGGAAATTATTCTCGACTGACTTTCATCTTTAATGACATTTTTCCTAATAAAACTTAGAGCATGATCAACTATACCCTGTTCAGAGATTGCAATAGATTTTGGAGAGGCTTCTTTAGATTTTGTAATTTCATTTTGAATAAGTAAACCACTCTCATTCTTATCATTGTACTCATTCGTTTTTAATGTAAAATCATCCAGCTTTGGAACCGAATATACATCACCTAAACTTTGATGTCTATCGTCTTTCGTAAAATCTATCGATTCTTCAAAGTTCTCAGCTTCTTCAATTGAGCTTGTAGATTGAAAAGCACTTTGTTTCTTCGATAACTGAGACGCATTTGCTGTGACTGACGTTGGTCTTGTGACATACGGAAGTTCTTTAGAAATTAAGTCGTTATTTTCTGAATGACTTTGTATAGTACTGACGGTATTTGCCGTTGAACTACGATCGATATCTGTATACAGATTTAACGTCTTATCCTTTTCAAGTAAATTAGACTTTTCTAACGGAGTTAAAGAATTTTTATTTGACTGTAACGATTTGTGACTCTCTGAGTTATGAGAATCAACTAAACTCTCTTCAATATCTATATCCTCTTCTAGAGGATATACTACTTCGGATGCGTTTTCTGCTGTGCTTATACTCTGTTTATCTTGCGTTGCTTCTGAATAAATTTCAGATATGGATTTCATGCAAGCTTCCACAGAAATATCATTTGATATTTTTTCAAGATTTTCGTGCAAATCTGATTCGGTATTTTCGATCATCATATTCGAACGATTGAAATCATTCTCTGTAGCTTTAATGTGCTCCGATATTATGGACTTTTCAATCTCGTTGAGAATTTCCTTACTCCTCGCTTTGTAATCAATTTCTCGGTTCGATCTAGATTGACTCGTTTCATCTGCTGGCAGTATAACAGACATGACATTATCAACTACTTCTTCCACGCTTTTGTTGTCATGAAAATTACCAACAGTTTTCAATTTTGTGCTGCTGGTCAAATACTGCGAAATATCAGAATCGGCCCCCTTTCGATCTAATTCTAGGTCTTCGTTTCTGTCTTTCTTCATAATTTTCATATCGGTAATTTCATCATTTTTATCAGACTTCAAGGATATCTCGGCTACGTCTTTCGAAATGTTCTTGTCTTCACTTTGTAAATCTTGCTTCGACTCTTCGTTTGGCTTCTTGCTGATCCGCGACATCATTTCCGAAAGAATTTTGAGTTCATTTTCAAGGGAGCTTATGTCTTCGTCCAAGTTCTTGTTGTTTAAACGTAAGAAGCCCAATTTTCGCGAGAAATCATTAATTTCATTAGTCGGCTCAGTGCCGATTTCTGTGATAGAACCTTCAACGTCAGAGTTTCTCGAAGGGGCGTGCGAATATTCTGTGTCTTGCACTTGATCAGCACCAGATTGCGACGAGACACTTTTTATTCGAGACTGCTCAGAAATGGTGTCAAAGTCCGATTTATATTCCCTTATGTCAGATTCAATCGTGGTTCCATTTTTAGAAAGCTTTGTTTCCGATTGCATAAATACACCTGTTTCAGATTTTGCCGCGGTAATGTCTGTTTTAACATCTTCCGAGCTTCTCGTTCTACTTACTTCATCCCCGTATATTTTGCGTTCATAAGGGATACTTTTGTCAGAACGAACATCGTCTGAGACTGGTGATACCGATCCAGGTTTATCGGATTCAATTTGTTCCGATATACACTCGTCGAGAACAGATTGGATGCTGTTAACAGTACCCGTTTTTCCGAAGCTCAATTGCTCCAACGTTCTTATACTTCTAGAAGATTTAGCAACTCTTTCCGAATTATATTTATCATATTCAATTTCAATGTTCTCGTTTCGTAATAAATTAATATTTTTCATGAGTTCTTTCGTTGGCCTCTTCGTAGACAATAAGTCAGACTCCGATCTAGATCTTAACAAATCACTACTTTTAAATATATCCTGTATCTTTTTTAAAGGAATCTCAGGTACTTTGAAATCCGCTAACGATCTTGATTCTATTGCTAATTTATCACTGTCTTTAGTTGTGCCCTTCTTTGATTCCAGCTTTTTACGCATTTCGTGAATGGTTGTATCATATTTCTGTTCGCAGAAAAGAAATTATTCAGCATACGTGACGTCTCGAAAGTGTTATTAGGAAGTAATTGCATGTACCTTAAGTTGATTTAACAAATTAGCTTCTAAAGCTCGGAGCTTTTGCTTTGTCTGTTTCCTCGCTTCCCTTTTCAAGCGCGACATCTCTATTCGCCTTTCTGCCAATCTTTCGGTAAGCAACTCTATCCTTCCTTCAATGTCACTTGTGTCGGATGAGACAGTAGTATCTATGAAGGGGCACACGCTCCTCTCTGATAGTCATCAGAGTTAAAGAAAAATACATATTTATTTGGAAAATGTGTTTGTTGGAAATTAGGTGTGTATACAGAATGTGAGCACAATTAAACTTACCTTGCTGCGAAAAAACACTAGACGTTGCTGTTACAAGCTTAAGTGCAGCATGTTCCATTCGTGCAACACGATCCTCTTCTGTTCTCAATTTTGCATGCCAAGCCATCCATTCCTCCACACAATTCTTCCGCGATGTAAGTGCAGCTTCACGTGCATTCAAAATTCTAAACAACGTAATCATATCCGATAGCACAAATACACTCTCCATATTCGCTAAATAGTTAGTAATAAATTAACACGGCAGACGGGCAAGCTCTGAATTGTTTAAAAAATTGCTTGGTCGTAATAACAGAAGCAAATACGCTTTTCTACACGGAGGTATACCGCAATAACAGCGGAATGCAGATCGCCGGTGCAGAGAATCTATTTTTACAATGCTTCACTTCGTGGTGTGAATACACAGTTTATTATTAGACTTCTTACACGCGTCTGTGATTCGCAATTTCATTAATTTAGCTCGATTGTTAAAATACCATACAGATAGTCTCTAAAATTATGGCAGTGAACAACGTGGATGCAACGTAAATTCGATAGAACACAAATTGCTTACTTACTGTTCTAACTTTTTCGATGTCTTCAAGTTATGATCTTGTGACCTGACAACCACAGATTTCATGTAATTCCTCTCGCTCTCCCCGGAACTGTGATGAGAAACAGCGAAATGAGTGCTAGCTTGGGATTTCGTGGACATATTATCCATACTGTGCGCAATCTTGTCCTGAATGTGAAAAGAATCCTCGTTAGCTTCTGTTTTTCGGTCAAATATCTTCTGACACAATATGTTCTCTTTGCTATCGTAGTCATCTACTCTTTCAGTCAATAATCTGAAATTCTTGTCCCTTGTCGGTTTGAGATGACGTGTCAGGGTTTGCAACGAACTCTGACCTTCGTTAGGATCCATAATATCTGAAAGCGCATTCTCATCGTTTTTATCAGATTGAACAAATTCCTTCTCCATTTTCGTTCGTTTATTACGATGCTTAATAAATTCTTCCGACATCTGAGAATTGGATTTAGATTGGAATAGGTTTTCCGTAAGTATACTGGATGACGACTTGCTTTTCTGACATTTCGAACTTCTGCGCTTAAAGTTTGACTTGGATTCGGAACTGTACTGCGTCTTTTGCGACAAATCAGTTGGAATCGATTTGCTACTTCTTTTAGAACTCTTCGAACAGGTCTGTAAAATATCTTCGGAGACTTGGGACGATTTCGATGTTTTCGATATAGTGTCCTGACTGACGAAACTTATTTCTTCCGGGACAATTTCACCAGTCATCGCCGTAACTTTCGACAGAGATTCTCTTTCTCTGGGAGACACTATGCTTTGAAAATGATTATCAGTTATCTGAGAAGGCTTCGACTTCTTCGACAGTTCTTCCACAAGAGTATCAGATTCGGACTTGGCGTGTTCGGAGATAGATTTATTTACATTCTGTTGCAACAATTTGGACACCTCTGGGGATTTCTCCTTCTCAAATAGATATTTCCCAGATATACTCATGGAATGACTTGATATCGATTTTGGATCGATGGAATGCTGATGCGATTTCAATCGCAAAATATCTGCCCTGGGCATTTTCTCTTCAAACTTTCTCGACTTTATTTCATACTTTGATTTGGTTCCATCCTTCTGCGATCTATAAGGACACTCCTCTGGGGATATATTGTCTTGAATAGCTTCGCTCGACTTATCAAACCTCAAGAAGGACGTATTAGATTCTTCAACAAAGTTTGTGAATTTATTACTCGTTGGTAAGTCCAGTTTGGAGAAATGTAACTCGCTTTCCGACATTTGCATACGTGCATCTGTCTGAGAGCGATCATGTTGAGACTTATCAGAATCGACTAAAGAACTCATGGAACTGTTACTTCTTATGTCGTAACCTTTCATCGGACCAGACAATCTCCTCGGTGATTGACTGTCTGCACTTCTTTTCAACTTTGTTAAAATATTTTTGGTAGACATTTGAGGATTAAACATATTCCTTTGTTTCTGCAACATGAGTTTACGCTCTTGACTTGCAATCTTATGAAGTTCTTTCAATCTGAAAACAGGATATTTATAGCTGCGTGAAGGAATTATTATAACGCAGTGCTTCAATGTGCATAAAAAATTACATACCTGTTCATCTCATCTTTTTCTTGTTGTAATTTCAAAAGTAAAGCTCTTTGTTTCTTTTTTACAGAGCTAACACGACTATCTTGACCAGTGTCTCTTAAAGCGCGTTTCTGTTCCTCCAGCTTTACCAACTTTTTCGTTCGATCATTTAACGTTTTCTCACGGGATTTAAACAACATCTCAATTTTATCATACCTTTGTTTCTCATCCTTTATTAATTGCGCAATCTGCAGACACATAATAAAACAGTAAATTTGAAATGTTTCTCGGTATATAAAAATCTTAACTCATTCATTATACTTACTTCCAAATCTAGATATTTATTGAAAGAACAAGTCACATCTCGCGTAGAGATGCTAATCTCAGTCCCAGTCTCCGTTCGTATGGATGATGTGGTTTCGTGTAAACTTATTTCAGACATCGTTCTTAATTTACTAGGCAATGATATTTCCTCTATTTGATCCAAGTCCTCAAACTGTTCGGCTGAATCCAAAGAAAGCTGCGGGACTTCGCTATCTCCAGGAAATCCTCGTTCATACGAGATACCACATATTTCGGAACACCTACTCTGAACATTTCGCCAAGTTGAACGCGTATCTGTTTGCGTCGCCATATCATTTACCGTTTGCGTTTGTACTTCCACCGCTTTAACTACGGGCTTACTTATTTTATTCAGATTGTCGAACTCATTTTCCATAGTCTGACTCGTAGTATGCTGCACTGTGTTGTTTTAAAGCAACATTTCAATGTTAATAACTGTCTTTACAAATTAATAATTCTCATATATACAATATAGCAGTTTTATACCTTTATCAGGAGTAATATGTTTGTGCGATTTACTAATCTCATTACACTGCTCCAAATCATCAACATTTCGTTCGCCTGCAGCCTTAGAGAAATGTGATCTCGCTTGATCGCTTGATTGACTATGCTGCAATGGTAACTCTTTCTCTTGATCCTGTTTAACGTTATATAAACACTTTTCAACATCCATGACCTGCCTTAAGGATTCATTAAATGAATCAAGAAGATGCAATTCTGCCTGGAACTGCATATGCAGGGCAGTTGGATGTAACTAAAATTGTAAAATTATCTTTATAGTACATATGTACGTGAGTGAAAGAACATTCACCACATCCGAAAGACTTTTCGTTCATAGATTATTAGAATTTCTTTAGCTCCGACCTTCTGGAAATTAGTGTGGTTTACTGATAACTACAAATTAATATTGCTAAGTGCAACGGAAGGATTACGTCATTTTCGAAATCAAATGAGTAAATGGAACATGAATGTATACATGCAAATATAAAGTGTGAAAATAATGCACTACTCCAAGGCTGCATTAGTGCAACTGGATTAGAAGATAATAAGAAAATTAAATCTAATTTCATTTCTCGACGAGATAATAAACAAGATCATACACCTTCAAAGTCTGCAGATATAAATCACATTAAACACCTATATAATTTAATTACATCATTACTATGTAATATCAAAATTGATTGATTTGTATTAAAATATTTTTGACCCGTTTTCTGTTACATTATTTTATGTATCAGTTTATTCATTAAGAAGCAATGCCACGATGATAGGCCAAAAATGGTAAGACAACTTTGCAGGTGATTTTAAAGAAGTACATGAACTTTATTAAAAATATAACATAAAGTTCTTATGATATGTATAGAAAAGAATAAAAACATTTTTTTTCCAGATTTTTTTATTAAGAAATAGCGGCACTATAGCCACGCAGCCGACACGTATTTTCCATTTGAGTCATTCTCTATATACATACTAGAGAATATCCAAGATTTCGAAAAAATATTATAGGAATATAGGAAAACAATCCTTTTTTTCTGCTAGAAAATTCAAGATGATGAGAAAATTCAAATGTTTGTCATTCCTTCAAAAATCAATATTTTTTCGAAATCTTGGGTACTTCTCTATTATGTAATGTGTAGATTCCAAAACTTTGTGTCCTTTTGTTGTAAGTCCAACGGTGTGGACGTGAAAAATTCCACCGCGGAATGACTCGAATGGAAAATACGTAGCGGATGTGTGGCTTCTGTACCGCTATTTTTTTCTTAAAATAAATCTGGAAAAAAAATGTTTTCGTTCTTTTTTATACATATCATAAAGCTGGGTTTACATTAGTCCAGTCGCTGGATCCAGTGAGTGGTTTGACTGGAAATCACGTCAACGTCTACATTATTCCAGTCGCTGGATCCAGCGAGTGGTTCGACTGGAAATCAGGCGATATCTTGATTATTCCAGTCGTTTCTGAACCGTTGAAAGTGGTAGAGTGTAATAATAATAGATTCACGCAAAAGAAGGATAAAAAAACATAAAAGTAGCATCGAAAAGTAGATTTTCGATCCAGTCGAAATCTGCTGGAATGACAGCAATGTACTGGAATGAACACACTGTTTACATTATTCCAGTTCTAATCCAGTGCTGTACTGGATCACTGGACTGGACTAATGTAAACCCAGCTTAAGAACCTTATGTTACTTGTTTAATAAAGTTCATAAATTTCTTTAAAATCACTTCCAACGTTATCCTACCATTTTTTGCCTATCAGCGTTACCCCATAATAGATAAACGGTATTTCTTTACATTTTCTGTAGTAATGAACGTTATATTGCTAAGTAAAATAAGCTAGAAGCTATTTTCTTATCCACTTCCAAATGAAAATTGCACAGTGCTGAAGAAATTTTAATAAATTCCGACTCTATATACGCTTACCAATGGAATGTCTCCTGGCTCTGTTTCTGTTTTAACAGAGTTATACTTTAAACACTTAGAATCAGCTTCTACATTACTGCTTTGTATAAATTGCCTTTTTCGCTTAGATCGGGGAAGAAGATTCATATCAGGTGTTACTAAGTCACAGAACTCTTCCTGCGGCAATCGATTTTCATCTCTGAAAGAAATTCTTCTCGGATCTAGTAACACATCTGACAAGGTACTATCGTTTAAATTAGATTCATTACTATTACTTGTTTGTTTGATCGTAGTGACAATGCTTTGTGCGAACGATTCCTCTTCCTTGTTTGTATTAGCACTGGTACATTGCTGTAACGAGTTATCCACATATTTTGAATCATCCGTAGTCTTATTTGATTTGACTATGTTAATATTCTGTCCAGCTTTATCGGAATCTTTATTCTTTATTTGCTGGGTAGAAATAGTACTCGGACTTCGAGTTCTAACGCTTGTATTTGAATCTGTTATACTCTCAATATCCTCAAACTCCTTTGAGTTTGTAATATATATTTTCCCTTCTGTTTTACTCGTAGAGGGCTTTACTTTTTCAGACAACCTTTTAGTCAGTTCTTTGAAGGGTACATTTCCTATTTTTCCTTGAGATTGAGATGCTACTTTATGTTGCTTTATTTGCCTGTTCTCCGATGAAAATATATGCTTTTGATCCTCTGCTTGCTTTAACGCATGCAAATCATCCTTATATCTATAATCAAAGTTTTCAAACACATTTCTCGACTCTCTGACTGTAATTTTGTCCGGTAATTTCAGCGAGCGTTCAGAAAGAGATTCATTACTGCAAGTTCTGTTCTTAGATTCTAAAGAAGTATCTCTTGATTTTAAAGATCTTGTGGTAATAGATCTGTGCCTTTTATCACTGTCCTTCTTGGCAGTAGACGTTGCGAAATTTTTCGTTTTTGGTTTCGTTGGAATAAAATCGCTTTCCCTTGGCATATGGAACGGTAACCTATCGTTTTTCAATTTTGTAACTGATGTACTTTCATTTACGTCGTCGGGAAAGTCCTTTCTAGAAATATGCCTCGGGCTTCTGGATCTTTTAAAAAAATCCTGCCCTATCTCATCTTGCTTTAGATACAAAGAGTCATCCTTTCTAATTCTCTTTGATCTATTTTCTTTCTCTCTAGAGTTTTCCCGGATGTATTCTTTTTTCTTCGTCAAATTTGACGATATAGAGATATTTGGTACCTTCAGTGGCTCTATTTCGCTGGTAATTATCGACGAAACATCCGACGTTGAGAAATCCAACCTTCTTTGAACTTTCTCGAAACTCTTTGGTGGCTTATCTACTCTTTCGTGAACAACTTCTTTCGAAGGGGTCTCGAATTTTAACGACACTAGTTCTTTCGATACAGAAGTTTCTCTAGCAGGTATCTTTTTCGCAGATATTTTCATATCTGGCACCTTTAGCGGTCGTATGAAATCCATCTTTTGTATGATCTCGTGTGAATTCTGGGTATTATTAGGCTGTAATACTATCGTGGATCGATCAGCTGCATTTCTAGTCTTTGGATCCTGTGGCTTTTTGGAGATTTCAGAATGTTCGTCTAAACCAAGTTTCCGTTTTACAGCGCTTATAAATGTAAATGGATACGGTTGGATAGGATGATACGATAATAAGTTTTCTAAGCCTTTAAAGTCAAATTGAATTGGCAAATTAAGTGGCTTGTCCTTGAATATTTGCTTAGTAATGTCTTGCTGTTGTTGAAATGCTCGATCATGATTAACTTGAGCTGCCTGAAATTATATATCGCAAGCTTAATAACATTGATAACAATATTAACATAATAATTATAAATAATATTTAATAATAATATTAGATTTAAAATGTAAGAGCTAATAGGTATCAACAAAATCCTAGAGTATTAATAAAAAATGGAATTTGAAGTCAACCATCTCCATCACAAAGTTCAAATCTTGAAGAAAGGAATAAATGTATTTTACTGCTCCCTCCTTATTGTAAATATGTAACTACACTAAAAAAGACTAGTCTTTTAAACAAAGTATCTTAATCGAAAATTCACCAAATTGGAACTTTGCATCGAAATATCTCTGCTCATAAGGCACATAGGAACAAAACGAAGACACTTTTCTAATGCAAACCGAACCCAAGCTTTCCATTGAGATCATTAAAAAATTAATCGGATCAACCATTATTGATATTCAATAATCGAAGGGTTCTTGAAAAAGGCGTCTCCGTGATAAAGGCACAGTGTGTCTCACGCTACGCGTAAACTTGGCACAAGACACTGCTGTGTCTATCGATCTATGATGACCACGGGTCAAGCATTTGAATTAGAAATCTGAAAAGATGGATTCGATGCTCGCAGAGTCACTTTTATTTTACATAACACTGTTTTCTTTAGACCAGGACTTTGCGATAGGTGAATCATATTAAATACATCATAATGTGATTGATTATATACAAACACAGTTTTCCTTGAATACTATTATTGCTTGAATACTTCCATTATATCAAATTGTTTTTCAAAAGGAGTAATTTAAACATTTATTAAAGAGAAAATCGATATATTTTAACACCATAATAATTATATATTAATGTAAATAATACAAGCATTACAAGTACTGTGGTTTGCAGAAAAGAAGGCACCCGGACACTAAGCGGGGCAAGGTGGCTACTTTACTCGCATTGGCCAACGCGACAATGTCGACCAATACAAAGTAAACGAACGGGACACAGGTGGTGGGAGCCAATGCGAGCAAAGTAGTTTCCTTGCCCCACTCAGCATCCGGGTGCCACCTTTTTTGCAAACGACAGTATCAATGCAAAAATGATATTCTGAGAATTTCTAAATTCTAAATAAGAAATTCATTATGTAAAAGGAAAGTGTTCTCTGCAAGAATCGAACCTAATATTCCCGTACTACAATTTGTTATAAAACAAATTGCCCCTTCTGTGAAATAAAAGAAACTTTCATGTTTACTATACTTTAAAATTCCTTTGCAATCATCAATTCCTACATTTTAAACGTGGTTTAAAGAAAGAAGTTTCCTTTGCAATCATCAATTCCTACATTTTAAATGTGGTTTAAAGAAAGAAGTTTCCTTTGCAATCATCAATTCCTACATTTTAAATGTGGTTTAAAGAAAGAAGTTTCCTTTGCAATCATCAATTCCTACATTTTAAATGTGGTTTAAAGAAAGAAGTTTATCCAGGTAGTGCCCTCCCCTTGTGACACAAATTTTACACATTCTTACGCAATTAATATTTTAGTTATATAGATTCTGCTGAGAATAATTCTGCTGTGCCAAAAAAATTAGATAAGCTATAAAAACATAATGTTAAACACAAAAAAGGGAAGGTAAATGTAAACAGCCTAATTTACTTACTGCTGCAGATGTTTCAGCACGTTGAGCAATAACATCTGGATCAGAAAAAAAGACATACTTCTTTTTCACATTAGTGTCTTCTTTGTTATAGCCGCTACTCATAGTTTCATGCTTGTTGTATTAATGAATTTATATTTAACCGTTACACGCTTATCCATGCTTACACTCTGAACAAAATGTTTAACTGTAAACATACTTTACTTAATCATATACATTTTTGAGATTTACTCGAAATTCAAATAATTAAGTGGAGAATACTCGTTTATTTATTACTATCGTTGTATAAATATTAACGGTTCGCAACTAACTGTGCAATATTTACTCTGACTCTTTAAAAATAAAATAAATATTTTAACTGTCACTCGAACAAGTTAACTTAACGCTGTACATATCCTCCATCTAATAATTTGACGTAGCGAAACATAATTTGTATTTTCAAAAAATTATTAACGTAGTGGAACTTACATTCCTACGTTTAACATGAATGGACGAGAAGCAATGGATTCATGAAAACCACGGTAAGGAGAATCCTCGTATATATAACCTAATTCGGGAACCCATATTTCACAAACACTGTTTGCAGAAACAATTGTTAAACGGTTAACACGAATTGACGATTGCGGTTGAAAATTTTTCAGAAGAACCAACTTGTCGCCGGTCATACATTATTCATACTTTTTCGTAGTATCGAACACACTGCTAGCTCGTCATAACGGTCATTTGTAAACGACAATCACGTGGTACTGTACGATTTGCTGCTCGCATAAAATTGAAAACATGGCAACGACGAAATGATCGATACCACGGTTATTGTTTTGTAAACGTGACGCATATGTCAGCGATGCAACAAATGTATTACTTCCCTTCCCCGCGACGAATGTATTATTACACGACTTTTGTGCCTGTCACACACAGAATTCTAAAACAGTAGTATAAACTGAAAACAGCAACAACTGTCCGTAATATTGAACGGGAACATATTAGCCGTTCTCCCGTCTTAAATTTTTGTAATTCTGCCAGTCCTGGCAACATCGATTTCGTACAATATGAAGTGAGCTGTGAACGTATAAAACGTATTACTAGCCCATCGCTGATCTCTGGGAAGATGCAAGATGCGAAGAATTCCGACTGCAGCGCCCCTTGCGGTGGAGTAAGGAATCTCAGCTCGTGATACCTCCGCTCTATAGAATAATATTCTTGAGCATTGAGCTCTATACTAACTGGAGTGTGAACAGCAGTTGGAAGAAGTAGAGGCGACAGCGATCAGAGAGAGAGGGGAAAATAGTGTGTCCATGCATCCTTCTTCTTCCTACTATCCCTCTCTATATCTCTACTATCCTGTAGTAAATTTGCGTGTGGTGGGGGTATAGACTGTATAGACCGGTAAAGACGCCGCGCGGGACAGAGGCAGCTCTACCCACTAATTTGTGTACCTTGTCTGATCGGCCGCCATTGCTCTGTTCTCTCTCCAGTTAGTATAGAGCTCAATGTTCTTGAGTAGTACATTACACGGGCTTTTTTGGCGGGATACCGTAACAAACATGCGCGAACGTAGAGTAACCGTGTTTGTTACGGTATCCTGCCAAAAAAGCCCGTGTAATGTACTACTCAAGAATATTATTCTATAGAGCGGAGGTATCACGAGCTGAGATTCCTTACTCCACCGCAAGGGGCGCTGCAGTCGGAATTCTTCGCATCTTGCATCTCTGCTCGCTGTATGAATTGCAACCAACGTAACGGACTCAATTTCGAAGCGAACAACACATCCCTAGAAGGTTTTAGGCAGGGTCGAAACGAAAGATGAGGAACCCAGATAGCACAAAGACGTTTCAAAAACGTCCAGAAAAGGTCCAGAAAAGGTCCTAGAAACGTCCATTTTCACAAACCAGAACGTTTTCTGGACGTTTTTAAAACGTTTTCTGGACGTTTTCACGTCATTTTCGCGTCCATATTCCTAAAATCCCCGCTGAAATACGTAACAATTCAAAAAAGAATATTCCAATGCTTTTATTTAACAATTTAAAACCAGCACTTATTACACAAATACAATGCGAATTATGGAAGATGAATTTGCAAACAAATGTTCACAATACGTAAAATGCGTAAATACATACAATGCAACAAAATATACTCCGCTTTTCATACAACTTTTAAAGCAAACGTATAACATAACTGCATACATTTTTGGAACAGAAAATATAATAAGCTACGTAAGAAATACAGATGTCAAACAATATGTCCGTTTTAGTTTCATTTGCGACGATAGGGACAGGATTTTCAATAGCATAATAAACAAACGTACTAATATGTATACTCCAATATTGTAAGAACATTATTAAAGGTAAACAAATTATAAAATATGAAACATAATTAATTACATAATACCGTAGAAGAAACTATTATTTGAGCTAAAAGATTCCATTAAGTAAACAAAATATATCCTTATTTTATTTATTTTTCTTCAAAAACAAACGACTCGGATACAATTTCGGTATTTATATAATACACACTATTATATTGTATGTAGGGTGCATAAAATATGATTGTGGTCATACAGAAATTATGTCTCAGTCGTTTTTGAAATTGTATTAATTTAATTAGAGTACCTAATTCACTAATAGTAATGTATTTTTAAACCAAACCACTACAGGGATTTGCATACGATAACAAAATAATACATTGCTGGCCATACCCTGAATTGGGAATTTTTATTACCCGCCTCCCTCGCCGTCCCAAAGACTCGAGCTACTTGTTGCACCCGATCGCAAACGATGAGATAAGCGAGGCGAGCCCCACCATGGCGACGGCGGTATAAACAAATAAAATAACTTCTTTCATAATATTAATATAAACACGTTTCAAAATTAACAAGAATTATAACTGTTCTCGCCTTCCTGAACATTCCGCCATAACTTAAGCATACGATATTTTAGATATGTTTGAAGTAATTATCACATTATTAATGTCAATATCAGGATTGTTGATACTAACAGGTTTGCAAACGTCCATTAAAGTTCTTAAATCTGCATCACTTAGATAATTAAATATCCTTTCAGTACAGACATGTGGTAACCCAAGAAAACTAAAGAAAGAATTAAAAATTTGATTACCTTCTTCCAGCAATTCTTTCCTTCTTTCCCCGTTTCTAAAATGAGTATTTATCGTGCTAGCATATATTGGAAATTTTATTTTATAATCATTTGATCTTAACACCTGCACCACACTTTCATTTCCTGCATATATTGCTAACTGGCTTATACCTTTTGTCAAAATATTATGAAAAGTGATATTAGCATTACCAACCTTCTCACTCTTCATACTTATTATTTCTTCCTCACATTCATTCCGAAAAGAACTGAATTTCTCATTGCTAATAATTGATAATAAATGTTTGTTCCTTGCATATAAATTTGCAGTTCTCAACTTAACTATGTGAAGTTCAAGAATCTCAGCAATGTCTTCATAATCACTGATACTATTATCAAAATGATCATCATAGTCATAATAATCGTAATTATTAAAAACAGACTGATAACTGTAACGTTTAGAATAAAATGACTGGGTACCAGCTTCAGCCAAATCAAGCGCTGTATACCTGTCTTTCCACATGATAGTAACATCAGAACCGTGTTCTAGGAGAGTTCTAATGATTTGTGTTTTCCCTTCTTTAGAGGCTATGTGAAGTGCTGTCAGGCCAAATTCATTTTTAGAATCAATGTCGGCACCGAATGTTACGAGAAGCTGGACAATATCGGAATTATCATATAGGGCAGCCATGTGGAGTGGTGTTGTACCTTTTGTAGTCTTAGAATCAACCCTGGCACCACATTTTAGTAATACTTCTACAACCTGTTTATGATGCTTTGCAGTTGCAATATGAAGTGCCGTGCTTCCATCTTTGTCCTTAGCATATATATTAGCTCCTTTGTTCAAAAGCATTTTGGTAATTACTTCATTACCTTTTTCGGCGGCATAAGAGAGCGGTGTTCTATCGTTACTACATGTGAAATTAACATCTGCATTATATTCCAAAAGAGCCTCAACGACTTTCACATATCCTTTACAAATAGCAGCATGGAGAGTTGTTCTACCATTTTTAACTTCAGCGTTTACATTAGCGCCTCTACTTAAAAGTAATTTCGCAATTTCTCCCTTAACATTATCAGAATCTTCATCAATAATAAGTTTATATGTGAAAATTTCTTCATGTTTAATGATAGCAGTAAAATGCAATGCCTTCATTCCGTATTTATCACTAGCGTTAACATCAGCACCGTGTTGTAAAAGAATTTCAATGATTTCTCTGCAATTCTTTTCAACAGCAGTATTCAGTAATTCAGGATAATCTTTTACATTAGCTTTATTCGTTAAAAGTAGTTTCATCATTTTTAAATCAGTATTCTCAGTAGCATAAAATATTGGAGTGTTTCCAGTTGTATCTTGAGCATTTACATCAGCTCCATAGCTTATCAATAGCTCGGCTACTTCCTCCTGTTTGTTTCTCGTTGCAGTATGCAAAGGCATACAACCTTTTCTGGATGTTGAATTGTATAATATATTAACATCAGTACCGTATTTTATGACTTGTTCAACAATTGTCAAATATCCTTTTTCAACAGCAGCATGCAGCAATTTAGGATCATTTGCATCTTCAGGGTTGAGAGTAAAACCATATTGAAGCAAGTTTTTAATGATATCCTTATACTGTGTTCCATTCCTCTGCACCACAATACTAAGAGCATTTCTGTTGGTTTTGCTATTCACATCAGGACAACGCTTTAATATATCCCCAATAATTACTGAATGTCCGTTTTCAATAGCTAAGTATAGTATAGTTTTACCGTCCTTATCTTGAGCATCAACATTAGCTCCACTTTCTAACAGTAGCTTAACAACTTTTTTGTGTCCTTTTTTAACAGCAAAGTACAATATAGTTTTACCGTCCTTATCTTGAGCATCAACATTAGCTCCGCTTTCTAACAGTAACTTAACAACTTCTTCGTGACCACCTTCAACTGCACGTCGTAATGGTGTACCTTCCTGATACATCGAGCTAAACATAGAGTTAACGTTAGCCCCATATTTTAGAAGGAGCTCAACAATTTGTAAATTCCCAATGTCCACTGCCATATGAAGAGGCGTACCATGTTGTCCATTAACATCAATTTCGACAAACCGTCTTAAAAGAAACTTAACAATTTCTATGCTACTGTGTCTAACAGCTAGGTGCAAAGGAGTTATAACATTGCCTTTACTACCGTTAACATTCGCTCCGTAGTCTATAAGTAATTCAACGATTTCCATTTTTGTACTTTGAATGGCTTTGTGAAGCGGAGTATTACCATCCCGATCTATAGCATTAGCATCAGCAGCTCTATCTAGAAGTTTCTGAACAATATCTATGTCACCATTTATAACAGCAATATGAAGTGGAGTAGTAGAAGGTTTTATGTTTTTGCTGTTAACTTTGGGATCATACGTTAAGAGTAGTTGAGTAACCTCTGTACGTTTATTCTGAAGAGCATCACGAAGTAAAACATATCCATCCGACCATGCTGATGAGTAAGATAAACTATAAGATGCAAGTAACTGTCTTACTGTTTCTATTCTTCCTTCACGAACTGCAAAAATTAATCTGTTGCTTATATTACCACCTTCCATTTTTCGTTAATAAGTTTATTCCAACTTATTCCTGACTACGTGTCGGAACCCGCTGTTACGTGGACAATTTTATATTGTGATCAATTCTGATGAGTACTTTGTGACAAATCTGTTCTGCCGGTTGCCACCGATTACGCAGTAGTGACTCACTCGTAGTTGCTCGTAGTGAGTAGACCACGCGGCAATGCGTAAAACCAAACAAACGAATAAAGGTTTTTACCATTGAAAACAGTGCTTGTCATATACCTACATACATACTGTTCAGATGAGTGCTCGAGCATCATGCGGCAACGTGCTCAGCACCCTCAGCACCGTCGCTCTCGATGGATGAGTACCGATATCTTCATTCTTCGGTGCTCGCCGTTCGTCATCACTCTCGACACGCGAGCACCGATTCACCGAAAATACTTACATATAACGCATGGTCAGCGCTTAGAGCATATAGAAATGGAGGTCGCATTGAAAGCTTGAAACTGTCGGCAACATGGTGCGAGAGAGAAAGACATGTGCGAGCGAGAGAAGTATAGGTTCCCAATCGACTTTTCTCTCTCACACTAGTTCACACGTCTTTCTCTCTCGCACGATATCGGCACATGCGCATTACGGTCGATTGGGAACCTATACTTCTCTCCCTCGCACATGTCTTTCTCTCTCTCTTGCACCAATTCGCATATCTAGAGACGCGGTAGCGTCTCGACGCCAAGTACATGAAAACAAGTACAAAAGAACACCCTGTATATGTCGAATGTGGCTACCGCTATCATTTACTCGTCGCCGGGCTATTCCAACCTAACCTGAAACTTATTTCATTAATATCTCAGCACGCCTGCTATATTTTCTACATTTAAAGGCATTTTTCTTATGTAAACCGCATATAAGCTTTCGAATGCGTCCAAATTCAATAAAATCGGTCCACGCATGACAGAGATATCGTAATATGATCTCATGGATCAGTCGGAAACGGTAGAAAGAATTCTTCTTTTCCTTCTGATTCTGATTCTTCTTCTCAGCGTGGCGTGGAAATCTACTACCCGATTGTCGGACGAGAGTGGGGTCGACTACGCACGTCTGATTGGTTCAACGCCAAGAGGAAAATTCACCGACGCCAGCGCCAAGGCAAGTGAGGGCGCAGCCAATCAGCGTCGCCGGGGACTCGTTGTCGACGCTGGTTGGCTGCGGCCTCACTTGGCTACGCTCCACTTGGCTTGCCTTGGCGCTGGCGTCGGTGAATTTTCCTCTTGGCGTTGAACCAATCAGACGTGCGTAGTCGACCCCACTCTCGTCCGACAATCGGGTAGTAGATTTCCACGCCACGCTGCTTCTTCTCCAGTCGAAATTTTTGTCAACATAATACGTATACGCGTACACGCACACCTTCACTAATAACACATGTATTGTTCGTCGACTCTCGGGATCATTCGGCAGGGACCGTCATCCGTCTTTGTACACATATATTTTATTTATAACCTACCAAGTATTATAACCTACCAAGTGTCAATCAATTTTTGATAACCTGGCAAATGTTAAATAAGATAAATTGTTAAAATTTGACATGTCACGAGTTTTTAGACTAAATAGGAGACTGAATTATTGTCGCAATTAATAAAGTCGCCAAAATTTTTTTATGGATTCTAATCGTGTTCTCATTATCATTATTTTTATCAGAGCCCATTTTTCTCTGTACCTCTATCGTCTCTAAATGTTCCAAGGTTACTAATCGCATAAAGTAACCGACAGAACAAATATCCCTCCGTGCAATTAATCTATCAATTCGCAGTTCTATTTAGAGCAATAAATGTATACCGAACGAAGAAACGAAACAGATGCTGTTTAGAACACAAATTGCACTTTGTATTAATCACAATACACAATCTCTATCATTAGGATATCACAAGAAGTCTATCATAACCATCGTGCAAAAATATATAACTGTGCGTGCTTATAGTTGCATACAAAACAATGCTGCGTTCCTTGTATTCTCTTATTTCAGAAAATGACCACATACGTGTAATAACATTGAACGATAATACGGTTAGATAGAAATTAAGTGGAACTCACTACTGAATTTAATTACAGAAGCATTGCGGTGAGATTTTATATATGATATATATAAAGTTTAACATTGTTAGCAAGGGCCAAAATAGTTTAAAATGCAAACGCAGGGCGAGTACTATTTGTAGGCGACCACTTGTTAGTTTTGCAATTAATAAAGCTGTAATATCCCGAGAGTATATATAAAAAAAAAAAAGAAAAAGAGAAATACGTCAATGCATCCAGGAAGAAATTGTGTGTTACATTTATTAAGTGCAGGGCATGTTACAAATATTCTATAAACGACATCGCTGTTTTCTATTATACGTGTACATCGCATGCGTTCTATAGTTAAATTTAGATTATCGTAAAATAACTGCACAATTACATTGTATAGGTAAATAAGCAAGAGAACATGAAACTGAGCTGCTGAAGTTGAATATAATATAATCGCTACGCATAGTTATTTATTCAACGTTAATCATTCTTTTTTTAAGACTAGCTATTAAAGCTCAATCATTGGAGAATCCATTTAAGAATTTATGATACGTGAGAAGTAGCTGTACGTGTTCGCCTCGGTACAAGTATGTATGATACATTAAGTGTGCGTAACCTATCGAACCCAAAATTATAAACAAGATCGACAACTTTTTCTATTATTCACCGTCATGGAAAAAAGTCTTTTTGTAATTTGTTAAAATTCCATAACATTGTCATGCTTTAATGGATTCTGTGATGCTTTTGTATTTACGTAGGTGACGAATCTTTGTAAAAAGAAGTGAGATCCCCCCAAAAAACTTCAAAAAAGTAAAAAAATTACGCCAAGTACATGAATTATCACCAAAAAAAAAAAGAAGATAATAATATACATGATAAAGTCGAGGACGGAAAAGAGTATAAAAAATCACAAAAAATAAAAGGTAATAATATAATCACAAAAAATAGAAAATATACAATACAAAAAAAGATGTGAAATCAAAATGAGCTGCCAGTACATAAAGGTGCTTTCCAACTGCGCTTAAGATGACACATCTACATACACACAGCTAAAATCCTGTGTTCATACATTCCATTACAATGTATTACATAATATTAAGCAGATATATTTTTATACAAATAAATATTTTAATATGAATAAATATTTTATTCAAAATACTTGGCGCTGCGAAACCGAAAAAATGTTAATTTTCTTAGTATTAATTAATAATTTACAACAACTCCCTTACAATGTATACACACATTCACGAACGCTAGCACCAGAAAGAAAGAAAAAGATTAATACAATTTATACATATTTATTCGGTTTAGCAACACCAATTCGGGGAGCAGCGCCAAGTATTTTGAATAAAATATTTATTCATATTAAAATATTTATTTGTATAAAAATATATCTGCTTAATATTATGTAATACATTGTAATGGAATGTATGAACACAGGATTTTAGCTGTGTGTATGTAGATGTGTCATCTTAAGCGCAGTTGGAAAGCACCTTTATGTACTGGCAGCTCATTTTGATTTCACATCTTTTTTTGTATTGTATATTTTCTATTTTTTGTGATTATATTATTACCTTTTATTTTTTGTGATTTTTTATACTCTTTTCCGTCCTCGACTTTATCATGTATATTATTATCTTCTTTTTTTTTTTGGTGATAATTCATGTACTTGGCGTAATTTTTTTACTTTTTTGAAGTTTTTTGGGGTGTCTTTTTCTCTCGCGTGATGTTGCCGACAGTTTCGAGGCACTCACTCTTAGGCAATGAGACCTCCATTTCTATATACTCTAAGGGTCAGCGACGGTGCGTGCATGCGTATAAAGAACAACGACATGCCAGCACCGAAAAGATCGGTGCTGCGCACGGTCAACGAAGCTGCAAACATTTTTCCGTGCAGGACTGATCTCGAATTCCTAAAGTACCTATGTAAATCGTACTCGTAGTGTAGGGAGAACACCTACAGCAGTGGCGTTATATGTGTCTGACACACATGTACTGGTATTATAGTGGTATTATTTCTGCATTAATATTATTATCAATGTAAAAGTTGAAATTTTGTTAGAATAGAAGTCAGAAATTCAAATGAGTCGATTACTGATAGAACGGCCGCGCAGTACTCCGTGGCGCTGTGGTCCGAATCACTGTAGGGATCCTCTAGTAAGGGATCGGACAAAGCGCCCGAGGCTGCGGATTGGTTGGCCGCCATTGATGGGAATGACATGATACTTCCGGCTAAAACAGTTCTGTACTGAATAGAAGCTCAGCGTGTTCAGTAGTCCGAAATATTAGTGCAATTTATTTTTGTGAAATTTTTATTATAAGTGTAAAGTAAGTATAATATACAGATAATTAAAATGTTCGTGTAAGTAAATTATGTATCAATTTTGATAATTAAAATGTTCATGTAAGTAAATTATGTATCAATTTTGATAAAGAATCGCTCCTACCTTTATATCGTTATAAAACACTCTGTCTAAAACTTCCGTTTAATTGTGGATAATCGTAACTAAAACAATCCGGCCAAGTGGGTGAACATAGTTGAATTCGAATCATCCCGCCCTCTAGAAATCGGTTTCCTGCATTCCCAAACATGGCGACCGTTGTCCGATCCCTTACTAGAGGATCCCTAAATCACTGTATCAAAGAGTAGGGATAACAAGAGGCCAAAGAGGAGGTATAATAAGAGGCGTCACTCGACAAGGACAGAAATAATCTAGGGAAACAGTGATTTCTAGTGAGACAACCAATTTAAATGCCCATTCGGCCGCATTCGGCAATGATCGGTAAACTTCGGCAATAATCAGCAAATTGTGGTAAGGTACATTTAGTCGATTTGAATATCCCGCTCGAGTGTACAACCAATTTAAATGCCAAGGTCAAGTAAGGACTTCAAAGGTTCCGCCCGGAGTGACGCCTCTTATTATACCTACTCTTTGAAGAGGCGTCACTCCGGTCGGAATCTTTGAAGTCCTTGCTTGACCTTGGCATTTAAATTGGTTGTCTATTTCGAGCGGGATATTCAAATCGACTAAATGTACCTTACCAAAATTGGCTGATTATGGCCGAAGTTTACCGATCATTGCCGAATGAGGTCGAATGGGCATTTAAATGGGTTGTCTCACTAGAAATCACCGTTTCCCTAGATTATTTCTGTCCTTGTCGAGTGACGCCTCTTATTATACCTCCTCTTTGACTGTACACTAGGCGGCAAAATCGGCTTCCCTCCGGAAATTTGGCAACGTTGCATGTCACTAGGCATAACCATTGAGCTCTATACTAACTGGAGTGTGAACAGCAGTTGGAAGAAGTAGAGGCGACAGCGATCAGAGAGAGAGGGGAAAATAGTGTGTCCATGCATCCTTCTTCTTCCTACTATCCCTCTCTATATCTCTACTATCCTGTAGTAAATTTGCGTGTGGTGGGGGTATAGACTGTATAGACCGGTAAAGACGCCGCGCGGGACAGAGGCAGCTCTACCCACTAATTTGTGTACCTTGTCTGATCGGCCGCCATTGCTCTGTTCTCTCTCCAGTTAGTATAGAGCTCAATGGGCATAACTCAGCAATTCTAGTGACATGCAACGTTGCCAAATTTCCGGAGGGAAGCCGATTTTGCCGCCTAGTGTACGTCAGTGCTAATAATTACAGTTCTGTCACTCTATAGTCGCGTGTGTCGGGACCGGGCGCACGCAATTTCAGAGACGGGTAGTCTATTCGGCTTCCTTTAATTTCACGTTCGAGCGCTCAAGGGGGATGGGGCAGCGAGAACTGGATTTTTTGCTCGTCGCTCGGCGAAACCGATTTTTGGAAGGACAGAATGTGATATTCCCCTGCTGAATGAACCGGTCTCCCCTCGGCGGCGCGGCGGCTACAAACGAAGTAGTGGGGATAGCTTCGCGTGTATAGAGAATCCGAAAACGCGTGCAATTTGAGAGACAGCACTGTATTATAGGCCGGTATACATAGTCGCTACTTACTCTTAAGCAATTGCTTAAGCATTCGGCATTCTTTACTAGCTACTAGGTTAGTAGAGGATGCCGCATGCCTAAGCATTTGCTTAAGAATTTTTTTGTATTTGTATATTGTTTCTCCTGTTAAACAGGATGGCGTTTCAAGCTTAACTGCTTATATTGCCCAACGAACTATAAGTCATATTCTTTTTCCTCTCCTCTCTCTCCTTCGGGTCCCAGCAGCAACGGTGCACCGGGAGAAAGGTGGTCTCCCATCTTTCCCCAGTACCCGCCCCGTGATGCTTAACTTCGGTGATCTAACGAGAACCGGTGTTTTCCATCACGGCTACTTATTGTCTTCCGTGTCACTCGATTTTGGGGCTCAAGAGCCCCATTACCATTTCCGTGTCGCATCCAACCTTAACGGCTAAGCATGAAATAAGAGTGCAGCGCTATAAGCGGTAGGAATGGAAGTTATAACAGCGGTAAGAATTTACATACAGGGTGTCCCGATGTCAAATTAATACAGCATTTTTAAAAGGCAAATGAATTTCTTCATTTCTTTATTAATCAGCAACTCTATAGACTTATACAACGGAGAAGCGTTGTACAACTTCGCTCACGACGTAACGAATCTCTGCTATCTTATAATTCCCTAATAAATTATTTGCGGACATGGGTTTATATAACTTTTTCAACTTTTTCAATTGTTTTCAACCGTATGCCCGGGATACTCTGTATACAGAGATACACTTTCATTTATCATTTTGAACCCTTCCTATAATAACTAATTAATCAATTATGGTAATCTTATGATATGTGTCTCGTATCAAGCAGCAGAGTAGTGGTGGACCCATGCCTACATATACGTGTAACTCTACACAATCAAATCGTTCCGAAGTCTTTAACAATTTTTCCTGACCAAAGGGTTGCTTTCCTTCATATGGCTTCTTTCAAACAGTATCCCTTTTCAACGTGCAGACTACGTTGATGTAAAAAAAATTGGTAAATTTGTCGAAAAGCTACCTATTCACCGATTTCAATGACCTTCACATATGTTTTCAGTGTCGTCATTCTGAACGACATTTCTCTTTAAACTTTTTAATTCTAGTGTTAAGTAAAGTTTTTTGCGAATATTTCGTAATCCAAAGCCGACCGCCAAAAAGTTTAAAGGGAAATGTTAAACTATAGTAGTTTCTACGTGTTTTGTGTTTCTTACAACGAGACAACTTCTATAAATAATATTTTCGCTTATTACTTGAAATAATAGATATTTAAGGGAACCGAGTTAGTGGGACACCCTGTATAACACAGCTTCTATACTTTTCTCGGTGATACCGGCAGCTTTACCTGTGTCAATGCTAGAAATACATTATGTTTGCCGCACCCACTGCTCAAAAATCCGAGAGGGCGCTCGAAAACCAGTGGTTGTTTCAGAATATCGGTACTTCAGAACGGTGACACCGAAGACAAAAGAGTGAAAGGTCTATTCTATACCTGGTCTGTGACTTAATTTCTTTTGAATTATCAAATTACCTACATTACCCTACAATACCTACATTACCTACAACGTGATGTTGCCAACACCACCTAGCGCACAATTCTCTCACTACATTCAGTACAGCTCCACCTGACGGCCCCGAGTAGAACAAATTAGCGCTACAGTTCGGCCTGTTTAAATGTCCATACCCTGAATGGTTCTGGATATTGTTTCTGAACGTGGTTACCTAATATTAAAGTTAAAACAAAGTATATTTAATTTGCAACAATGGCTTCTGTATTACGTGCCTGTATTTTAGTCCAGAAGAAACGATGCTTGCAAGAATTGGCGTTACTCGGACGTACTGTCACATGCTTTTCATCTAACAGTAATAATATTAAGGTTAGAATATCTCATAAAGAAAAAAATATTTTTTCGCTATTAGTCATCAATGTTTGTCGCCGTGATATGTGGAAATTGAGCCTATAATTTTGAGATTAAGTAACTGTTTTAGCAGACATGATTGCCATCTGTTTTTTTTTGGAACCATTTCCCAATTGTCATGATTTTATTATGCCGTTATCTCGATTAACCAGACACCCAGGCAATTCATTTCCTGAGCATTGATTTTGTTCTCTTGTATTATTTTATAGTAACTACTTCATATCTTCAGCTACCATACATTTTAAAAATGGTTTGTTATCATTGACAAGGACTGTACATCTTTTTAAATTATCATGGACACTATTTTTAAATATCTAACTCACATATAATTTCATTTGCTTAAATATTTCAATTGGTATCCAACAATGAACCATTAATGTCATCATTGTATTTGAAACATTAAAAATTTTATAGATGACCTAGACCTAAAACATGAAGTAATGAATGATTTTGTTTAAATACAAATGTAAAAGTATTCTCTGATTAATTTTCATGATGTATACAGGGTGCAATATTATAAGTACATTGAACATTACAAGTGGATTCAACACTTAAAAATAGTTAAAATAATATACATCTATAAACATATCTCCATCCTGACTTTGTTTCAGGATTTTGGAGTGAAACACTTTTCCACAGAAAGTAATAGCGAATCAGAAAGGGAATACATATACAAAGGAATTTTAAAAAAAAGGATCTTTATGGTTAAAGGATTCTCTATCCTATCGTCATGTGTGGCCTTAACGGCTCAACCATTTCTTTATATGCAAGCTGCAGAAGCGGATAATCTAGCAGCTATATTTGCAGTATTCGGAATTGTTGGCTTGTTTGCAATCGGTACTCCGTTGTTTTTACATTCAGTTTCAAAGAATTATGTAACTGACTTATATTATTACCCTAAAGAAGACAAATATCTTGCCGAACTGTACACCTTTTTCCTTCGGAAAAAAAAGGTATTTGCAAGCGTTTATCCTTATTAGTTTCGATTGTGTCTGTAAAAAGTTATTATATAAAATGTTTCAGATTGAATTTAGAGTAGACGACGTGGAGGTGCCTGATGTAACTGGAATGTTTACGTCTCTTTTTGTAAAAGGAAAGCCAATGTTTCTACACGAGAATGATTTTACAGACGTCACACATTATTTCAATATCATGGGACATTACAAGCCAATAGATTTTAAATTAGGTACTGTAAATTCAGTTGATTCAATTAAAGAGAATCCTGGTCAGCCAGAAATGGATAATAAACGATAAAGATAATTTAAAGTTCGAAGCAGTCTGATTTATTACACAGCTTCTTAATCTAGAATTTTTATACATTATTTAAAAGTACTATCATAAATCGCTAGGTACAAAATATTTACAATACATTATCGTGTAGAGATTGTGTACTAAAAAGTACAGTACCAAATTACCTAAAATGCGAAACGGATGAATTTCTCAATTGTTAATTATTACACACTTGTAAGGAGTATTATAAATCTCCAGTCATCAGTATTCACCCTTTTCAAATGTACAATCTGCGAATAAAATACGCTACTACTTACGGAAAATAACTTAATCCACTGTTTAAATTTTCAAGTAGCTAACAAAAGTATAAATACAATATAGCATAATCTAATTAGAGAGTCATGAAATCGTTTCCTAAACATAGCCTCCAGGTGTAATGACAGTTTCAAGAATGATACAACGTAATTTGGTAACCGTGCAAGAATGGCGAATACGTTATTAAAGAGATCACAGATTATAGTCACTACCCTTGAAAGAATTTCAAAGGCATGAGCAAAACAGTTATGCCAGGATAATAGTGCAATCACTATACACTAAGCTGGGAGCAAGTCAAAGTCGTCTGAAACATGTACCATTGGAACATGAATGTCCTCTATTTGAGGGGTTGCTTTAAACTCGCATAGTCCAACTTCCTTTAACTTCCATTCCCAATCCATTCTCTGCACAGCATGTAACGATTCAGCTTCATTGTGATGTCTAAGCAACATTGCTTCCTAGAATAATATTTTTTATTGTAACTCATAGCTGCTTTAATCAAGTAAAATATAATGAAAATAATAATCCACCAATGTGTTATGCCATTTTACGCTGATATGCATAAAAGAGAAACTTATCAGCTGGTTTTTACGTAACGCGTATTAATATAACCTGAATAATCGAGGACAGCGTACGGAATTACGAATGTCTAAACTGTGATTCAGGTTCACAATCAGTTTTAAGGGGACATTCTCATCAAATCGCTAAAAAAATAGGTGATTTTTGTTTTGTTCTTTTAAGTTACAACTTGTAGTAAAAAAAACTTTATCCGTTATCCGTTATTGAAGAACACGAAAAAATTTATTTTTTCATTTTCCTGTAGTGCGTAGATTTCTACGTGGAGAAAACATGCTAAAAAAGGACCAATTTTACGCCTAGAAATGTTGACAACCAAAAACTATGACCATTTTTGGAATCAGTTCATAATTCAATTTGTTACGCTGGCTACCGTTCAGAAAAATCATGTTTCGAGATAAACAGGTTAAAAGTTTTACTTTGTACATTGCGGCCGTTCGGAGGTCGAGTCGTTTTTATCGTTGTAGAATCTATATCGTTACGAATTACGTATTATAACTTTTACTGAGTATTCTTTAGATACTATACTATAGCTATACTATGTAAAATAAGTCGAGTTTCTGAAAATTTTTAATGAGAATGTCCCCTTAATCACTATTCACGTTACCTTGATTTTTTCCCATTTGTCATCCACATCTTGTAACCAACTCAAAAATAGTCTGCCATTGTATCGACTCCTTGCATTTCGGTCTTTTTCTTCTTGTTCCGGAGTAATAACATTATAAACTTCTTCATCCTTCAATATAGTACAAACAGAAAAAGGAAGTGATTGATTAGCAAGGGCTCTGGCGGCTCGGCCGTGTACTCTAAGAATTTCTTGTTCCACTGACAAAACTAATTTCTCTTTCTCAACGACATGTTGCATTCTAAGGCGATATCTCTCTTTCTCTTGTTCAATGTACAAATCCTTCATAGCGCCTTGCAATCCAACTGGCGGATTAACGTTCGGCTCTTTATTCGCATTTCCAGCTAATACGTATGTACAACGATTCATTAAATAATCTTTAAATCCCTGAGGTGGTTTTGGTTGAACTGGAAAAAGACCCTTTCTCCTTCGTTCAATCTGAAATAATGAAAATAATTATATTATATTATATTGTATATTCATTATTCAATTTCTATTACTAACAAAAAATTATTGATGTTTCGATGTATCATCCATGTGGATGAATGATTTTTAGAGCATCTGCTGACACACTGCACATGTTATTTAATATAATTATTATTACATATCGATTTGTAATAATAATTATATTAAATAACATGTGCATTTCTAAAAATTTGGAAATACTAATAATCGCTTCGAGGTTTGACTTGAACTTCTTAAAATTTGACACATTAAAATGTGCTGACATATATATATATATATATTAAAATACTCAGTAAAGTGATATATATATATATATATATGTCAGCACATTTTAATGTGTCAAATTTTAAGAAGTTCAAGTCAAACCTCGAAGCGATTATTAGTATTTCCAAATTTTTAGAAATGCACATGTTATTTAATATAATTATTATTACAAATCGATATGTAATAATAATTATATTAAATAACATGTGCATTTGTAAAAATTTGGAAATGCTAATAATCGCTTCGAGGTTTGACTATATATATATATATATATATCGATTTGTAATAATAATTACTCAGTAAAGTGTTATTAATCTGTAAGAAGCTATTCCTTTCATGTACTGTTTCTTGTATTTCGTGCTATACACGACGTATCCCAAAATTACATAGTCGTTGTTATTTATGTATTATTTATATAGCAAATAATGAATACAGAAATATATTATAGCTGAAAACTAAACACAATCATTGTAGACATTTCCATGAACAATTATTAGCAATGATGAATCTCTGTTACAAAATATGGTGAAAATAATAATTCTTTAAACAATTTTCTGGTAATTCCAATACCACTTGCCACCTAATACATTCTTGTTATACTTAAATTCGTTAGTAGCGGGTTAGTAATATTGAAATTTCTATGCCATATAATAATACTGAAAATCGTACCTGTTTTCTGATATTGAGAAACAATTGGTAACAATTAGTGATGGGTTGATCGTGTGGATGAATTTCTGGGCCCGTGTTGGTGGTTTCAGACGCTTCATTAGAAGCAGCCGTGGCAGCTTGCTGTGCTTCCTTATTAGGTTTCATTTTTCTTTTCCTGGGGTGCAGCTCAACTGGTGGCGCGGGAGTACCTACATTTGACGTTGTCGACGAGGTAGTTGTAGATGTGCTTTCTGAATTCTCCCCGCCGCTATCCTTCTGACTTTTTCCACTAACTTCGGTATTCTTCTCAGACTTCTCCACCATAACATTCGCCTTTGAAGTAGCGTTATTGTTCGAAGTCTCCGCCGAGGTTGTTTTACTCGACTCGGAGCCAGTTGTTTCGGGTGTCGGCGAATGATGCCGTTGTTGCGGCGATGAATTATTCGAACGGTCGGTGGAAGCAGCTACTGGTAAGGGAGATGAGTTCGAGTAATTTCCATTACCCGCAGATGTGGACGTTTCCTTCAACGTTGCTGAACCATTGCTGCCATTGCCAGATCTATGCGAACTCCTCAGCACTCTCTGATGATGCGTGGATCTTTCTTCTCCGTGTAAAGCACCACTGAAATCCTTTTTGTCCTCGCTCTTGGTATTACTTCCACTCTCTGTAGGGCTTGTCGTGCCACTGGCAGATTGACTTTGATCCTTATCAGTCGAATCATTACTGTTAGAGCTTGCAACTACATAAGGCAGTTGGTGACTTCTATTAGACGTGCTCTTTCCATTTCTGTTGCCCTGCTCTTGCTCGGATGTGGTACTTTGCGGAATAACTATTTTTAAAGGCGGCACTTTAGGAGCTGAATTTGAATCTGAGCCCTTCGATCGATCATCTTCACCATCGGATTCAGGCGGTGCTGGTGTAGTTGTTTTGGAGCTGGTTGCCGAACCAGGAGGGTTTGATGGCTTTGGGCTACTTGCCATTGAAGTACTTGGACTTTTCCTGTCGGTACTAATCGAGGTTGTGTTTTGATTAGTTTTTCCAGAAGCGGCTCCAGATCCTTGTTTACCGGATTTTGCGCACTGTAATTAAAAACGGGGATATTAGAAACTATCACTGCGGCGCGTGAGAGGGGCTGATCACGAGACATAAATTACGGTGCCTTCTGAGTCGTTCTCAGTCTCCCTCTGACTCGCCGCGGCAATTACAAAATAAGCAGTGGGGATGGCAGATTTTCATTTTTTTACTTTTCATTACTAGTTGCAAAAGAAACAATGCTTACTTTTTCTGCCGTGTTCGCAGCATTTCTGCCAGTACTCTGTCTTCCAGTTGTTGCGCCTTTTAAATTTTCTTTCACGGGCTCCGAATCCTTCCGTTTCTTCCGGCGATTTTCTTCGTCCTGTTCTTCGGCATTGTCGCTTTCGAAGGCGCGCTTCGACGAGGGCGACGCTGAAACCACGGGTGCCTCGTCGGTAGTAATCGACGTCGTTGACGTTTCCCCAGAGGATATCGTCGAGCTGCCAGTGGTGGACACGTTGTTCCCACCACTTTGGCTTCCTTGACCGCCAGTGGACTTGCTGCCATCTTTATCTTTCTCAGGATTAGGATTCGGCGAGGAGCTCGCGCCTCTCACCGGTGTCGGCTCTTTCGAGCTTTTGAACTCGTACACGTCGCCGCTGTCGGTGGCAGAGGACGACGTGTTCCCAGAGGCACTCGACCCCGGGGCGGCATTTACGGTCCCCGATGAGACGTTTGACGACGCCTTTGACGAAGCTTCCATCTGTCCTTGATTCTGTAAGCATTGTTTTATATCAGAATGCAGATAACACATGATATATCGTACGCGAATATTTAATCTACCTGGTGAGGCCAATTTCTATTTCCATTTCCGTAGCCAAATTTTTACTTTTTCTTTGGAACAAAGCATTCAAACAGAGTTGCCGGGAAGTGGGTTCCTGCAAACTATTCGTAGTGGAGGGGGAATTCTTACGGCCCGTAAGAATAGTTTGCAGGAACCCACTTCCCGGCAACGCTGAATGATTCGAGCCTCATCATTTGGAATATTAATATAAATGATACTAACAAAATCTTATTTTTTAATAATTTTTTAGTGAATATAAAACTGCAAGTAGTTGTGTTGTATTTTCATGAGAAAAAAAGTCAAAATAAAGAATTGTTCCATGTACCATGGGGTCCATGAGACCCCCCTCTAGTTAAGGGGGTATTCTCGATTTGAAGGTTAAAAAATCTGTTTTATTATAGGTACTCTCCTAAAGATTAGAGTTTTGAAAATATGCCTGTAAGGTAATTAAATTCATAAAATTGGTAGAGTTATAAAAGTTTAAAGGCCGCGTCGTTCAAATAGATCGACGAAACTCCTGCGCAGTAGTTATCAATATGAGTCCCTTCAACCCCTATTGAAACTGAATCATAGCCGTGAATCATTCCCCTATGATTTACACCCTCTCCCTGTGATATAATGCACAGGAAATTAGGAAACAAAACGAAGCAAGGGAAGCAAACATGTATTTTACGAAAGATTTACAAGTATAAATATGGACAGGGTGAGTACAAAACACAATTATGCTCGTCCAAGAAAACAGAAGAATAGAAATTCAAAAGAGACTGATAAACTGACAATGAGAATAATTTTGCAAGGATATCAGCAAAACAGCTGAGGAAGATGGAACACGACGAGATTCATATTCGTAAACAAAATAAATTATTTTCTCTAACTCATCAAACATGAGAAAAGTCTTAATCGATTGCCACTAATTATAAAAATTATGCGGATAATTTTAAATGTATCCATTTCAAAACGATATTTGTTTTATAAATTGGCAGCACAGATATGTATCTCATGAACTGTTGAACCGATTGACTTGAGCTTTAACACGCATAATGACAACACATCTCGGTAATCTCGCTTTAAATATTTTTTTACAGCTCGCGGAAATTATAGAATTGATGCTAAAATCCCAATGGCATTTCTTTGACGGGCGCCATTTCGTCAAACATTATTTTATGTTACTCCTTTTGGTAGGACGATATCTACATTTATAAGGATTAAACTAGATTTTGAATTACTTGCATTTCATGATCACGAGGGGTCTGATTAGCGCTACCATTTGGGAAAAATTTTCAGAGATGATGAGCACAATGGTCCGTAACTCTTAAGACATTATTAATGTTGAGTTATAATCTTTTGTCATTAAAAAAAATATGAGTAATCGTGTGTACAATATGCTAATGTTTTAGCTTCATTCATTCTTCCATTATTAATTTCCAAATATGACGTTGCAACTACTCGTCTACGTAAGAATACCTATTTCAACCGTTGATTCATGGTACTGGAGAATCTAGTCCTTCGTTGACACTTCGGGTGTGATGCATTTATAAGCTCATTTTGACTCTCTGTACCTTCAATATGCAAATTAAATACCTTTTTGCCAAAGCCGACTTACAAACTATTTTTTTCTCAAAATACTATATTTGAACAACAACTCTGTAGATGTTTAGCTTCTAATATTGAAATTTGTAAACGTTACAATTTTTTTAAGATATTCTTCGTTTTCCTCGACATATGGTAATCTAGAATTTTTGTACAAAAACTGTGATACAATTTCATAAAAAAAAAAATCTAATGGAATACATTCAGGAGACCTTGAAATTGAACCATGATTTTTTTCATAACGACTGGATTCTGTAGATGAGAATGGCAGTCTTTAAAAAATTGCTCTGTTGATCGAAAAAACAGGTGTGTCAACCAAGGGCAAGTATGGAATATCATTTTTGAACGTGTAATGTATTTCAATTTTATATTTCAAATTTACGTGGGCTATGAAATGTTCGTTTTCCAACAGAAAATATTTCTTCACTTTTATTTTTAGCTCTTTTGCCATTAATAGAGATGGCGAATACTGAGCTAAAGTGTGTTGAAAAATATATATTTTTCAACTTTCCTCGTACGCCATACTCGCGTTATCGCGTATTATTATATATTTGTAGATTACTTTGCACATAGTAGGTACATACTTATCGTTTCAGTCTACAGTGTGGACTCCACACAAGCCTGACACTGGTGCCGCTTGGTGATTAACGCGTACCTTTTAAGTGACGCAGTTACAAGCGTGCATGTATATTCGGTAGAAAATTTTTATGAAACAACTGTTACTATGAATACAGTCTTTTTCAATATGTTTATTAGTCCTAGAAATGTACACTGGCGTACGCTACGTGTTGCAACCTCAGCATGCAGATGGTTGGAGAGAAAGGTTACAAAGGATAATTCGAAAATCAGTTGAAGACAGAAAAATAACTTTTGCCTGAAAATTGTACACAAAGATGACCAATAATTCCAAGAACCTTTCTGAAATTACCTAGGCGACAGTAAGCTAAAAATTGCCCCTACTACGTGGAAAACCTAAAGCATTTATTGTCCCAAGAGTTACGGGGGGAGGGGGAATCATTTGGAGTAAAATGACAATTGTACAGTTTTGGATTTAAAAAAATCCATTCATGCTATACAATGTTCATAAGTACAAACATCGTTCGATTCTCGAACATTACGATTCGTGCATCATATCGATTTCGTAATTGTTTCGTGTCACCGTGTGCATCAATTAATTTAATTAACTCGATCCACGAGTCCTCCGTCGCGGATCATGGACACGTGGCAAAATTTATGAACGCTACGCATCTGGGACAGGCTTTCAATAAAACAAAAAAAAATTTATTAAATGTACTCATTTGCCAATTTTAATGTTTTTTTAATTGATAGCGTACGTTTCTTTACATAAATTGATTCCTCTCGTTATTCTGCGTATAAAGGTACAGATTTTGAAAATTAAAAGTAACACTTTGAGATAATTCACATTTTATGCTAAAATATTATGTTATTACACTGAATGTTCAGATGTACCTACTTATTATCGTTATACTCCAAATATTTTTCAATATTTCTAGTGTCATGTTCGACCAAACAGTTTTAACTTACACATTTGAGTTATCTTATGTATGAGAAAGAAATCAAGGGATTTTGAAACCGGTGAATGAGGCATCAAGATTTAAATCTAACTCTGAAAGTTATTGGTCCCGAATCATTTTTCTTGGTATAAATTTTATCACTATTCAATAAACCAGTGTTGATGTGTCGTATTGCTGATAGTATTTCACATTTAATCGTGTATGAAGTGGCAAATATGTCGTCAAGAACGGAGTGTAATATAAACTTCGAAAGAGTTAATAATAAGTGTTATGTAATGCAAATAACATGCCAGGTCACGACTATAAATCGTGAATACGATATACGAAAAACGATATCGAGTGTTCCTTCATCTCACAAACAATGTTTGAACGCTTGCAGCAATAAAATAACGTTTTGCCATAAAACACGAGGTATCTCGTAAGGTATCCATTTCCTAATGTCCCTGCATTAATACACATATATGCAACACGAAAAAAGGTGAATTTGTGTGAAAAAAGGTACGCGGTCCCATTTAAAAAACAATGCAATTGCATTTTATAAACAAAAATTTATTCCACCTTTATATTAGGTCGGTGCGAAAGTTCGTTCATCAAATCACGTTTTTGCTACACCCACTCTTACTTTTACGAAAATTATGGCTAAAGGTCACAGTTAGCCAAGAAAAATACTTTGATTAAAAACACATTCACTGTGCTATGACTTTTAATAAAGGCTTTGTTTGAATAAAGCGAACAAATTTATACATCGACCTAACATAGGAAAGAATTACAGCCCGTCCCAGGTTCTAGAATCTCTCAGTACGTTAATATCACGGATAATACTGTGCAGTACCTGTGCGTTCATGCCGCCCTGACGGGAGTTAGCAGCGCCCCCTCCTTTCTTTTCATCCCTCGCTCCTCGCACCTGGTTGAGCCGAAGCGTCACCCTCGGCGAGCTTCCAGACTGCCCGGTTCCCGATCTATCGACTGTGGAGAACAAAACGCCGGTTAATTGCAACAACAACGACGGAATGCCATGGAACGAGTTTCCACGAAACCAGTACTCCCCTCCGGCACATGGTGGGAAGAGGACGGGGGACGGCCCAAGGAGTCCAGGAGGAGTAGCTGAGGTGGGGAGAGCATATTCGAGTTGAGAGACAGAGTGAGTGAGGGAGAGAGAGAGAGAGAGAGAGAGGGGACGAGAACAGTAGGGATTCAGAAGGGAACGGAGTCGCTGGTCGCGATCATCGGGGATATGGCCGTTAATCACTGGGCCCCCGAGAGAACGAGTTCCTCGAGGAGAATGGAGTGGAGGGGGAGAGTCCCGATCCGCGATCGATTCATTAGTGGCCTTTTACCGGACGATCGTATTACAGGAAGGCGTGCCATTAAACCCTTTATTCGCGTGGCTGTAGCGTTGATCGCGACGAATACGGTAAGTGGAGCTTACCCACCGGCACAATCGAGCCTCAGTCCCTCGCGGATGCATCTTACCATGCTTAAAGCGGATAAATTGTGTTCCCGCTACTGTTATCGGGGCATTTACGACCGCCATCTTCGTGCTCTTATAACACCGGGAATAGTTTATACATGACGGATGATTATAGAAGATCTCGTAAGTGCTTATTCTTAGAGGCAAGTTTGAATAATGGATAACGATGCTCGGACTATTTAGAATGTGAACGGAATAATAAATTGCGAATCTAAGACGAGATAGAGAAATATTTAATGGCGAGTAATAATACGGTTCGTAATAAATGCAATAGTGTATCTTATACATACTAGGGCTGGGACTATTTGTCGAATTTTTCGGTATTCGAATATTCGAATACTTCATGGCTCAATTATTTGGCGAATATAATTCGAATATCCAAGTATTCGAATATTAAAGTATTCGAATACTATTCGAATATTAAAGTATTCGAATACTATTCGAATATTAAAGTATTCGAATACTATTCGAATATCCAAGTATTCGAATACTATTCGAATATCCAAGTATTCGAATACTATTCGAATATTAAAGTATTCGAATACTATTCGAATATCCAAGTATTCGAATACTATTCGAATATCCAAGTATTCGAATACCATTCGAATACTATTCGAATATCCAAGTATTCGAATACCATTCGAATATTAAAGTATTCGAATACCATTCGAATATTAAAGTATTCGAATACCATTCGAATATTAAAGTATTCGAATACCATTCGAATATTAAAGTATTCGAATACCATTCGAATATTAAAGTATTCGAATACCATTCGAATATTAAAGTATTCGAATACTATTCGAATATTAAAATATTCGAATAGTTTCAGCCCTAATACATACGTTACAAACGATCGTGCAAACCAATAAATGGCTATAAAAGAATTTGTGCCTGTTTCAGAAGATAATTTCATTATAAATAAAGAGTGGTGAAGCAGTAAAGTTTGGTTAATAAATTGTGAGTTATTCAGCTCCATTAACCGGATACTAAAATTGGGATCACGTAACAGGTGTACATTGTACAGGGGATATAATAATCCAGTATGATTCCAGTTTTCCCCTAATTATTTTAAGTGGTTTATTGGCGAAATTGGCTCGCGAATTGCAGAGAAACGCGGTAAAACGGATTCAACGAGGAGCAATGAACACAGAGCTCGACGGTGATTTCACGGAAGGCTTGTTTCGTGAGATTCCAGGATACCGCACGTGCACCGTTGACAGCGAGGCTGACGCAAGCTCTGCTCGATCAATATGTAATTGAATCTACGAGTTAGTGCGGCGTCACCATAATTTCAGGATTTGGATCAATACGCGCCGAAATGTACGCGTGAACAATAAGCTGTCGTTTAGCTTTGATTACCGGGGTCGCGGGATTCTCTATTACGCGCGCATAAATATCTAGTCTTATTAAGATCTACTTTCAGTTGGTCATTGATCGTAGCTCCTCCTCCTACTCCGTCCTCCCCTTCCTCGCGCACGTAAGAGGGAATTGTGCCAATGAAACTTGGCGCTCGCAAACAGTGTATCCGAAAATACATCGACTCCGCTAGTCAATGAGTTCGTGGCTATTCTGCCGCGTTTACAACGCATCAGCGATTCTCCGGGATAAAAGATTTCACCGTATACGGAATCAATGTTCCCCAACCGGTGTAGAAAACATCGATTCGTCTACGTTACTTGAAAAGTATTGGATATCTCTTATTGATTGAGGAGTAAAACTTTTTTATTGCATTTTGTAGATAGCTAACGAGACTTGGAGATCGTGAATCCGATTAACCCCGCTCGGGCTCTCGACTTCAGTAGATATGCATTTAATAAATGAGGCACGTTTATTTATAGCTGATTTCATAAATATTCAATTTTATTGGTTGTTTGTTTATGTATATATTAATATGAAAAAGGGCTGAAAATTTTAGTAGGTTTGAGATAGGGAATACAAAATTCTAATAATTCGTATAAATATAATAATAATTATTTATTATGTATAAGACCATATGTCTATCACAAGAAGGATAATCCGTATAAATACTACATCCTTTATTTAACTTCTGGCCGATAATTAAATGTTTGAAGTAGAAATACTAATTTATATTGGTAATCTTTTAATCATTCGATGATAAGAGGATATATTAAAGTGTTTAATAAACACTCCAAATTACACTCAATTTAACAACATTATCAATTTTAAAATAAAAAGGGTTTATATTTAACATTTATAATCAATTTACAATACAACATAATATAGTTTACAGTATACTATAAACAATGAAATTGTATATCTGGTGGGGGATAATTAATTTTGTAATTAATATAGTTTTTAGACAGTTTTACAGTCTCAGACATAGCAGCCTTTTTAAATTAATATGAATCAATTACCTTATCATTTTGAAAATATGACTTCATTTACTCTTTGTCATACAAAGAATAAAATTTTGTATGTACTCTTCCATGCGAAATATATTGTTGAAATTAACCAAGGGAAAGAATATTATTAGTTTAAAATAATATCATTAATATATAATTTGTCACCTAAAATAATAAAAATGTACCCCATTAATCTAACACCAGTCTTTTAATTAACCAAAAACACAGTCTGTCCCATTTTTACAAGCAACACTAAATAATAAAATATTACTTAAAATTTTTCTTCGACTAATTAATAACATAAGCTTACTTGAATCGAGTAACAAAACCAATCTACCAATATTTCAGACAGGAAATATTTTTTTCGCCATACGGTCGTTTTGTAATATGCTAACGCGCGTACAGCATAATACTATCTCTAGAAAGAGAGTACATATTTGCCGAGGAACATTCTTACCGCGAAATGACGATATGCAAATATCCGGACGGTGTATTCGTGTACATGCACGTATTTCTTCGAATGCAACGTATATTATTTCGTGGCGTACACTCTGCCCCTCCCACTTCCTCCGCACCAGAGATCTGTCTTCGAGGGAATTACCAATGCGTTAAAAACTATCAAACACAGCGATGTATCAGCCCCCACCCCTCCCTAAGCTGCACGGAGATAACCACGTCCCACGACGCGACTCGCGAAAGTTGCACAACCAACTGTATGTACTTACGTACGAATATTCCGACGAAAAAAGAAGTTCGACGTGATCGATCGGATCGAAAGATTAACTCTTGGCACGAACGTTTGACAAGTCAAGTATTGAGAATCGATAACAAACATAAGTTCAGAAAATTCGAAATCTTATACAATTTTTGTTCGAATTGATACCTCCTCCCCCTCTATTCTGTTCTTCCAAAGTGTGAAATGATCAAGAGTCTAACTGGACAAGAAAACGACACTGCATTCTTTTTGACCGATAACGACGAACGTTTTATCGGATACACTGTCTGCGATAGAAGTTCATTAACTTGCCGCGGTTGGCGATAAGGATAATTGTACAACTGATGACACAAACTGACACACGACACAACCGCTTCTTAACCAGCACGATATCAACCTAAAATCGTGTTTTAACATTAAACCTAACATTTATCACACCGTGATCGTTTCACATGTATGTGCGCTATAATTCTCCTTTCCGAAATCCGTTCGTGAAATCAAATCTACGAAAAATGTTCACGAACTGGATTTCAACGTGGTTTTTGTTACAAAATAATAAAAAGAGAATCTGCGCGTATTCGCGATTGAATTCAACTTTCCGACAGATAGAGTTTCATAATGGCCGATCGCTAATTGTAGTACCGATTTACCATAACCTTCGATCGCTATGACAAAATATGTCACAACGAGAATCAAGGTCAGGCCAAATACCTCTTCGCAGAGTTGTCGCCGTTTCCTCCTACGGGCCTCTGGGTTTGCATTAAGAAAGATTAGCATATCGCTCAGGTTGAATGTTTATAAGATTTCGTTACGCTGAAAGCGAGTACGGGACACGGCTATATCGTGTTTCCATGTTCCGCGAAATGCACGAGACAAAGTACGTAACCGGTTTTGATCTTGCTATACATATGTGTATACATATAATGTACGTTTAACTTCCGTTATTAAATATTGTCGGAGTGATTCAACTTTGGTTACAGTCGATAAATTTCGCTTGCACTATCGCCACGATTTCTGTTATGTGGCGCATTTCTAACGGGTCAGTCGGCATCGAAATTATGATATTTATTAAGAAGATAAATTGTTTTGACATTCGTATACTACATACAACGTTCACCGAATAGTCTAGTCTGCATGTTTTTCGGGACGATGAGTAGGGACACGTAAATTATCGAGCAAGCTTGTAGAAAATGGTGCGCCGTTGCAGCGACTGCAACATAGACCACTTTTGGAGGTGCGATCACCCTAGTGGTGTCGATGGACGCAGCCCGCGAGCGCAAACGTGTCCAATGTACTTGCCAGTCAGCGTGCTCCCTCTGTTCCTCTCTCACTCTCCCTCCCTCCCTCTCTCTCTCTCTCTCTCACACTCCATGCCTTTTACGCTTTTTCTTCCCCCCTCTCCCGACGCGCGCTCCTTTCTCTCTCACCTCTGCGAAGTCCGTCTTTATCCCTCTCCTTCGGCAACAGCGAAGAGCAGAAGATGTGGCCCGAGGTTTGGCACTCCTGGTTCTGTCGACGCTTTCCCGAGCAAGGTTAATCAAAGCTAACGTGTCAACGGCGCACGTTAAGAAAGTCGAAACACGCGCCGAGCCACGTGGTCGGCAGTACTGGCTAGTAACGGTACTTTTGGGTCATCCGACAGCGGCGAGAGGGTCCCGAGTGAAAAGGAACGCAAGTGGCGTCGAGCACATACCTGTTCGCGCGACGGAGCACACTGACAGTACCGAGCGTACGACGATTAAAGGTCTCGACGTATCACTGCGAAAGGACAAGAAGAACAATGAGGAGCGGTAGACAGTCAGCGCGACGACAAGGGAAAGAGGATCAGTAGCCGCAGCAGCAGCGTGTGTACACTACTGCCGCTCGCACGGCTCCCACACAACGCGGCAAAGCGAAGACACTGAGAATCAAGAGAGAGAGAGGAACCGGCTTGCGACTGTGTCGCCGCGTCCACCGTCTCAGGCAACTAACAGGCGCGGCACTGCATCGCGCGCACCATATACCGACGCGTCACTACTCCGGAATGTCGCGTTTAATTAAGTCACAGACGAGGAGGTATAGAATAGACCATCTTGTGGGGTTTTGTGTCTCTAGCGAAACTGTGTTACCGACTCACAATTTCAGGACTGAACTTAGCGTCCTCTACTCACGAACAGTGTTTAACTCAACAACTACTCTAAAATGTGTTGAAATGTCCAAGTGTTTGCTTGCATACTTGTGACTTCTTTAGAGAGAGAGAGTTTGACGCAGAGGGCAGGCTCTCGTTACGCTGCACTTTGGCTCGGTTTGTCAACGACTCGCGCGGATTTCTCTCCGAAAATCTATTCCGGGGGTCAGGAGACTATGTATATACCCTCGAAATGTGGTACTTCGTAAGAGCTTATAGGTAATGCATGCTATAAATTGCAAGATGACATTGTTTATTAGTATTGTACGCGTAGAAGAACATATATCAAACATTTTTACGTGCCGTACGCTTAAAAATTAGCGCTGTTACCGACATTCCCCCAAGTCTCTGAACCCCGCGCATGTCTAGTCTAGGCGGTGCCCATCCTGCGATTCGTGAAAATGATTTAAAACAATGAATAGAAACATTTTTGTAAAATTTATATTCGTAGTTTTCAGGACCCGATGACATTCTTCCGTTTTTTCCCCTTCATTTTTTGCCAATTCATATTTTCAAGGAGTTATGAAAATAGCGAAAGCGGAAAATTTAGAAACCAAGAGAGAGTAGATCTTCGATCGATGGTGAGACCAAGATCTTTAAGCCATGCGTGGGGCTTTTCATATTTCTGATCGCAAGTTGATCTGAGTATTATCGATGGATTGGCGAGATTCTGCCAATGAAAATGAGTCCAAACACGAAGCAATTCAGACTATTTTTAATTATAAATACACAGATTAGAATTATATACAATTGTTCCGGATTCAGCTTCTGCTGACTGACCTGCGACACACATTACGTACCTACGTTGTAAATTGACCAAATTGCGTAGTGTTTGGATTCATTTTCATCAGAAAAACCTCAAGAATCCCGTGGTAATACTTTCATGAACAGCTACAAAAAAATATGAACATTCTTCGTACTGGATATCTTATCTGGCCCTCATACACCAGCGAGCAAGCTCAAGTCCTCAGCTCGTGAGAGGCCCTGTTCGCTGAAAATTGCTTAGCACATTGTGAGACTCGTCGAATTTGTTCATAGTGTCTGGACAATCGCGCGCATGTCGACGAGCTTCACGCGAGCAAGTTTGGTGAGTAGTCCAGTGAAATTAGGATTTGTCTGGGGATTAATTCCCAGCAAGTTACATTTTGGCATGAGACTTTAAATTGGTGTTTTAAACAATATGTCAGAAGTCCCCATCGATCCGACTTCCCGCTAAAAATTTTACAGAATGTTGACGGGAAAATTTTTTTTTCGCGAATATCTCGTTAACTATCAGCATTACTACAAAAATAGTTATTATTAAATTTGTAGCTTAGGAAATTCTGTAGAAAAAAGGTTGTATGAGTTTTTTCGTAGGAGTAACCATTTTCAGGTGTGACGCCTTACAAACCTCCAACTCCCATACTTTTGACAAGATCTCGATCCCTGAAATGCAAAAAATTCTGAGACTTTGTGGATACATAGGCAACGTCCTTCTGAATACAACGCAATTTTGTTTGCTGCCCAAATTCACTCCAAGCGGGTGCAATTGACCCCTGAAAATCCTTCGATTTTGTGTTATTACTCGCGAACTGTAGGAGATAGAAAAAATTTCCACGGAAAAGTTACTTCTTCTAATTAGGACCATGGGCGTCCGGAGGGGGTGCAAAAGGGGCAGTTGCCTCCTGGCTTTTGAGAAAAAATCGCTTATTTTTCAAAACTGATCTTTATTAAGTTTATACTAAAAGAGGGAATATTTTAAAATTTCTGTTCTAACTTTTTAATTAAATTGGTACTATAAAATGGGTTAAAAAAACAAGAGAGGTATATTTTTTTAACATCATCCCAAAGTTGCCCCCTCCCCCCACCCCGGAAAAAGTCTGCGGACGCTCCTGATTAGGGCTATCATTTGATAACTTACAATTCTCACAGTTCTTACTGTTCGCGAGTTATAACACAAAATTGGGACACAGCGGGATTTTCAGGGGTCAATTTCATCCCCCTAGAGTGAATTTTGGCGGTAAAAAAAAGGAGAAATACTTGTCTATATATCTTCTACATATGCCCAAAGATTACATTTTAAATTTATTCACTTTAAGGGGTGAAATGTACCCCTGAAAATCGGGTTGTTTTACGATTTTGTGTTATAACTCAAGAACTGTGAGAACTGTAACTTACCAAATGATAGTCCTCATTAAAAGAAGTACTTTTTCTAAGTAGGCTTTTGCATGAAGTTGTCGGCAAGGGGTGGGGAGGGTATTTGTTAGTTTCCGAAATATTAAGAAAAAATGATTGTTATTTTTTTTTTTGCAAATTATTTTCTTTGAACTGCATAGGTAGGTACACGTAGGCCTAACGGGGGTCCCTTCTGCCCCCGATCTGTTCTACGAACAGCTGGACACGTTCCCCTAACCTCCGCGTGGCCCTCAGGCGCCTAAAAGGCACGCGTATTTAGCTGAAATTCAAAGCCAATTTTCCCGAAAACGAAGCGGGATGTTAAAAAATTGTATTCTATATCTTCGTCTTATTTTGGAGGGTATAATCACCCCTAGAGTACTGACTATCAGCAGAGTAACACCCTGTATAATAGGATGGGTTGCATCCGCAAGTTTCTGGTTAAAATCTCCAAACTCACATTGGTTCGCTACCATGCTTTACGCGCCCCCGCTCTAATTTAGCCCCAACCAATACTAATATCCGGCACAAAATGGAAAATGGAATGCGTTGTGTCGGAATAAGTCAACAGAAATACTGAAAGTTTTTTATTAATATCTCGGAAACTAATAAATTCCTAAAGCAACAATTTTCTATTTAGGGTCCATGCACCCTTCCCACCCCTCTCCTCAACCCTCGTCGCGATCGCCACTGGGGCTATTCGGAAGTAGGTACAGACGAATCTTGGTCTGGTTTATAACACCTCCAAGTATCGACCACTTTCTCTTTTCAAAACCCACGTTAACGACAGATAAATGACCGTTTAGGAACATGTAGAGAAACAGTAAAAATCTCGTTATTCCTTACACACGCGAAAAATAGTTTTGGCTTTATTGTTATGAAAATATTTGTAACATATTAATTAATGAGATTTTGTAGATGAAAATAAGACGAAACCAGAGATGGACAAAATTATATCTAGGTACATAAAAATTTCGAAGTTCGAATAAAAGATAAAAATGTTATTCGTTATTCGTTGAATAAAGATAATTATCGTTATCTTTATCCGAAGCTCCACGGGTGAATCAGTTTATTCGATGGGAGTTCATCTAACCGACACAGATACTTTCTATATTCGAAGGCCTTTCATCTTGAGCTTCGAATAACTTTTTCATCTTTATAATAACTTCAGCGAGGGCCTTTATTCGAAGGCAGGGCTGTTCTAACCTTGGGATTCCGAGAACCCAGGTCCGAAGCGAGTGACCTTTCTATACTTCAATCTAAATAAAGTTGCTCGGCACTGTGTCATCAATTGTACAAAAAGTCAAGTTGTTTATTTTTCACCACATCCATATAAAAGTGACACCAATGAATTCCTGGGATTCTCCCGAATAAAATCAGCCAAAATACTATAAATCGGACTACTTTTAACGAAGTTGGCTTTAAATTCCGCAAATTAATTTTATATGTAATCTCGATACTTATAGCTCAAATTATGTCGGGTTTGGTACTACAATATTATCATTGGGCAAACACAACGACTCGATTGATGTCATTTTCGCGCAGGTCCGATGAAAAATGCGGAATTTGACATTTTTCCTTTTTATAGCTAGTGCTATCCTTGTCTTTTATGGCCTCATAACCAAGAGGCCATAAAAGATCCTACTATGTAAAGAAAAAAATGGTAGTGGGAATGATTTTGTATCAACTTAACCGGGCACTACTTGTGCATATAAATGTTTGCAAAGGATTATGTGAAGCAGCACGCGTTTGGATTGCAATATTAACAGTACCTACCATAGAATATTAGCTCTGTCGTATGATGTAGGTACCTACTTAACCAGAGTCTTGCATTAATCAATTAAAAAATAAATGAATCGATCAACTAGTTAAAAGTAATGAATAAATTGTACATGATTTTAATGATGCCTAATTTATTTTGCATTTATAAACACAATTATTAATTGTAATTGTAATCCCAGTGTTGCGTGGAACACCAATTAGGAAACGCTGTTCTAACTTTCTAAGGTATTGTCAATATTGCGGTTTAAACGCGTGCTGCTTCACACGATTCTTTGCAAACATTTATATGTACATGTAGGTAGTACCTGGTTAAGCAGATCAACTATGTACGTATGATAAATCGTACGAAAAATCGTAACATCTCTGGGGACCTTTAAACGGCTTGTCGAGGCGAAGAATCTGTTATGTGCATCTCGCTCACTCTCCTTTTCTGTGACTCGTCCTTACTTTCTGTCTTTGTCACTCGCTGTCCTTTTCTTTGACCGTCGATGTTATCGGAACAGACAACCGGGCCAACGGTTATTTACATTAACAAAAAAGCGGGACAAGTGAAGTGACATAATGTTCGACATCCTATACCCGATATACATATATATATATATACACACAAGTATCCGGTCCCGAGCGAGTTACATTTATCGAGAAACTACTAGTGTACATCATTGCGATCGAGGTCCTCGTGATTATTTCACGCCTTCTGCTGGTTGATATAATTTTCTGCATCACTTCTGTCGTTAGAAGTACAATTATTCGTTGTACTTAGGCGTTGAATCATACTGACTCGAATGTTATGTTAGTATTAATTTTTAAAAAGTAACAAATAATGAAGACTGAAAAATTCGTTTGGCACAGAAATTACTAAGTGAGTAATACAGAATACAGTAAAAGATATTATTATTATTAATATTTTTCTGCGTCCCTATTATACCATATTATACAGTATAAACTATCGCTAATGTATGCGCAAACACATGATGAATGACTGAGTTTCAGCAATAGGTACTCTTAAGAAACTCCTTTAATTATTAAGGCACACCTATCAGAAACAACGTTGTTACCATCAAATGAAATTTGTTTGTGTTAAATAAACACAAAAAAAAACAGCAAGGTTGGAAATCGAATGTGTTTTGGTTTTGTTATGATTCCCTTCTTTTCTCTTTCGCTGAATTGAATACGTCCATAAGGCGATCTTTAAATTATCACGAACATAAACATTAATTGAAAATCACGGGTTCCGAATAACCTTATTTTACCTGTGGCGAACTCTATTTCCTACCACGCGTAACATTACAATCTCTTTCCAGACTTTACCGGTAACATTGCATGTGATACTAAAATGGTAAGAGTTCTAGGACCCCTCAAATCCGGGACGAAAAAGTGCAGTGGATATTAGGTCTATTCTATACCTACATAGTCTGTGCTTGATGTTAGCATGTGTAGAAGAACATGGAATTAAAACTTGTATCTATTTAACCAAATAACACCTACTGTAAACAACTGAGGAACAAAGTATACATAATGTACTTTAAATGAATGTACATACACATATTGTTTCCAAACTGTGATAAAGAAAAGTTTTGTTTGTTACATTGTTTTCATATATTCTTGCTCCAAGAATAAAAAATTATAAGATGTTTGAAAGTACACACATAAAAGCAAAGGCAAATAAATGAAAATTTTAAGCCGATATTACGAAATTATATATCGTCAATTTTACAGTTCTAAGAATTCTATTTTTACACGCATAGCTTTCAATACGTTAACAGTAATTAGAATCTTATTTTAGATAGATCAGCTCGTATACGTCTCATATGTACGCAAATACACGTTCATACGTGTAAGATTATCCCCGTGTTGTTAAATACAGCTAACCTCACTTTTGTAAATCTACTCCAGATAATATTTACTATTTTTCGTTTGTCGAAAATAAGATACATTCGAAAACCATTTCACGTTATAATTAAATGAATTTACTGAAAGAGATCAATACAATTGGCATTGTGATTAGCATAGTTTCGCGTCAATGTGACAGCGAAGGTTATGATTCCATGAAATCCACGTTTAATCTAGGGACATTTTAAGATTACAGACACTGGTTTTCAGTTTATGTTAAATAGAAGTATGGAAATTGAAAACTTTTTTAACGGCAACGCCTATGATTATGCAGGATAAAATAAACAAAAATTTTATGTATAGATAGTAAATGCGTGAAAGAACCTGTCAGGCTTGAAACGATACAACGTAATTTACAACGCTTTGCTTTCAGCCAGGGAGCTTAATTACTGAATTTAAATCGTCTAGTGTTTTAAATTTAAAATAAGAATATTTCATGCATGACAGATTGCACAATGAACTTACCTTTATTTTGCGGTGGTGTCCTCCGCATCTCACAGGGGGCTCCACTGTCCTCAGCAACGTGCGGTGCAGCGGCTGGTGCACTTCCGGTCGTACGTTGCTGCTGTTGTTGAAAGTCAGACGTTGGGGGATGTTGGTAAATTTGTTGCTGTTGCTGCTGCTGCTGCTCCTGTTCTTGTGGTTCGTTGGACGACGCTGTCGCGCTCGTTTCAACGGGAGAGCAAGGGCTGTCGGGAACAACGGCTGTACTCTCATCTGGTGAACTTGCACTCGTAATATCTGCACTCACAAGTAAAATAGAAATAAAAACTTATGAGCGTGATCTGGCAAATCTCGTGAAACGTGTCGAATGTCTCGTGAGAAAAAAAAACAAGATTTGAAGCACAAAACAGTGGAATAGTGGAACAAGGTGAAAAGTTCAATAGGCAATACACAACGATTTGCAATACTACGATGATTTCACTCGTCCAACATTCTAAGGATGCTAACATCTCTACTGTATTATTTCAATATTTTCATTCAATTTAAAATTTAGATAGGTTATGAACACATTACGAACACTTTTTCGAACACGCCACTTCTACATGAATCTTCAATCTCAGAAATAGGGGTTACACTACGTACAGACTTTACTCTGAGATACTTGATTAGTATTTCCAGCTTTGTAAACGTTTAAAGATTCCAATTATTTCTTCTCTCTTTCTCTCTCTCTCCTTCGGTGACACAGTCTTGTAGAAATACTGCACTCGTGTATATACACGGTGCAATGTGATAAACAATTGACAGGAATCGGCTGCTTCTTCGAGTAGAATAATTTTGAAAGCTTCAACTAGGATTCTGACGCTTCGAGATATGATTTACGGATTATTGTCATCGTGCTAGATTTATCTTTTAAAGCACGATGTGTCGACGTCACTTTTAGGCTTTCGTTTCAACTTATTCCCACAGGTGCTTTTGACCGTATTGATACACGATCACGGTTCTTTTCTGTGATAAACAGGTTCCTTGTGGGTTTTCTTTTTTTCTCATAGGGCCAATTGTTACGCCGATCTTGACGATTCAAAGGTGGTCAGGGCGACATCTGTCGGTCCGCCGGGGAAAGTCGGTACGCGTACGTGCTCGACGTGCACGCGAACACGGCCCCTCGCGAACTAGGGGCCATGTTGCGTCGCTATGTCGACGATTGGCTCCGCCTCTCCCCGCGTCACCCCACCAACAGAGAGTCGCGAACGCTCTTTCTCGCCAATCCGAAACAAGCTGATCCCGCCAACCGACATTGGTGGTCGTGCGCTCTGCGAGACGACCGTGAGATCTATGTGTCCATGCATGCGATCCACCACCACAGCAAAATGCACAGCTGTGTGCAACCCCGTTGCGTGCACAGAGTGGGGAGGACATGTCTATATGCCCCTATAGCTATATCCTGTATATGCGCACATGTGTGCTGGTGGCAGCATTTCCTCACGTGCCGCTCCTGCGCTCAGCACACCAGTCGCATTATTGCTTACTTTCCGAGTGTATCCGCGCATCTTGCGCCAAATAGAGCTGTAGAAGGGTACAGACGTTCGCTCGCCTAGCTGCAGGGAGGAGTGCACCAATTTTCTAGATTTCTTGTATGTTCCGTTATAGCGATTACTTCAAAAACGTCACACATTCTGTCGTATTCTAGTTTCTTTCCTTAACGGATTATGGTCGCCTGTAGAATCAACAAAGCATTTATAATTCGTAAGTTACTTAGTCAATGTAACTGAATCTGTACTCCTGCGGCTGCATTGAAATTTATATTAAGTTCGAAAACAAAATATCCTAATTTTAAAAGTGAATATTCACAGTTCACATGGAAATAGGTAAAATGAATTTAAAACACTGTATTACTGCAATACTATACAGGGATTTGTTGACTACGTCCAGGTAAGAATACAATGAAAAACGGTGCTACTGTTTTTTGTTTATTTAATATTTGGCAGGTGGAACATTGTACATCATGGCGATACACCATCTCGATCGATGGTGGGCTCCATAAATTGGCCAGACTGACTATAGCCAGCGTAATAAACCCAGATGGCCGTGTGCGTCGCCCCAAAAACGAGAGAGTAACGCGTGTAACGAATTTTTGGGATACAGATGAAATCAAAACAGTCTTTACAGGTCATCATATTTTTGTACAAGCAGAGAGAGAGAGAGAGAGAGAGAGAGCGGGGGAGGGGGGGGGGGGTGCGAAACATAGGAGGGACTAAGTAGGTGCAGGAAACACGGAGAACAAAGAAAGCACGGAAGGCTTGGAAAAGTGAAAACGCGATTCAGTACAATGTAGAACTGTCATGGGGAAGAAGATACCGGCGTACTCCGTCCGACATGTGGCTCACTGGCAAATGCGAAAGGGACGAGACATGCTTTTCGAGTATGAAAAGTAACGTTTACTTTAAAGGAGATAGACCAGCATGATCGCCGCGGTCACCTTGTTTTTTCCCGAGCGGTTACCGATCCAGTGTTGTCTTGAGCTGTTTATTAGCGCGAATGAGTAGAAGAAAAACCAGAAATTTCTTAACAATAGCATTTTCGTAATATCGACGCCCCTCTCTATTAGCCCCTTCCTTTCTCACCAACTCCTATCATTTGGCGAGCATCGAAGCATTGTTCGCTACCGTTTCCGTGAAATGGCAAATCTTGCAATGGGTTGTCGACCACATATTGTTTACCAAAAATATGTACGCCATTGAACGTCCCAGCAAGAGGACAATTTTTATAAACACTTATGTCTGTCGCGATGAATTATGATCTAAACTGTTACATATCCTTGGCATTAGTAGTTTCTCATTTTTCCATTCTTGAATGCCGAAATATGGCATCATGAGTATTTCTGTATAGCGAATATGTGCCAGTGTTTGACTTGAAAAATAGTTCTAACACACATTTTGACATAGTTTTCTGTGCGGAAGTAATAACTCATATTGCTTACATTGGCACCACGTGATAGGATGTTGCCCACGCTAGGGACTCGTAATGTAATATAAAAGCTCATTGCTAATTAATTTTTTTACACGTAAGTGTCTGAGATTTCATAACACGCGATAAAAATATCATGAAAATTATCTTCATGTACATTAGGAAGAAAGCAAAATCAATACTGAATTACAGCGACCTACATGTATCTAGCTCAAACATTCACAACCAGGGTTACCAAGAATTTCCCTACGGTAGTGGAGGGGAAACACCTACAGCAGTGGCGGTACACGTGTGTCACGGCGTCATCACACGGCGTGTTCCCCCTCCACTACAGTAGGGAAATTCCTGACAACACGGGTTTATACAAAAACCGACTTTTAAAAAAACAGATTTTCGAATTCTACTATTCCCGAAAACCCGATTGAATCGGTTTTCGAATTTTCGCAAAAAAAATATAATTAAAATGGTAAATAAATATTTTTACTTAATTTAAATATTTTCAAAAATGTAACAAAATAAAATATACTCTACCTATACAAAAACAAATAAAAACAAAATTAAAATAACTAAAATCCGTACAAAATATAAATCTTTCAAAAGGTGGTACCAAATTATAAATCTTTATTCCATTTCGTATTTTTTCTCTGAAAATATGAACTCGTGAAGGTTAGTGTTAGAGTTATCTACTACAATATGCTTGTGTCCGAGGCGATTTGTGGTCAAAATATTAACGTTTTTAATTAAATAATTAAATCATTTTTATTTATATTAATTCTAGTATATAAAACTGTTTTTTTAAATTTATAAATAAAATTCGGTTTTTTAAATTTAAAATCCAGTTTCTTAAATTTATAAATAAAAACCGACAAACCCTGCTGGCAACCCTATGCACAACTAGCCGTTTGGCGGGTGTGGGCGCCCGCCAGCAAGCGGCGATCACAACTGCGGGTAAATAGTGACCTCGTGAGCAGTGTGGAGGAGTGGGGAACGGCTCAAGCAGGGTTGCCAGAAAAGCGCTTCATATGACGTAGTAAGGAGTACATAGCAGAGGGAAAACAGCTATTGAAAATAGGACGTAGCAGGGAGTAGCAGCGTTGCCGGGAAGGGGGTTCGGGCAAACTATTCGTAGTGGAGGGGGAAGACAGGCCGTAAATGTTCCCCTTTCACTACGAATAGTTTGCACGAACCCTCTTCCCGGCAACCTTGGGGAGTAGTAGAGGTGAAATCCCCGCATATATAGAGCTACATATACTAATACGACTTGTGAACACCAGACGAAGCCGTAAGAGCGTCCGTGTCCCTAACCAGGCGTGTCCAACTGGCGGTTTGAAGTCAGCATTGCCGGGAGAACACCCAACCCTATAGGTTGCTCGTGTCGTCACGGATAGCTATAGGTATAACCGATGTCACTGAGAGCTATATATATATAAACTAATGGATTTGTGCACACCATGTGAAGGATTTCCCCTCTACAACCCCCTACTACGTCACTGAGTTTCAACTTCAAAAATCTGTTCCCCCTCTACTACATCCCTAGCACCCTTCGTGACCATTTTCTCCCTACTTCTGGCAACACTGTTCAAAGGGCATTGGCGCCTGTCGATGCTCGCAAGCACAGCAGCGAGCAGAGCCACGGGCACAACAATGCATGTCCTTCCAATATGTTATATGTATGTATAGTTACGCGGCGCTGCGCTCTCACTACTTGAGCTGTTCCGCACTTCTCATCTACTGCTCGTGACGTTGTCATTTGCCCGCGGGCACCTAGTGGGCGCCCGTAGGCAGGGTTGCCAGGGAATTCTCCACGCGTAGAGAAGACATGCCTTATGCACGCTACGCGATGAATTGGCATGACGTCATGCCGTCACGAACATAAATATACCGTTATTGCTGTAGGTGGTCCCCTTCTCCTACTCCGTACTACGTCATGTGATGTCTACGCCGCCATTAATTCCCTACATATGGCAACACTGCCCGGAGGGCATCCAGTTGGCTATGGCTGGTCTAGGTAAAGGTACACACGTATCAAAAACTTTCAATTTTCCTTCTATCTCCATCTACGTTCCTCTTTATCTGATGCTACAAACTTAACCCGCTGAACCTTATTCCTAACCTTAGTGTATTTATTTTTGATTTTTAATGTTATACACTCTGGCCATAACATTAAAGTGATTACACACTTCGAGGAACGGTTCAACAGGTCAAGAGGCATCTCTATATTTGAAGACTAATTACGCGCAGAGTGCTTCCAAGAATTTGCGTACCCTTTCTATTCGAACATGGTGGAGGGGGGGGGGGGGGGGGGGCAAAACTTGCGCTCTCGACCAGTCGAAGCATGCATACGATCCACACACAAGCAGGGGAGGTTCGAATACGAAGATCTTGTGGATTGTCATGTAAACTCGCGGTGCACGGTCCTCGTCGAGAAGTTGCGACATTCGTCGGTTCTTCCCGATCGATATCTCTGCTGTCAGAATAAGGCTGGTCATTTACGGCCAAACATGGAACACACGCTGTGCTCCAAGCACTATGCCTCAATGTTCTGTCCTTTTATTCGTGAGTCAGTCGAATGAGTAAAATTTTTCACTTTACAATAAATCCAAAGTAAACGTGTAACGTCCACTAATAACATACGTATGCCCTGAAAGAGAAAGAAAGAATATGGATATGATAAACACCTGTTCGCGTATAGCCAATGGACGAAGTCCTTGAACATTCAATATCGAGGAGAAAACGTCATTCAAGGATTGCACTTAAAATTTTCAGTCGATACGTTCTTGGTGATGTAGTCGAATGCGGTTAGAATTTCGATTATGTAAGAGATCCGTGGGATTATAGTTCGTTCCTAACAGATTCATGATAGAATTTATGAAATATAGGTACTCCAATCTCAATCCCAGCTTTGACACATCCAGTAATTCACCATAAAAATTTAGTTGCTTACTACTTAATACTTTTGTACTTTCGTATAAGTAACGTTCTAAATACATGTAGATAAAACTTAAGCTTAAATACAGAACATCAAAAAAATTGCATCCGCAGTGCAATACCAATTATATATACAACTGGTGTTAATCGAAGAAACAGATGGACTGGATAATTCAATGAGGGAGTTACAACAAACAAGAACATGATCTTGTTAACTTACAACTTTCTGGAATTTTGTATGTTTAATATGTAATTACAGCCATCTTCGAATTACCATCGTCAAATATGGTAGGTAGATGAAAAGCTGTTTTATTGAAACAGATGCAAGAGTTCCAATGATGAAATTAAATTTGAAAGTTCGTTGCATGACTAATTTTAGGCGAATGAAGTATTGGCAGCGTAAACGGCGTCACGTGGAGTTCACGATGTTGTTGTTTTGCATGTAGCAACGGAAACTGAGTTGGGAACTGGCGTCACGATAAACAACAAACCCGTCATTCCTTGAGTGGTCTATCTGCTTTAAGAACGCGGGCGGCGCCCGATGCCGTCTCCTCCTCTTGGCGATTCGATGAAAACTTCATTCGCTTTAATTACGTTACACTCGAAATTCGAATTTGAAACTTTGGCTCAATCATTTTCCAAAATGTAAACATCTCGATAACTGTACACAAGCTACCTACATGTGTAAGCATTTGCGCGATCAAATTACAGTAGGTAAAAAAAAAACACGTTTAAAGTTAAATGCATTTGGAAGCGTCGAAAATTTCGATGGGAGATTAATTATTGCTGCATATATTTAAACTTATTGCTATATTTTTAGCCATTATGCGGCATTTTAATGTATGTACCTATCATTAGCAGTTGTAGTTTCTAGATCACTAGTTTCTACATTTGTGTGCATATGCAAATTTAATGTACTTTGTTACATAATTTAATGTTAACAATTGTATATAAAATTGTAGAATATTGCTTTTATTCTAATATATCTAACAATGAGTTATTACTACTTAATAGTGTGTGCAATGATAAATCCTATACCAGTTTCAACGCTTAAATTCAGGGTCTAAGTCCACCATATGCAAATTATCTACGTAAGAATACGATTCAACTCGTCAATGTTAGCTAAATAAAGAACATTGTGTGTTGTCTCGTTCTCTTGAAAGAATTCGTCGAGTAAGACAGTTTCAAGAAAGAGGAAGTCGGTTTCCTTTGCATGACAATGCGATGCCATATTTTGCATCAACAGTGAAACAGTTTTGGCAAAATATACGATTCCATATTAACCTGTTATTCGGGTTAATTCTGCATTAGAAACGTTGCTTGTGTCTCCAAGAAGGATTAATGGCGCATTGCCACGTTTTAAAAATAACAAATGCTGTATTTTACATAAGAATGTAACTAGTAAATTTTCGCACCGCCAACTGGTTTTGCTCAAAGTAGATATTTTGATATAAGTGAATGTCTATGATTAACAGGTTAAATCTTTTGACTTTTCCTTATTCCACAAAATGACATCTTCGCTGAAAGGCGAAAAAATTAAAAATGTTAGCGATGTTAGAAAGAGCGTAAACAAAGGAGCTGCTGCTAGCATAACATGTAAATGAGTGTGAAAATTATTTGCAATAAGACTATCAGCAAGCACAGATGTGTTTGACGTTTTAAGAAGATTACTTTGACGAATATTGAAAGATAAATATAGAACTGTATTGTCAAGCTATGCACAAGCGTCCGACGCCCACAGGCATTGGAGACAGACCACTTCCTCAAGAATGCTGGGGCATGGCGGTACGAAACCTTCGGCTTTAAGCAGAGTTCGAAATTCTCCGTGGAAACATTGGATTTGTCATGGGCATCGTCTCGCAGGTAAACCAGGGCCGAACTTCCGTCAGATATGATTGCTTCCCCGAAACCATTCAGGGAAACTGAATCGACATATTTTATTATTTTAAAGAAACTTATACAGTTACTCAGAAAAGTATCCGTCCACTCTATATGTAACATATTTTACATGTTAAATCGACTTTAAAGTAAGAATTCGAAATTCTAATTCATATTAATGCGAACCTTGATTAATGTACTTATAATTTTGTTTTGGGTGTATTCAATTGAAATATGTAGGTATTATTATCCGTGGAAGTAGTAAAGATCAAGCAAAACAATACTCAATATACAAGAGGTTAATACTCTTCTAAGTAATATTCCTGCGATTTTATTATAAGCTTCAATCTATTATGTATAGAATGAACGAATTTTTTGGTGAAATTCGGGCTTATTTTATTCCATTTTTCTTGTAAAATTTATTTGAGCATTTCTTTGGTAGTTGGCACAAATAAAAATATATTAATGAAGGTTCATGCTAATGTAAATTATAATGGGTAATTCTGAATTTAACATTACCTACTTGAATAAGTAAAATATGTTACATGTATCGGATGAGCTTATACTTTTATGAGTAACTAGGTGGCTAAGACATTTTGTCCATTATAAGGGGTATAATGTACGACATATAATATAAATTAAAATTTATTTTTAAAAGTTCAGCTTCAGTGTACTACAATGAAAAAATAAAATTTGTGAAGATTAAGATAGAGGCATGGCACAGAAATATTTAGTTAGATATATTAAACAAAGTGAAGTAAGCTGGTAAAAGAAATAACATTAACTATCAACAGAAATGAAAGGTGAGATTAAGGAAATATAGTTTAATTACTGTTTCATGTATTCAAACCAAATACAGTGGCGACGAATAGACAATTTCAATTACACGTTTTTTACTAACTGAAGTAATGTAACAAAATAAGTAATAAAAGTTTTCTTTATGAGTAGATGATCTTTTAATGCAGTTATATTACTTTTTAACGTATCTAATGTTAGCACATAAAAAGAAGGCGAATGCATTGGCGTCGCATAAGTTACTTACTTTATGTAATTTTATGGAATGTGCTTTCAGTGTAATTGAATGTATCTTTATTATCTCAAAATCTTAAAATCCTATAATTTAATAAATTAGTACGATTTGAAGCACGTGATTTCATGATAGAATTTTTTACCTGCGACGACTCTCATATAACAAGAATCTAATTTGAGGAATCTAAATTTTGTATCTGAACCACAGGACAGGAAAATGCATTATACATAGGTGTACATATCTATTTTCTGAGATATTACGTGACAAACATATGTGCAATCTAATATATCCTGATATCTCCATTTTTTCTCTTGTTATCAATAGAGCAAGCTGTTACATATTTCACAACTGATTCTATTACCCTATTTCGTAACGTAAATTTTAACGCAATTGAACAAAACAATACGTGTGGCAGAGATGTATGCAACTTATCTGCTTCTTTAGTTCCTTATAAATCGCAAACAACATTTTCATTCAATTTTTTTTTGTAGTAGGTACGTAGGTATGCCCAAGATTCGATCCGAAATATTATATTCAATTAGATATCATTTTAACTGAAATAATGCTTCCATTATGATAAATTAATACCGTTCACTTTTGGTTGTTTACAAAACATCGAATGCTAGTCATTATCTCAAATAATGTATTAAATTTTATTGGTTGAAATCTTTTATAGGTACATATTGTTATGTGCCACTGACAAATTAAATGCAACATTGCAGATTTGTCTCAAGTGCTACTTTAAATGTTGCAAATACCCCTCCATTATTCAAAATAAAAATTGCACGTTTCAAGTCCAAATTCAAAAACTGTATGGTACATTCGAATTCTATTTCAATATTCTTCGACAAAATTCGTGTATTTCAAATTTTAGCTTAATATTTTATCTCAATATTCTACCACAAAAATCGCGTATTTCAAATTTTGGCTTAAAAAATATCTATGGAACTGGAATATTATAATTATGAAGTAAAAAATGATTCTCACGAATGTTCTCACGAATTCAACCAGTACAGAATCATATATTTTAAACTTTAGGTTAACAGCTATATAAAACACTGTAATTTTGGTTGAAATATTACTTCATAGATAGTTATATTGCAAGTGAACATTATACACTTTTACTTACGTGGAATTTCCACGGAACATCACGGGTTTATTTGGAATATTATTTAAAAAATGATATATTGTTAGTTTTGGCTAAAAAATTATACGAAATCTGTGAACGTGTTTCAAATATCACAAGTTTAACCCTTTCACTGCTATTGGCGCCTGACCAAAATCTTTTCCGTGTGCGAGCAACGCCCAAAGGCGTCCAACGCAAATGGATCACAGTTACTGCCGCCTCCGGCTGCACGCAGGGAAAGGTCTTGCTTCCAAACATCAAAGGGTTAAATTTTAGAACAGCCTATCACAAACACAGTCTCAAATTTAATAATTTCAATTTCATATTCGAAATTGTAGTCCCAAAAAACTGTATTGCCAGCGTGTCTCAAATATTGCTTCAATCGTTACAAGTGAACGCTACCCATTTCAGGTTTTGCCTAAAGATCATATTTACCACCGCAACTCTATACTAATCATTATCTCAAATGTTATCAAAAAACATTATATACTTTAAGCAGTTAACAAAAAAATTACACGCAACACTGTCGCCCAGTTTGAAACATTTCACGTAAAAAGAAGAAAAGTATTATTCAAAACACGAATGTCCTGTGTTAAATATTTTCCCAAAGATAAGCCTCCGGGAGGTCAAACTAATCAACTTCACTTTCTGCAAATTACTTAATTTTATTACTTAAGTAGTGCTTAACACATAAATTTCTCTACTTTTTATTTTATGGTGCAGTTTGGCTGCTCGATTTTCATATGATGAATGAGAATCGGGTGCTTTAAGAGTCAGCTGAAAAACTCGATGGAATTGTGCGGCCCTGTCTCGAGTATTGATCTGTACGAGAGTTGTCTGCCGCCCCTCCCGTGGCAAACGGTGGATGTTTCATCCCTCCGCAGCCCCTGAACAACAAGGATGTCGTGCACCTGTGTCTAGGCTGCCGGTGAATACCCTCTATTAGGCATCTTACGCCGACGTTGTCTACGCGGGCGTGTACGAAACTACGCATCACGCTCGCCTGCCATCATTTGCTTTCGACATCCGCGAACTTAGAATTTAAATTCGGCCCCAGTGGCCGGTCCGCGCGCGCGGCACGATAGCATAAATCTCGGTCGGAGATTCGAGTCCACTTTGGTCGCAAAATAAGATATACCAAAAGGGAAAGTGACTCGATGTAAAACTGCTACCTTGGTCGAGATCTATCAGAAAGAAGCAGAATCGTGGGATCTATGTGTCCCTTTTCAATGTGCAGTAGGTACTTACATGTACTTGCACTATTGAAAACAATTAGAAGACCACTTAGAGAACCTATCTAAATCAATTTATCGTTTGGTAAGGTGCTCGATATTTGAACTTTGAACCCTTTGGAGAACTTTTTCAGTAAATTTTCAGTAAATCATGTTACAGTGGAAATTAGTTAAATAAAAAATGTGCGTAGTATCCAGTACTATCTAAGCAACTGAATTATCTTGGTAGGAAAATAAATTTTTAGGTTCATTTTACTGTTTGTGGGACGTCTTTTTCAATGAAGAATAAATACCCATTTTCATACAGTACTAGGAAATAATTCTCTTTTATGGAGTCAGAGTCAGAATTTCTGATATTGTTTAAGTCATCAGAATTGTTGAAATGGAGACAGTGACTGATGGAGCATGTAATGTTCCAGCTGTTTCAATCATAAATGGACAATGAAAAAAGATAGAAAGACAATGTATTTTGTATTCATTGAAAAAGGAAGAAAAAATGTTTAAAAATGTGATCAGTCCATTTGTATGCAGTATTAAAAACCAGGGATCGAAAAAGTTCTGGAACTCTTATTTTTAAAAAAAATTTGATATAATTTATATGTTTCGTTTGAGAAAATATCTGTACCTATGGAATTTTTATTAAAAGAAATGTTACCCTTAGGAACTTCTTTAGACAGTGTTCTCATGGAACTGATATTTTAGAACCTTTAGAATAAAAGTTCCATGGAAACAGTTATATTAGAATATTTATTAAAAAAGTTTTCATTAGATAAAGAAAAACACTAAACTATTAGGTACTAGTTTTATTTAACAATATAATATCATATTCTTCGTGTTTATTTAATAAAAGGTATGCAAATTATAACATAAATAAGTAATAATTTCATAAGGAGTATTGAACAGAAAAGAGAACTTGTCAAGAATAATACCTAAAATCTAAATGACATTTTTTTATAAGTTACATGAACCAAAATACACAAAAATTCTATATCTGCGGAGATATTAGCTACGTAGATAAATATTACAAATAAATAACAGATTCAGAATATTAATTTAACTGTAATAGTTATTTATTATTGTTGTATGTAGTACTATTCATGGAATAGTATTCAGTATTTGTTACAACGATTGAGAACTTTTTAAATATTAATTAACAAAATATCTGATCCTGTTATAGAGAAATTTTTATATTTTATAAGTTCCATTCCAACTAGAACTTTGATTTTCAAGAACTTTTACTTTATCAGTTCTTATGGGAACTTATAATGTAAGAACATTTTTAAAAAAGTTTCACTGTCCAAGTTTCAAATAGAACCTATTGAAAAATTCCAGAACTCTTTCGAACCCTGTTAAGAACAATATCACATTGTAATTAATCTTTACATCAGTTTTGATAAAAATAATATTACGTAATAATCTAACACGAACTCAACTGTGCACTTGGTACATGCTATTCAGTTTTCACGTTTGGCAACTCCATGTACCACAAACAAAATATCAATATTTTTCTCCCATAGATGCCATATTATCCTAAGTGACCTTGTACGTAAAAGTCACCAAAAGTCATCCTAGGATTGAAAATATTCAAAATTCTATACAGAGAGATGTTTACCTGCATTTGGATACTTAAGAAGCTAAATCTAGAACCCAGAACCAGATGAAAATATTATGTAAACGTGGGGTGATCAGGTTTTACTTCCCAAGTTATCTAATGCATATTCAGTTCACACTGTCTATAATTAGTTAAAACCAGGAAGATATAGTTGAACAATATGTATATATATCTGTGTAAGATTTTTTTGTATTTTTTGCAATGTCATGTACAGTTCAAAATATATATTGTGTTTATCTGTGTTATATTCTGTGCGTACGCATATATCTTCTCTAGGTACATAGTATAAAATAAAGTCCCCGGCAGGCGTCTGGTTGTTTGTTCCAGCTAATCTCGAGAACCACTGGACGGATTCTGTTGTGGTTTTCACCGTTTTATAGAGCATTTCTCGATGAAACTTTAGGTGTATGAAACATTAACCTATGACAAAAGGAAGCCGAACAGTGACGATTTTAGTAAAGCATGGCTTGAGAAGATTTGCGTGAATCGCACGCTCATAGAACAGCAGCCAACGATGTGACTCAGCATCCCCACCACTATGCGGGAACAGTCACGCGCATCTTTTTCGCGCAGAACGGTGGACACTAGATTCTACATAATGCGCGTATGTACCTGTATGCATGCAGTTGAGTCCTGTTTTAAGGAGTTTTTTAGTTATTTTGGTTTTCCATATTTATCATTGTCCGCAGGTACCTATCTGTTTGTTCGAACTAATCTCAAGAACCACTGTACGGATTGTGATGCGGTTTTCACAATTTTATAGAACATTTCTTATACAGACAGATGTTTAATAAAAATACGACTGCAAGAAGTACGTAATATTTCCTTCATTACTGATACAATATTCATTTTCAAATGCTGCGTTATCTAGCAACGAGATATTCTAATTCTTTTCAGCAATATACCATAGTAGGTTCAGAGATCAATATGAAAAATAAATGTGAACAGAATTTTCCTTGACTGCAAGTACTTGCACACGTACAGTTTTCGAAATATTTCAATGATTAATCATGTGAGTAATTTTATCGTTTAGATTCAGTAAGTGCTCATTTCGTTAAAATCTGGGACATGCTATGCTATACATATAATCATTGAATTAAGACGACATTATCCCAGTGCTCAAAATAATAGAGTATGATCTAAAAAGATATCCGTTTACGAAAATGGTTTACTCAGAATTCGCACATTCCTTTTTATTAATCTCTACTAATTTCACTTATTTTTGTCATAGGATAGAATCCGAAGGTAATGTATTTTGCGATTTTATATAGGTACCAAAGTAATATTGAATTTAATATTACCTACTCCTAAATTAATCTTCTCTTCGTTGCACACTACTAAACTTTATCGATCGGAAACTATAGTCGACTTTACGAAAGAAGGCACCTTGGGACCGGGGCCAGAATTTGCGACGTTGCCGCTACTCCAGACTCGCGATTGGTGCTTGCCCTACACGGCTCCCTACGCCTTGGCCAATGACTTTCGACTACTTAGCTGTGGGCCTAGAGTAATCGTTGTCCTTGTCGGGTGTATATTACTATCCTCTTCCACAGGGCGAACCCAGTGAGTGAGAGAAACACGGTTGCGCTTGAAGATAGAAAGAGACATCCGATCTGCTACACAACGTGGCAACGTCGCACGAGGTACGGAGCAGGCATTGGGTCTCTCCCGAGCCACCCGCGCCGGCCTACGGTCCGCCTAGGTGCCTTCTTTCGTAAATTCGACTATAAGATTTGTTACGTTCAGAGCAGTGGACGATGAGCAGAGGGCCCCATCTTCCAAAAAGAAATTATGATTTCATCCACATTATATTTTTTTTTTGTTTTCTACAATCTCCATACCACACGCACGTAAATTTATTTGTATCTCCGTTATTTATGCATGATGCCCAGCACGTTTGCCACCTGGGCCTTTTTCCTTAAATCCGCCACTGGTTCAGGGACTGTCTTGACATTTTGACCCTTTCGGGCGTATGGAATGCAAGCGACCCGACGGGGCGGGGCCATCGTTTCTAGGAGTGGTGTGGTGCAGCCGAGGTTTTCCATGAAAATTAGTAACTGATTACAGGCATGCATGTCCCCACCACTTTCTAACCCCAATTTCATGATATAAAAAGGGCCACGGACGTAGGCCCTTCTAGTTTAATACGTTTAGAAGACAGAGGCTTAGCAAGGTTGGGTTCCATTCCCTTTTGAACAATTACACAAGTTAACCGTACAGTACCTACATAAAATTGCTGTTAGGCATTATATAATTATTATCCACTGTAAGACCCTCGCATTTTTCAGTGCGTCAAACCCGAGCGGTCGACTTACGTACAGCGACAATTATACCTACTTAACCAATTGTAAACACCGAACTCATAGAATATACCTTTGTTATTTTTTCTTCAGGGTTCTTTATTAGAATCCAATCATTATTTGAATTTCCAGTATGAAATAAACCCACAGAGAAACATCCTTACCGCTCGAGGTGTATCGCATTATAAAGTTACGAGGCTAAACTAACATTTCTAGTGACTCCTGGTGTTAACAAAGCACCGGTTCGTCCACTACGCCAACCTCTCTATAGCGGTTCTCCGGTGTCAGCAAGGCACTGGTTCGTCCGCAACTAACAAACTCTAAACAACAATTACGAATCCTTGGCTCTGCAGCCAATAATCGCATTGGCCTCAGCCTCGGCTCTTAACAATAAAAATAATTTGGACTTTGACGAACACTTGGCTGAATAGTGTTATCTGAAGCACTGATTTGATAAGAATACAGTAAAAATAAAATACAATTTTTCCTATTAATATTCGAACGTCATAGTATTTCTTCAATCTTAATATTAAATTATTTATTCCAGGAAATAAGATCACATACAATTCTGGGTAACTATTTACAAAGTGGGAGGCCTCACCGATTTCAATGACCTTGAAATATGTTGTCAAGGTCAACATTCTAAACAACTCTTCCGTATACATATAAACGCCACGCGGCTTTAGTTTCCGAGATATTCGCAACAGTTTCTAGCATTGTTTACGTGCGAGTCATATAAGTACATCCTTACGCGTGGTGCCTTCAGTACATATAGACTAAGGTGGCTCTAACTTACTCTTGGTATAAATTTTTTTCAAGATTTTCTTCGGGGCACCCCCCAGAATGGTTCCAAATAATTAAAAAAAAATCCCTGTAATGTTAGAGCTCAATCGGATAACGGGAAAGGGTGCCCCTGGGCCCTTAAACATTTAAATCATTATTTAACAGCTCGCGAAGTCGACTTTATATAACATCTTCCAAGTTATTGATTAAATAAAAAAATATGTCAAACAAAAGTTGTCGATCCGGACAAGGAACATCTTTTTTGTTCTATTACTTTTTCTCGTGCGACAAACGGTTTTCGAAAAAAATCCGAAAAACTAAAAAAAAAAAACTTTTTTATTTTTCAAATTTTGAAAGTTTAAATACTTCTAGAACACTTTTTATTTATGAAGGTGAACAAAAAAAATGAAATTTTTATTTTCGAGGACTATTTTTTAAACATTTATGAGGAGGGCATTTACCGAAATATGCAAAAAAGATAAAAATTTTGTTTTTACTTATTTTCAGTGTTTGATATGTCATGAATGTTTCCTGAAAATTTGGGACTGAAATTCGCAAAAAGCGGTCAAAAGAATGTAACATAGCACAAAAAGAACTATACAATTATAAACGAACTATGCTTTAAAACTCTGTTAATATACGGAGCAACAAATGTAAAAGCACTGTGAAATTCCAATATTAATAGAGATAACTGTACATTATGTTCAAACATATTCCTTCACACCCACTTTTATTCATCTAAAACTGTACCCTTTAGGAATTATACATATCAACAGGAAATAAATTCAATCATTTCCCAAATTCTTCAAATCTAACCTACTGTGCTCCGATGGAAAGATGAAACTCGAAATGTCAGGGGGGCGAGAGGGGTTCTACGCTCCCACCGCCTCACTCTAGAGTTTCTCACGTCTCTTCTTTCCATCGGGGCACAGTATAATAGTCTGTCAAAAAAATTTTAAATAAAAATTTGCGCCCATTAGATCTTTCTTCGACATTAAGGGGTCAGACCACTGTGAAGGTTTGAAAAATGAAGGTATTTTTAAAGATTTTTTGGTATTTATTAAGCTACTCTTATATTATACAAAAAATTCAGATAATTTTTTTAATTTGTTTAAAAACTTTAAACGCAATTATCTCAAAACAACCTTTTTTTAACTGGTGCAAATGATTGCAAAAATCTATTTGATTAATCAGTCTGAAATTTTTACACGTTATTCAACACATCAGTGGCTATGGTCGGGACTACAGAAAGCTTTTTTGATTAATCATTTTATACATTTTACAAGGCAAAATGATTGAACAAATCACTATGTTTAGACACTTAAACGTCAAACCTCCGCCATTTTGTTAATTTTTTATCAGTTAAAATAATCTTGGTTCCGGCGATAACCACACTCATAATGATTATAACACACTTCGAATTTGTTGTTTCAAATGCGTCGTTCTCCCGGAATCACCTGCACCAGCACTACATCGGTTTCTCAAGGCGCTGTTATCAATGCAATATATATTTAAAAAAACTGCTAAACATTTAAAATAGATTTTTTTATACTGTCAATAAGTGTATTAATAAATAGACAAAACGTTATTTACGTTGGACATTTCGTTTACTAATAAATAAATCCTAAAAAATGACAATTTTTCACGACTTCACAGTGGACTGACCCCTTAAAGGGGTTGCTCGGTAGCTCGGGGTAAAAAAATCAAAAATCCCCTTTTGATTAATTAATGGTATGGAGTGTCTAGAATAAGGTCCTGAAATCTTTTTTTGAAAATTCAGAAAGTTGTCCACGTTTGAAATGCATTTTTCTCGGAATTACATATTTCAACCCCGTGGTGTAAAGAGCTGAAAAAAAGCTTTTGGGAAACATTTTGGTTATGTTTATATATAGTTTATTTCCAATATTAACCAGGATGGAAATATTACTTTTTCTTTGGTGCTTGAAAGAAGGGTTGTTTTAGAGAAAAAAAGTTTTTTCATTTTGAAATTTTTCCTTGAAAATTTTGTTAATTCCCGTAGGTCACGCTATAAAGGAGACATAATAGACTACCCAATAAAATAAGCCTTTGTTCTCTCATCTAGCATGCTTCAGTACGAAGTTTTTCACCACACCGCAGTTGTAAGAAATTTGTATAGGTACAGTCCACTTGATCTGTGTGTATTAAAGTAAATAATGCGACACATACACGAAACAAATTTTTTTTATTGTAGAATTTTATTCAATACTTTAGCCGGAAAAAATTCGACAAAAATGCCTAATTTTCGTCCCGCGTTACAGAGCAGCCCCCTTAAAGGGTAATGGAACGAAACGGACCGGAGAAAGGGGCAGCCGAGCAACGGAGGTGGATTGTATATGAATGAACCCGGACCCGCTGACTTCCTGCGTTTAGGAAGGTCGTGCACCGTCGCTTTCATTTATCGACGAGAGCCTCTACTACACACAAAACCGGGGGTGACCGACCCCCGGGAATGTTATCTTTCTGTTTAAAAGAAAACTTCTTTCGTTACGGCGCAATTACACGCATGTCAGAGGGCGTTGTACCAGAGAAACTGCAACGCGTGATTCATCGAAACGGAAGACAGGTGAAAGCATGCCGATCTCAAAACGATATACGAGTATGTTTCGATCAGAGGTGGACAATCGTTATTTACAATAAAGAACAGAAGTTTCGATGTGAAATAATAATTCACTGCCTTAATTGCCATAATGTTATTCAGAATTAAGTAGTGGAAGTGTGGGCTTCTTTGAAGTAACAGAAATTCTCAAAATGAGAAAATTATTCTCTACTTCAAATACTTACTAAAAGATAACGATTAAAATATCTGAATCCTTTTTATTATTTTAAGTTCGCCTTTACTTAAAGATGAATGGAATAATCTTTCACAATTTTAAGCAAATGATTTTACTTGTGGTAGTAAGTATACTGACAATGATAAAGAGTACTCAATACTAAATCGTACAATTCTAGTTATATATAAATACGGTAGAGGCACGAAGTGTCAATAAAGTACGTATGTTCAATTTATCTTTTTTCAGAATTATAATGTATTTATTCAATTGACGTGAAAGGATTTCTAAAGTCTTCCTATTGAAAGAGTTAATTTTAGATTACGTTTGTAGCTTCGAGGGACGTTGTATGTAAAATTCACTCATTTCCCTTATAGCTTTTTGTGGTAGGAATGCATACTAAAGGTAGAAATGCATACAATTTGGTGTATTTTAAATAATTCTTTAAAAAAGATATCACGATATTTAATTAAACATCGCGTATTGTATATTTCATTATATTCTTTTCTATAAATAGAACTTGCATTTATCACAAAGCGCCTCTACACATATCTGGAAGAGTGAGAGTTAAATGTAAACACTCCAGTCATCCGACTGTAATGCGAGATATAGTTTCACTATATGTGACGTGCTCTGGTAAAAAGAAGTTGAGGTGCGAAAAAATCGATTTTTAGACTTTCATGGTTTTTTTTATGGGCAATAGTATGCTCTTTGCATTGAGACCAACTTTTCAATTTCCTAGGATAATTATTGACTTCACAAAAATCATGTATTAATGATGAAAGTAGTCAAACGTTGTACAAGCTTCACTCCTAAAAAATAATGCAGACTACACATCAAGCTGATCAAATTGTACACCATTCAGCCGGAAATAAAACCTCGCAACGCAAGAAAAAAATGCTGAAAACGAAACAGACTTACGGACTGCATAACTTTAAACGCGTTTATATATCTCGAAAAAACGTTTTCGCACGTTTGTCTCTTTTTATCAGAGCACGTCAAATATATTTGAAATACTTTGTATTGAATTATTAATTAATCATTGCATGATCTGATTATCCCAGATACACAATTACTGTTTTTCAAATTGGTCTTTAAAATAAAACAACAATTGTATTTAAAAAAGAAAAAGTTTAATAATATAATATTTTGTAAAATGCTATTTCAAAGATGCTCAGGTCTGATTTCAGTACAGTACTATTTGTGTGGTTGTGAAATTTTTCATGAGGGAGATTAAATATTTTCCAGAAAATGTTTTTAAACAAAAGAAATTCTACGCGATGCTAAAATTTAAATGCAAAAATTCATCGTAGTCGTGTTTAATAAACATTGCTTGCCGAACGCCGATGGGCGTTCGCCGCATTTACAGTGTTGTTCTACTGAATAGTACAGTGAATACATACTCATAAGTATCCACACTCCACAGTACTAACAGAGTCAAGTATAATTATTGCATCCATGAAGAGAAAAAATTAAGTTGAGAGCGTAGAGGAATTGCATTTACTTACCACTCGTTTCTTTAGCATTGAGATCGTATCCATTCACAAGCATTTGCCGCATACGAAAATCCTCTTTGCGATTAATAGACGCTTGGACTGGCGATTCTCCATTTTTGCTGGTCCAGCGGCCTTTCGACCCTCGTTGCTGTAACGTCGACGACCTTGGAGTGGTGCTGGACGTTGTTGTGTTCTCTGTTCGATTTCCTCCTAAACACGAAAAAATAAACTCAATCCCTACAGCTTCCTAATTAACTACGTGATTCAGTAGAATATTTCATTCGTGCGCGAAACTTCACATTTCTCGGTTTATATAAAAATCGTAACTCTATAATGTGAAACTCCACGCCTATAAAGTACAGTCTATACAATTAGAATCTGATTAACGTAGTAACATCTCTTTCGTGGGACTGTTTACTTAGTAATTCCTCGATACGTGTGTAAATTAAAGTTCAGAAAAATTTGTATCAACGTTTTCCCTCTGTACTGGATTGCCATTTTTTATGTAACTTTCATATTCCGAAATTTCGAGGTAATTTCTCTGAAATACGAGTACGTACATACATGTGTGAATACCAAAAACGGAGCAATACGATTGATAAGCAATAGTGGAATACGGAGTGTCATTAACGCCTCCTAGTGAAAATTGCAGTTGCAACAAGTTACCGGCAATCGGTGCCGTGACAATTCTCCCGTGGCGGGAACTCGAGCGCGCTTGTCAATTACTTATATTAACATTGCCCCTTCCTTCCTCCCTCTCGCTGTTAAGTCGGCATGCGCCATCAACGCAGTACCGCGGGAACGGTCGACTGTCACGAAGCAGTGAGCACGCGTAGTTGGCAAGCCTGAGAGCGTGAAAACAGGCAGACAAAACACGCTCGCGCGAAGTAACTAGCTAAGAGTTTCGTGCTGTAGCTCGTTCAATAAAGCAAGTATGTACATATGTGGCTAATCGGGGCGAGTAAGGTGCGTAGGCTCTGCGCGAGTGTTGCTTGTCCCGTGATCAGTAAAGAAATAAATGCATGACTCGCGATTAAATCGCGGTAATCGAATTCTCGAGCATATCCTTGAACTAACTTGTGTAGAATAAATAACGTAACGTCACGTTTCAGTGAATCTCATTGTCAGCTACGTAATCCTCTGTAAATATGAAATATATAATCCGTCCGAACGTTTACCGAACCGTTCCATTAATAGTGAAACATACACATAGACATCACGAGCGAGCATCATTGGGTGATGGATTACGTGCCCCTGCATCGGAGTAGAGAAATTGTGCGCGTGTTCATTTGTGACGAAGTGCTTGTCCATCTCACCTGGTACTATTTCCTGAGAGGTCATTTGGAGAAGGAGTGCAAGCTGTTGTCGCTCGGACATCCGCGCTGGGTAACCGCGGAAACGACTGTTACCGCCTGCGGGCATTCCGTCCTCATAACTCATGTAACTCGGGCTCGAAAACGCACGTGAAGGATCGTGGTATGCACTCGAGGGGAAGGATGCCACCCGCGGATAGACGCGCGTTTCTAATCGTGGACCCGCGGTGATTCGCCACGAGCGGAGATAACCTAAAATCGCGCGGTCGGTTCACGCCATTTTGACCTACCGAGCGCGCACAGATACGTGAATCGACAGTCACGCGACACGTACGCAGCCACACGCGCCAAAACCGATCGCATCTGACGAACACCGAGAATCGTCGCTGGCGATTTATGCACTCTTGTTTCCCGGGCCGACGATTTGATTTCACGACGCGGCATGTGTGTGCGTGCTCTTTCGAAAACGAGATTCGTGACACACGACTCGGGGGCACAGTGCGCAATATGACGCAACGTTTGCGTTGTGTTTACAGTTGGTATCTCTGTCAGGAGCGTGCATCGCGCCAACATTCAAATCAACAATACAATTAAACGCAGCCTTGCAACAAGCGACTGCGATCGGGGCAGATGATTTTTTGGATGGAGCAAAGCTTAAAATGTAGGGAATAACGAGTATAAATATATCTTGAAATATTAGCCATTTTTATAAATATACGTGGCCTTACACATTTCTATTTGTTTAACCGCGGTAGAATTGAAATGTTTTTCAACTGTAACTGTATCTTATAATCGTAAATTGGGAGTGGTTTGTTTTCGTGAATAGCTTAGAATTTTAATTTTAAAGGAAATAATACACAGGTAGCTTTCTTTTTTTTTTTCATTATTTTTTTGTTCTTTTTCTCTATTATGTTAATCGGATTTTTGATAGAGTACTCTTTATGTCACTTAGAACATTTATGTTTGTTTATAATCATATATCATTCATCCACACGTTTTATGCTATAATTAGACAAGAAAATTATAAAGTGATGTAAGATCAAACAGGAAATGAAATATGTAGAAGTAATACCTGCAGGATTTTAAATTTTAATTTGTGTCTCCCCTAGTTCTCAATTCAGGAAGGTCTTGCAAGTAAGGCTGTTCGAGTACTCGAATATTCGAGTAGCTTGAAGTTCAGACCGAGCCGAACCGAGTACCCGTAAAAACCGAGTAGCTCGAATTTTTTCGAGGAGCTCGAATATACTTCGAGCAACTTCAAGCTTGAAGCTTGATGAACGTTTCGGGCAAAACGAATGCTTCGAATATTTTAGGTTACGTTTATCTACTGGAATGTAAATAATGGCCGTTCGAAAAAATTCGAGCTACTCGGATTTATCGAGCTACTCGATTTTTACGGGTACTCGGCTCGGCTCGCTTTTTCCGAGTACTCGAACAGCCTTACTTGCAAGACTAAAACTACAATTGGCTAGCATCTATTTTAAAGAATTTATGGAGACATAACTGTACAGAGCTAATTTCACAAGAATGTAACTGATATTCTGTGATTTGTTTATACTCATCATCCCCTACACCCTGAGTTGAGGCTCGTTCCAAAAATGATTCTTGCTAATAATAACTACCTATCCCTTGTGATGGCTGCTTGATAGTATTTTAATATAAGTAAAAAGGATTGCAGCCATCAAAGAAAATGGAAAGTTTACTTATTGTTAGAGATAAGAATAAAGTACTTTGACTAATAAAATATACTCTTGTAAGTTTTGTATGTTTTTTTTAATAAAGAAGATGGGTTTACATATCGCATCACGTATCATTCAATTCTAAACTAATAACGGGGAGTTTTGCCATATGATTGCTAAAGTTGCATGTACATTCATTAAATAAATAGTCACTTCAACCAAATGGAAATGATAGAAAATCTGGGTACTACAATTATCGACTATGGTAATTTCGATCTAATGAATATAATAGGCCATGTAGAGCCACCACATACATATACATATATATATATATATTAATTTTGCTCGCGCTGTCCATTGTAAATAGGACAATCGATTGGATTTCACTCGCATTCTTATCACTGTCACTCATGCACATATTCATTTCATACTATTTCGCATCTCGTGTTTATTGTAACGACATTATAATTTAATTATGAATAATGATAAGAACACATCATTTAATTGTATCTAACGCAGTAGCTACCTACCAGTAACATTATAGAAAATACATAACGACTTTCTTATCGTCAGACCGATTACATACGAATTGTTACTTGTTAATTGACATTTCCAATACTGCGAATTGCACGCAAATTTCTTTTTGCCGATGTACAATAATAACATCAAATGTCATAAGAAAGTGGAAGAAATTAATAAACTAAACGTAATGTGAAAGAAATGTGAGATTTAATATTCATTTGCCTCTTTCGTTTATTTTCAAAGACAATATCTCACTTCATTTTTCTAAATTTAAAAACTCTGTACTGTGCAATCAATTTTCCAAATTCGTCGATGCATTTGTCAATTACTCATTCGGTCATTAGATTTTTTAAATATTGATGTAGGGGAGAAAATTAATTGTCATAATTTTTCCACCGTGTATAGAGTTATTAGAAAAATCATAAATAACTTTGTCATGTTTGTCAAGCGTGTGTACGTATACATAGACTGCAATAGTAACTAATTATAGTAATTTAGAATTTTGGAAGATCAGTGTTTAAAAGTAATAATAAAGCGGTTGCAAATAGTATATTTAATATAAATATAACTATGCTTGCATTCTTGTCAGTACAGTAATTTTCAAAGAAACCATATATCTCGGAACATTGTAGAATTAAATACAATTTTCAAATAATACTTTGTTACGCACACAGTTAGAGAGTAAAATTTTACAAAACGAAGGAATATCGTAGCAGTAATTTTGTTACATACAAAATGAATACTATTTATATGAGCATAAACACTGCTTGATGCATTATATGTCAGTTATTCTACTTTTACATCCATTCCTATAAAGTAATAATGTTTTATTAATTTTGCACATCCCATGATAATAGAATCATAGAAAATGGTGTAAGACGAATACACGATATCTATAGGATGGCAGAAGAGAAGAATTTTTCAAGAACATGAATCGCTCTCCATTGGAATGAGGCATAATGGGAAACATGTATATTTGAGTGTGATAAATTCTTCGAAAAGTAGTTGGACAGAGTGGTCGTGTATAATATTGGGTTCAAATTCGTTTCAGAAGCTAAGTCAATTATCATTTTCACAGAGATTCTGTTTAGTCCCATTTTTATTGGTCTGTCTGTAAAGGTAAGTGTTTTAAGAAGTATAAAGAAATAAATTTTTCAATGAAATTTCTCAATATCTTTCGCCAATATGTTCCTCGATGTCATCTGTGTATTTCTTTGTCGTGTATGTGCATGTATACGCATATGTATATTAGGGCTGTTAGAATACTCGAATATTTGAGTAGCTTGAAATTCGGACCGAGCCGAGCCGAGTACTCGAAGAGAAAAAAAAAAGAAAAATCAACTAGTTGGTTCTCTTCGAGCCGCTGGGAAAAAAATTCGAGTACTCGATTCTTTGGAGCCGCTCGGTTTTTACGAGTACTCGGTTCTTCGAGCCGAGTCAGGCTCGGCTCGTTTCTTTCGAGTACTCGAACAGCTCGTACATATACATATACATGTAAACACAAATTATATCAAGAGTTAGAAAGACTAGTAGTTTTATACTAACTTAGTTGTTAATACACTTATACAAGTCCTTTATGCAGGACGCTCCTGCATTACAAATAGGAAAACTTAAGAATTGTTTTCACGTTTCGTGTTTAAAGATTTGCAATCTATTTAAGGTGATCTTGTTGCAACTTCGTCTTTCTGGTCATTGAGTGTAATACACATAAAGCTCTGACAGTTCCTGTATCAAGAAGATCTGGAAACTTTAATAGGGTAAACTTTAGTAGTTTGGTAAGCTTGTAACATTTTGCCTGGGGAATGGATTCACCTATCTATGTTACATCGATACAGATATCAATTATTACTTTGATTAGTTATAAACTTAGACGCGTTACATATTATTACTGAACTGCAATGGCTTAATAATATTTCTTTACTTTCTGACAGTCAGAGGGACGATAGGTTGTAGCAGTACGTGATATAAATTATCAGTATCTTTTGCTCCTTTTCCATAGAAAAATAATTATAAAGGCTATTAAAATTCCTTTTGTGTAGTAACCCTGTAATAACAAAAATTGTCACAGCAAAACAGGATAACGTTTGAAACCAGCTTGTATGTAATGGTTGTGCATAGGCAGTTTAGTAATTGTACTTCATGTGACGAAAGCTTATTAATTAAATGTGTGCTACTAAATTCATACTTTAAAAGATAGTACGAACTGATTTTGCAACTTTTGATTGATTTCGGTTCACGTACCGTAAACCCATACATCGTAACCATCTTTTGTTTTCGTTATAAACAATTATGGTTATAATTTCACGCAATTCACTAACTAATTAACCTTGTGATTAAACGCATGTATTGTTACTGCCTAAGTTTATCGTATCTACTTACTTGAACGGTCATTAAGATTTCATTTATAACTATAACAACAACGATGATGACAGTAATGATCGTTATGATATTATAATGAATGATGATAAATAGCGATAATTACAACTTTATAATTATTAATTCTCATTCATCGTACACTATCTGTTTTAATGGAATGTCTATCTTGATTTTCATTAGAGTTCGAAGGAAACTACGGTTGATATTGAGTATATTTTTTATCGTCGGAGCTACATTTTATACCTATTACTTTTCCTTAATTTCGACTTAACGATAAATTCAATTTTGTTGCATTTCGTCTGTATCACTATCAATGAAAAAAAAATTACGTCCTCAAGGCAGGTGCAGAAATGAATTTTGTATTTAGGGATAACGTACACTAAAAATGACTAACTGAATGTATATAGATAACATTATCCTGCCTCAGTTGTTTAAAAGATCATAAGTTTCCTAGCTATGAGCAAATGTTGTTTTGTTTCGATCGATTTATGTGCCTCCTTTAAGTTGCTAGTTTTGTAGCGGTGAGTTTCTCTACCAGTCTTTTCTCCTTCTCCGTACCTAGGCATTTTTAATTATTAAAATCGTCATATTTGAACCCTGTGTTTTTTACTGCGTCACGTTTTCGACAACATCTGTGTATGGCACAAATGAATATAGAGCCCCCATAGCTAATAATATGTATACATTTTACTCTCTTCCACGCGGACGAGTCAATTGCGGGGAAGACTTTAGAGTTCATATTTTTTATACTCCTTTTATCTATACTAACCCTGTCCTAAAATTTGAGGTTTCTCTCTGCCAATGTTATATTCTGTGCCAATGTTTACGCTATATACCCGTCATTTTTCTTTCTCTCCTTTAAGTAGATTCTTCTACCACAGGCATTAACATGTATAGCACTATTATTACGGCAATTAAATTAACAGCGATTAATGAAGAGATCGCTTTAATTGCTTCATACGTGTTGCCATTGTGTTATAGAAATCTTTGGTTAATTTTTCAAAATTCACTTGCCCACAATTACGGTTAATAAGAGGAGTTCCGATTTTGGCAATTCTGGAACATGGAAGTCAATCATCGCTGTTGCTGCTAAAGTTGTAAGGAAAGACTGTCAATATGGTAGTATTCGATGATCTGATGTTAACAGTTGGTAGCGCACGTTGTCCACTTGGATCTGTTGCACGCTAAAGTCTCCACAAACTGGATCTTCGGGCTCCAGATCCTGATCCTGTTGTACATACATAATGGCTTCGTTAGATCTAATCTACGGTCAGGCCCCTACATCTACAAAAAGCATTAGTGAACGTACGACTTCAAGAAAGCTGATATCTATGAGTTTACAGATTCTACAACCAATGCTGGAGTTTCGCTAAGTGCTACTAATGAAATTGCCTTTTGATATCGTTTGGACAAGCTTGTGAATCAATTTCTCGAATAAATATTAGTGGAGAACGCAATGGTACCGGCTTGTTTTACGACATCCTCCTTTATCTATGATTGTACCGACCAGCATGAGATATGGCCACCATCTCTATGGGCAGGGAACCTCTTCGCTTGATGAGCGGTTCAGGAATCGAGTCCCTTTTTCCGAGTTCCCTCTTCCATTTAAGCAATGTGCCATTATCGTTTCCATCTGTGGATCCTCCAGAAAACATTTCTGGTCCTCCAGAACTTCTCCTCCTCAAAACCTTTTTCCGATTACGAGGCTTACCATTTATGCTACTCCTATTGAACATATCACGGCGCAATTCAGATATGTCTGCTGGCACTGAACCCCGCCGCGGAGACGGCATGCCAGGTCCGGTGCTATCAATTATTCTTGTTATTCCATTATTGTTGCTACTTCCGGTATTGTTATTATTGTTGTTATTATTCATTGGGAGATTCTCTCGCTCATCTAGAATCATTTATCTATTGTAATGAACAAGCAAACATATTCACCAGAACATTACAATTTGCAACGCATACTCACTGGTTAAAGATAAAATATTGCCAAGAAGATTTCCAAGAGCAGTTTCTTGTGGAAGACTTGCTCTTCTGGGTGCTGAAACATTACCCTCTCGCGGTCCTAAGGTTAATCGATTGAAACCTCCACCTGAAATCATCAATGGATACAATGTTTTTATTATTTTCTGTGCTCTGGATTTATTATGCGTATACAACTACTGTTATATTTCACTATCGTACCTTGATGCCTAGTAATATCTGTTGGTACAGATCCACGCCTAGAAGTGTGGTCTACTCTAGACGTTATAGGTGGTACCGTGATGTCGTCCAATCTCGATAGAAGACCAACTGGAGCGGATCCACGTCTTCTAGCCCATGACTACCGTAACGCAAAATGCAATTTAGTAAAGTAATCCTAGTCAACGTTGCGTCTACTATAGATGTAACATTCGCAAAAGTGTCTTTACCTGGCTCCCTTTTCGAGACAACGTAATCCCCTTTGGATCTTCTACCCCGCGTGGATCAATGTTCTCCTTCATCTGCATGTCCAGGCTTAACTTAGCAACCTTGGAGCTTTTTTCTTTCACAGGATCTGAGTCACGTTTACTACCGATAGAAACGATTTCATTATTCGAATCACCACTACATCTCTTCGGTTCACTGCCACTGTCGCTCGACGAAGATATGCTTTGGTTGAGAGGCGGTGAGTCCGGTGGGCTGCCAATGAAGAACACTTTATGCGTGCTAAGTTCAGAAGACACTGGTATCGCGGTAAATCGTCTACCACCGGTATCAGTCATTATTGTCTTAGTTTCTGGCACAGGAGTTGAGTATCTTCGTAATTCGGAGTCGGTGCACTTTGGTTTCGCAACCTGCATCGAACTACACTGCTCCAATTTACATGGGGGTATTATTGTAGTCCGTTGCTCGTCACACGTCGCCCTTTCACTCTCCTGCTTCATCGCTGACATGGACGACATATTGTCCGCCTTAGATTCCGCGGTTTCGGGACTACCGGTTTCTTTGTCGTCGCGTGACCCGGTCAACGATGTGTAGAAGATTTGCGCAGAATCCGTTCCTTGAGCAGAGGTAGGTCGTTTATGGCGATTCTTGAAACTCGTGTCCTCGATACGGATAGTTTGCACCGAATGGCGTCGCGGATAGTCGACAGTCAAGGTAGCATCGCTCTTCTGTCTGAACAGATCCGTCACGGCTGAGCCACGCCTCTTGCTTGTTACGTCCACCGAAAGTGATTCCTTCGATATCTTCACGTTACTAGCCTTCCCTTGCGACGTATGCGCTTCGTTCGTTGGAGGTGTACCGCAATGACCGTCAGAACAGGATTTATCCTTCACAGAACACGATGAAGAGCTGGAGCTGTCACCCTCCATCAAGATCTGAGAGTAGCATTGGGACATTTCCGCGGTGGTGGATAGGTATCTCATTCTAATGTAGGGTTGTAGGGGAGGGAAAGTCTGCTGTCTCGTCAGCTGTTTAGATTGCGATCCTGCTTTTTGATTATCCGGCTGCAGAACCGAGCTCAGCCTGGACGCTTCGGCGCTGTTGGTGATGCTAGCTATACTCGTTTCTGGTAAGAGACTTTCCGCGCTGACTGGTCTCTCTGCGGTATTCATGTTTGGCGATAACTCGTGTATGCTGCTCCTGGAGGAAAGCAGAGACAGCGTACTGGGCCCCAGGAGACTTTGATCTTCCAGCTTCAGCAGCAGATTCTTCGCCCTGCTACTCTGCTCGCTTGACAGATTCTTCGCCTTGCTACTTTGTTCGTTCGGCAGACTCTCTCGCCTTACCGTAGTGCGTGGAAGCAACGTCAGCGGCTTCGAGATGCTCAGTGGCACGGAATGGCGCCTTCCAACACGCTCCAGACCAACTCGTGCTGGTAAGCTTTGCATTCGGGAGGACTGAACGTATGTTGCCGGTATGAGCAAATCTATGCTTCCGGTGTCTTCGTCCGCGGTTGGGTCCTCGATAGAGCTGACAGCGTCTTCCATCTCCTCCAACTCTGATATCTCTGTTTCTGTTTCTTCCGCGGTTTCCTGCAAGGTCAACGCCTCCCATTTCTTCTGGTTGGCCCGTAAATGTTCCATGAGGGACACGCTTAACCCGTCGCCGAGGAAACGATGCCATTCCTCGTAAAGAGGTGTTACGACGAATTTGAAGAATCCAACTTGTATCTTTGGTATGCTAGTGGTATGTCGATCGCATAATGGCGTCACAGGAAGGTTCAGTCGGCGCTCGTAATCACCTTGCCGAAAGAATTCCTCGCATACTTTGTACGACCATTTCCTCGAGATGTCCCAGGGTCTGCACGGGTTCGATATGTCTGCGCACTTCAACGCTATTTGTAGAATGAAATGCCGATCGTCCGCGCGTTTCATCTCCAACTTGTTCTCGTCCAAGTAATGCTGAAAAAATATGCCACCATGAAACTGATGATAAAACGTTTTCAACCCCCTTAGTGGGGAGAGCTGATCTACAAGATTACGTGATATTTCTGTACCTTTAATAGCATTCATGATGCCACGATAAAAAGAGTTTAAAACAAATGTTGCAAAAAAAGTTGCAAGTATATACTGTAGACAATGAAATGGATGGAGATGACTTTTTGAATTAGTATACAGGGTGTTTCGTAATAGGTGGTGCAACCGACAGGGTGATCCAATATAATAGGACAATCCGAAACATGAAAATTCTTCGTGCAAAGACATCGTAAAACTCGTTTACTGTTTTGGGATCCGAGGCTTTAATCTCAAGATATGAGCAGTTGAAATTAGCGGTCCAACTTTCGTGTCACGCAGTTTAAAGACCAAAAAACTGCGCGGTACCGTACGCTCGCACGCACACGCAGGAGGCGCACGAAGGTACAAGTTGCATCACATAGTAAAGCCGACCGCGCTAATCCATTTTCACATTTTGAACCAGCGCGGTTAACTCTACTGTGTGGGTGTGCATCTACGCGTGCCTCCTGCGTGTGCATGCTAGGGGTCTGCTCCGCGCTCAGTTGCGCGGGGCAGAAATTGGACCGCTAATGTTCAACTGTTAATATCTCGAGAATGTAGCCTTAGTTCAGAAAACGGCAAAGGACTTTTCAAAGTCTTTTTGCATGAAGAATTTGCATGTTTCGGATTGTCCCCTTATATTGAAACACCCTGTACATGAAAAAAAAGTAGGAAATGCTAGACTCTATTCCCGTTACACTCAAAGCCTCATTCGAAAAATATTCTTTTACTTGAATTTATTTTTGTACATGGTGTTAATGACAAAACGAGTTTTCTCAGAAACAAAACCTCGTATGAAATAATTTATTCTTTCACGTAGAATCATAGTATGCTGGGTTGTAATATTTATCACGAAATGCCTTATATAATATGTGTTTGGCAACAGGTGTCAGAAACTTCAAGAGGGGTTTCTACATGTCAAAATAAGACGAGATTCATGAATAAGGAAATTGCGTTTGAGGCTTTGTTTCAGTTATTAATTGTTGAAAGTACGCGTGATAAGCGTCTGACGCGAGGGATTTAGACTACTGCCGGCGCGCGTTAGCTATTTAGATTAGGCACGCCGGAGGCAGTGCAGTAGTAGCAACCTAGAAAATACCCATTTGTCGCGTGGCGTCGTATGTCATCACTTTGACTAAGATTATTTTGCCATGTAGAATCTCCCCTTAAAGTTTCTGAGACCAGTTGCCGAACACCCTGTGTAAGAATATACAGTGAAACTTCCAAACATCTAGCATAAATATCTACTTTCTACAAATGACATTTCTACAACTGTATTATTAAACACGCTTGAGAAAAGCATGGAATATTAGGCACAATCTTTAATCTTAGAATAAGTTTAATCGTCATAATCTTTCTATTACCTTAACCCTTAATTGGTGAGGTGGGTTCGTATAGACCCCATGATGATGCTTGAGGTGCTTGTTTATTGTGATGTTTTTTCACGCGAGGATACAAAACAACTAGTTGTAGTTTTATATTCATTACAATAAAATTTTAGTCTTATCATTTGTAAATTAATATACTTACTGAAAATACTTTAACGCTTTGTTCCGAAGGAAAAGTCAAAAGACTGTGTAAATAGAAATAGAAATTGGGATACATTAGACCCCACCTCACCAGTTAGATAACAAAAATTTTCCACCTCGCCAGTTAAGGATTAAGTTTTGGCATACCTAACTGCACTGGGAAAATACCGAAATTTAGCAGTATTTCTAAGTGCTCTCAGACAGTTAGTATGATTTAAAGAGTTCACGCAATTTTCGAAGGCTCACCTTGAATCGGACAAGAAACTCCTGCTGTCGCGTAATGTCCGTTGCCAGAATAAGCGAGCTGATGTGTCGTTGCAGTTCCGGTCTCACGCTGGCCGGAAGTTGATCCGAAACGCCGCTCTCCAAGAGGCACCCTATCGCTGACCTCCAATGATGATTCTCCAGAACCGACGTGTTCTGCAATTAGCAATAGTTGATTGCTCGAGACACCTTGAGCTTCTTACGAGTTTCTTTTCGAATTAATCGACTCACTTGATAGAGAGCAGCCAAGTGATTGCTCGTAGCAACGAGAAACGGTTGATTTACGCCTGGGTGATCCAGATCGTGCGTCACCGCGGCAATCAGCGAAGCCATAATTTCCAAGTTGGTTAAGTGCGTCCTAATCTGTAAATTTACAACGGACGCTCGTGAATTCTGTTCCTCTCCATGATCGAATTACGTTGAAACGACCGAAAAAGACAGTGAATTATCAGTACTCACTTTTTCCTCTTGGAGGAAGCAGTGCATCGCCTGAGTCACATCCGTCGCATGTATACTGTTGTGGTAAGGATTTGTACTGTGATAACCCTCTTCGATGAACGCTGAAATCAAGTAATCATGATGAAGATTAAACACCGTCCTTGTGTATTTTTGGATTGTATGAGGACTACGAGGGAAATGCTAATAATGCTCTAATTAATAAGTGATACATTGGAAGATGAGGGTGAGACACTTGAGGCCTTTAATGCTGGGATTTTTATAGTCAAGTTTTCAGAGGCATTCAAGTGTTTACAAGCAATAATTTCTCATATTAAATAATCTTTTTTGGTGACTTTATATGTATGCAGCGTTATGATCTCCAATATTGCGATACCATTGTATCAGAATGCTGTAGTGTATTGAATAAAAGTTTTCGAATTTTCAACAAGCTGTTATCAATTAGCATTGATCTTTATGAAGCCAGTTGTAATATTGATTAATTAATGAAATAATTTTTAAAAAATGGTCACGGTTTACGTCAGAAATATACCTAAATTATTAACCATCCAAACTTGTTGTAAACGGTATTTAAGGGGGTCATGGGTATTTTAGAGTAAATAAATCGAAAATTTGTTTTCAATTGTTTTTTATAGCCACGAGTCGTAAAAGTATTTTAAAAAAGATTTCATTGAAAAATTCGGGCCAATGTAAGTAAACGCACCGCGGCGGACTTCAAAGCCGTTTTTCTCAAAACTATGTTTCTCAAGAGGTTGAACATCGGAACTCGAGAACGAATTGATATTTTTTGTTGAAATTTTAACTGAACCTATAAAACGCTTTTCACAAACACAAAAAGCGGAACTCGCTCACCGAGATCGCATAATTTTAACAACATTTAAGATAATATTTATCACAGCATTAGGTCTGGAAAATCCTTCAAAGTAGATATTTGTATAACTCCGTGAATTTTTATTAAAATTGACCATCCGAGTTCCACCTTGTAGATTTTGAGTTAAAGGATACTTATATACAGCGGTTTTTCTTTTAGATGAGTCGGTCGATCGGGATCGTGTTCACCACATGGAGGCACGCATTACACAAGCACTCACATTAATGTCTTGTATATTAATTGATTTCTAATATTTTGTAAACATTCTTATTTGAAAATACGTCTTGTATCCCTTAGAAAAAATTGTTAAAAGAGCAAATGGTTTGAGTTATTACTGGCTCTATAATCTAGCCCCAAAGAAACCGCTGATTTTAGCTGTCTAATACTCATGTACCCCCTTCAGGGCCTGAACGATGTTGAAATATTCTCGATAATGTACACTTCCCCTTCTAGATGGTAGTTGAATATTAAATTTAATTTAAGTTACTTAATGACTTAAATTAAGTCACGAGTATATTTTTCGAAATTCAGCAATATTGCCGCAGTCATCGAAATAAATAATATTATCAATATGTACTAATGATTTTTTAATCAATTTTATGATTTTCTTAGAATTGAATTGCTTTATAGTTTATTATACAATAAGCGAAAGTAAATATGACACTATACTTGGAAGACATGCTTCTGCCTAACAAATGAGACAAAATGAAATAAAAACGGCTGAAGAGACTCTATTTTGAAAATAATTTTTGCTTGAGTAGCTATAAATGGAAGTATCTATGAAGGGCACTTATAAATTCAAATAAGAATGTATTAATGGAGTGTACGAGATGATCTGACATAGACATATGTGCAGATTTCAAAAGTGTAAAAAAAATCTGAATATGCACGATAAGTTCTTATACCACATCCTGTGCCACGATTATGTGGCACCTACTTGACAATGCACAGGATAATTATAGCAAAAAGAAAATCAACTGACTGGTCAAAGGTCACCATTTTCTATGCAAACATACAAGCATACGTCAATCTTTTAACTCTTTCATAGTTTAACTCTTACGAACTGTCAAGCCTTATTAAAAGACTATATGATAAAACATGAAAAAATAAATATACCTACAACAGATTTTGGTAAATATCGGCAAAAGGGGATACAACCTTAACTTTGACATATGTTCTCAAGGTCACCCTTCTGTGTGACCTTCAAAAGGTTTTACTTGTCGCTCGTTGTTTGTTAAAAAGTTATGAGAGCAACCTTGACAACATATGTCAAGGTCAAAGTCATTGCGGCAGGGTTTTGTCAATATTTACCCAGATTTTTTCTAATTTTAATAAAATAAGATAAATAGAGAAACAAGTTGATATGGCCGAAACGGATAAGCCTGGCAAGATTTAAAATGGAGGGGTGTAGTACTATGCAGTGAGTTGATTTATTAGTTTCGATTCACAGTTCGACACCCATCTGGACTTGTAACATTCAACAGCCGTTTCATATTGGGAAACCAAGTGGAGGCGTGGCTTAGATTTCAGCGCTGTGGTGGTAAGTTGGCAAACTATTGCAAGTAGGCTCGGATCCCACCAAACATTCCAAATAAGTAGGTATTTATTAATCGAAGAAGTAAAAATTTAGTGTTCAAAAAAATTTAAAAACACTCGTTTTTCACAACATGTCTATATAAACACTGATAGTCGTATAGACTTCGACGGATTTTAGCCTACTCACAGTAGTTTAATTTTCTGTCACTAGTTGGCGTATCGAAATTCTTGGTTTCCCAATAGGTTTTCGTGCACAGAAAACGAACCCGCAAACCGTTTGTCGCCACCACTCCCAGTTTTTGAGAAATTCGATTTTAAAAAAAAACTGCAAATTTTCAAGTTCGCACATCTTTTGTGTCGAAGGTCATGGCGACAAATGGTTTGCGGATTCGTGTTTAGCGCACGAAAACCTATAAGAAACAACTATTGAATGTTACGAGCCCGAAAAAAAGTCAAATTTTGTCGAACTGTGTTATGGTAGACAGTTCCTAAGGAAGAGCCTTGCACCCTTTTAATAGACCATAGATACTTTTTATGGAAAATAAAAATGATTTTTTTATGGATAATAAAGTCACTGCCACTTTATTTATTTTACTTAATAACTTAATGATAAATGTTTTGTATCCTAGGTATTCTTTATACATTTTTATTAAGTAAAATAAATGAAGTGGCAGTAATAGTTACAGAGTCACACCAGAAAAATTAATAAAAGTTGCTCATTAAGAAGTTATTAATAAGAACTAAACTTCTTCTAAACTATTAACACTAAACATTTCGACACTGCCGGTGTTAAAGTTTCACGTAGGAGGATTAAATTGAAAAGCACTCCGTCTCTGCAAGGTTAATTGCGCCCACCTGTTCTACCATTGATTCTACAGGTATGCAAGAAACTAATTCGCTGTCAACAGGTCAATAATAGCAGGCAGTTAATACGAATGACTTTAATAATTTATCTGAACGCATTACATACGTCTTCCAACGGCATTATCTTCTATTAGAAAGAATCGCGACTACGATCTGCATATCGTTTATATTAATCGATTGACTACAAGGAGCTTAAGTATTCACGTTCGCTCTTATGTACGCGGCAGCATATAAATCCTGTTTGTATGGAAATCTCACACAGAATAAATAAATAATAAGCATCGCGGCGGTCTATAAATACGAATAAACCGCGTAAAGGGGCCGTTTCTCTCTGTTGCAGGGCTCTCTCCCCCTTTTGAATATTTAATGGTGACGAATAGCTTCCGACCTGTATTCCAGCCCGATGATGACGTAAAAATTTCGTGCCGAAAGAAAGTAACAATTACTAATAGGACCGTCGGGATTCTGCCTCGCGCAGCGGTATCAGGAAATGCTGGCGTCGATGGGGAAGGAAAACAGAGATATTGTTAGAAATAATCGTTCACTTCCGCAAACGCGCTAAGCAAACGTTGCCAGGTGTCGTTGTAATATTTAATGCGGGACCAATTTGAGCGGAGCAGCAGACGTGAATCCATGCAAAGTGGCCCCACAAAAAATCTTCTCTGTCCAAATTCACGTGTTCCACCCCCGCGACATTATGCAAACACTTTTTCCCACGCAACATTTGGTTCCCATGCTCTGTTCTTTCGGATAAAAAATTTTGAAATTTGAAAAGTTGAAGAAATAAACTTTTTGTTATTACTTGCCTCGGGCAAGGCTAACTCTATTTTCCTCTCTGTCGTAGGCGTATTTAAATTGTAAGATTGATGCATAAGTTCTGTCCGCCACATCATTTATACAGGGTGCTCCACGTAACTTGCACATCTTGAATAACTTCCAAAGGACGCAGTGTATGAACGTTTTTTTTATGCAACAGTTGCATGGTTTTGAGGGGCTCATTGTAGTAGTGCATGTATTTTTTTTATTGGTGGAGGTGGTTCGGAGATTTCAAAGTTGATTTCGTTATTTCAAATTTAACGCTATATTTTATATGCAAAAATATCGAAGAATATTGAATTCTGAGTAAAGGAGTATTGACCTTTATTAGCCCCAAACCTAATAGGCAACGAATAATTTCGCTTGAGCCGTGCACTGTGAACTATGAGTATATGAAATAACGAATTCGTGAGGCATGCATTACGCTCGATGCAGAAACAATTCAGAGTGCAGTTTCCTCGTTGGTTAATTGATTGCATCATTGTATTAATGATGGTGGATACGATTTCAAACACCTACATACGTCAGTGAATGGTGTTAGACGATTGCGATAAGGTAAAATCTGTAGTGTTGATAAAATTGCCACGTAAACATCGCTGCCTTACGGAAATTTTAATGATAATGAATGTTCAACTTGATATTGCGCAAAATAAATTTTCAAGAAACGAAGCGCAATTGTTCGTTAACTATTAGGTTTAGGGGTGATGAAGGTCAATACTTCTTCACTCAGAATTCAATCTTCTTCGATATTTTGGCATAAAAATATACCGTAAACTGGGTGAACATTGGCAGTGGGTGGCAACAATGGTATCTACTTGACATCTATTAAAAAGGAAAAGGAAAAGTTATGCATGTTCACATTTGTGGCAGTGAGAGAAATAACGGACCAACCCACATTAAAAAAAGTTTTAATAATTGAGCTTATGCACCGCAACAGAAGCAAACAAGTATCGCTTCTTTGGAGGACTTCTTACATCAATTAGCATTAAATTTATTACATAGAGGACATATGGCTAGATCTGTTGCTAAAGTTACAAATAGTTTCATTTTGTAATAAATACACATTTCCATAGATTTTCATGTGAATGTAATAAATACTAATTTCCACATATATTAATTTTCATTTTCATGCTTTTATGTTTGCAAGACTCACTTTAGGCAGAACATAAATATGTAGTTTGTAGTTAAATCTTACTTAATTTTCACTTTTTTCAACTGTGATTTGAAGCAGTTAAAGCTCACTCAAATCAATTTCTGAAGATAGTTTCAGATTCAGGATTAAAAACAGCATTACTTTGTCACTAGTCATTTTAAAATTCTCAAAGATTTTAAATTTTCCCATAAAACTGACACACACTAATTTACAATGTGTGTATGATCACTATTGTTAATGTATAAGATGGCGGGTCTTTTAAACATATTTTTGAATAAAGCGTGAATATTCGCCTCTCAAACAGTTTTTCCTAACACATATGTATCGACTCCCAAGAGCAATTGATCTGTCCATGAAAAAAATCTTTTAGTAACATTAAAACAAAACGCGCAATTGCGCTTCACACGTGCAGATATCGTTGCACTCACAATCAGTGGCGCACCAAGGATTTCTCCTCGAGGGGAACCGAGTTGAATGGATAAAAATATTTTTAACTCAAATTCAATAAAATTCATTAGGTGATTATAAAAATTTATTTAAAGAATAAAATCCAGTTTTCCTTTCTTTTTACAAAGCTCTTGAATTAGGTACTTCACGCGCGGTTACACTAATCTCATTTTTCCTTTTTCTTTGGGTGCGCTACTGGTTGCACTTATGAATAAAATGATACCATTGGAAGATAGACCTTGTTATACCATTCAATTTTACCCTCAACCACTTCTTTCCCTCCAACGAAACGCATATTACGTACAACCCACTCCAGCTGCACGACGTACCCTCCATAAAATTCAATTCAACCTCTTCGCGAACGTTTGCTACAACTCCCCACGCTAACTCGATCATACACTTACCGAACAACTTCCACACCGTTACCACGTCCAGGTTGAAGTGTTGCAGGAGTCCGTACCAATGAAAAAGGTGGACGCATAATACTGGCAGCGAACGACCTGGAAATCAAATGCAATCGTGACAGTGGAGAGGCCCAAGTGTAAGGCAAGCTGGCGTGTCGCCGAGCTGAAACTCGCGGACGAGGAATAATGGTAACGCGAGCAACCGTTGCGGGGGCGGGAGTCAGCCTCCAAGGAGAAAAAACGAGGATAATGATGGCGCGCGAGCACCGAAGACGGTTCTTGCATTCGTAATAGGATTCTGTCCTCTGCGCTCTCCCGCCCAAGCATCTGTTTTTATTTGTATCGAATTTCCCCCTCTACCACGGCGACATCTTCTAAAATTCAAATTACGTGGCCATGGAGACGCTCTGTATTGTCAGTATGGACAATTTTTCGCGGAATTAATGGCGCGCGAGCGAGCTAAAGACATCGCAGCTCGTAAATATCGCACATCTCCTTGGCCGCATCGAAGATGCGGCTCGAATAAATCATGCTGTGCTAGATACTGGCTTGCTGCAGTGATTCTCGTGGAGGAGCTTCTTATTGCAAAGCTAAGATACCGTGATGTTATAATTTTATACTCTACTTAACTCTACTAGGTTCTACGTGTTTCCTCTGGTAAATGAATTAATACATTTTTTTCATTTTTAGTATGCTTTAATTAGCCATTAAAGGCATTAATGGGCCATTCTGTTAGGAAACATGAGTTTCTAGATCGCAATGATGGTACAACCTAGGGTAATTTCTGCAGAGCAAGCTTGGGCAAAAGTGATTTGAAATACAAAGTGAAAGATAATATTTTAAATATTGAATTATTTGAATTACTTTATTTTTACGTTGATGTAGGTATATGAAAATGCCGTCTCGCGTAGAGAAATTTAAATAAAACAGTTTTTTGCTTTTTAACTGCTTTATTTATTTTATTTTTCTAAAATCAATCACGTAATTCTACGTGTGCCTCGTTAGTGCTTCTGCAAACCTCAAATCATCCAGCTAAGTTGCGACCATTTCAGAGTTTATAATTAGTCTTTGAGTTCTCTCTCTCCCTCTCTCTTTAATGCGATTTCGAATCTGTGGTGTGTCTTTAATCCTTCCATTCAGATTTCATGAAATTCCAAGTGAAGGCATTTAATGGGATTAAATCTGAAGATTACACAGGCTGAGATCTGGGTCCCCATGCCTAATTGAATATCATTGTTTAAGTATTCCGAACAAATTAGGGCATCACAACGTGGTGCCACATTCTGCTAGAATATTAGTATCAAGAGTTTTAGGAAAAAGTAAAAGCACATCAAAGTTAGGACTCCTTTAATATAAATAAAACTTAGAATACACTTTAATGATTAATGGAATTTCCAGAAAAGTTGAATAACATGTCAAAAAGTGTTAAAAATTATATGCAATACTGTCGTGAATTTAATCAGGCACATAGACGCTCAATTTACTATGCTATTGCAAGAAACATTTTATCTATGGCAAAGAAAGATTAGATTCTACGCGTTGAATGCACTCTGAGATGGGCTTCTTGGTCGAATCCTTCATTTCTCTAAAAAGGTTCCGTGCCAAGAAATGCGGATTTTCTGAAAAGCCGTTCTGACCTGACAGATATTTCACGGTTTTTTCTTTCTTTTTTCTTTTCTGGCCCGAGACGTTAATACAAGACACATGATATCAAAGTATTAACGAATTGTAAATAATATATAATATGTCAAAATATTAACGGACCAAACGTAAAAATTTGCACAAGAATCTCTGTAGCAATCCATTGTAACAAAAATAAAGGGTGATTTTCTGAATAATAAACGTCTTTTCTGCTTAACGGAACTGCAAAAGAAGGAACTATGAAAATGACGGAAAATTGAGAAAAATCTTTTAATATTTTTGTATAAAAGAATTACGTGTCTCAAATTTAATGAAATGAATTTGTCAAAGAAAGCTTTACGGTTTTTCTCATTCAGTGAAGGATTCTATATAGATTATAGGATGCTTCACGAATCCAAATTGCATAAAGGCACTTTTCGTCTTGCATGGATGAGAATATTTAAATTTTCTTTTACAACTAAAGACCCTCAAATGGAATTCTCGTTGAATTTGTGTATGTTTTTACGAAGCTAAACTTAATGTAAACAATTAAAGTTAATGTAAACAATTTTGACTCGAAATGATTATGAAAATAATGCACATTTAAAAGCGATATGTGTAACAAGTTATGCTGGAAGGCAAGAGAAAAGTGGCGTTTAAGGGGAGGTTCTGGTCTAGAGCCCCAAAAAATAGGTGATATTTAGGAATTAATTAAAGGAAAACTACTATATATAATTTAATGGGACTTGTTGCATTGTATTAAGGATGTCTTATATTATAGAAATATATTTTTTGTTTTATAATTAATCAGTGCAAACAGCCCTGGGGAGTCGTTAAAGTTAAGGCGTCAAAAAATTGATCCAAATCGGTGGGACCTGTATCTCTAAAAGTTATTATCCGATTCGACTGAAACCTTTTTTATTTTGAAGATTATTCTTTTTTCTAGGGGGGAAACTAAAAAAAAATTACAAAAATTACATTTTTTTTAGAAAATAACGACACTTCACGTTTAAAATCACTTTTCCCTGTATTTTTCGTCCTTTCAACGCCTTTAAAAATTATAAATTTTCAACTTTTTGTAATTTTTTTTAGTTCCCCCCCTAGCCAGAAGTATATTCTTCAAAATAAAAAAAGTTTCAGTCGTATCGGATAATAACTTTTGAAGATACAGGTCCCACCGTTTTGAGAACACTGTCTCGAGAAAAACGCGTTTGAAGTTTTACGTGAGCGCCGAGTGGCCGGGTTTTTCCCAGGCATTTGCCGCTACTCAAATGCCTATAACTTCGTGAATTTTACGAATTTCAACAAATCCTTTTAAACACGTTTTCCTAAAAGGTTGAACATTCGAAAAATGAAATAAAAAAAAAATCGACATTTAGACCAGAACCTCCCCTTAAAGGGACTAAGGAGAGTGGATCGTCTGTGGTCAGACGTGTTTCGCGAACCAGTGTGACTGGAACATTGTGTAAAAGTTATTTAAACCAATATCAACTGTAAAATTATGTACAAATTTTAACGCAAAACATTCATTGCACTCATGTAAAATAAATAAATGTAACATTTGGTCTCATGTTTCATTTATCGTGAATAAAACGGGGTAGGTAATTCCCCTTTAATCAATGTCAAATTCACAGTTTTAATCAAATTTGTAATTAAATCATCCTACATATAATTTCCATCTGTGTTACAAAACATTTCCAGAAGGTATTCTATACCACTATTATTTTTTAATTCACGCGTTTATCAACTTAGAATTCAACAAACGCATGTATAAATACAGTTGTGGCCGGTTAGTCCGATAATTCCGATTCCGGAGATTATCTTTCATTCAGGGTGGTAGCCTTCCACACCTCGGATTTTACGCTTCATTAAATTTGATGTCATTCGCCGCTTGAGTATTGGGGACCAGGAAGACAATTGGTATTATCTTCAGCGGGAAAACACGAAGAATCGATTAGTGTTGCTTTCGTGAAGATTCGATGCGAAACGAGGAATTTCACATTTTTCATTTCTTAATAGCTAGTGTCACAATGTGTTCATGGTCCCTTATACTCGAGCACCGAATCGTATAAAATTCAGTGAAGCGTGAAATCGGAGTGTGAAATTTGCCTACCACCCCAAATAAACGATAATATCCGGAACCTGATACCTATTATCAACTTAAGGGGGTATACCCGTTTGAACCCTCGGAAAATGTATACATTTTGTGGATTTTTTTACAAGTCAACGGTTTGATGCAGATTTCCCGTTTTTTAACTATGTTTACATAGTATTATGAACTACTTATAAAAAAAGTTTCAGTTAAAAAACTATTGTTTTTCGGAAGTTACGGATACATGTCCGAAAGTCTCTCGATTTTAGACGGCTAAACGGTGGCCCTAAAAACTCGTGCTACGTTCAACCAATTTACTTCAAATTTTGCATGCACAATCATAATAAGATTCCACATCGCGCAACGAAGGCGATTTTGAAAATTTTGAAAAATAAAGAAATGGTGAGAGATCAAAGGTAAAGTTAAATTTTTCTAAGAGAAAAATCCACTTTTTTCCTTTATAAATAATAAACGGGGAATCGAAATAAAAAAAGCCTTCGTTGGGCGATGCGGAATCTTATTATGATTCTGCATGCAAAATTTGAAGTAAATTGGTTGAACGTAGCACGAGTTTTTAGGGCCACCGTTTAGCCGTCTAAAATCGAGAGACTTTCGGACATGTATCCGTAACTTCCGAAAAACAATAGTTTTTTAACTGAAACTTTTTTTATAAGTAGTTCATAATACTATGTAAACATAGTTAAAAAACGGGAAATCTGCATCAAACCGTTGACTTGTAAAAAAATCCACAAAATGTATACATTTTCCGAGGGTTCAAACGGGTATACCCCCTTAAGGGGACTAGGCAGTCGTTTTTCGTGAGAAAGAGACTCTGTCCTTTATTTATTTGTAAAGAAATGAAAGCACAACCAGGTGTACCCTTTGACCCAATGTTTATTACTACCATACAGATTGAGAAATAAATGGTAAGAAATATATATGTGCTTTAAAAATGGCGCTGCAGACGGGTAAACATTTTAACGGTTTTCCGTCGTTTTGCCCTAATATCGGTCTTAAAATGTGACGTAATTCGATTTTACAGGTGTGATTCTTGTTTGTGGGATTCATAGTTCGGGCGCAAACCTATAAAAACAATAATTAAATCAAAATTATGCGATTGGCAGCTGTAAAACGGCGATTTTTCCGAGTAAAATTCGTTCTTGCTTGTGCGCCACCAAAATTCGGTGACTTCTTAATTTTTTTATGAAAATCTCGAATTTTATGGACCATTTCAGAGGTTTGCGTCGAAATGGCACATGTTTTACACATCCTGTAATTTTTCAAGTTGATCTGAACCTCGATTCGTTCGCAATCAGGAAAAAATGGAGAGAAAAAAATATTCGAGAAAAAGCGATTAAAGTTTCTGGGCAAAGGCGACACTATAGGTTGCCGCTTGACGTTTTTAGCTGTCAAATCTATAATTTAGCGAATTTTACTATAAACCAAGATGCATCTTATTCAGAAAGGATAGTGCTTTTGGAAAATGCAATAAAAAAAATCGATTTTTCGACTGCCTAGTCCCCTTAAGGGTCCATTCTATTTTGCCAGTTGAAAAAGAGCTTATTTTCATGATTTTTTTTCAAGGACTAATGTACGAATTGTAATGTTGTTTTTGTTGTTAAATGTTTATTATTCCTTGCTATATAGAATCCTATTTTTCATCTTTCCAAAATATAATTACAAATGTCCGGATTTAAATCGCAATGTATGTGCCTCAGTGAGAATACAGGCCTTCTGCGAAAATGCTCCTCGCCGTTAAAGTGGTCCTGAAATGATAAAAATGAAATGATTATGTCTTATAGGAGTGTGCGCATAATGTGGACTAGAATCATCCAGTTATCAAAATTATTATTTGTTCCATCGACAAACAGCATAAAATCCAGAACTTTTGCTTTACAACGCCGCTATTTCGTAACCACTGTTAATAAATCAATAATTTTATTCTAGTTCACTTTATGCGTACACCCCTATAGGACACAATTCATTCTAATTTTACCATTTTAGAATCACTTTGACGCCGAGGAGGACTTCCGCCGTATTCTCACTGAGGCACAAACATTCCGACCTGAATGCACATATTTGTAATTATATTTAGGAAACATGAAAAATAAAATTCTATATAGCAAGGAATAATAAATATTTAACAAAAAAATCCGTACAATAATTCCCCCCCAAAAATGATGATAATAGGCCTCTTGTTCGAGCGGAAAAATAGAATGGAACCTTAACTACGCACAACTGTATTTATAAAAGCATTCCATATTATTAAGAGAACACTACCAACTACAAAGTAGAATACAGAAAAATGGTCACAAATAGCCTATTTAAAATTGAGTACCTATTCCAATTCTGGTGCTTTTGGTTACACAAGATTGTGTAAACTTTAATGTATTTGGGCAATTTAAGAATTGTGATCAGGGTTGAAGAGTATACTATATATAGTTACAGCATGAAAATTTTGCAATAGGTACCATGTTCAGAATGTCTGGAGACTCCATTTGTATACCTGTGTATATTCGAAAATACTATAAAATATATTATTCTTCATGTATACCTTTTGTTTTGATTAGAATCTGTTTGAATACACTTAATAAATAATTAAATAGGTAGGGGAGACTGGGGCCACAAGTTCCGAGGGGTAAGTTGTTCCGACAGTTCTATCTTCAAAATGAAAAAGAGCGTTGTACTTTAAATTATTTTTTCTGTGTAAGTTGATCACGCCACTCTGTGGAAAAAATAATTTAAAGTACAACGCTCTTTTCCATTTTGAAGATAGAACGGTCGGAACAACTTACCCCCGGAACTTTTAGCCCCGGTCTCCCCTACTGCAATACGTTAATAGTTTAATTTATTTTCCATCGTTCTATCCGATTAGTCAAATTTATCCATCCGTCTTGTTCCCGTTTTATTACTCGACAGTACAGAGAAAAGGATCAAAGGGCCATCGTAATATTCTCAGCGGGTATATTCATTTGTGTTCGATCAAATAAACGAAAACATTTCAATCTCAAAGGCACAAGTGCCTATATATATCGTCGTTCCAATGGTAAAAAGTCGCGAAACTGTAATTTTTGCGAATCTGAGCTAAATGGATGATTTTATTTGCTTGTCATCAACGTATACTGTGGTAAAGTTTTAAAGTTAATTAACGCTCTTGCAGTTTCGCAACTTTACCATTGGAACGACGATGGTTTTTCATAGTTGCTTACCTCCCGTCACTGTTTCTAGAGTAAACGCGTTAAATCGCCAGTTTCCGGCCTTTAGTAACACGCACTGCAACAAATCATCAATTCACAATAGATCAGACTGGGTGAAATGAACAGTCTCGCTGGGTAGGAAGAGTGGATATGTGTCCCCGAGCGCAATGCAATTACAATAGAAGGAGCGTGTCCATTTCTCGGGTGTACGATAAATCATTAAGGCCCCGTCGTGACGCAGTCTTGCTAATCGAAGCCTTTCGTGCGATTTAAACGGGTAAGTAATTAGCGAGCAAGGCACGCTTCTGCTACAAGAGAAGTAAACATAAGTTGCAGCGAACACGCCTTAGCTTAGCTCTGAGATAGGTTTGCATTTGATCTGGGTTAGGTAAAAATATTAACTTAGTATTTAACGAGTGTTCTAACAAGAAAGGTAATTCTATACGAACAAATTAGTTGCGAGTGATCCTAATACAGTAGAATCTCTATTAATCGAACACGTGTTATCCGATCGTTCTACGATTCAAATGTTCTTTCGTTCAAACGTTGTATTATACGAACACTATAGCTAATTTCATGATTAGATGTGTAGTATAGGTATACATAGTGTTTCTTCTTGAGAATTTGTTCGAGAAAAAGTAAAGTTTTTGATTTCTGAGTTCTCGATAAATACCCAATTTGTAAAGTGAAAAATAGAAAATTAGAGGAAGTTTTGAGTATGGACATCGCCAGTGTGGGATGAGAGAGAGAGAGAGAGGGGGGGGGGGGGAGGAAGAGAGCAATCTCTTCAAGATCAATCAGAATTTGTCTATAACAAAATTATTACATGGCATATGTAGTCAAGAAATTGATGTTTGATTATTTAAATATCCACTTGCAACAAAATCGAATTGGATTTAAGGATATACACTATTAACAATAAATACAGAGTAAAATTTATTTTCGCGAGAATTTAAAAATGTCGAGAAATTAGAAACACTAGGTAGTACTTCCACCTTTTTATAACGATCAAAATGAATACAATTTAAACTACTGTAGGATGAAGTTATTATTGCAAGCGTGAATACCTTATATCTAAGGCTATCAAAGAGGAAACGTAATTGTAGTAAGGAAACAGGAGAGATTTCAGAACCTAAAAAGTAGGGAGAATGGCGCAAAATTATGAAGAATACGACGTTGGAACATTTATGTTACTTTTGTTTTTCTGCACCGTTACTTGTATCGTCCTTTTTGAAATGTAGATTAATCACCATGCGAAAAATGAGTGTTTCACTTTCTCAAAAATTCCTTATTCGGACGATCATGTCTCCCTATAAATTCGGATACTGGAGGTTCTACTGTAATTAAAGATAAGCCTTGTTCTAACGTTAAAATGATAAAAATTAACCACATTCGTATTACACGATCGAATGTTTATCGTAGTACCTATGTACCTACTGTGTTTCCAGGTAAAAGTATGTGGTTGTTGAGATAATTAGAGGATTACATAATAAAATGTCGAATGGTCGCTCAAAAATTTCATCGTCTTGTTTATACATGTTAGATGGATAAAAATATTACTATATTGAATACACAGTGTCTATTAGTACCTATGGTTTGATTCTTGTGAATTCTTTACAATCATCATCTCTCAACACATTAACGGAGCAAAACCTTAAAAACTGTTCTCTCGTCGATAATGCTTAGTCCAATATTTTACGAAAAGTTATTTGGGAACAACTTTTAGTCAAATAGCATAATATATTATTTGAATAATTGTTTCTAAAATATTTTGTTCAAATAATGCTCAAACCTGATATAAATATTGCACACTTTTATTATAAATGTTTAATTGGTTCCATTTATTTACATCAATATTATGTCGTGATATCATATTTCTCGAAACATTCGCCTGTACGAAGCGAGATCCCATGAAACTTTCTTTTACGTTTTGTTGTAAAGCAGTGTAGAATTTTTAATTCAACGAATTTATAATTTTCAGTCGAATAGTATGAATGATTCAAAAATCGTTGTAGGAAGTGTAGCACTGAGCGATTTGGAGCACTTTCCTAGTGTGACGAGCTCTTGTAGATTAAAATAAAATGTAAATGACTATTAATTAAATGTGGAGAAAGACGATATTTTCTCAAATGTTTACATTTTACATAAGCAGAAATAAACGTGAGAGAATTTAAAGGAACCGTGATTTACGATCAAACGGGGTGAAATCACGGTCACGTGATTGCAGATCTGAGTGTCCATTATTGTGAACGATGTACTGTTAATGGAAGTATTGGATAAATGTATAATTATAGGTACAATCATCGACAAAGACAGAAGGAATGAGAACTTTTGAAGATGAGATGAGGAGAAGAAAAGAGTGAAGAATGTGATTTCCACGAATGAGAAGACACTCCAGTCAGATAGTCTAAAATCTAAATGATTGATATTTTTATTGCTATCATTTGTGAAAAAAGAAGGAAATATTATTCATTCGTCAATAAATGTGTGGATGAGAGTGTCGTTGTTGCAGAATTGTATAAGGTATCCTGTCACCAGTGATACGATGGGAACGGTGTCAAAGTCGAAAACGAAGAAAAACATTTTTTGATATTGCACTCCGTTTTCGAGAAAATTGACTTTGAATTTCAGTCGAGCACGCGTGCACCGAAGTACAGTTTTTTTTAAGCATGCCTCTCAGGTACCGGAAACTGTATTTCGGTTATAAGTTATAATAAAATTTTATTCTATATTTTTTATTCATTTTTTCATGTAGAATCTACAGAACTCCGCTCGTTATGGAACTCCCTGTACATCATGAAGAATTCGAATTTCAGTTCTTGAAAAGACGAATGAACAGTGTTGGTTATATAAAACTGATTAACAACTGAATACAAGAGCGTGTTAGGTAAATTGCTAAGCAAAAATTAATATTTCAACCGGATAATGTAGCTGTGCATGCTATAAAGTATTAAGCAGTGTTTTCCTAATAAGAAAATAACCGTTTTAGAATTGCCAACAAAGTTACCTAACTTTAGCTGCTTTAGCATAATAGAGAACTGTTGGAAGGGAAGTTGCGAGAGTCATATACAGGAAGGGAAGGTAATTTTAAAGCGTATTAAATTTGAAAATTTTCCATTACACAGAGACGTGATAAACTTTGTCAGAAAAGAGTACAAGCATAATGTAAAAAACTTTATTAAAGCGGTTGATAATAGTGATAGATAGATAAGAAATATTAAATTAAAAATAGTTCTTTATAGTATTGTCTGACACTCTAACCAACGGATATTTTTCAAGCAAGTTATCGTTTTATCAAATTCGATTTACAGGTTCCGATTAAAATTGTTAATTAAATATCTGCTTCTTCGAATGAATGAAACATTTTATCTATTATATGTTTAAGATACTAATCACATCTTTATAAACTTTTTTAATGGATTATGTCCAAAGCAAGATTAGTATGAAAGTGCAACACATGTAATTTTCTTTTAACTCCATCTCTTTTTAACATTAAAATTAGAAAGTAATCTTCGGCGTACCTAATCCTAAATACACCTTTCTTTCAAAAAGCATAAGACGAAATATTTGATTTTGAATGTGCATTTCGCGCCGACTATATAATATTTATTAAATTTACACTATAAAGAAATAGTTAAAAAAAGACTATTGATTTTTTTTTACATACAGAAGAATACTAATCAGTGTGATTTTTATGATTAATTGTATACAAAATTAATAAGCTATTATCTCAGTAATAACATAATAATTAAATTCACTACTATTACAGAATCAATCTTGATCGTAGCAAATTCGTGAACAACATAAAAATCTTTGAAAATCATATTCTCTGTCAACACAAAGGCAAAATTCAGTTTGCATTGTTGCAAACTTGTTGATGAAATTGAAATTTAATATTTAGTAAAAGCAATATTAATAATAATATCAGTACGTAAAAAGATGCTGGAAAATTTATTCTATCCGTTATTAAAATAATTGAACCCGCGTGTTCTTACAGCAATAAGCTAAAATAGAATTTAATACAAAAATTTGTTTTCATCAATTATGGCACGCACACATGCAAAATATACGAACATAATAGTTGTGTTATCGTGACACGTGTGCCCACGAACGTGTAAAGCTTCTAAACAGAATTAGTGACTTCCATACACCGTGTCACATTTCTGGCCAGTAATGTCGCATTAGTATTAACCGATTAAATCGCTCAAAGGTTCTGACCGTTCGACCGCTATCATCGGTTTTCCGCTTCAATTACCTAACAGTCTGAGTCCTTTAACCAGCTCGAATTTCGTCGATCCGATCAGCCGACGATTTTAATTAACTGATAATATCTTTTATTTCAATCAAACGAGTGGCGTATGTGTGCAATAATTACTACTGACGCTGCTACTTCTATTCAATGAACAATAAATCGGTTACCGATTTGAAAACTAGGAAAGTACACGACCTTTATCGTGTTTTTTTTTAGTTCACTGTAGTTAATTAGAGGACACGATGTTCATATAAGCGAAAGATTGCATTTTCAGGCAAAGGAGGGTTGTTTATTACAGAATACTCTACGATAGTGAGTTGCTCCGACTACTTTCGTTGCATTCAGGTCGTTCATGTTTTTAATGGTAAATGTCAGAGGAGCAATGGTTGAAAACTACATTCATGCAGATATGCAGAGGCATGTCTTGAAATTCTGTCTTATCGGAAAATTAGGTCATCCCGTGAATAATGTCGTTTTAGAGGACCGATTTTCAAGAGGCGAATGATAATACTTATATTTGCTATGAATCGATAAAATAGTGACTATTGTTTGCGACAACAACTTCCTATTTTTAGGCACCTTTTGAATCCCCATTTCCCAAAATTTCGTGTTTTTTGAACTAAGAAATTGATCCAATGTTGCTTTTAAGTGGTGGATATATAGTGTTGCAGGTGTTGCCATTTACAAAGTTTCATAAGCAATGAAATAGTTCTTTAAATAGTTTAAAGTTCGTTACATAGTTCTCGAAATAATTCTCAGCTAAGTTTTTCAATATTTTTCAGCATTGTTTTTGCTACAGCAAAAACTATAGAAAAATAATTCCTTTGTGATATACCAAAGTCTATGGTTTATAAGTACAATTAGGAAAATTAATAGACGCTACTATGCGTAATGTCTCGCGGAGAATGGCGAATATACATTAAATTTAAGAAAAAAAGGGAACGAGATTACGCGAAAGTACGCCAAAATCATGCAGCAGGTGCAAATCCCTTGGCGTGAAAACGTGTTAATAATTTTTCTCGATAGTGATAAACTGCATCGATTAGTTCCCCCACAGATACGGCCAAGTGGTGTAAATTTGATCGCAAAATTGGATTTTAAAACAAATTTCTCTAGCATCTATTTTAGAACATGTGTTAATCTCAGACAAAGTGCCCTGGATAGTTTAATTGCTTACTGAAGATACATTTTGTCTGATACAAAAAAAAACATTTTATATTAATATACAATAGTTGATTTAAAATTTAGTTTTGTGGTCAAAGTTACCCCCATTTGACGGCATGGAATTCCATTTAAAAAAGAAAGGTGCGATTGCATTTTTCAGGTGCACCGATGCAAAAAGTGCATGGAAATAACATAATATAATACGAATATGCAGTATTTCATACAATTTAATCTTTTTCGTCATTCTTTTTATCTCTAACCGTTTTAAAAATTCATCTTCTCCCAGTAGCGCGGGACACTCTGTATTGCCATCTATCAATAGAATATATATATTTTAAAAATCATCACATTCTTGTGTACCGATTAATGTGACCATTTACCGTATTCAATGTAATCCTCCAATTGTTTCAAGCAATGAACAGAGAAAGACCCTGACACGTTATTTACCGTAAACAGACTTTCTTCATAATGTTGGCGCGATTCTTAGAAAATAGTTGCTGCATGGGAAGGTACAGAATTTATATCCGTCGATGAACGGCTTACCTGAACCAGGCCATGGAATATATCGTCCAGGATACCCGGCTCCTGAGTTAAGGATCTCGTGGTAAGCCTCTTACGGCGTCTCTTGTGCATCGTCAGAAATCGACCAGTTGGCCTGGGCCTGGAGTGGCCGATATCCAAACTCTCCAGGAGGATTCGGTCCACCTTCGACAAACGCCTGAACACCGTTTCCGTCGTCGGTTCATCGTGGACTTCCGTTAACGTCGCTGGCACACCTGACGTTGGTAATGCGGCGCTTTCTGTAAAAACAAATTATTTGTAACGATCGCAATGGAACAAACATTTCAAAAAGAGAAGAGACACTGGTCAGCAAGATCGCTGAATTATTTAAGCTTTTAGTAGCTAGTTAAGTAGAGAGTATTACAAGTTAGACACTAATAATTGTGTCTTTAAGTCAGAGATAGGGGAAATTTTGATTTAAATAAAAATTTCGAATAACGAATAAAAGTTAAAAAAAGATGCGTCATGTGTCGCATAAAGTTAACCTAGGAGGTTAAAGGTAAAGTTAAAATTTAAGTTAAATTAAAGTTATAGTTGAAAAATGAGATTTGAAACCCATGTACCCCTTGGTGGCACCTTCAGTAGTTAATAATGTCGAATGTTCGCTAATCAGATTTTCTATTGTAATTCTCATAGTAGGTTCTAATGTTACTAATAAGATTTCAGATATTTTAATATATTCATCGTTTCACATGTAATCTAAATTCATTTCAGCCAGTGGTACTCTAATTGGATTCCTTACTCTCATAAATTGCAACGAACACAAAAGCACCAAACGTATGATCTGACTTCGACACGTATTACTAACATTTATTATAAACTGGACTGTAGATGTGTTTATTTTATACGTTCGCGATAGTTAATCGAATTTTCAGTTACTAACTAGTAATACCCAACTTGAAGTAACTGAAAATTCATTTCCGAAAATAAATGAGATTTATAATAATTTTCGTAGGCTTAAGTTTCTCGAGAAATATTGTAATTTCTCATGAAATGAGAAATAAGCAATTATAAAATTTCTCGAGAAATTCTCGAGAATTCCGTCTCGAGAAGGAACATTATTCTTAGCGTCAGTCATCAATGGTTGATAAAGTATCAACTACTTCTCGCGGTTGGCGAAGAGCATAAAATTATTATGACTTTCTTAAAGTTGAGATGGCGGTGGTTCAGCCACAGTAATGTCTCCTCGTGAAATAGAGGTGTTCTAGACGGCAAACTATGACGTGGCAATGCCCTAAACCATGTTCGTGAAACGTCGTAGAAATGTTCGCGAAAAATGGGCCAAACGTGTGACGTGGCCCACCGTAGTGATGCGCAAAAAAGGGAAACTATGACAAGGATCTCAAGATACAGAAGATTGAAAGGAGAAGGGTAATTACCCGGGTCTCCACTAGGTGAACATGAACAAAAATAGTGTTTGCGAACGTTTTCGTGTCCACACCGCCGCAAATATGAACAAAACTCAGCGTATCAATCATATGTGAACGTTTTGTTCTGTTTGCGGCGGTGTGGATATGACAAGAATAGACGAAAATGTTCGCGAACACTGTTTTTGTTCGTGTTCGCCTTGGTGGAGAGTGTGGACTGTGGAGACCCAGGGTAAGGAGGTGAACATTGCAAGCTTAAAGCCGGGTCCACATTTGTTGCCACACCTCGCTCCGTTATCGCGACCTGTTAAGGTGGGTATCCATTTGTTAAGATGGGTATCCACTTGTTGCGTATCCTCGTATCGTATCACTGTTGCGTATCACTGTGGATAAGTAGCATTGTACCATCGCGTATCAAAATTTATACGGGAAAAAACGACGATACGATACGAGGATACGTAACAGGTGGATACCCACCTTTACCTAGCTAACCGGCCATGGTAACAAATGTAGACGAAGTTGTGTTCCTGCATACTGTGATTCGTTACTTGGTTCGGTCATTCCGGCGAAAGTCGGAAACAGGTGCGGCAACAAATGTGGACCCGGCTTAAGGGGGTAGACACGGGTAATGCAGCGCGCTGTATACCGACACAATCTGGCCCGAAATATGGGTTTAGTAGAATACGCTTTTCGTCCTTATATGAATGAATTTTTGGCTGGGCGATGTCTCATTCGAAAGAGGAAGGTTCAGTGCAGCGCGCTCTGGTCATGGTTCGACGAGATTGTGTTGATATCTAATAATATGAGTGTGCAAAGTAGAGCAAAAGTCGACAAAATACACCCGCAAGAATCCAAGTATTTTTAGGTCACTAAAAGAGATTTTTGACTCAAACGATGACCAGAGCGCGCTGCACTGAACCTTCCTCTTTCGAATGAGACCTCGCCCAGCCAAAAATTCGTTCATATAAGGACGAAAAGCGTATTCTACTAAACCCATGTTTCGGGCCAGATTGTGTCGGTATACAGCGCGCTGCATTACCCGTGTCACGTGGCGTGTTTACCTCCTTACGCATTTTTAGGTCACTATAAGAGTTTTGTGACTCAAACGGTGAGCAGAGCGCTCCGCGTGGAATCTGCCTCTTTCGAATGAGACCTCGTCCAGCCCAAAATCTGCTCATATAAGGACGAAAAACGAAAAATCCCAAACCCATGTTTTAGGTTAGATTGTCGGTATTACAGCGCATTGCATTGCACATGTCACGTGACGTGTCTACCCCCTTAAGGGGAGGTTCTCGTCTAGAGCCCCAAAAAATAGGTGATATTTAGGAATTAATTAAAGGAAAACTACTATATATAATTTAATGGGACTTGTTGCATTGTATTAAGGATGTCTTATGTTATAGAAATATATTTTTTGTTTTATAATTAATCAGTGCAAACAGCCCTGGGGAGTCGTTAAAGTTAAGGCGTCAAAAAATTGATCCAAATCGGTGGGACCTGTATCTCTAAAAGTTATTATCCGATTCGACTGAAACCTTTTTTATTTTGAAGATTATTCTTTTTTCTAGGGGGGAAACTAAAAAAAAATTACAAAAATTACATTTTTTTTTAGAAAATAACGACACTTCACGTTTGAAATCACTTTTCCCTGTATTTTTCGTCCTTTCAACGCCTTTAAAAATTATAAATTTTCAACTTTTTGTAATTTTTTTTAGTTCCCCCCCTAGCCAGAAGTATATTCTTCAAAATGAAAAAAGTTTCAGTCGTATCGGATAATAACTTTTGAAGATACAGGTCCCACCGTTTTGAGAACACTGTCTCGAGAAAAACGCGTTTGAAGTTTTACGTGAGCGCCGAGTGGCCGGGTTTTTTCCATGCATTTGCCGCTACTCAAATGCCTATAACTTCGTGAATTTTACGAATTTCAACAAATCCTTTTAAACACGTTTTCCTAAAAGGTTGAACATTCGAAAAATGAAATAAAAAAAAAATCGACATTTAGACCAGAACCTCCCCTTAAGGGGGTAGACACGGGTAATGCAGCGCGCTGTATACCGACAAAATCTGGCCCGAAACATGGGTTTGCGCGCCGACGTTTTTCGTCCTTATATAAGCAAATTTTGGGCTGGGCGAGGTCTCATTCCAAAGAGGAAGGTTCAAGGCAGAGCGCTCTGGTCATGATTCAACGAGATTGTGTGGATATATAATAATATGAGTGTCCAAAGTAGAGCAAAAGTCGACAAAATACACCCGCAAGAATCCAAGCATTTTTAGGTCACTAAAAGAGTTTTGTGACTCAAACGGCGACCAGAGCGCTCTGCCTTGAACCTTCCTCTTTCGAATGAGACCTCGCCCAGGCGAAAATATGCTCATATAAGGACGAAAAACGTCGGCGCGCAAACCCATGTTTTGGGCCAGATTGTGTCGGTATGCAGCGCGCTGCATTGCCCGTGTCACGTGGCGTGTTTACCTCCTTAAGTATTTTTAGGTCACTAAAAGAGTTTTGTAACTCAAACGATGTGCAGAGCGCTCCGCGTTGAATTTTCCTCTTTCGAATGAGACCTCGCCCAGCCCACAATCTGCTCATATAAGGACGAAAAATGAAAAATTCCAAACCCATGTTTCAGGTTAGATTGTCGGTATTACAGAGCGGTGAATTGCCCGTGTCACGTGGCGTGTCTACCCCCTTAAGAAGGGAATCTGGTGTAATCGGCAGAAATCAAAGTTCTTTTTGGGAATTTTTTGTAAGAAAACTATGCATGCAATCTTTTCAAAATTTTCAGGCTATATTATTCTATATATCCAGATGTGAAGAAATATTTTTTGATATAAAAATAATGCGGTAATTTCAAATGGTGCAAGTGTTATGGAGCGGCCTCACTGTGGAAGTTATTCAACTGCGTGCAGTCTAGGGTCTGTTGTAGTGGCGTCAAACCAAAAGCTGAAATAGTATAATGGATGGACCTCGATCCGGAATAATATTATTAAATTTAATAAGTTTTATTGCATAATTAACGAGAAAATTTCAATGATAAAGGCAACTATTTTTGCAAACACTCACCATTATCTTGGTATTTTATTTTTGAATGTGGCTTGAGGGTCATCTATAGTGTAATTTTATTAAAAACACAAAACAATTTAGGTTTTTGGTTTCAAGCCATTACTGTGGATCCTTTGATTACACCAGATTCTTTACTTAAGGAATATGACATAAAAGCAGGAAGTTATTGGGAGGGCGAAGAGAATAGAGAGTGCAGAATATGTAAAGCAGGGAAGGAAACCTGGGTGGGAACACGCGGTGCGAAACGGTATGAAGGAAAATGAAGAGGGGGGCATACAAGAATTAGGGGGGCATACAAGAAATACTGGACGATAGAACGATAGGAGGGGAATAAATTATGGAATTAGAAAAGAAAAGAAGATGCGGAAGGACAGAGGGACAAAATATAAAGAGATATAAAAGAAGACAGGTGTAAGGGAAGAAAGGAGCCTAGCATAAATTGTAAAAGTACGGTAGCGCCAGAAGAAAGTGTGACGCCGCATGAAGGTTGGTATGAATGAAAAAACATCAAGAAGGCTGCGAGTGAAAATGGCAGCAATGTATGAGTGAGTTAGAAAGACAAGAGTAAGGTAATAAAAAGTTAAATAAAAATTGTAAGCGCAAGGGAACAGTGAAAGTTTATTATTATATTATTAGCGGTTCCGGTATGATTATAATATTGATGACGCATAATATTTGATTTTTTTGAAAATTGTGTAGCTTATATCATGGCTCAGCAATAAAATTTATTTCCGTAGCAAACGTGTTAAACTTCGCCAAGCAGAAAGCTTGAAACATGAAATACGTGGAAAAAGGAACGCAAAGACACAAGACAAGTACTACATATGGAAATTTTAATCCTGCGGCGACTTCTTGGATCTCTACTGACTCCACGCATTTGAATATCTATTATTTATAACTTACTTTGCGTTCCCCACTTATTAACTACGATGTCAGCTTTTAACTTGTTGTGCCATGTTAAAAATGATAAAAATAATAGATGTAAATTAATACGACGTGCTACATAACGAATTTGTTCGTGTAATAATTCATTACAATAAACGCCAATTTGAATGGTCGCGATAAAAGAACACATTTTCACATTAATTCTATTGCTTTTAAAATTTATTGCTTCTCATTAGTGACTCGTGTATTATAAACAAAAAATAACAACACTTCTTTTAATGCATCACTGTTTTTGTCTCTGCTTATCTCATATGTACCTACTATAAATCCACAAAATTGAAAACTAATGAAATCGAAATTCCGGAGGTTTCTGAAATGACTCTAAAAGCCAAACACGTCAGTCAGTCAGTTGGGAGGAAAAGATTGTTTAAAATCGAAGTAACTGGGATTATTGCATTATCGAATTTTATGCACACGAAAAGTTCAGAATTTGAAATAATTTGAAGATGGAATTTAACGACGCAAGGTGAATGGAAGTTCTGTGAATTTTGGGGGGCAGGAGAGAATTGATTGATAGAATTCCCCGAAGGAGGATATGAACTGGGAACTTTTGTTTGCTGGGGAACTGCTCAGCTAATTAACCTGTCCCGCTCTCCCTCGACAGATTACTCCCCTTCAGGGCTAATATTCGAGAACAATTGACGATATTTCTTGATTAAATCCCAGTCGTAATTTAAATCACTATCAATGCAGTAATTGTTTCACTGGTCTTTGCAATTGGTTTTTGGTTTATTATTATAAATAGCGGGTATTAATATTGGGGACTGTGGCGACGTAAACTAATTAGCAGGCGGTATTATTATGTATAGTACAGTTTTCTTATGCACGTAGAATATTTCAGTTTAAGTGGTGTCCGACTTTTTAACTCGTTAAGTGACACATTTTTATAAATAACCGAAAATGAATTAACTCGTTTTGTCCATAACAGGCATGAATATGTTTTAATGTTATTTCTCATAGAAACGGAATGCTAGACATAAAGACAGAAGGACTCGCTGATAACTAAATAAACTATTTACTTAGAAAATAATATTATTAAACAGATGAATCTTTATTTTGCTTCACTAACCATATGCCATAAAAATGATAACAAAATATAAAAAATGAAGAAAAATAACATTAGAAGATCCACTACCTTTGTAGTTAGGAATGAGAAATAAATAATATACGCAGACTTTCAACTTTTTCTCTGAGAAACCTTTTTTGGGGTCGAAACTTATATTTATGGAAAGTACTTGTATACAGTTTAACGATACCAATTTTGAGTTTAGAAATGTTTCTCTAAATGTTGAGGAACTTTTTTAGATTTCGAATAATATTGTCTTTTTATATGGCATACACATATTTAAATACTCTGCTTATTTTTCCAATGTGTATTTAGAAAGACAGATGAGATTAGTTTTGCCATGCGGATCTTATACGACGAATTAAAATTTTTCAAAATATCTTTGACTTTGTGTTCAAGCATTTCTGTTTTTCTTTTTAGAAGCATTGTCGTGTTACAGTATACATATATGTAAGATAGTTGAAGTCGCATTAAAGGTTAGAAAATACGTCCCAATTTCGGAGTCTCTTTTGCTTAATAACTTTTCAACGGACTGATTCCTAAACACAGAACTGATTTATATGTTATTTGATATGTGCTTTTGGTCTCAGGGGAAAAGTTTGCCCCAATTTTTTTCTAACTCACCTTCGTCGATTCAAATGATAATATGGTAGCAGAAGGAAGTGGCAAAAATCGTAATTTTATATCTCGTGTTGCTGTGATTTTATTGTTTAACCTACGTCTGGTAAATATCGAGTATAGTCAGATCCAGCCCTGCAGAATGTAAACTGTCAAGAATCTGCTTTATGTTACTTCCTGCCCCCCTTTCAGACCGCAATGCGATAAGACGAAATGTGTTCGTCGAAAGGTATATCTTGTAGTCTGTGATCAGTCTCCAGCTTAGCAGCGAGTGAGAGGTTTGTATTTCGATGTATTGAACAAAGTTATTAATAAAATAAAAAAAGTGCCCCAGGAATATTGTAAAAAACGAACATAATAAGGATGAAGTTCTTTCGAACAACAGGAAAGATTGTACAGCGAAGAAATCACGGGGCTCTAAAAAATACCTAGAGATGTACTTTCTGCACATATTGTACAGAAAGAAAATACATACTATTTATTCACACTTTGTAATAGACTTTTGTTTCCTTTCAATCATTAAAGTATTATTTTGTAAGGAAAAACGACTTATACGAGAAGAAATAATTAGTAAGTAAGGTTCCCTGTTATTTATATTATCATACAATCGAGTTGCACTGAATTGTTTACTCGCTTGATATAAACATTGTATCCTATCTAATATATTTCTCAACATACAATGGTTTTCTTTAGCAAGGCACTAGTCTGAGAGGTTGAAATGCACGAAAATCATCTACGATAATAAATTACGAAATCATTTTTCGTAAATTTCCCTCGTAGATTGGACACAATTAAAATTCACATTACCGCTATCTTTGCGAATTTATGCATGAGACTAGGCATTTAGAGATCTCTACTTTATGAATAAAAAAAAAAACTAAATTTTCCCAACTTTCTATAGTGGGGGAATCCTTTAAACAGAATCGAATAATGTTCAGACGTCTATATTTGAAGACCATTCTTTGGGGAATAAATTGCTGGTACGTAGTAAAAGTTATATCAAGACCGTCACGAAGGTATGACGGATAGAATGTGAAGGAAAAATATCTTTTTTGGCCCTCTGCGTCGGCCGTATCAAAGTCACGTCAGTCACGTGAGGTTGCAAGTAGAAATATCCAGTATGTGACCAGGCAGAGGTCAGTGGTGCAGTCAATAACTCTTCAAGCTGTGTTACAACTATGTCATCAGTAAATAGACCACTTCAATACTGAACACAATATTGAAAGTTTCTTATTTCAAACATTGATTGCTTCCTTTTCATAACAACAATTGATCACTGCCGTTTCATTCCAATTCTAATTATACATGACCATATTAATCGCCACGAAATAGGATACAAACATAATTTTTTAAAAATATACGCTGCCTATAATAAACAAACCAACATGGCTTTACTATTACTTACAAGCTTCTATCTAGAAGAGAATTAACATCACATTTGCAATAAATATTAATGGGTCTGAGAAACTGATTTGCCGAGCAATAAACTATAATAAACAAACCAACATGGCTTTACTATTACTTACAAGCTTCTATCTAGAAGAGAATTAACATCACATTTGCAATAAATATTAATGGGTCTGAGAAACTGATTTGCCGAGCAATAAACTATAATAAACAAACCAACATGGCTTTACTATTACTTACAAGCTTCTATCTAGAAGAGAATTAACATCACATTTGCAATAAATATTAATGGGTCTGAGAAACTGATTTGCCGAGCAATAAACTGATACATAGTGCTGCATCCAGTTAAAGCTCTCAGCTTACTCAGATTTGCGCCTATATCTTTCGATCTGCAGCCCTACCACCGGATTCCCTAATAGAGAACCGACAATTTGCGACTTGCTTAAGGCACAACCACTGCCCGTAAGAGTTCAAACTCAAGGGGGAATCCTATTTTATGGGCTAAAAACATAGTAAAATTTGGCAATTTTTTCAAGAACCTAGCATTTCGATTCATCTGAAATATCGACCATGTTTTTATGTATTCTTGAAGTTGCAGGTTTTTCTATTCATTTTTAATAATAAATATAGGAGTTATTCATCACGCCGCGCAAAACTCGTCGTCCGTTGGTGTACATGATATTTAATGATAATAAAATGAAACGGCGTTTTACTTTGTACATATGTAGCTTCAATTTGATGAACCAGAATATGTACCGCTAAGTTCTATACTTCTTTTATTACATACGAAAATTGGTGCAAAATTAGATCGCAAAAATTGAAGGTTCAGACCTTTCAGTTTGAAAACCCACCACAGTGCTCAATAAATTTATTTTGGTTTTTGCTGGTTCATCAATTTCAAGCTACATATGTATAAAATAAAACGCCGTTTCATTTTTCTGTTCCAGATTACCTGATAGATAAATATCATGCACACCAACGGTCGGCGAATTTTGCGCGGCGTGATAGTCGATCATGCATAACTACTACATTGATGGGTAAAAATTAATAAAAAAAATCCTGTAGCTTCCTCAAAGATGCATCAAAACATGGTCCCAATTTCAGATGAATTGAATCGCTGGTTTCTTAAAAAAAAAGTTTTTAGTCCGAAAAGAATAGGATTTCCCCCTTAATTGTAAGGCGTTGCTGTGATTTGGATGAAGGGAAAGTAAGTCCAGAGAGATTGCCCCAATCTACAGTCTCTCGAGTCAGATTCGTAACAAGAGTTTATATGCATATTTTAAGATACGCCTTTTACAATTAGAATTAGAAAACTGACCAGGGTGCTGCCCGACAGAGGTTCGACGTGATATTACGTTGAAGTATTGCGATTAGTTTTTATACTAAAACTAATGGTATGGAGATGCGATGGTGTGGGACGAATATACATATAAGGGGGGGGGGGGAGAGATTTGCAGGCATTTTAAGTATTACGGCGTGTGGACGGAGGTCATGTAGGTCTCGGGATTTCAGAATTAAGTTATTCACAATTTACTTTGCATCAGTGATAAGACAATTTTATTATACTAGGATGTTCTAAACAACTATCACATTACCGTGTCTTAAAAGGCAACATACACTTAGGACTTGAAAAACCAAGGTGAACTACGACAATTTTTTTCGTTGAAAATATCTTTAAATTTAAAAATCTTTATATGCAAATTAAAATTAAATTTGAGAACTAAGAAGATTGAATATGTAATAGCAATTTCAGTCGGACAGTTTTTCCACAATAGAAATTTTTCGAAAAATAATTTTTTCTTCAAATACATAATAGAATCTAAGTAGTTTTTGCTGTAGCTGATTGTAAAAATATCAATTTTTCCTTTTATTTGTAGGAAAAATATTTTTTATCTTTTCTTTCAGAATTTTTATTGAAAATGTGCTCCCAATACACGGAGGGGAATAGTTTCCTGCAGCTCCCTGTAAATTTTATGTTCACCGTTTTAGAAAACGTAGGTTCTGGGTAATCGTGTTTAAAGTTGGACACCATTGTCCGATTTCATGTGCAGGCTCGTACATTTTTTACTGTAATTCCTTCAGTTTTTGGAATTTCGGAGCCCGGTTGCGCTTAAAATACGTAATGTAGCTAGCGTAATATGCAAACAACCTAAAAAACAATTTTTCGAAATTTTTTAGGGTAACCTACCCCCTTAAAGAAATATGTAGTACATATAACCTGGAATCATATAACTAACCTGGAATCCACTCAAGTGTCTAAAGCAATATTCCCGATGACACAAACCACCAAATCTGTTCCTCGCCGCGCACTACTGGAATGCCTTTATTTAATCAAATTCCTAAGCACCCCAGAGCCTTTAAGTACTAACATCTAAACAGTACACCAAATACGTCCCCAGAGTCTTTACTTATCGACAGCACATTGAAGGTTTCCAACAACTTTAGCTCCTGTTGCTCTGCGATGCCAATACATCATCGTGCCCCTACAGGGCGCAGCGCAGAGTAAGCCGTCGTCCCATGCTTAACAGCTTCGTTTATATAGAGCTTAGAGTTGTCCAGTTATAATAAACCGTAACACCCGGTTCGGTCAAAGTAGCGTTTTTTCACGCCACCTGTCCTATGAGTAAATATTCCTCCACAATATGTCAGGCACATATGTCACATATATCGCCGAGGGCTGATGCCTTGTGTGATGGGTGTTTTATTCCCATGAGAGCGTGTCCCCAGGGGGAAGACACCCAAGGGTCTTACGGACTTTGCCCTCTGCTGCTTTCACGACCCCACTATCTCCCCGCGAGTCGCTATGCGACCCGCTAAATGCACGGCTAGACGCCGCGTCTATAAACGTTTCTTCCACCCGTACCCCTGCACACCGCAGGTACCCTGATCTACGCGCGTGCAGACATAGAGGCGAAGTGGCGCATTTAAATTAATTAGCTGCGCGTACACGACACGCGGAAATGCACCAAGCTGTTGTAATTTTAACGTGGCGCGGCTATTCCCGGCCGTGTTGATTACGATCCCCTATAAACAAAGGTAATAACTGATCTCGCTCTCGTTGGCAGCGAGTGAAATAATCGAGACAAGAGATTCGGCCGTCGCGATGCCGGCTCCGAGATTGTGCAACAATCGCGTCTAATTACGGAACCCTAAGGTCAGCCGTTTAAACGGCGGTGAGATCGATCCCCGATAAATTATAAACACAGCGAATTGTGCATTAAATCGCTGCGCAACGACAAGATTAATGCGCTTCGGGGTGGCCGCGTTCGTATTCCTGCTGCTCGGCGAGATTAAACGCGAATGAAACCAGACGGGAAATAGGAATGTCCATGGATATTATACATAATTTATCACAACACGCGGCACTGTCGTTTGAAATTATTTGAGTATCTATCTGGGAAAACTATACTCGCGTTTGTTGGTCGAGAAAATACAGGATGGTTCTAGAAAGAGGGGCTATAAAAGGTTTTAAAAAAGGGTCTAAGACTAGTCGTAAGTTTCTGTCGTAAGTCTAGGGGCTTATAGTACTCACTGAGAGTAGGGCTGGGACTATTCGAATAATTTAATATTCGAATATTTTACAAGTATTCGAATGCTACGAATAAACTTCGAATATTTCAGTATTCCAATGTTATTATTCGAATACTATTCGAATACTGCTATATTCGAATACTACTCGAATACTACTGATGTATGGTATGAAGTGGGTCAAAATTAGCTTACAAGATTTCACCCTGACAAATGAACCTAAAGAACTTCATTTACACTTCACACCATACTATTCGAATACAGCAGTATTCGAATACTTTAATTTTCGAATATTATTCGAATACATTAATTTTCGAATATTATTCGAATACTTTAATTTTCGAATATTATTCGAATACTTTAATTTTCGAATATTATTCGAATACTTTAATTTTCGAATATCATTCGAATACTTTAATTTTCGAATATTATTCGAATACTTTAATTTTCGAATATCTTTCGAATACTTTAATTTTCGAATATTATTCGAATACTTTAATTTTCGAATATTATTCGAATACTTTAATTTTCGAATATTATTCGAATACTTTAATTTTCGAATATTATTCGAATACTTTAATTTTCGAATATTATTCGAATACTTTAATTTTCGAATATTATTCGAATACTTTAATTTTCGAATATTATTCGAATACTTTAATTTTCGAATATTATTCGAATACTTTAATTTTCGAATATTATTCGAATACTTTAATTTTCGAATATTATTCGAATACTTTAATTTTCGAATATTATTCGAATACTTTAATTTTCGAATATTATTCGAATACTTTAATTTTCGAATATTATTCGAATACTTTAATTTTCGAATATTATTCGAATACTTTAATTTTCGAATATTATTCGAATACTTTAATTTTCGAATATTATTCGAATACTTTAATTTTCGAATATTATTCGAATACTTTAATTTTCGAATATTATTCGAATACTTTAATTTTCGAATATTATTCGAATACTTGGATATTCGAATTATATTCTCCGAATAATTGAGCAACTGAAGTATTCGAATATTAGAATACCGAAAAATTCGACAAATAGTCCCAGCCCTAACTGAGAGTATGTGGTATTGGAGTTATAATACTCACTGTCAATGTAAAACACGAAAGTTTATTTTCACTTTTACAAGAGATGTTCGATGCGCCGTTATTCCTTTTGAATACAAGACTGGCATGTGCGGATACAGGGTGTTAGTCTGCATATGGTCAATATTGTAGGGGGTGATTCTACAGGCAAAAGTAAGACGAAAATCAAGAGTGACGAAATTACGGTAAAAGTTTCGTTTTCGAGAAAATTCACTTTGCACGCGTGCATCGTAGGCGCTGTCCTACGGGCAGCTGACGCGTTCCCCTCACCTCCGTGTGCCCCTCGAGCGCCAACGATGCACGCGTATTTAGGCGAAATTCAAAGCCAATTTTCTCGAAAATGAAGCCTTTACCGCAATTTCGTCACTTTTGATTTTCGTCTTATTTTTACCGATATAATCACCCTCTAGAGTATTGACCTCAGATAGAGGAACACCCTGTATACACTTTGAAGTATGTCTTTCGTCCCTGTCTCGTATTGTACGACATGCATTTTCTATTTCTTGTCGTAAGTCCACTACAGTATTTATCATTGATCAGTACACTAGAGACTATTGGGATTTTCTGCTGGGAGTTAGCTGTCACATGTAATTGGCAATATTCTGAATTTCGACTGTTTGATGATCGATTTTGTAATATTTAACAGACTATTTAATGACAAAAACATTATTGCACTATTTCAATAGTTGTGTGAGACCAGTCCTGTAACGCGATTGATTCGATTACATACAGAGCTTACAATCGTAGACGGCGCTCTCACAGAATTTCCCAATAAGTATCCCTCAAAAAATGAATCTAGAGGATTAAAGTCAGGTTGTCGAGGAGGCCAGTCTACTGGAATGAACTATGTATATGTTACTGTAAAGCCCGAATATCGGTAAATCTTAAAGTAAAACATGAGATTTACTAACCGACGTTGGTAAAAATCCGAAATAATGTTTCAGACTGAGGAGTATGGTACACCATCGGAAAGCTTATGAGCAGAGGAGTCCAACAAGGGTGGTCATAGCTACCGAAAACGTTCCCTTCAGGAAATTATAGATTGAAGATTGTAGACCCGATATTGACACACTCTTATCTAACCCCAATCAACTCCGACCATATCTTATCATAATTTCACGTTTCGTGGTATTTATTGGAACTTAAGGTGACCATAATAACGATCATTAGTATTACTTGACAAGCACCTGTGTAACGTCGTTTTCAATAGTCATAACTTATTGCAAGTACTTTTGAATGCAAAATGTTGAGTATAACCAATTTATGTAAAAAATTAAAGGTGCCATTTAAAAGAGGTGTGCAAGTGCAGAAAAAAATATGATATACGGAGATAGTTCTGTCTCAGTTTCTTTTATCTCCACGTAAAAAAGAGTTACAGCTTGTTCCAGTTTCTAGAACCATCCTGTATAAGTAGTAGGGTGATCCTAATTTTTCAACTTTACAATTTATATTGCCTGACCCTTTTAAAATCTTCTATTTGACAAAACAAAATATCTTCGTGTTTTTTATTTGTATATTTTGATATATAAAGGTCGCTCAAGGACTTTATGTTTCCCATGCACATTTTCAATGCCACTGAGCGACCTTTAATTCCTAATACACTTTAACAAAATTTTAGGCGAAATTCTTTTAAACTATTTGGAAGCTTCTGAGAGGGTCAGAAGAAAATTTTAAAAACTTTGATCTTTTACCATACATATAAGGACCACTCAAATAAGTAGTGTTCTAAATGATTAAAAAATTAGAGCCAACTCGGGCAGTTCGCGAAGAGGAGCTTTTAGATTAAAAATTAAAAAGCACAGAAGATAAGAAATTCGATAGTACTGAATCTTCGATAACAATTCAGTCGTGTTAAGTACTGACTTTTCAAAATGCCTATTAATGACTTTGAATAGAAACAGTAGCTTTGTGACAAATATGAATTTTACATTAAATGTGATCACAATGTAATGGTAGATATCCTCTATTTAGATTATGTTAATTTCTAACTTTCATTTTCTTATCTAAAACAATACATGAGGATCATGTTTATGGGTAATTCAGTAGAATGAACCAAGAGTGCTGTAATCCAAGATAATATTCGGTACCTTACAAGGAAAAATCTTAATTGAGATATCCTAATACTTTTTTTCTTTCAGTAATTTAAAGGGGTACTCTGATAATCCGGTCGAATAATTGGGCAACCTTTATGAATTTTTTACTCAATGTATAACAAATATAATCGTGCAAAACGTTTTAACGCAACAATTAAATACTTTCGAAAAATGCAAAAAAATTGACTTTTTCGGACCCGGATTGCCAGAGTAGAAACTGTCACCTAAAATTAATCTTACATCCTACGTTCGTATGCAGTTACATTCTAATTTTCTGATCGTTCAAGTTTCACTATTTCGAGCAGCAGGGTTTATTTCGCTGCAATTTGTTGCAATTTATTTCCCTCGATCCGTTTCTCTGAGAAACTACTTAACTACGAAACAGTCGAGGTGCATATTTATCTTCCGACAAAATGAAGGAAAGAAGAAGACAAAGTTTTCCCTCGTAATTACGCGTTTGCGTAACGATGCCCCGGCTAGAAAGCATTGTCAAGCAAGTCGATTGCAACATCGCGTTAAACGCGGCAGGCCACTTGATACGTGCATCTTGCCTCTGCTAATAATTTCTGTTGCACAATTTGTAGGGTACTTAGCTTGCGACATCGTTTTATTCGGCATTACGTCGTGTACCATCGTACGTGCGATTATATGATTACCGTGTTTCTTTTCATGCAAATGTGCGTTCGCGCGCACGCGTGCCATAAATGTCGTCTATGAAACGCTTGAGCGACCTTTCGTTTCTATTAATGGGCCGAACGATTACGTCTGTCAGCGGAGGGGGTAACTATGGTTTATTGAGTCTGCTGTTCTATTTGGGTCTCTCGGCGACACTGAATGATTTTTAACTACTTATAGCTGTGAAATTTGTAGTTCACGAAGAGACCGCTCTGTCTGTTTCCGAGGTCATTTTTTATTCGTATGTTTTGCACAAGCTGTTTAAAATGGGGGTGCAGAATTTGTGACGCGTAGAGTATTCGCCAGACTTGGGCAAGAATGATTTCAAATACAAAATAGAATATAATATATGAAATAATGAATTATTCGAATTATTTTATTACTTCTATTTTAAAAATGATTTAGGGAATATAAGCTTCAGTTTGTGCCAAAACCAAATAAATTATTTCAAAATAATTTTTTATTTCAGATTACTGTTTTAAATACAATAATGGTTGATTTTAATAACGTTTGCTTCAGGAACTAAAATTATTCGCATTTAATATAATTATATTATTTTAGGAGACACTTATTCAAATATAAAATAAAATAAAAAATTAATTGATTAGTTGTCAAATAAGGAAAGAATTCAGAGGAAAAGCTTTTGCTTGTTTACCTACACTAACCGATGAGAATCTGGGAACAACTTTTAGTCAAATAATATAATATATTATTCTAAAAAATATTCTAAAATATTTTATTCAAATAATGTCCAAGTCTTTTGTTTTGAACTTTTTTTTCATTTATACATAGGTACGTTTCACATTTGATACTTAGAAATGGCTCACGTTTTCAAAAATACCTGGTATGCATTTGAAATGCATTTTCTACTTGCCACAATAAGATCGTAGTATTTCTTATAATATTATATAATTAGAACATAATGGTACGCATTAATTATAATATAAGACAAAGCTGTTAATTATACTTTCATGTCTGATAATATTATACTAATATTCTTCCCATGAGAGAAGCAGGTCAGTGACTAACGTTATCAAAACGAAAATCGTTTTACTCCAACAAGATTATTCTTTCGATCTATGTTGATTAAACACTGAGATATTTTTTTCACAACATTGCCAGAAATAATGCTTGAAATAACATGTTATGTCATTTCGTAATTACTATGTCTTAAACACAATTGAAGAGTCCTTGTAGAAAACACTACAAGTGCCAAACTTAACGACAAAATTTTATCGGCAAATGTTCTGCGTGCCAATGGTAATAGTTTAACATAGAATTAAATTTTTGGCACTTACAGTGTTTTCTACAAGGACTCTTCAATTATCTTATTTCATTCGAGGAAATAATTTCGAAAATGATAATTTGATAAAATTTAAATATATTTATTTTAAAACTTTTGTCAAGCGAACTGATATTTCGAAATATTTATTGGTATTTCGAACCTATTCACAAATTTTCCATCTCTCCTCCCTTTTCCTTAAACCATTACTGTATTTGACGAGTGACTGTCTGAAATACATAGGGTAAACCAACCAGTAATTGACCGCATACCAGTTAATGACCATTAGGCAAAAAAATGTCAATTATAAATTTAAAGATTACTATTTGTTTATAAATACAGTGTAATTGCACTGTTAATATCCCATATTTTTAGTTTTGCGTATTAAACAAACAATAAGTACAATTCTTAATAAAAGTATGCGGTCATTTACTGGGCTTCTCATTCAACAATTCGGTCATTTACTGGTTTGTTTACCCTACATAACAGTTGCGAGCCATAAAAGTGTCTTAACTAAATAGAATCGTAGCGTTCGATTATGTTTAGGATGCCTGTCTTTGCTTTTCGAAGCTCATACACGATTGAAGCATATTCCATCAGAATTTCAAACTACGTACATGCAACACATCATTTCATAACCAAAAGGGGACGTGCTGTACGTGACGTAGCTAATCACAGACGAAAGCTTCGACCTTTTCGGACCACCGATAATGTGGGTGAAATTCATCAGCTTGTAAGGTGTTAAGGTTGAGGTTCATAGAAAAACCACATTATGGGAAGTAACTGGTGGTACAAGCGGACACGGGAATATTCTACATGAGAAAATGAACGGAAAATAAAGAATAAAACTTTTTCATACGGGAAAAATAAGTTTAAATATATGTATGTCGAGTATGTTTGTATATAAAATATTGAATGCGTGGAGACAAAGGGAGCCCACCCACAACTATAAGGCTATCGTTTAATTTTTATAAGAAATAAATAAAATTTTCAAGAAATACATAAGTGCAAAACAGTAACTACAATTAAAATTTTTGTGAAATAAATATATCATATATTTTTGAGTAATTGGAGTGTACATATGTTAAAGCGGGCCCACTTGCCATCGGGCAAGCTGATACACTGGTCAGTTCGTCGCTGTATTTGATTGTGTTTTGACTCGACGGATTTCAAAGTTCGATTTTTATTTCTAGGGTTACGTCAAATTTATCATCTATAGTGCTGATACAAAGAGCATTTAACAATTAAGGGAACGAATTACTGTAGCAGTTGCAAAATTAAAAACTAATTGTGATTTTCAAATTTTTTTAATTTTGTTCAAAAGTCGAACAACTGTTGACTGGTCAACATTAATTCTTCTGCAACCTCTCGAGCTATTTTGCGTGAATCCCATTAAATAATGGCGCTCAATTGGTTGTCGTGAACCACGGAAAGACGCTTTCATCTCCGTTACGAAATTTTTGTAACCAATGTTGAGACAAACACACAAATATATAAACTTTCTGCTTTATAGTATAAGATTAAGATTAAGACATATTCATAGCCGCCGCGGGAGAGACGAATTAAAAGGTTCTTGTTATTTATCACTGCCCAACTGCAGAGCACTCTGAACCGAAAAATGTACCGGTTGATAAGTTAAAATCCGTTCGAGATTTTGTTTTTAGATACACCATCTCAGCTGGCGTTTGGTGTGTACCCACCAAACGCCTCGAAAAACACACGTCTCCATCAGCAACGATAACTCATTTAGTTGTTATTACTATTTTTCAGTAAAAACTTGAGAAAATCTAATGAATAAGTATATTTTTTAGTGGACAAAAATGTAATATGACTTTCAGCTATTACTTTTTTAAAAATAATTCCTAAATTTTGTGCCTATTTCTCAGGCCTCATTGTAGATGTAACCCTTAAACTAAGGTGTAAGTGCTGATATATTAAACATTCGTGTTATTCGATGTTGTACGTATTATTCGGTGAAATAAATATGTTTCCAGTACTGTATTTAAAAGAAATATCCGTTCGCCACGAATAGAAACAGAACGTGAGCTTAGAGTCTTGTAGCTGTCTCGTGACGAGCTCACTGTCGCTGTCTAATTAACCTAATTGCAGCCGTAAGTGTTATCGGTCAAAGAAAACGGCAGACTTTATGACGCGTAAATTTCATTGAGGTTATCGCTTCGTTTCCTTTCCTGCCTCGTTGGTTTTCCACCACGTAGCAGTATGTAAGTAGTAAAAGTGTCTACATAGTCATCTTTCTCTTTAAGCGCGAGTTTGTAATAAGTTGGACACCTTATTTTCAAAGTGTTTCAAATCAAATAAATACAGAACTGAGAAAATCATGATTTTTTTTTAATTACTTGAAATATATGTGTTTATTGTTAGATATCTTATCATTATTGATATTAAAAAAGTTTATGATATGGTATTGAGCCCTCGCGTTATAAAATTATTAGAAAAATATCGAAATTATAGGAAATATCCTCAGGTTTATAGAGAATTTTCTAAAAACCAGATAAATGAATATTAAAGTAAATAACCCCTTATCTCAATCCAGAACCATCGTAAAGGGAATTCCACAGGGCTCAGTGTTGAGTGTAACACTACATATTCCTCGTAGCCATGAACAACATTATTTATGTACCAACAATTTCCCTCTCAGGTGACCCATTTCTGCACGCAGATGACCTTATATCTATAAGTAGAGAAAACTATCTCTTATCTACTCAAAAAATATTGGAAGAAAGCCTAAAGAAGATACAAAACTGGGCCAAAAATACTACTAGACGTAAATTGTCAAAAACTCAAACTGAAATCGTCACATTTACTAGAATAAAACACGACGTGAGTATTAAATTGTTTCTTGATAATACTGAGATCAAACAATGTAACTCTGTGAAACTCTTAAGTATCTTCGTTGACAGTAAGCTTACTTGTAAACAACACATTAACTATTTAAAAGATGACAGTATGAAGGTACTAGCAACTAATAATTGACGAGCAGACTTCAATATCCTACTTACCACTTATAAGGCTACAACTCGATTAGAATTAGATTATGATTCAGTTATATGTAATTCAGTCACGTATTGCCACTGGAACATTTAGAAGAAGCCCGATTGCTTTGAAAGAAGCCGATGAACCCCGTTTAAAAAGAAGGGAATTACTTAGTGTTACAACAGCAATAAAAATTGGTCATGGAACTCTCTTTTAAGAACACTTTTTCTAGAAAAGATACGTAGTACCTTCTTTGACATACATGCAAATTTACCCAAACCGAATCAAAACTATGAAGTAGAAATAGATAAAAATTTATCAAGCATAGCACACAGGAGAACTTCAATCTTTCCTCCTTGGAATAAATTAACAATTCAGAGTAATATAAAAGTCTGCAAATACAATAAATCGGAAACTTCGACACATGATCTGATTTCAACACAAAAAACTTACCCCAAAATTTATCAGACAAAAATTATATCACTCTTAGTGATTTTAAAAGCGCCATTCTAGCTGTGAATAATGTTTTTTTTCTGATAGTCACTTAAATCGCAATACTCAAGAAATCTATCATAGAATAACAGGGAAAGATGAAATTGTATTCATAATTTGGATTCCACTTTATACTGGTATATCAGAAAATGAAAAAGCACACAGAGCAGTTGAAAGAATCTACAAATTGTAGTATCCACAAAGATTTTTCGTCCCTGTTACTGAATGACATGATTAAATATTATTCAAACGAACTTAAAACTAATTGGGAGAACGAATGAAAAAGTTTGATGTCGTCACATTTTTTGGAGATTAAAGAAGCTGTATTTATATTTTAAAAGAAGAGGTCAGTCAAGTATTTCTAGACTGAAAATTGGAAACCTGCTATTCAAATCCGACCCACCGTCCTGTGATGTGTGCAACACTATTATAACTATTGGACATTTCATGATTGATTGCTCCAAGTTTTGAACGGGTCGTAAAAGAATCCAATTGAATTAAATTTCAGAGTCAATCTCAGCGCTAATGGAATTCCTAACGTGATAACGTTCCTCAAAGAAACGAAGTTGTTCGACAAGTTAATATAAGTTTCAATTGATTCACTGCTCCAGTTTTTTTTGTCGCGAATAACCATCATAAGCAGTTGATGGAACAATTAAACTTCGAATTACCAAAAAGAAGAAGTATGTACCTATGCTAAAATTTCTCATAACATTCTAATTCGAACATAATAACAATTAGCAAAACAAACAAATCTATTCTATCATTAAGTATATTTACATAATATATTTTTAAATATTGGTTCAAAAAACTTGTTGCATCATTTCACAGTCATTTTATTTATGAAATGCAATTACCTATGTTATTTCATTTTAAGAAATAATTTAAAACTTTGTGCACTAGTTTACCCTTGTTTGAAATTCAATTGGATAGGGACGTTTCATTAGGAAAGACAAATACGTTAAACACGAGGGGCCGTTTATCTTTTATCACCGATGCCATAGGAAACGCGACGTTCCCTGCCATCATCGCTCCGTTTTCTACGTCGTGAGCGTTTTCTAATCAAACCAGGCGGCGCGAGAGCAACGCCACGGTCTTTGCATTCTTCGTTCATTCATTTTCATTACTCTCCTCGGATATGTCCGTTTTCTGTGACGTTAACCAACATGGTAAATTTGCTCCAGAATCGATCAACCGATGGTCTTTGTCTCTACACGCCGGTCTGTTTGAAACCAGCGGGTTGAACCTCTTCAGCATTGATATTCAAACGCGCAACGTACGTCACGTGCGGAAATGCTCCAGTCATATTTGTTGAGCACACTCGCTGAACGCCTATAGGCGTTCCCCGAGCGACCGCAAGGTATGACCGAAATGAATATTGTTTGTCAAGAAATTGAATTTTGGTTTGCCACATAGTTTGATTATACGTTCTTTTATAAACATGGTAAGAAGATTTAGATGTACATATTAGTAACATGCGCGCATTAGGAACAATGTAAGTTAGTCGACAACGATGTTTTGTCTTTAAGGGTACTAAGCAGTTGTTCCTGGCTAAAATTAAGCATTTCTGTTTCAATTAAATACAAAGTAACAAATTGAAATCGTGACTTGTTCTTTGGCATGTAGTTTATTAAAAAAACATGTTTGTTTAGTAAAAAAATATGCATTATACCTACATGACGCTACAGACGGATCACTAAAGAGGCTTTTTAAAAAAAGTTTCTTTTGTTTTGCAGTGGTAACACAAAAACGGAACATTTTCAAAAAATGTGTAGTCTCGGACCAGACCTAAATTAATGTTAATGAAAACTTTTATTCTTTATGAAAAAATTGTGGGTGGGACGATAGAGAATGCGTTTAAGAATAAAAATCCATAGAGTTTTACTCAAATTACAGCGTCCACCGTTTCGGAAAACGTGGTTTCGAGAAAAACGGATTTAAAGTTTTCGGAATGTTTTGGTATTTGAAAAAAATTGTATTTATTATTTAAAGATGTGTCTATCTTTAATGGAAAAAGTTTATCGATAAAAGTGTTTTTGTCACTTAGAAATAAATTCCCAAAGATGGGAATTCTTAAGACATTTACACATTTTTTTATCTTAAATCTCTCAAAAGGTAGCGCCCCCCCCCAACCGCGGGCAGAATACATTGCAGTACTAGTAGTAGCAACAGTTTTTCGCAAATATGTTGGAAACTATGGCCGCGCGGCGGTAACATGTATAGGAAAAAGTTGTTCGGAATGTTGAGTTTTACAACATATTTAAATTTCATCAAAATCGGCGAGTTGTAGGTACACTTTTATGGATAATTACGATTTTATCTTCCTACCACTTCAATTTTTGAAGTTGTTACCATTAATATAAAAATATGCAAATTTAACAATATTTGCGAATATACTCACAAAAAATTCTTAACCTGAACTAATCATTTCAAATACAATTAAGCACGATAGAACACGTTGATTAAAAACTTGTTAAATTATTTATTCTTCACAGAATTCTCTTTGGCATACAATAAAAGATAAACAACCAAAATTATAGAATGTTAATAGGAAATGTAAACGCGACATTAAAAAATACCGAAGAAACAAATGGAATCACTCAAAGCATAATTAGGAAAAATCTGAATTTGGTCTACTAACGCCAGAAAAAATGAATTAATTTCAGAAATAATTGGTTCCAGTCCCGATGAATATATTTCTATATTCTTTGAATAATTCTGAATTGTTCCGTCCACTGATTCTGTTTTATGTGGGCATCGTTTCGCCATTCTACAAAACAATGTAAATGGAAATTGTAAGTGGGAAACGGCTGTCTGTCAGGAGAAAAGGTCACCACGTAATTACGCCTGCAGCGTCAGTCACAGCTTTTAAAAGGTACATTACAAGGGAAGAACTTGACCAGATCGTATTGCAGTAAAAGGCTCAATTTATATCCGTCGTTGTTTTACAGTACTCCAATAACGATACGATTGCAACCTAGCTACGGAGCATTTAAATGTTATTCTTTGTGCAGAGGGAATTCTGGTATCCATGAGCTGCCTCTTGATTCATTTCAACAAAGGGACATTGGTATTCCTTTTCTTTTTTTAACAGAGAATATGCATCGTGAATGAGCTTCATTTTCTGTTGTCGTCGTAACAATAATTGCATTCTCGTGAAACCTGCACTTCACCGCCAAGTATCATCGCGTGGTGCTTTATAGGGAATATTTCTAAAGAGGAATGTTATTGTTGCGCATTGGTTACTTAACGAGAATGATAGTTTCTAATTTTAACACATTACAATATCGATATTGCATACAGGGTGGTCCAGTAGAACTAAAACAACTGGAACACTGCGAACCTTTACACACCGATTGAAACGCAACTTTGTGGGTGTATAGAGTGACTCAAGCCAAGGGCAACGGTATATTTCATTCGTGCTAAATCGTCCTTTAAGGGTGTGAAAATTAATTCCAAAGTCAAATAGGCACTCACACTTTTTCATGTATAGCTCCTAAAGTATTAGAGACAGAAAAGCATGTTTCAAACAAAAGTTTAATGGTGCATTAAGCGCTACAAATTGGCGTTAACAAAATTTTGGAAAAAGTTTTTTTTGTCAGGTATTTTTTGTTAAACTCTTCAAAATTTTGTTAAGAGTAATTTGCAGCGTTTATTGTACTATTCAACTTTTGTTTAAAGTTTTCTACTGTCTCTTGTACTATTAGGAGTTACATGCTTGGTAATCAATTACAGCTTATATGCTGTCAGCATGGTAATTTGGTGTATTCGTCTAATCGTAAGGTCTTTTTGTAGCAAACGAATATTAGAACTACACATTAAGTACTTCTTTAGTAGCTGTTTATTCATGTTTTATTGTATTTATTTTGGGGGGTGGACTGCTTAAATTAGAAACCAAAAACAGAGGAGATTTATTACTACTCACAGCATGCAGGGCAGCAAGGATCTAAGTCTGTAATTCCTATACAAATATTCCTATCCACTGATATATTTTACAAAAATAGATATACATGCTTGCTAATAAATTAAATAAAAATTCTTGGTGCACAGGTACTTATGGGTCATGCAACTATGCTGCTTGAAGGAAGTATTGCTTTATAGATATAAGAAATGTTTGAAATAATACTGAAATTGCTATAAATTGGATATATGGTGCAGAGAAAATTTGATTCATTTTTTAAAGAATTTGCAAAGTTACCATTTTAGACATTTCCATGGTTATTTTTTCCCATTTGATATAGAAGTTTTTAAAGTTGCCGACATGTGTTGTTCAAAGCTCATCGATATAACACAAGATGGACTGACTTTCAGCTTATAAATTCAATACAAAAGTACTTCCTACGTAATTAAAATGTTCTATTTTTGATGGGTTATCCATTATAGAATTAATTATAGTATTGTAGATAAAAATGAAATAAAAAATGCAGGTTTAATTTTCAAATTTTTCTTGATACCCGCTCAACATTTTTTTAATCTAAATATCTATTTAACGGTAAAATTTTTAATAATTTTGTCAAATCATTTATATTATACAATAATAAACATTTCAGTTTCATTTGTATCGATCAAAGAATAAAAAATAATAAAAGGATGATAGTGTATATATAATATTGTTAACATGTACCGAGTGTCCATATTCATACAACAAAAATATCTGTCCATAATGAATGCATATTGCATCTGCTTTAAAAGGTTGGTATCTACCTAATTTGCAAAAGACATTAAAACGCGACTACTGAGTACGTATTTCACATTAACTTTAAGTCACTGTACTGATCTGTTCTCATGAATTCAATCATAAATAAAATTACAGAACATGTGACAACTAGTTTATTTCCTTGATTTACCACGTGGTATAATATCCGTCGTGAGAATTGCACAATACTATAACAAATTCAAATTCGTCGATTCCTTGATTGCGAATCAAAATAATGACTTAAAGTGAATCAACGCCTTGTTAAATGTTGAATGTAGCACTTGTTTCACTCACCGGAAATACGGACGAATACAGCATTCTGTTCTCCACTGTCCACCGTTATCTCTACGCTTCTCCTCTGCAACGATAAGAGAGGATCGTTGATTAAACTTTTCTTCTTGAATAACCACTTATGTTTGTCAGGTTGACAAGATAATAATACAACCGCGACATTTCTTTGAAACAAACTGACTTATTCTGGTATCTTAACGTCTCGGAGGCTTACAACTTACAACCATGCATAATTCATTTCATTGCATAAAAATAGTATAATATAGAACTATCACGTAAATGCATTTTTTAATATTATTTGTTTGGCATACTTATATCCCAGTGTGCATCGTAATTTTTTATACAAATTATAGGAAGGCGTTTGTTTGTATATAAAAAAAAGTTGCAATTATAGGATGTTGTTTATTCATACGATGTTTCTTATTTGAGAAATTCCACTTTCAACATGATTCAAGTACATACTATGCATGTTTTCTAGAATGGCGTCTTAAGATTACCTGTTTGGTAGCGCGTTAACGAATATTGCTAAAATTCAAAGTGATAAGCAGATTGTTTCTATTTTTTCATGCATTTTTCGCGCATATTTTATTAAATAGTTGTACATGAAAATTCTTTTAGATGAACAAACCTGGTACACATTCGGTGAAGAATGTTTTTAATTAGCGGTTTTTAATTTGTATTAATATGTTCATGCTGAAAATGGACCTACGTACCTTTGTTTAATACGTGAATAAATTGATATTTTTATATTAAATGTTGGTGCAAAGTTTTTTCAATTTTGAGCTCAAGCCATCGTTTTTGACTCACTTATACTGTTCTTCATGTACACGCATGTTAATAAGTCATATAAAACTTACTTAGGTATTGCCAAGCTCGAGAAAGTATGTAAACTTTAAATATGCAAAAAAAGTGTTTGATTTTTTGAAAAAGTATCATTTGGTACAAGCACTCTTGACGGATTATTGTGAGTTTAAGAAATCAACTGAATTTGATTTATAATATTACTAATAACTAGTAATTACCAAATTACTTATAATATATTGTTTTGATGGTTGAATAATTGAAATATTTAAAACAGATCGAAAGTGAACGTAAGACTTCTACAAAAGGTGCGGCAGTCGAAATGTTAAGCCGCATTCTCACGTAACTCACTCGTGATACAAAGAATATGTAGAGCCACGCCCTACACGTGATACGAGTAGCACAATACACACTTAAAGTATTGAAAAAAAATGTTTCTTTTTCAAGAATACAATTGCATTACATTTAACGAAATAATTTAATACGCGTTTACATTCAGTTTTAGTTTAACATTTGGTTTATTAATATAAATTCGATTTTGAAAAGCGTCTTCCATATGAATGCTTAGATTAGAAAATTGGGGTCCCTCGAGACTGTTTAAATTATTTCAAACGTGAATAGATACCATGTAAGTATACCGAGTTCCTAAAGTATTTGGCCAAACCTTAGGAGTGTAATTTCGTTTAAACTGAATATTTGCTACCAGGTAGCACAACAATAGTTGATCTATATATATATTAAATAAGAAATCCATATCTGCATTGAAACTGAATATACACATAACAGTTTATATTTCGGACGTACGTGGAATCGAGGCCTGATTGTTAAATGAAGTAGCAGTAACTGTAAAATATTAGTAATAAAACGCGTAACCACAGTTAATTTTTCAGTGCTCTTTTAACGGGTTTGTCACAAGTATTTAGATACCTTTCTATCCTGATTTAATATTTAATTTAATTCGATTTATATAGGATACCGATGACATAACCCAAAATACTAAAAGCCATTTATCTCAGAACCACCTTTTCACCAGATATACCTTTTCTAATTAAGGGGGGCGCTCTATTTAGGACGCTAGGAATAAGGTGATTGTTGAGAATTTTTTTCTAAGACATTGTTAAGCGGATCTTTTTCAAATTTTCAGGGCATTTTAGTTCACATTCAAATAATAAAAATTAATTTTTTCGTTACACAGTGTTCGGTAGAAATGGAGATATATAACAAACGAAACAAAAGTTAAAAGTTGGAAAATTGGTGGGACTTCAAAGAAAAAGTTACGATTCTGCCTCAAGATATTTCGTACTATTTAGCGAAAAAGTTTTTCAATTTAATTTATTTATAAAAGTTTTAGATCCATCGACAATGTAATTATACAAGAAATAAGAAAATTCTTGGTTATTTTATTTCGGAGAAGAATTGAGGCCTCCAGCATAATCGCAAATTTGCAACTACGGCCCGCGACTCCCTATGAACGTGCTCATACATATATCTTCATTTCTACCGAACACCGTGTAACGAAAAAATTAATTTTTATTGTTTGAATGTGAATTAAAATACCCTGAAAGTGTGAAAAAGATCCGCTTAACATTGTCTTAGAAAAATATTCCCCAAAATCACCTGATTCCTGCTTAACACAGCAGAAGTACTCTACCAATGAAATCGATAAAAAATTTGTCTTATAAACACAACTCCAAAAATGCTTCCTGCCCGTCTTGTAATCTTTTAAATTTGCACATTAGATAAAAGGGTCAAGCATTCGAATGTAAAGCATCTAACTATTATTTGCCATAACTCTGATATGATAGCGGAATGTAAACAGTCATCGTTAGACATTGAATACCGATAAGGACAGTATTAATTCGTAATAGTAGCGATAGCATAACGTTGCAATTATAGTAACACTATTTTCATCAATTTTTGGGAACATATTAATATTACAGAGAATCATTGCTAAAGTCGTGAAATGGCTGATAGATTTACACTTCACGTATGAATGACTGAATGGGAATAGCAGAAAAGCTCAGCATCTGTATGGACAAGCTTCTCCACGTCGACGTTGTCCAGCTTAAATCACATTTGCAGCAATTCATACGCGTCTTGCACAGAAAAGATCCTTCCCACCTATTTACACTATATAATGTAGGTCGAGCCACGTTCAAATAAGAGGACGCTTTTAAGCATGTCCCCTTGCTCAAAGAACCCACTTGGAAAAGGCTGCAACTTGAAAAGAAGCGTTTGCAGACCTATGATTGATTCCGATTTTCAACAACGTTTTCTGTAGTACCAAGTTGCCAAAAGCTCTGATCAAGTGTCGATGGTCCGAGCTATCAGTATTTCATATTTCAAGAGTCCTTGTAGAAAACACTGTAAGTCCCAAAAATCAAATTCTATACTACAGTATTAAAATTGGCACGTAAAATATTTGCGAATAATTTTTCTTTAATATTGGCGCTTGCAGTGTCGTCTATAAGGACTGTTCATTTCATCAGATCACTAATGAAACTACTAATAATGTTAATAAAATGTCGAAACACAATTTCAGGAGGGCAGGGTTTACGTTCGAAAATCTAAGATTGAATCAACTGCAGGTTATGTCACGTTTGCGGGCAATTTAACCTACGATCGAATAAAGAATCGACTTTCGAGACCACCTACTCAGTCACTCCAGCGAGGCGAAGCTCACCTATTTCCTAAAATGATGACTTATGTAAGTGTCTCGAGTCAGGAATTATTTGGAGAAAGTAGTGATGGGTTCAAACGCATCACGAGTATTTTTGTTTGAATAAATATTACTTGATTCTAATAAAATGAACCGTTGGTATTGCATTGATTGATGTTCATGAACATATATTAAAAATTCAAACACTAAGTTTCATGTAACGAACCATAGAAATGAAATATTTACAATTTGTTATATTTATTAATATCATTCGTTATTTGAAATAAGCTTAATGTCGTGTTTAAATGTATTCAGGTATTCAAGTTTAGCTTTTCGAGTTAGCAATTTTAAGAGGCTGCAATTTCGCTTTTTAATTCAAGAGAAGCTTTAATCTATAGGAACCTGACATAAATGTAAATTATGAGTTTAACACAATATTATCCACAGAGAACACATTCGACGATTTTCGAAGTCGATTTCTTAAGAAAACAATGCCTCAGGAGAAAGCTTTCTTTTACATTTCTGACTTATTTTTGGATGTGAAATCACCCTCCCGATGTTTGGTCTGGGGTTAGGTCTGAGTCAGGGGCTCAGCTTTTTCGTTGGACGTGAAAGGTCGAGCGAAAAAACCACATTTCACATTCTCAACCTATTTTTGTCCAACGAATTACATTTCTGTTGCTTTCTCACAATCTGCATCCACAGACCTCTCTCTCCAATAGAAAATACTTAAAACATTAAACAACATCGGTTTTGGACGTAACCTAAACCATCGTTCTACTGGTGTCGTTCAGAGAAACGAATACTTCGAACTTCGTCCATAAGAGAATCCATGTCGCGTGCTGTCTGGAATTCCCTACATTTGGGCAGACTTTGATAAAACGTAGCCGCGGAGAGAAAATTGTCCCCGACGTGAATGCGGGGTCGGTGTCAGGACAATGGGAAACGAGCGAAAAAAAAAGGAGAGAAAGAAGAAAAGCGAAGATTCAACGGACAGAGGGAAACAAAGAGTGCTTGGGAACGAGAAGAGAATTGTGCGAAGTCTAGGCAAACGCGACCCGACAACCGATAGATCGACCTGGCAGTGTTCGACAACTGGAACTCGCTGGCAGACTTTTCACTGGCGGATCAGGCCGATTGCCAATTGCAAAATTGGGGCGACCTGGATTCGCATTCGCTCCGAGGTCCCCAGGTACGCTGCCGTGATGCAGGGACGAATCGCCAGCTTCGTGATAGGCCTACGAAAGCGCCGAGGAATCGGCGAAGGAGCGACGTGCTCGTTAGATTGACAATGTGGGCGAGACAAGTTGGCAGAATTTGTGGGGACAGAAGCAATTTGGACGGGACACTTGAAACGTGATAGAGCAATCTTGTCTGTTACGAAATGTAGAATGTTTTCTTCAACGTGTCGCTATACTGTAACGAATTGTAGTCATAACGTGTGTATCTTTCAAATTTTTTGTAAGCTTAGAGTGACTTCAATTAATGGAGTCATTTAGAACTTTTCTTCAATTGATAATTATTCAATTTTATCAGGTTCGCGTTAAGTAAATTTGTATTATTTATGGAGGGAACGTAATGCTCCTGTTAAGAAACATTGAATTGTAGTTGATAATCTTGAATGAGGATTGGTGGGATATGATATCCGTCGTAATGAAGAAGAATAGTTTAAGACCTATCGATTACTGTATTTTTTTAATGATGTATAAAGAAAATGGAAAGTTTTTTGGAAGATTGTGCTGGAAGTAGAGAAATTATTTTGAAAATTTCCAGAATAGTTTTATAACAGATTATTGCCTGGAAACACTAATTTCTTCGATTGTATTCAAAACTTCTTTCTTCTCTTTTAATGTTACGTAAGAATTTATCAGCTGGCAAGATAGTTGATAATTAGGGAACACAAAGTGGATTATAAATAATTCAGAAATACGAGGAGTTAGTTGAGATCCCGGAAGTTCTCTTAAGATTAACGTTCCACTTAATATCTGATGAATTATTAAAACAAGAGGTATAAAACATTGCGTTTCCTAGATATGGAGGAAATCATGGTAAAAACCCGCTCTTCATGAAATAAAATAGTTTAAGGGCACTCTCTGGTCAAATCGCGCGAGAACATAGGTGACTTTTATTATTTTTTATAGCAAAAAGAATACAATGTATGGTTCTAAAACATTTTGCACTTTATTCTGTACAAAATAATTTTTCTATTTTATTTTTGTTCACTCCTACCTCTGATATCTAAAAAATTGGCCTGCACCGAAATATTAATTTAAAACAAAATGACGGCTATTTAAAATTAAAGTCCTGATTTTTCCGCATGATTTTTGCACGAAAATATCAGCATTTCAACTTTAAATAGCCGCCATTTTGTTTTAAATTAATATTTTATAAGTTCCCTCCGTTAATCAGAGGATACATTAATATACAAACGAAATCTTTTTTGTTTTTGATTTTAGTAAATCCGGTTCCGAATGGCAGTGCTCACCGCAAAACCATATTTTTAAAAAGACTTCTTGGATGTCGGTTGTTACTTTATTATAAACGTAAATATTTTTTTACGAAAAAATTACCAAATGTTCTTTAAGTGTTGCTCTTTTAAGTGCAAAAAGTTCTGCAAGAATATATGCATCCGCTTTTAAAAAAAAAAAGTTTTCACTATCATTCGCCTCTTTTCGGTCGCCTGAGTAGGTATAACTCCTTAAATTAATAAGTACGTTTTTTCATACAAAGCACTTTCACCACATTTTTCGGAAAACACTATTTCATGGTTGAAAATATTTCTTCTAATAACAACGAATTAACAATTTTAAAAAAAAACATGTCATTAAATTTTTTTCACAATGTTGGCAGACTTTCAATTGAAATTAAAGTTTCTTTTACACGAGGTATTTTTGTAGTTAGGGAGTTCTATTTATACTTATGGCCACATTTCCTATATTTTTGTATCTTTTTAAAGCAGCGTTGCCTCTGCCAAATGAATATATTTGAAATGTCAGAAGTGTCTCCTGTGAAAAGACTTTTAATTCTATATTTAGTTAGAGCAATTTTTAAATAGTAATGCTAATATTCAATCTAAGTTGCTTCTCTTAGTATGGACTATTTGATGATGAGACTGATGACTATCTATACTGAAATTTAACGTATTTAACAATGTGACTCGTTTTTAAATACGTTTAATCTAAAAAAAGTTGTAAATAAAAGAAAATTTATTCAGCAATTTCAATTTGCTTTCTCGTAATCAATTAGCCTGAATGTTGTCGTACCATAATTTCACTATTTTTAAGTACTTCAAACGTGTTTTGTGTCACTACTTTTATATTTATATTAATAATACGACTTTATTACACTATATAAAGAATTGCAAAATAGAAAAAAAATGGAATGAGGACCTTGCACAAAGAGGGCGTGGAGTGGGTGCAGCTCCATTTTGGACAGTTTTTGAGTTATGACGTGTACTATATGTAAAAAAAATTCTACATCGTTCGATGCACTTTTGATGCAAATCGGATACCAAATGAGCGATTTATTGTTTTTGAATGTGCATTCATTACTGTTTTGCCCAATACGAATGCTCGACATTTGAAAAATTTGCCAAAAATAAAAATAAAAGCGAAGATTTACCGAAGATAGATTACGTTGTGATTGAATTATTTAGAAATTCCATTACTCAATGATTTTGGTACATACATTTTCTATCGAAGACCCTTAATAGAGTTCGAGTAAAGATAACAGACTCGAGAAATTGATACAGTATTTTGTGAAGAGCACGCTGTCAAGGTTTCTCAACAAACTCCATCCATAACTAGAAGTACAAGCCTGTATTACAATGTACCCAGTGTGATCCAATTTCCTTGGAGCATTCTCCAGGGTGACGGACTCTAGATAGATTTAACGAGGCTTCTTTCGACTGTTCGAAAGAAGAAAGGGTGTCAGAAGGACGTTGGGAAGAGAGCGTGGATGGGGTGATTTACGGTTATTTTCTTCCCTGGAAATCGTTGTTCTTTGAAGTGGAGTACTTTGATAGAACTCGTATGACGTACTTAGGAATAATTCCATACTTTGCTGAACTGATATGATTATACAGACTAGGACATCTAGTGGTTCACGTTTGGGTATCTCCCTTACGTTCAATCTTACGGCAAAGTGACAATGATAAAAGTTACTCAGTTCAAAGGGGAATATATGACAACGGAGATAGCTACGCATTTTCTGAAGGTTATGATTTGCACTTGTGTTTAATAGTGCCTTATGCCTTTCAATATCGACAATCAAATCGTAATGATAAACACGTTGTTATATGATGGATGAATTTTTATATATTTTAACTATATAATTTTTAATATTAAATATTAAATATTTGGAATATTTAATTTTTAATATTAAATCTTTGGAATATTTCATTTTTAATATTAAATATTTGGAATATTTCATTTTTAATATTAAATAATCGGAATATTTCATTTTTAATATTAAATATTTCGAATATTTCTTTTTTAATATTAAATATTTGGAATATTTCTTTTTTAATATTAAATATTTGGAATATTTCTTTTTTAATATTAAATATTTGGAATATTTCATTTTTAATATTAAATATTTGGAGTACATAATTTTTAACATTAAATATTTGGAATATTCAATTTTTAATATTAAATATTTTAAAAAAATTTAAATCTCTTTGAATAAAGTATATACTGTACTAAAGAATTTTAAATACATATGTCGAAAAATATTTAAATGTAGAATAACAAGCAGAATCAATCCGTCTATGAAAAGTGGTTCCATTAAAAGAAAATGCAAAAGCGCTGTGTAACTGTATCATTATATATCTATTATGAAAAATCTGAGGTCATATGAAGATAGACCGCATTATACCTACTATTTATTCCATTCACTTTTCTCCTTTATAGTTTATCGTGGTGCACCCTATACATATACCATACTCGACACCCTTTCATATCTTGAATTGAAAGAGAAATAAATTTGAACGCAGAAATCAGAATTATTTTCGAGAACGAGTTGGATATTTACGCAACATGTATCGCAGAACTAATTACAGATAATCCATTATTACTATTTCTAACTACCCACACAAGTTACTTAATCACTCTTTCAATCTACTTAAATTACTTAATTATCCACGACTATTTAATACTGCTAACTGATGTTACTGAATTCTTCGCTAGAAGATATTACTCGAAAAATTATAATAACAAAAATAGCTTGTCTTTATTACGCATCAGCAAACAAACGAAACGAATACGAAATTAAATATATAATATGCAAAAATGAATTTACATGCAACAACAATATGTAAGGTGAAAGGTTCAGTGACCTAAAAATTCTTATCGTCTCTGCTTAGCGACTGTAATTTTTTCTACTTCTTGTCAGCTTCCATTTTTGGAGTTTGACAATAAAAATTGGGAACACATCGTGATGTCGGTGAGAAAATAGTATTCATGAAAATAGAGAGGTCAGAACACCGATTTCCGCGTGAACGATCGTCGTATACTGTTCATTTGACACAGGAGTGGCGGGAAATGTCAGGAAATCAAGAAAATTCAATGAAATTATTTGCTACGCGGCCAGCAGATGTGCGGTTCGAATCGTTAAAAAGTATGGGCAGGCTGAAACACAGGCCTTGCGATGCTCGAGCTGATTTAAATGAATTAAATGGAGCTACAGTAAAGCTTAGAATCGTGATGAATAATTAATCGAATTAAATGCCTAATTTGCAGGAATCACGAGGAGCGTGTAGTGAAATAAAAATTCCTTGTAATCTGCATTGCAAAATGCTCTGTAAGGGTAGGAAAATTCGAGACAGTGCAATTCCGTTTCCACTGAAATACAGAAGAGAAAAGGAACGCGCGAAATGAAAGAGGAGAACGGTTGATCGAGAACCACTGGCAATTATGTATTTAGGATTGCCTTCCTTATTTCCAAGCTGTTTGAAACGCCCCTAGCACCTTCTTATCGACTTTCATATTCCAATCTACAATATCGAGGCAAATATAAAAATCCCCATTGCACACTTTTTTTCTTTGGCTCAACAGTCTACGCCGTTGCAGGCAATCTCGTTACAGTAATAACTACCCCCAATGGAAAGAAGAAGAAAATTAAATAACAGTTTCAATTGGACACTGAACGTAAGATCCTAATTAGAACCCATAAATGCTACATTTCCAACGAGATCAATTGAACCACGAGAATGTCTTATGAAGACTGTGTTGCAGTTTCGGGAAAGAAGTGAAAGCACGAGAACACATGAGTTTATAACCAAGTATGATGTGTACGCTAGAAATGGGTTAAATATGTTAATTATACGAATGGTGAATTTTCACGTCTCGTCTATTTCGTTGTGAAAATTTATATATTTTTTTCCAACACTCGGAATTTTGTACGGTGGTAGCAGGTATGCAGGAAACATGAACAGGCACATGAAATGTAGTACGTAATTAAATTGAGGAGCCCAATGGAAAATAGAGGAAAATTTTAGAGAAAAGCAAGTTGAAGGAAAAACTGTTAGGAAATGCGGTACGAACTTGTAATTATATTAAACGGTACTTGAGTTAGGTGGTAAATGGAAACTATTGTGAAATTGTAGTTGAATAATAATTTTCATAGGAAATGCGGTACAAAATTGTAATTATACTTGAATTAGGTGGTAAATGAAAACTATTGTGAAATTGTAGTTGAATAATAATTTTCATAGGAAATGCGGTATAAAATTGTAATTATACTTGAATTAGATGGTAAATGACAACAATTATCAAATTTTACCTGAAAAATTAATTTTATTAGGTCACGTGTTCCCGAAGAACACGTGTGCCTAATTTTCACTTATTTACTATTTGAAATACTTATTATTTACTACATTGAGTAATATCGTTATTATTTTAACTAACGGTCATACTGCATGTAAATGTATTCAAGTATTTATTTATTTTTTAATAGAATCAGTAGTCGGGCACTGCCTTTTCATTTAAAAAGAATATATCCAAATTCCGGTAATGCGAATATCGGCCATTCTTCGAAAACAATGTTTCTGATATTCCACATGAAAGTAGTAAAATGTTTTCAATACTTTGCCCAAAATATCCGGGATAGTACAGGTAGTGCAGGGAGTGAAGGCTCCCCTTCTCACCCCTTCTCTCTCTCATTTAATAGTTGAAAAATAATCAAAATTCTGACACAACAAAGTAATTTTTAATAATATTTCAGTACTGCCACATAAGGAATCCATTTTGCATATTACTTTACTGTACACCGCAATGTGTCACAGTACTCTTACTGATCTTAATTGTTTCCTTGGCTTCACTGCTGATTAGAAACAAAAAAGATTTTGCATACGATCAAACTCGATCTTCCATTTGTGATCGAACGACATTTGGTCTTAAAAAAGACGGCAAAATTTTTTTCAAGGATCTGGCTCAGCGCTCGGGGGGATACGAGCAGGGAAACACGAAACTCGAAAATTCATCATCGGTTTTTCGACTTCTCACTCCTGGTCCCTTGACATGTTGGCCTTTTCCTCTCCCCTAGTTGTACGATTCCCTCGCTATCCCCTTTCTGTTCGCAACTTCCAATATTCGACGAGTGCAATAACGGGAAACACGTGAAAACTTCGACTGACCGGAACAATACTTTGATGCGCATGTTCAAGAAGGAATAGAAGTTGATGTGTATATAGATATAGAGTGGACATGTCTCTTTTCGTCACCAAAGGAATACCGGAAGCATTTAAATTTCACTGGAGCTTAAAACTTAATAAAATATTTACTCAGAAGTACGCGATATTTAATTAAAAATGAGAGTTCTAATTTTGGAAGATTTTGTAAAGTTTATCGAAGAGTCCTTGTAGAAAACACTGTAAGTGCCAAAAATCAAATTTCTCAGGAGACGGAAAAAACTTCCCCGACTATAAATTATTTATGAAATTTTATTTGTTTCGATTGCCAAATTTTCTATTTTTTGCATTAATATAGTTCGAAATCGTGAAAAAAAGAATTGTATTTGTAGAAAACCCTGTATGTGCCACCTCTTAGTTGTAGAAAAAACTGAATGCTGAATGTGCCATTCATTTAAATTTACAAGCACTGCAAGTGTCAATTCTGTTTCCCTATCGCTTAAGGGGATTAGGTAATCGAAAAATTGATTTTTTATTGGATTTTCAGAAAGTACTTTCTTTCCTGAATAAAATGCCGCTTGGTTTATAAAAAATTCGTGAAATTGTAGATTTGGCAGCTAAAAACGTCAAGCGGCAACCTATAGCGTCGCCTTTGCCGAGAAACTTTAAACGCGTTTTTCTCGAATAATTTTTTCTCTTCATTTTTTTCCTGATTGCAGACGAATGGAGGTTCAGATCGACTTGGAAAAATTACAGGATGTGTAAAACATGTGCCATTTCGGCGCAAACCTCTGATATGGTCCCTAAAAATTTGAGATTTTCATAAAAAAATTAAAAACTCACCGCATTTTAGTAGCGCACAAACAATGGTAAACAAAAAATTTTAGAACGTAACAAAATCAAAATCTAAGATGAAAGCCCGATCTGAGAATTGTATGAATGAAATTATATTATGTCAACATGGACGTCATATGTGCCATCGAATACCAAATGGTTCGGTCTCCAAGGATTAAACGTGAGTTGATGATTTTCAATCGACTTCAACTTGTTTCATTTTCAAATAATTGTCAGGCTTGGAATATGTTATGAAATATGTGCGGGTGATTATGAAAGTGGTGCAAGTAAAAAAAACTAAAAATTGATATTTCTCTTATTTTATGTTATATTGATTTATATATCAATATTATGAAAGAATTGATGCAAAATAGGCGTCAAGTAAGCAATAACACGATAGTGTCACTTTCATAATGAGCCGCGACAGTTTCACGTTCATTTGTATGGTGGCGTAAGTCATTTGTTTTCTCTAAGTAACTTGTGAAAAAGGAAATAATCACATGTAGAAAAATAGAAGAAAAACGCGAAGTATACTTAATTATGCTGAAAATATGAGAAAAATTAGAAGAAGCAATGGTAAAGAATAAATTACCAAAAATAGTAAAGTTGTTAGTGACAAAGTATATGAAAATGAAAATTGCTTTTGTTCGAAAGAATGTTTCAATTTATTATATTAAATTCCGAACACATTGCGTTCGATCAGTTTTGGAATTTGGGAGACATTCAAAGGTTTAAAAAACACATTTTCGTACATGTTACTCATACAATTTTACAATGACAGGTAAGTTTGACATTCGAAAAGCATATATATATTGTGAAATATTTTCTTCAATAATGGAAAAATATTTTTTAATAAGTCCAAACGCAACAATCTAAATATCTCGAAACAAGAAGTACATGACATGCACCACTTTCATAATCACCGGCACATATGTGAATTCAATATTCGAAATAATGTTGGAGGAAGACATGCATGTATGCATGTCCGATCGTTTTCTTCGTTCCTAATTCCAGGTCTAGCGTATCGTATTCCTTGAATCACGTTCCCATGTGCGTGCTCGATAAACAGAATTCCCTATCGCCTGGTCGGGTTATGCAACGTCCATACAACCACAATACGCCGGCAATATTGTGGACTTATAAATGGAAAGCAGCTTATTGGGGTAGTTGTATGCACAATGTGCTCTACGCTTTACGAGCCATAGTACGATTTCAAAGGGTAAGATGGAAACCAAAACGTCGACGACTAAATATTCGATTGCGTAAGACTGTAAGGGATTCATTCGCGTTTGTTCCTCTGAACTTCGTTGTGTAGCGTCGATTTAATGCCTGATTTCTATTGCAAGGAAGTGTCTTTTAAAATTTTCGTTAATAATCCCGAAAAAGTGAACCATTGCAATTGATTGGGGGAGGGGTGTTGTTTGGATCGGGAATAAAATGAGTATATCTCAGATTTGTTGTAGAAAAATCTGCGCAACCAAATGAGTTCAGGTTTTACACACAGTCGCGTTGGAAAATAAGTTGACGCTCTTTAAAATCGCATGACTTTTTTTAAAATTGGTCCAAATGTCTTGAGTTTTTTTTTTAAGCTAGCGGAATTAGTTTTATAGGTGACGTGTTTCGACGTTTTAAAAAAAATGCACTTGGTCTGAATAGCAAAAAAAAATAGTAAAGGTCGTTTTTTAAACTTTTTTTTGTGAGCCTTGAATGAAAATTCAAAAAACCCGTTTGTAGGTTTAAGTAAGTTATACAGGGTGTCCCAAAAATGTCGCTGTTCCTTGAAAGGGGTGATTCAGGGGGTGATTTGAAACAACTTTTTCCTTAGCGAAAATATTGTCCGAAGCTTCGTTAAGGAGATATTAACAAAAAGCCCCGACCAATCAGAGCGCGCGCCTTCCGCTGGAGCTCCCGCGGTAGCGTTGGCTACGCGGTAGGCGGCCGCGCTTGTACTACGGACGTACGAACAAGCAAGTCGGCATGCATCGAAGGAAACCGCGTTACCCAATTTTTTTTTTAAAGCAGAATCATAAATAATAATTATTTGAAGTGAGAGAACAAGAAATACGTAAATTTCGTTTTCAAATAACGCATAAACGAAAAGGTAATGTAGCAGAAAATGTGCGACATGTGATCGTAATTCGTTATTGAGGTAAAAATCCGTAGATTAATAACGGCCAACCCAACTAAATTTAAACAATAATATTAGGTGTATGAATAAATTCTTTCCGACTGGATTTACATAATCAGTACAAAGCTACTGAATTTCTATCGCAGTGGTATTTTTCATATTTTTTAAATCGAACTGTTATTGTACCCTAAAATCGGAAAGAATTGATTTCTACCCCTAATAATCACCAATAAATTAAATAAAACTCACCCATTCGGACATTCCTTTCCTTCCTTTTCGGAAACCTGTGTCACTGGGTCACTGTACCGATCCTGGTCATCGGTGGACGAAAAGATTTATGGTAGGGTAGCGCCCAGTGCTCAGCTGATCGCAGGTATTCGCAGGACACCACCCGAAGGTAAGGGTCGCAACGTCAAGTGCGTCCGGGTTAATGTACCGAATATTCACTACACTGCACTGATACTAACACTGATCACTTAATTTATTTTCTACGGAACGTGTTGTTCCTATGTTCCACTGCCAACGCTCGCACGGTAGCACTCGCGTCCCCGTCGTTCCGCGCGTACACCCAGAACATAGCGTAATACTCTTCGGCGGAGTACATTTCTGGGACGAGATTACTAGCTGACTGACATGATTTTTTCCCAAGCAACTTCCTCTACCCCCAAATAGTTTCTCTCGTTCCATTATGAGTTTACTCCCACCAGGACAAGAGGCTTTAGGTAAAAAGAAGCCAGCACATTTTCGAAGCACACGTGTTTTGCAGAAGTGCAAGGAACGAACCATCCTACACTTTCACAAACGCCCGCGCTCGGTCCTTCAACTGCCAATGTACCCATTGCTTCGAGATAGAAAACAGACACCACGTGTATCGGTTCGAAAGGGTCCGAAGGGAAGAGACGTAGAAAGTCTTCGAGTTGATAATAGGAAGAAAATTCACGTCTGCTACGAGGCGGAACCAATTAAGTCATAAATTATCCGCTGACTTGCGGGATAATACGGTCATAAACCGCGACCCTGGCGAAATGCTCTGGCTGATCAGCCTGATTAATTTTGGAGAACTAGAAATTACAGAGTATTATCCAGCATCAATACGTCTCGCGGAGAGACACAGGAAAAGAAGGGTAGTCCGCTGACTGCGCGTAGTCCCGCCTGCTTCGTCCTACCCTCAAATTAAAGGCGAATCCCTTATCTCTCGAGTATAAAGACGCGCTCGAATTTCAAAACACAAGCACGCGTCGACGTATTCGGTGCGAGAGACTTTGGGCTTGAAGTCCCATTGGCCGCAAACTAACCAATCGGGCCTGCTTATCTCTCGTGTCTAAACACGCACTCGGGTTTCAAAACAAAAGCACGCGTCGACGTATTCGGTGCGAGGGACTGTGGGCTTGAGGTCCGATTGGCCCTGCATCCCTCGCAAATGGCAACTGTCCTCAAGAGGCCCTCTTCACAGCAATATCTCCTACCCAAGGCCCACCTTCTCTCGCACCGAATACGTCGACGCGAGCTTTTGTTTTGAAATTCGTGTGCGTGTTTAGGCACGAGAGAAAAGCAGGCCCGATTGGTTAGTTTGTGGCCAATCGGACCTCAAGCCCACAGCCCTCGGGCCTGCTTATCTCTCGTGCCTAACCACGCGCTCGAATTTCAAAACAAAAGCATGCGTCGACGTATTCGGTGCGAGAGAAGGTGGGCCTTGGGGAGGAGATATTGCTGTGAAGAGGGCCTCTTGAGGACAGTTGCCATTTGCGAGGGATGCAGGGCCAATCGGACCTCAAGCCCACAGTCCCTCGCACCGAATACGTCGACGCGTGCTTTTGTTTTGAAACCCGAGTGCGTGTTTAGACACGAGAGATAAGCAGGCCCGATTGGTTAGTTTGCGGCCAATGGGACTTCAAGCCCAAAGTCTCTCGCACCGAATACGTCGACGCGTGCTTGTGTTTTGAAATTCGAGCGCGTCTTTATACTCGAGAGATAAGGGATTCGCCTTTAATTTGAGGGTAGGACGAAGCAGGCGGGACTACGCGCAGTCAGCGGACTACCCTTCTTTTCCTGTGTCTCTCCGCGAGACGTATTGATGCTGGATAATACTCTGTAATTTCTAGTTCTCCAAAATTAATCAGGCTGATCAGCCAGAGCATTTCGCCAGGGTCGCGGTTTATGACCGTATTATCCCGCAAGTCAGCGGATAATTTATGACTTAATTGGTTCCGCCTCGTAGCAGACGTGAATTTTCTTCCTATTATCAACTCGAAGACTTTCTACGTCTCTTCCCTTCGGACCCTTTCGAACCGATACACGTGGTGTCTGTTTTCTATCTCGAAGCAATGGGTACATTGGCAGTTGAAGGACCGAGCGCGGGCGTTTGTGAAAGTGTAGGATGGTTCGTTCCTTGCACTTCTGCAAAACACGTGTGCTTCGAAAATGTGCTGGCTTCTTTTTACCTAAAGCCTCTTGTCCTGGTGGGAGTAAACTCATAATGGAACGAGAGAAACTATTTGGGGGTAGAGGAAGTTGCTTGGGAAAAAATCATGTCAGTCAGCTAGTAATCTCGTCCCAGAAATGTACTCCGCCGAAGAGTATTACGCTATGTTCTGGGTGTACGCGCGGAACGACGGGGACGCGAGTGCTACCGTGCGAGCGTTGGCAGTGGAACATAGGAACAACACGTTCCGTAGAAAATAAATTAAGTGATCAGTGTTAGTATCAGTGCAGTGTAGTGAATATTCGGTACATTAACCCGGACGCACTTGACGTTGCGACCCTTACCTTCGGGTGGTGTCCTGCGAATACCTGCGATCAGCTGAGCACTGGGCGCTACCGTACCATAAATCTTTTCGTCCACCGATGACCAGGATCGGTACAGTGACCCAGTGACACAGGTTTCCGAAAAGGAAGGAAAGGAATGTCCGAATGGGTGAGTTTTATTTAATTTATTGGTGATTATTAGGGGTAGAAATCAATTCTTTCCGATTTTAGGGTACAATAACAGTTCGATTTAAAAAATATGAAAAATACCACTGCGATAGAAATTCAGTAGCTTTGTACTGATTATGTAAATCCAGTCGGAAAGAATTTATTCATACACCTAATATTATTGTTTAAATTTAGTTGGGTTGGCCGTTATTAATCTACGGATTTTTACCTCAATAACGAATTACGATCACATGTCGCACATTTTCTGCTACATTACCTTTTCGTTTATGCGTTATTTGAAAACGAAATTTACGTATTTCTTGTTCTCTCACTTCAAATAATTATTATTTATGATTCTGCTTTAAAAAAAAAATTGGGTAACGCGGTTTCCTTCGATGCATGCCGACTTGCTTGTTCGTACGTCCGTAGTACAAGCGCGGCCGCCTACCGCGTAGCCAACGCTACCGCGGGAGCTCCAGCGGAAGGCGCGCGCTCTGATTGGTCGGGGCTTTTTGTTAATATCTCCTTAACGAAGCTTCGGACAATATTTTCGCTAAGGAAAAAGTTGTTTCAATTCACCCCCTGAATCACCCCTTTCAAGGAACAGCGACATTTTTGGGACACCCTGTATACGTGTCTAAAATTTCATTAAAATCGGTTAACGTTGCTCTGAGCTAGATACGTTTAAAGATCACAAAGTAAGGTCGAAAATTGCTAATTTCCGGGAATTTCGAGATTTTCGACCTTATTCGGCGATCTTTAAACGTGTCTAGTTCAGAGCAACGTTAACCGATTTTAATGAAATTTTAGACACGTATATAATTTACTTAAACCTAAAAACGGGTTTTTTGAATTTTCATTCAAGGCTCACAAAAAAAAGTTTAAAAAACGCCCTTTACTATTTTTTTTTTTGCTATTCAGAACAAGCGCATTTTATTTAAAACGTCGAAACACATCACCTAGAAAACTAATTCCGCTAGCTTCTAAAAAAACTCAAGATATTTGGACCAATTTTAAAAGAGTTATGCGATTTTAAAGAGCGTCAACTTATTTTCTGACGCGACTGTACATCTGATATATGTAATGAACAAATTGCATATATTTTTTTTCACTCAAAATAACACATACAAGTTATAATAATACTAAGATGGGCGTGGGACACCCCTTCATTTATTTGTTTAAATTGCTGAAACTGTAAAAAACGCAACTGCTGAACAAAAACAAAAAACGGAATGGAATTTTAATTACTAACAATTCAACAGCTCGCCTGTAAGATTTTGTACACAATTCAATGGTTTTACTTCGTAGAAAACTAAATGAACACAGGCGAAAAATTATTTTCTCCCAACATTTCAATTTTACATATTGAAGGTAACATTTTAAGGATTAGCTACTTAACGATGGACGATGTGCGTCACTGTTTTGTACAAGTAAACAAGGTTTGATGTATTAATAAATGAATTCCGAGAAGACATATTAATAAACTAATGTTAAAAGTGTATATCACAGATGGCAAATATCTCACCAGTTATACAGAGTATTAAACAAGTGTTGGATATTTGTTTAAGATGGATTTCAATTTTTTAGTTAGATTCTTAATAATAATACATTATATTCGCTAAAACAACTGTAAATAACATTCTTATGTTTAACCACAACGCTAAAAACATAACATTTTAATAATGTTAACAACTTAAGTGTAGGAAGCCAGATGACATGAATCGAGTTACAGTTTTTCTGCGTTTACATCAGTATTTCAAAAGTTGCTTTTCAAGTAGAACAACAAGAAGGCATCGAACACACGTATATGAACTTTTTTCATTACTTTGATGTGTAAAATCGATCCTAAAAAAGTGACCTACACTTTTTATTTAACACCTTGCACATCTGCATAGATCACCTTAGTGACATTCAGTTTAAAATAGTTTCCTATACTACGCACAATTCTTCATATCGGTCGCAAAATCATGAAAACATCGCCTCAATTTTTTCAAACATGACAAAAATGTTTTACCTCAATCATACACTATTCTTCCTAAAATTCCATCATTTCGTCATTTTACGTCACTAAAATCACTATCTATAGTGCATTATTATTTTCTGCAATCTACATTCAACTGCTAAAAAATAAATATACAGGTTTCACAGTAGAAAAGTGTGTTGTTTACCTTCCACAGTTCGAAGCAAAGTGCAAAACAATTGCTGAGTGACAATATCAAAGAGGCTAACATAAATGCCCGAATTAAGTAGATCGAGATTTTTCCGTAATTAAGTAGATGCATACTAAATACGTGTCCATTACTAATAACATTCTAAAAACTTATAAATTAAATTACGACCATAGATCTTAACTGAAATGGTATCGGCGCACTGGTTCGGTCACTTTAAACAATTATTGTTTTAATAAAAAATTAAAAATAAAAAATCATAGCTATTTTGCAATCATTAAATATTTATATTAATTTCCGACGTTTCGGTCATTCATTTTGACCATTTTCAAGAAAAGTTCAATAACATTCCAAACGGGTAAAATCTCATTAATTGTATGTGTATGAATATAACACTGTCTGTAAACTATTCGATTTCTTCGACTCCTCATTTCATATATTTAGATATAGAGTTATTATCTTATCGTTTACGGGGGCCCTGAGACGAGCTCCATACGTGGCCTCCTAAATTATTCTAAATTAAATAAAATCGAAAATACCGCGCTAATACGCGAAGTGAATAAGCATTAAAACAATTAAATAAATAAGATTAAACGTGAGGTCCATTCCACGAAAAAAGGGCCCCATTTTGAAATATAAATTTCGGTGTATTCGTTATTTTCTTTCCGTCAGTTGGACGGCCCATTTCCATATTTTTCTAGTCTTTACAATCCTTTGTATTTTAATTTCTCAATTTTTCGGGAGCTCCCTGAGCTCCGAGGATCTCAGCTTATTGCCTCTTTCGCCTCCAGGTTAAGGCGGTACTGCTGCACCCCAGCGTCATTTTTGTTACCATTTTCCTATTTCTGAATCTTTTAACTTTTGAGTGATAATTGTACATTTTTAATACTCATACAGTGATGCTCTAATAGTATTTTTCTAGGAATATAAATTTTGATTTGTAGTTTAAGAAGAGCGATTTTCCACGGTCGTGGAAAAGGCGATATTTTTTCGCCTTTGGAAGTCGAAAAGGCCCGGCATTTGAATTCGAAAATTACTCTTGGAGTGCGGTACACCACGTGTGACCACGAAGGTATATATTTGTATCTAGCTTTTTCTTTATTTTGATCTCGTGTTTGTACCTTTATGTGCTTTAAGCTTCTACTATATTTACGTAGGTATTACTTGTATAATTCTTTCTCTAATCTGCGTTTCATCGCTCAGTGTACGTATATATTATTGTTCCTAGTAGGGTAAACGCACCAATGAATGAACACTTAAGGCTAATGAATAAACACTATTATAAAATTATGTGTGCAGCACGATTGATTCCACGTGCTGCAAAAATTGTTTGGATATGGAGCAAGAAATTAAAAGAAGTCTCTAATTAATTAGTTATTCATTTTAATAACTTATTTTACCAATTTTAATAAGAAATGTTCATTCTCTGGTACGTGTTCATTTACTGGCACATCTACCCTATTTGTCAATCGGCTTCCGTTTAACTAAATAAATAAATAAATATACCACCAGCTCCGAAACGATTGAGAAGCGTGCTTTTATTATTTTATTCCTTTCCAAATAACAACGTACGTCAAATGTTTCGTTTTTAGAATTAAACAACTACGATTTGGCAGTGGACCCCTTCGATATTTCCCCTGTACAATTATAAACGCACACCGCGAATTCACAACCGAAATTCCAGCAACGTGTCTCGACCCATTCGCATAGTGTGTATTTTTGGGTTCAGCGTTTGCAGTTTCAATATTTTCCCAATGCTTGCGAAACACGTCCCGTAGCATCGCTTTAATTTGATCACTGGACCATTTATCAGACTGTCACGGAAAGAATAATAAATTTGACGTCGCTCATATCTGTTTCGTGATCGTCCATGAGAATTTGGTTCCCAGCCAATCTTGCAAGGATCGTTCCAGCTATTGCTAAACAACGCCGATTCGCGTTGAACACGGCTACTCCTTCAACTCTGCCCGCCTCGCTAGGTATGTACGCACAAAAGAGCCTCCGTAATCCGAAGGACTTACCGCGCGTATAATTAATGTGCAAAGCACGTGTGCTGATGCGATTATGTAAACTAGGCTTCTGTCCTGTAATCGGTCTTTTTTGCAAACCTGCAAATCTTCGTAGTAACGACTTCATTTATTCCTCCATACTCCGCGCGAGACACGATAGCCAGGCACCTACAATCAATTTTTGCAAATCGTCCATTCGTTGAAAAATGTGTAGTCGATCATAGGTAGCAGAACCGAAATCGTATGATTTTGCATGAAAAAATAGGCTGGGAAAATGGAATAAATTCGTTCATGGTAAATTTCCTTTTCGAGAAAAATTGTCAAAGCTCGCCTGACTAGAATCAGAAGAATTTATCAGTAAGTATGGTACAACTGCGAATAAAATTGATCCTCGTGTAGAAATGAATTGAAATTGCAGAGTAAGTTTGTTTCGAATGACTTGATTTTTTAGAAAATGGACTTAAAAGTGGAACCTTTTGTCAAGTGCACGCCTGCTTGACGAATTTTCGAAATCGATTCGGAATGTTTGAATATAATCATTATAAATAGTACTATTTTTACGTAGTAGGCATTATTTGCGTTCCTTGCGGTTTGTCTTTCGCACAACCTATTTCAGGTTTTACTGGTCGTGTATAAGCATTAGAAATCCTGTTCAGCATATGAATGTTAGATTTATCTTTTCATTTAAAATGCCATAAATTTATTTCTATTATCAACTGTTATTTCACCTTTGAATGGTTTATAAATACGCACTATTAAAGACTGAATTACTGGCAATCATGTTTCACAGTTATACTACAAAAATAAACGATTGTGAACACTTAATGTTAACGCTATTAATTCCGTGGTGTTCTTGAATAATCAAATGCTCAATTTATCTACACAATTTTTGAAAATTTTAAATACACGCCTTTCAAGATTAAACCTGGATAAAGTCTTTTAAACTTCAGAGTTTAAAACACGTTGCTGCAGTAATTAGTTTGGTCTTGGAATTTCATACCGCCCCCTGTATTCTTATATTTATGCTTAAAGATATTTTTTTCTGAATTATCGCAGTCTTACACCAACCATATATAAAATAATAAATACACAATCTGTTTTGGAATACAGTCATTATAACTCGTATACGAGTACATAACAAATTTAATTATAGATACTATTTTTATCGTCTGTTCGATATGTCGTTGAGTTACATTTGGAAGAAATTATAATCCATAATAATAAATGAGACACAGTAAAATAAATGGAACAACAAAACAAGAAAAATTGATCGTGGGTTCACCCTGAATACCACCAGAATGGGGCATGAACTAAATAAAAAATTATTCAAATAACGGATCAAATAAAAGGTACTTTAACTTTTGAGTATTTTGACGAATGAAGCTAATTTTTTTATTCGACAAGAATTTATTCGTTGGCCCGAGTGAACTTTATTCGACACAAGGCGAATAATTTTTTTTAACTTTTATTCGTTATTCGAAATTTAATTTAAATAAAAAATTGCCCATCTCTGAATATCACCTTTATTTCTTGACGATTGAGAACGGTGTGAAGGGAAGGAGGAATCCTATAGAAAAACTGTAAATTCGTTGTTTAACAATAAATTTAAATTTTTCAAAAGTCACTGGTGTTGAAATTCATCGTTGAAAGACGTCACCACTCTCACACAATTTTTATTAAACTTTTTAACGTTAAAATCATAGGTTAATTCAAAGTCTCTCATAAATACTTGCGCTGCAATTTAATTACCACTTTTAAACACAAAATATTAATAATTGTATAAACGTGCGCGTATAAACCTTGTTAATAAATATAGTATATTTATTTCTTCATTACTTCGAACTTACATAGACTAAGTTATTGCGACACTTGAAACGCGTGTACTAGGATTTTACCAAGTGTGAGATGAAAACATCAGGATTTATATAATACCTACTGTTGTTTATTAGTTTAGATAGTTTAAGGGTTCATGCTTAGTTGGCGGGCGAAAAAGAACGAGATTTTCAGGATTTTCTTGTGAAGACTCCAATATATATATTTTACAACTGTTTGCTTATTTTAAAAGTACTTTTGTTACAGGAAAATATTAAAAAATGAACGCATAACAGCCATTCTCCCGGAAGCTATTTTTTTTAGCGGTGAGCACGATTTCTCCGAGTCGGATCATCTGAAATCGAAAACTGAGGAAGATTCTGTTAGTATATAAGCTTATCTGGTGCGTGAACGAAGGATTTTTGTTCTTGATGAAAACTCTACTTTTAATTAACGAAAAACGAACAATTGAGACATCGAAAAATCATGATTTTGCGTTAAACAGTCGCCATTTTGTCTGAAATCATTTTTTTTTAAAAACCCTTCGTTCACCCACCAGATAAACTCATATATTAACGGAATCTTCTTCACTTTTTCATTTCAGATGATCCCGCTCAAACAGTGTCCGCGAGAGTGGCTGTTATTCGTTCATTTTTTAATATTTTTCTTTAAAAAAATTACTGAGGGTTATTGAATATATGTATTTCTAAAATAAGGAAATAGTTGTAACAAATATACATCAACTTGTTCACAAAAAATTCCCGAAAATGACATTCATAGTACTTAATAGACTTAATAGTATCTACATAAAAAATATAAAGAATATGAAGATACTCTTCTACTGCGTTTACAATGTTCACACCGTACGAACGAACAAACGAAGAGCGGGGTGCCCCGGAAGACTACTATCGATAAGCCGCGTCTTCATTGCCAGAAACGGAAACGCTATAAGGCTAATTTCCAGGACCAAATTACTGACACCTAACCAATTAGTGTCACCTTAAGCTATTTTACTTAAAATAACAAATAAATAAACGTTGTAAAGTCATACAAAAAAAGAATTATGTAATTCAACCTATAATCTAAGCTATAAATTATATACTATAGTTTATTTATTCGTTGTTTTAAGTAAAATACCCTACGTCCTTTACCCTACGTCATTTTAGAATTACACTAATTAGTGTAAATGGTTATGTCATATCTACTAATGAAAATTTATTTGCAAAATATTATTCGATATAATGATTGATTATGGCAAACTCTTAGATTATAGAACGTGTTTTCAAGCATGTTGTTTGACTCTTAACTTTGCTGGGTTAATCTTATCAAAGCAACGTTGTTGCACTTGTAGCAATTTATAAATGTTAACAAACGGTATCAATTACGATGCTTTGCAGTCTGCCAGAGGTCGGCTTTGATAAATTAGCGAGGCGATAATGCAGTAATAATAAACGTGTACACCGAGTTAAAACAGAATTATTAAACGCGCAAACGAAGCACAAACTCAAAATAGAAATGTCCATTCTTTCAATAATGCATGAAGGAATAACACGTTAATAATATTGCGCTGGCCAAAAAGTGTCCTCGTGTTTTAATGAAATTGCAAAAACAAATTCTATACGTAAAACCAAAAACATTTTATATATTGAGTGTCTCTCCAATTTCCCGAGTTGATTTTCATATTGTATTTGCGTGCATGCAGCTGAAAGTAACCGTACTCACACATTGCAATCGAAATGTCATATTACTACAACACGAGAATCCTTTTTTGGTCAACTCAATATTTTGAATTCCACTTTTTGATACCACACCAGGTATCTTTGACCAGATTTAATTGTTCATTTAATTGTCAAGAAATTGATTACAGTTCAAATATCTTGTTCAAATTACATATCACGATAAAATTTGTACAAAGGACACAGAAATGTGATGTAGTTATTTAACCGGTTAACTGGCTATGTATCATATCATATATGATAAAAAAAATCTGGCCAATTCTGCTTATGTATCATATATGATAAAATGAAATAACTTTTTTGATTTTCAAACGATTTGAATGAAACTTAGTATGTACTGGTTTTAGGGGTCGCTGACTGTGAATTTGGCATTGGAATTGTAAAATTCAATGTGGCAGACTCAAAATGGCTGCCAAATATTGAAATATTATCGGGATTTAGAAAAATTGTAAATAGGGGTTTGTGGGGTCGCTGAATCTGAATTTGGCACTGGATTTTAAATTTCAATATGGCAGACCCAATATGGTCGAACCAAAATGACTAGCGAATCGTTGGGATTTGTATAAATTATGCGTAATGTATTCAATTTCATAAGTAAGCTACTCCCGTAGTTAGTTGATGAAAATTTCACGACCCCAGAGTTTAAAAAAAGGTTTAGTAAATAATTGAAAAAACTCACCCCTAAATCCTATTTTTTAAGGATTGGTGGTGTCAGATGAAAAAAAAATAACCCCGGAATCGATTCAGCGTCTCAAATAACCCCTGTATACTTAATTTTGTGTGATTCACTTAATTTTTCGATGTTGCCAATTTGGGCACGAATAGTAAAAAAAGCAATGCAAGTTAACCGGTTAAAAGAATATATTGAATAGAAATAAAAAGTAAAAAAATATTATTGTCTTCTTATGCGAAATTGTGCGTCGACGTGGCACAATGCTATTGTACATTTGCAGAACATTAGCATTATTCAATGAAATTATTTTACCGATCGATTTGCGGTTAGTCGCAGTCGATTCTCGTTTAACACATAATTACCATTAAAATAACGGAGTGCCTCTGCGCAAAGTTACAAACTGCGGCGGAATAATGGGTGACACTTCAACATTATGTATGATAATACCGACGATGAGCAAGACATTAATATTCATATTTTAATTAAGGACAATACTCGTGTGTAATCAATATCAGTTCTCTCGACGAGAATCAGAGTTATCCTAGCTTCCTACAAATTTCACAAGCGAATTGGATTCGGACATAAGAAATGAAAATGGACGAAAATTAAGATGATATTAAATATTCAGGGGACATTCTACTCTCTCGGTCGAAAAATCGGCCACTTTTCGGTAATGGTTTTTATAATGAAATAAACACTTAACGTTTTCGAATTTCTGGGGGTATATTTTACCACTCTTGAAATATAAGAAAAATCTTTATTGTCTGTTTATTTCATTTGTTTACATAAATATTTCGCAGTGAAGTTGGCGGCTTCGGAATTGCTGGGGTTGGAAATTCGGCGGACTGAATTATCGGAAATAAAAAAACCAAACATATTTCTAATTCGCAGGAGTATGGTTATCGCGCTTTCCACGAAAGAACAATTTTGAACCAAAATTATTAAAATGCCAATCGATCATAGTTGAAAGTAGGGTAGACTGGGTACGGTTGAAACATTTTAGCGTTTATCGTCCATTGCATCGAGATTAGTTAAGCGAGCGATGACGGAAATATATTAAATAAAAGACCACATATCTGTCTATTAATGGGCAATGTTATTTGAGATCACTGTATTGTATTTTATGTGTAAGATCCAATTTAAAAAAAAATGTAATTTGTTTCAACCGTCCCAATGCCGGGGTCGGTTGAAACAGTGCCTGGGGTCAATTGAAACACATGCAAATAATACAAAATATAATAAAGGAACATGTTTTATTCATCGTCTAATAACATTTTACGACTCGTAATGGCACAGTTGAACATCACAAATATTTTTTTATTAATATTCAAGTCTTTCACGATACTTATAATCTAACATAATTTTTAATCAGCCTTCAAAGGTTTATATTAAGTACAACTTAAATTATATAATAATCAGATGTTGGTGACGATTATTTTTTTTGTAATGTTTGTGTACTACAGCAGCTTTAAAAAAAAACTTTAGCACTTCAGCTATAAAATATGTTAAAAAAAAATTAAAGACTTATTATTTCTATAAAAATCAATATTTTATTTATATTTTTCTCGTAGTCTTTCTTTAGCGTACCCTTGGCATCTAAGAAACAAGAAAATTAAATAAATAAACTGGTTCAACCGTACCCACAAAAACTGTTTCAACTGTCCCCAACCTACCTTCTAGGTATAAAACGGTTCACAGTAAGAATGATAATAAATTTCAATAAAAACTAATCATACAGCCATATTCTACACACTTCAATTAATACGATACAAAACTCTCAATACTCTAACTTTAATAAAACCACAATAATTGCAAAAATGTACGAACGACAAATACTTACTTTTCCGTCAAAAAACACAATGGGGCCTCCTATACACAAGCACAGCACGCGAAGAGCGACGCAACACTAAACTTCGTGTTTCGACTTGTCGCCCGCTTCGTTCTATCCTTGCACCCCTCACCCCCTCATGCACGGTATCGAGATATTCGCTTTGTTTCAACCGTCCACCGTTTCAACCGTACCCAGTCTACCCTACCGAAAGTGGCACTTCTTTTCTATATTTAATTGATACAAAAAGTGGGAAAATATTAAAAATCTTAAGATATTTGTGGTTAGTGAGATAGCCGTACTCCTGCAAATTAAAAATATGTTTGGTTTTTTTATTTCCGATGATCCAGTCGTCGAAATTTCAATCGCCAGCAATTCTGAATCCCCCATCTTCACTGTGAAATATTTATGTAAACAAATGAAATAAATAAACAACAAAGATTTTTCTTGTATTTCAAGAGTGGTAAAATATACCCCGAGAAATTCGAAAACGTTAAGTGTTTATTTCATTATAAAAACTATCACCGAAAAGTCGCTGATTTTTCGACCGAGAGAGTACAGGGTGATTGGCTCGGTACGCCTGATCCGCCTGGCAAGCGTGACGAGGTCAACCCCCCGTGGTGTCTCTCCGAAGTTAAGGGTTTCGACCCTCGAAGGGGCTGGAGTACCTATTAAGAAATGAGAAATCTTCGAATTCCTCATTTCTCATCAGATCTGTGCGGAAGCGACGCCAATGGATTCCTGGCGTTCCGTCGATTAAAATCATACCAAATATCATGCAAATCGGACTACTTTTGACACAAACAACTTGTATTCCCTATGTAAAAGTTGTCCGATTTACACGACATTTGGCATGATTTTCATCGGAAAACCCCAAGGAATCCATCGGCAACACTTCCATATCCATACGATAAAGAATAAAGAATTATTTTATTTCTTAAACAGATACAGGGTAATTCTGGAGCAACGCCCGTCAAGGAGATGCGGCCCCTGGTACCCCGTGGCGGGGACAGTCCTTCGCAGGGCCTCACTCAATTTTTATGGCTTTTTCCGGAAAAAGGTACGAATCCTGGGTCGAGCGTAACGAATTAGGGTCGAACCCCGGCAGTCGAGGGTGTAATATCCATTACAGCGTATTAAGAAATTTTTTCCTTCATCATATCGAAAGGGAAATGACGCCGATGGATTCCTTATGTTTTTCTGATGAAAATCATACCAAATATCATGCAGATCGGACTACTTTGACACAACCTATTTGTATTCTCTATGTAAAAGTTGTCCGATTTACAAGATATTTGGTATGATTTTCATCGGAAAAACATAAGGAATCCATCAGCTGCACTTTCCTTTCGACACGATGAAGAAAATAATTTTTTAATACACTGTAATGGATATTACACCCTCGACTGCCGGGGCTCGACCCTAATTCGCTACGTTCGACCCGGGATTCGTACCTTTTTCCGGAAAAAGTCATACATAGGGAATACAAACAGGTTGTGTCAAAGTAGTCCGATTTGCATGATATTTGGTATGATTTTAATCGACGGAACGCCAGGAATCCATTGGCGTCGCTTCCGCACAGATCTGATGAGAAATGAGGAATTCGAAGATTTCTCATTTCTTAATAGGTACTCCAGCCCCTTCGAGGGTCGAAACCCTTAACTTCGGAGAGACACCACGGGGGGTTGACCTCGTCACGCTTGCCAGGCGGATCAGGCGTACCGAGCCAATCACCCTGTAGAATGTCCCCTTAAGCCATGTTTCCATCTCTCTTTATGGCGTGCCGTCTTTCAAATGCACTTTTTGCATACGCAGGAACGTGGTTTTAGGTCTCCTTTCTTAGAATGATCCTTGATTACTCCATGGTTCTTCCAGAAATTTTTATGAAAGATGCAATCCTAAAAATTGAGCTATTCGTTACAAGACTTCTCAATGTTTACGTTGCTAGATGACTTAAGCCATGTTTCTACATAGACAATGTGTACTACAGATACTTTCGACCCTCTAAAACATATCCAAAAACAAAAGCAGTTGGAGGCGTACACCTAAAAACCTCTCCTTCCAGTCAATGCGGTAACTGACGATATCATATCACTCAAAACGACTATAAATTCCAAAGCTTGGCGACCTATGTGACTCCCTTCATTCGTCACCCGCCAACGCACCACCGCGCCGTGCCATTAGTTTTACCATTTGTATAACCCTAGCAGCCTGGCCCAAGTAAGTCAGTAAAGCCTCAACGAAATATCACGACGAATCTCTGTCGAGTAGCACGCTGGTCAGCGTGGATACATATTTTAAAATGAATTTGTTGCCAATCCGCCTCCAGAGTCTTTGGATTAAAGAAACCTCCTCGGAGACACCTTCCTGTATCCAAACCGTATTCACCGCTCATTGTTAGGAAACCCACCACTAGGTAGATGTACAGGATCCAAGGATGTGTCCTCTTCACCGGCGTTACCGCAGAAGGGGTTAAAACCCTGCAACTGTTTCCGCTTTGACTAACACTGCGAACCCGCACTCACCCATTGGAAAGCGCCTTTTGGATTTATAGAGTGACTGAAGACAAGAAGAACGGTATGTTTCATTCATGCCCAATGGCCGTTTAAGGGTGTGAAAAGTAACCTCTAAGTCAAATGGGTACTCCCATTTCTGCGCGTATAACTAATAAAGTATAAGAGATCGGAAAAAAATTTCAAACAAAAGTTTAATGGTATAATAAGCGCTGCAAACTTACATTAACAAAAGTTTGAGAAAAGTCTTTTTTTCGTCAGGTAGTGTTTTTTAAACGGTTCTCAGAATTTTGTTAAAGCAGATTTGCAGCGTTTATTGTACCATTAAACTTTTTTTTGAAACATATTTTTCTGTTTCTCCTACTTTAGGAGTTATACGCGAAAATGTGTGACTGCCTATTTGATTTTGAGGTTAGTTTTCACACCCAAAAAGGGCGATTGCCCACGAATGAAGCATACCGTTGTTCTTGCCTTGAGTCACCCATTATAATCCCACAATGTTGCGTTCCTATCGATGAGCGCGGGTTCGCGGTGTTCCCTTGTAAGCTTATCTCTGCTGATCGACGTAGGTAGGGTAATTCCGGGAGACGCAGTCGGGCTGGAGAGTTGGTCGAAACAGTTGATTTCTAGAGAATTAATTGTTCTGAACCTTAACACATTTTTACATATACACAGATGTAGAGTCTGAATATAGCAACTCGACCAACTCTCCAGCCCGACTGCGTCTCCCGGAATTACCCTAAATTATAATGATATTAAGAATAAGTACATCCGGATCCGCCAGATGTAACATTTCTAGATACTTCCTGTGCACACGGGACCATTGCTGTTAGAAATTCCTAGTGCACGCGAAACCACCATTCGAGCATGTAAATAAGGCCCCGATAAACTCCACAGGACACTTAGATTCCGACGTTCGGCGTTACGACGTCATAATTCTGTTACTCGCGCGCCTATCTCGCGTCCTTTCGCCCGAAGTGTAAAGCGTATTTTGTATTTAAAATAAAGTCTGCTACTTAGTTATGACACGAGTGTTTTCCTACGTCGTAACACCATCCGTCCGCCCGATCCTACCTGTGCGAAGAAGAGTCTCCGCGGGCGCGGTCTGTAAATCGCGGCGACTGTAAAACGGCTAAGATTAACTCCGGCGTGCGGTTGCGAAACCGGAAAACGGCCATTAAGATCGGTCGAACGATCCCCAGAGAAACGGCCACCGTCGTTGAAAACGGTTTTAATCGTCCCGTGATTTATCGGTCGGATCGGTGAGATGCGACCGAAAACGTAAACGGTGCACTCGGTCCCGGTGTGCTTTCACGGAATATCGATTGTTGTCTTTTCCTGGCGTATCCGGACTAGCGCACGTCGCTGGCTCCATTGATTTTACGGTTCCCTCAGACGGCTCCGCATTTTCAGAGGGGATCGACGAATGTTTCGATAAACGTGATCGATAAACGCGCCGGAAAGCGCACAGATTAATAAAGGCCCCTGTACTAGGGCTGGGACTATTTGTCGAATTTTTCGGTATTCGAGTATTCGAATACTTCAGTTGCTCAATTATTTGGCGAATATGATTCGAATATCCAAGTATTCGAATATCCAAGTATTCGAATATTAAAGTATTCGAATACTAATGTATTCGAATATTAAAGTATTCGAATACTAATGTATTCGAATAGTATGGTGTGAATTATAAATTAAGTTCTTTAGGTTCATTTGTCAGGGAGAAATCTTGTAAGCTAATTTTGACCCACTTCACACCATACTAATACTGATGTATTCGAATAGTATTTGAATATAGCAGTATTCTAATAGTATTCGAATAATAACATTCGAATACTGAAATATTCGAAGTTTATTCGTAGCATTCGAATACTGAAATATTCGAAGTTTATTCGTAGCATTCGAATACTGAAATATTCGAAGTTTATTCGTAGCATTCGAATACTGAAATATTCGAAGTTTATTCGTAGCATTCGAATACTGAAATATTCGAAATTTATTCGTAGCATTCAAATACTGAAATATTCTAAGTTTATTCGTAGCATTCGAATACTGAAATAATCGAAATTTATTCGTAGCATTCGAATATTAAATTATGCGAATAGTCCCATCCCTACCCTGTACGCATTTCAGTTACGTTTCAGCGTGCCAGTGGTAATAAGAATAGAGAATAGAGGATCTTTTCTTCTTACCACTCGCACGCTGGCACGGAACTAATAAATGGCTAGAAGCCTTTAAGGGGAAATACTATTTTATAGGCTTAAAACAAAGCAAATTTAGGATTTTTCTTTAAGAACCTATCATTTCGATTCATCTGAAATTTGGATCATGTTTTTATGCATCCTTGAAGATGTTGCAGATTCTTTTATTCATTTTTAATAATAAATATTGGAGTTATGCATCACGCCACACAAAACTCGTCCGCTGGTGTGCATGATATTCACCTTCCAGGTAATCTGAAAGAGAATAATGAAGCAGTGTTTTACTTTGTATATATGTAGCTTGAATTTGATGAACCAGAATACCGCTAAGTTCTGTACTTCTTTTGTTACGTAAGAAAATTGGCGCAAAATTAGATAGCAAAAATTACAGGTTCAAACCTCTCAGTTTGAAAACCCTCCACACTGTTAAAAAATTTTGTTTTGTTTTTTGTTGGTTCATAAATTTCAAGCTACATATGTATAAAATAAAACGCTGTTTCATGTTTCTGTTTCAGATTACCTGGTAGATAAATCTCATGCACACAAACGGACGAGTTTTGTGCGGCGTTTCATGCATAACTACTTACTTTATGGTTAAAAATTAATAAAAAAATACCTACAGCCTCTTCAAAGATGAATCAAAACATGGTCCAAATTTCAGATGAATCAAATCGCTGGTTTCTTAAAAAAAAAATCTTTTCTTGTAAAAAATTCATAAAGATCACCTACTTTTTAAGGGGTTTGACTGAAGGGTCCCCTTAAGGAGGGTGTATGGGTATTTTGGGGTAAAAAAAATCGATTTTTTTTCGATTGTTTATGATAGTCACAAATCTTAGGAGTATTTTAAAAAAGATTTCATTGAAAAATTCGACTAATTGCGAGAGTTACAGCGTAAAATGTAACAGACGGGTTAATGCAGGTAAACGCTCCGCTGCTATAAATCACATTGTTCTAGTCGCTATTTAAATAATTTTGTTTTAATTCTTTTTCTGGAGGTCCACTCAGAAAGTTGTAGACCTTTAAGGCGGATTCACACATACCTATCAGTTCCGTGACGGTTCAGTGCCGTCAGTGCGAATGGTATCAATGTTTCAGTGTCAGTCACTGACACGGACAACTGTGACCTGCTCCGTTCCAAAACAGGGAAACCATATTTTTTATCACTGACATTGACGGCACTGAACCATCACGGAACTGACATGTGTGCGTAGACCTTTAAGGGTCGCCACTAGACGTGTTTGGTCTCGATCGTAAATAAATTATACTGCTGCTTTCGTTGCAGAGTGCATGTTCGAGACGCAACGGCTGAATAATGTGTTTGGCGTGAGGAACCTGAGTAAACGTTGAGCCGAATGAAATTGTCGTTGACGAGTTAAGTGATGCTGCTTGCATCGCGCACAAATTGGCAAACTGGAATGACATTGTTCTACTGTTTCAGACTGGTTTTAGGCTATGAACTCTTTGTTGATTAGTTTGGTGAACTGGTATTGTTTCTTAAAAATTTGATGCGTAAGTTTCAGTTCACTGTCACTTACAGGTAGCTTATTTTACTATGATGCGAAGGATTGAAAATTAAAAATCTGTTTGGACAGCACACGAAATGATGAGAAACGTAAACAGAAGAACAATTCGTTTCCTCAGTAGTGTTAAAACGCTGACGTCATGGTTTGTAGTTAAGGAGTAGGGTGGTGCTTAATGTTCAACTTTTAAAATATTGCTGGGGAACCCTAACATTTTGTTTTCTATGCTGAAAAACGGGCCTCGTTGAAATTTTATTACATTTCATAATGTTTTAGAGGTTGCTAGTTATTAATATTTTAAATAAAATTGTATTTTTTACTTACGACGAATTCATACACCCACTACGTATAAACCCTCTATAAGCCTAAGAGTTGGATTGCCTGGCGTTATTATATAAAAAATTTTCTCCCACTCTGGTTAGTAAACATTACTACTAGACGTTCACAAATATGAATTGGTTATTTTTAAAAGTTGTTGGTTCACAAATTTACTTGGTATTAGTATTCCAATGTTAAGTAACTGCGATTGTATACAGTATTGTTTTGATGACTGTGTACAAAGTACATACTGATCGTCTTTTATGTTTTCACTTTGGTTTCATCCAAAAGACGCGCGTCCTGATCGTAGCCTCCTCTTCTAAGTAATTTAGGCAGGCTAATAAATTCAAACAGCTCTAATAAAATCTTTAGACAGTCGATATAAGTAAAATCTGAATGGTAAACATTTACTTTTCTTTTGTGTCCCTAGTGGTTATTATATTGTATTGCATTATATATTTATTATTTAACCTGCGGGGACAGGAATTGGTACCTGAGTCCATCTGGACCCATAGTAATTGTTCCACTAAGCACACATTTTAAATCACAGACTTTTTGTTAGGGCAACTCATTTTTTTTATTTCTAAGGTAATCTCTATTATTTACTATTGTACTCAGTGGTGCTTCCATTGAGTCCAAAAGAATCCAGACGCCGCTAATTGGAGTTTAAGACTTTAGGAACTGGAATGCAATGTTCCAAGAATATAACAAACGTCACTGAAATAACTATGGTAGAGAATTGAAAGGAAAGTAAGGCAATTTCTGTAATCGTCAAAAACAAGCCGAATTTTATGTTTATATTAGAAACGACAGAATAGATACCTGAGAGACATTTGTAATATTGACACAAGAATGAAGCTAAATATTATATGTATAAACATATTCTTTCTAGTAAAAGCTCAATCAGATTTTATTTGAAATAGAAATTTAAATCAATCGTAGGTACTTTAGCCTTCGAATTACCAGTGTTTTAGACACGACTAGAGCTACATTTAGACCGACTATGACAATTCAATTTAAAGATATTTCTTTAAAATTTTAAGCTTTGGATCACCGATGCAACTGTAAGAATAGAAAAATGACCATTCGTTCGAGCAAACTCAGAGAATTATAAATAATTAGGTAAATCAGAAAGAAAACATTTTGAATAACTATCCTCTGCAGCCACACTAAAAAGGTCAATAACACATTCAAAACACAGTGTTATGTCCGTGTGGAGCTATGAAAGAGTGCGAAATTGGATTCAATGACAGTCCGTGGTCATCAATTACAACGATCAACGGAGGTGTACTATTTCGATGATAAATGCTATTCGCTTTCCCAGAGCTCGTATCAGCAGGATTTAGTTCGAGCTTCGCTATCCACAGATAAAGCGTAATTTTACCTAGTCCGTTAGCAGGCACTAATACGATATAGGAAATTCCTCACGGGCGTGAATAACACTTCCTCTAAATAGTTGTCACGATTATAAAGTGTGCATTGCGTCTGGGTCGAGTTACCCTGGAACTTCGAAAATTATTCTGCCTCATAAATTAATCTCGAGGCAGAATTGAGTCGGCGAGAAGTGTGTTACGATGATTGGATAAATTTGTGCTGAACAAGCTTGCAGAAGATGTGGTCGAGCGTGCGCGAGACAGAGAGCCACAGTGGTATCTCTGCGTTTGCTCGCGATAAACATTTAAATCATTCACCTTAGTTACGGAAGTGATTCACATTGTCAGCTTAACGAGGTGCTCTTCTGTCACCTTTACGAGCATCTGCAAGAGACCTTGCGCGCAGCTTTTCCATTGCTCTTTCTTGCATGTGTAACACTTGCGAAATGAATTATAAATTATAAGTAACAAACATTCATATTTCAGTGAAACAATTAACAACGTCTCTATGGTTATATTCATGGTTAGTCGATTAGTAGCGAATTTTAAGGTGGGTATGTCTACGTGGGTATGTAGACGTTGACATTCTTCAATGACACATGATCCCAATCAGATTTTCTTGCCTATTCTTAAGCCGGGAATCCACCGGGAAGCTAAGCTAAGGTATGCTATGCGATGCTAGGTTTTAACTTAGCTTTTGGTGGAAACGGTTGCATAAGAATGTATTGAAGCTAATTTTTTTAAAACGTAGCATGGCATAGCTTAGCTTCCCGGTGGATTCTCGACTTTACTCATCTTTTCGCCAGTGTTATTTATTTTATTCTACAGCATTAACTGTCATATTGTTTGGGGTGTTAGGCTTTGGATAGTTTTATATTATACAATGAGGTGGTATTATAAAATCCAAAATGGTGGCACTAAGACAGAGAAATCTCCGCGAAGAAGGAAAACTGCCTGATACCGTGCTACGGAAAATATGGATGAAGATTGGTATAATTGGTATATTCCTTCATAAACTATGCTACAGAAATGAATTGTGTGAGAAGTGTTTTACAATATTTTTAGTGAAAAATAGAAAGCGTGACCCAATAAATCTTTCGGTTTTGGAACTGAATTTTGTGTCAAATGGCGCCTTATTAAAAAACATCAATCATAACAAATTTTCAACTTGAGCTGACAATTAGTTTCTAAGATATACGATTGAGGTCAAAGATAAAGTAAGACATCTATTTTTCCCGATTTTGATTTTTGGAAATGATGATGGATACACTACATACATATATCAGGATTGATTGTATACAGCCTTTAGAAATTTAAGTTATCCGAGGAACCATGCAACTGTCATAATGCAGTAATATTCTATGGTTGATTCTCGTCCGGTTTAAATTTTATCAACAAGTATGAAAATGCGGTGATGCGTTTTTTACGTTACAAATAGGTATTAGACCAAAGTGTCATGAAAATTAGAATATTCTTTGACATACGGTCTGCTATATTGAATCGGCCATTGTGAATTTTGAAATTCTAACAAGGGAAATTCGGCAACCCTGCAATTTTGAAAATTCTGCTACTTTGTGTACAAGTAGAGTAGTTCATCCGTAAGACAAATCTATTTTTTGTTGCTGATATTAGGGCTGTTGAATTTTTGTTGAATTTTTCGGAATTCAAATATTCGAATACTTCAGTTGCTCAATTATTTGGCGAACACAATTAGATTTTCTAAGTGTCCAAATACTATTCGAATATTTAAGTATTCGAAAACTATTCGAATATTTAAGTATTCGAAAACTATTAGAATATTTAAAGTGCGTCAAAATTAGCTTATAAGATTTCACCCTGATAAACTAACGAACTCACAACTGAAACTAAATAAAAGCGTGTAAAAAAATGAACCTAAAGAACTTTATTTATTATTCACACCATACTATTCGGATACGTCAGTATTCGAATATTGAAATATTCGGATAGTATCCGAGTATTTAAATATTCGAATAATAACATTCGAATACTCAAATATTCTACGTTTATTCGTAGCATTCGAATACATGTATTCGTTAATTTATCTGCTTGATAAAATCGTGGTCAACCACCTACATTTAACGATTACAGAAAATAATGTGTAATCAACTACACAATTACAGTTTAATCGTAATTTGTAAGTTGTAATCAGATTACATTTTGCCCAACTCTGCTTTAATCACAGACAAAATGAAAAACATCGGTTATAACAAAATATTGGAGAATTACTTAACACCATTTTTGGCAGAGATTGGTGAACAAGGCCGTATTAGCAATTTAACAATTTGGCCATACTGCCGCAAAATATAATACCATATTATACCTATTGACGCAGTGGGAAACTGCCGCCAACCGCTCGTTTGCACCGGGCCTGTGCTTATGGAAGGTAACGCAGTAATTCATACCAGAGTATTTAACGACAGCGTTCGTTTAATTTAAAGAAGGTAATATTCCCTTTGGTAATCGGCTGCACGTATTCCCCAGTCGAAACCAATTGAGAACATATGAGGAATACCCGTTCAACAAATTTTTCCTAATAACTACTAATTTGAAAACGCGGAAGAACAAGTTGCAGTTAAACCTCGTACTTTTTTTATGTCATTTAAAGACGTGTCAATCCTCTAAAATATTACTTATGACTTAAAAAAACGACGTATTTAAAATAACAGAAATTTTATTTAGTCTAGTTGGTATATTTATAGAACAGCAACAAATCAATATCTTTCCCCCCCTTACTTCTTTTCTTCCTTTTTCGTATTTTAGTTAGGTCAATAGCAGCCCACAGTTGTACCTTACCTTTTGCACTGCATAATAATTTTAATATACTAGAGACTTACTATCATTTCTTTATTATTCGTGGCAAATAGTATTGTTAATATTAAGCTATCGCGACATTTTCTGAAACTTCTAACTGGCAGTGATCTTCACGAGTGAGGGTTGAAGAGCACTATATGGCGGGTTCACTTTAAAACGGCTTCACCTAGTCGTTTGCAAGTAACCCTATTTCGGCGCTGTGACACGAGTGTCACTGACTGCTTAACGCAATTGCTGCGAACCTTTTGAAAGCCTCTGGTCCTCCTTTCAACCCCCCGCACCGCCGGCGCCGCCACTCTCGCTTCTCAGCCCCAACCGACCCCTACCCAGTAATTTTCTCTTTCTTGGGATTCCCACGACTCCGTTTACTGCACTCCTTTGCGGCCCTGAATACTTCAGGACACGGACAAGGAGGGCGAGGAAAGTCAGTCCATGACGTCATCGTGCCTAGGGTCACGCGTTGAAATTCAGGTCGACTCACCCCTCTATCAACCACCCTCTCTCGCTCCGGCTCTCTCCCTCTTTCTGCGTCTCCTCTTCTGCGCCCCCACCCCTCCCCACTTTACATGTACTCGAACGTTTCTCGCCCAGCGTCGACGAGAAGAAAAAAAGTAGACGCCCCTTCATCCTTTTGTATCTCGTTTACCTTGTATAACATGTCGTTACGTAACGTATTTGATATAGATTTTATCTTGGTGACATTGTAAAAAAATTAGTCAATTACAGTGTTATATGTACGTAGGTATATGTTAGAGCACTTGCGTCACGTCGTTATCGAAATTTGCATACCGCATTCTGGTTTTTGTGTCTAGAGAAGTTCGTCGCGGAATGTTTTATAGGAGTTGATTAAAAGTGTCAGCTTCGTAATTGTATTTTTAAAGCAAACCTGGATTTCATTTCGTTTTCTGACGTTAGTTCTTTAGCAGTAATAGCACGGCAATCTTAGAAATGGTTTGAGGAGTGTAATATGAGATCTGTGGCGTTAAAATGTTATGCTTGTTATGTTTTGACACTGTGGATGGGTGGTAAATAAATTACACTTGTTTAACATTAACGAAAAAATAGTAGACTTGCCAAACCGTAATCGATTCTCGGATGCCGTATAGCGATGTGGATGGGTGGTAAATAAATTACACTTATTTAACATTAACAAAAAAATAAGTGTAATTTAACATTAACAAAAAAATAAGTGTAATTTAACATTAACAAAAAAATAAGTGTAATTTATTTACCACCCATGCACATCGCTATACGGCATCCGAGAATCGATTACGGCTTGGCAAGTTCACTCTTTTTTTGTTAATGTTAAATAAGTGTAATTTATTTACCACCCATCCACAGTGTCAAAACATAACAAGCATAACATTTTAACGCCACAGATCTCATATTACACTCCCCAAACCATTTCTAAAATTGCCGTGCTATTACTAGTAAAGAACTAACCTCAGAAAACGAAATGAAAGCCAGGTTTGAGTATTTTTCGTACTCAACAGACACTACGCACGGTTCAGTAAACAATGTATCAGAAGTGATAACGTAAAATGAAATTATTCATTTAAATTTTCATACAATATATTCGTCCATCACTATTTTTAGCACTTAATATCTCTAAATAAGAATGAAGGTATATTACTATACTACCTATGTGAAAATATAAGTGATGGAAGTGCCTCTATTTCTCCACGAATCAGAAAATTGTACTGTAAAAACATTTACTAGGATAATGGACATATTTTCCTTCGTTTGAATTTGAATTTATTTTGTTTAAAATAGGGTAGTCAATTTGTATGCAACGTGTAAGTTGTAAACAGATTTTGGTACTTTATATATCATAAAATAGAATAGACATAAACGAGTATTTTAAAAAATATACATATTTATATTTAGTATTCATTGAACTGAATAAACACTGTTTAGTAAACGTAGATCAAAAAATTAACATACTTATTAACATGCAATAATTGTATTTGCTCCTTCAGTAATACCTACTGATAATAAATATAATATTATAATATAACCTGAATAATTCTAATTAACAATTTTATTTACATAAATTATGTATATATATATATATCTATTTAATAATTTGATTTACATAACTGATATAAATATAATTAATAATCACCACTACCATACATACACACATCCTTACTTCAGGAAGTAGAAAATGCCTGTCAAATGCAGGCCTGGAATTTTTGAAAGAACACACAATTTTGTGGCTCTCGAGTATTACATACCTCTATATGTTAATTATGTTATATTCTATTACTCTCTATTACTATTTGTTGTATTCTGCTATATTTGTATTTTATCACATATAAATTATTGATTTCGTGAAATAATGACAGAATAAACATGATACCTTTATTTTTTCGTTTTTGACACCAGTATAAACTTGATTTTTTAAAGTGAAGATACACTACACTCGTTTGTTAATATTTGTGTAGTATGACTTTAAAGGGAACTGAAGTCGAAGCACTTGCACGTCAACATTTTTCGAATAGTCTAAGATTGTAATTGACGACTTTAGAGGAAGAGGGGTGCAGCTTAATTTTGTACTTTTATAGAGTTATGGCATGCAATATACGTAAAAAAATTCTGCATCGTTTTGTGCACGTTTGATGCAAATCGGATAACAAATGATTGATTTATTGCAAATTTTGAACATGGACCCATTACCTTGCTGCAAGTCAGGGAAACATTTTCAATTAGTGTTTTTTCTTCTATGTTAAGTCAAAGCAATAATTTTATAAACAGTTTTTCTAATTTACTCGAAGTTGGTAAAGATGGAGCTGCACCCTTCGTGCTCCAAGGTCCTCAATTTCTTATACTCTCGATGGAGTGTAGAAAAATGTATTTCTTCATTAGCGGATATTGCTAATTATTCAGCTTTAAACATGCATAGTCTGTAAGAATTTCACTTTTTCTGCAAGTGCGTTATTAAACCACAGAAATTGTGGCTGTTAATGGTTATTTATTATAACTTTCACATTTCGATTAAATAATGATTATGCTTTCCCGATTCATTGGAACATAAATAGGGGGTAGGGGGGGGGCTGTGAATCATAGTGGTAGAAGTCCAAATTTTAATAATTTGAGATAATAACAATTTTTACGTCTCAAAGGCTCCATCTGTTTACTTTCATAGTGAATTAAGTCATAACTTCATTCTTAACTGGGAAATAAGAACATGTCTCTTTAGTACTTAACTAACAAGAGCATAGCGTTTCGAAACATACTGGTGTAAATCCGACTAACAAGGAGAGGTTTTTAGCTATCCGTCTCCGATTACTTTGGTTTTTGGATATGTTTTAGAGGACCAAAAAATAATATATGATTTTTTATATTATCCCATTTTCATATTTAGGGGGTTAAAGCACCCCTCAAAGTTATAAGATTTTTAGGTAACCCCCTCCGATTGCTTTGTTTTTTATATGTTTGAGAGGATCGAAAAATAAAAAATATGTCTCTTTTTATTTTTGCCCATTTACACTTTTAGGGTGTAAAACCACCCTTCAATGTTCATAAGATGGGGTAGGGTAAACTCGGGTAAATTGGTGATACAGGTTATTCGGTGATACTTTTTCATTCATCTGTAACTCGAAATTGTCTGACTCAATTTAGATGGAACAAAGGCCAGCAGATGGCCTTGATCTTCTAGTTTATGTTATGGTAAAATAATAAGTAAATTGAAGTTAGTGTGACAGAGTCATGTATGCACAATTATGCACAAAATAACAATAATATAAAATAATATGAATTAATATGAATCAATATGAAATAATATAAAATAATATAAAATAATGTAAAATCATTTAACATAATGTAAAATAATGTAAAATAATGTAAAATAATGTAAAATAATGTACAATAATGTAAAATAATGTAAAATAATGTAAAATAATGTAAAATAATGTACAATAATGTAAAATAATGTAAAATAATGTAAAATAATGTAAAATAATGTAAAATAATGTACAATAATGTAAAATAATGTAAAATAATGTAAAATAATGTACAATAATGTAAAATAATGTAAAATAATGTAAAATAATGTAAAATAATGTACAATAATGTAAAATAATGTAAAATAATGTAAAATAATGTAAAATAATGTAAAATAATGTAAAATAATGTAAAATAATGTAAAATAATGTAAAATAATGTAAAATAATGTAAAATAATATAAACAAGTAGCTGGTGAACATATATAGGGCCAGCGAGTACTATCACCGAATAACCAGAGTACCTACGTCATGACAACGTAATTTTGTATATTTTCAATTAAATATAATTAGTAAATATCTGTTAACCTATCATTTGTTTCTCTGATGTCTGGCCTATCATTGTAGCCTAGACTCACTTTCAGAATATGTAGGTAAATATTAGCAGTTATTAGAGAAATTCTAAAACTATCACCAATTTACCCGATTTTACCCTACAAAAGTTCCTATTGTTTTATACTTAATTTAAAATATATACATATTTCTTATGGTAGTGTTTTAAGCCTTTATATGTGTTCCTACAACTGCAATATATACCTACGTAGAATTTTTATAATACAAAACGCGAAACATCATGCGAGTGACTTACATTATGAATCTCGGCTCCCCATGTACAGGTTCCGTACAAAATTCTCTATTCCACTGTGCTCCCAAATCGTCCAAACAGGGGCATTATCCTTTTCGCGTAGAAATTCAAGGAGACCCAGTACAATTTGTATTTCAAATAATTTTTCCTCGGATCTGGCAAGAGCTCGCTCCGGCGCCGGGTGAAAATCGAGGACGGACGCGTTTCAGGACCCACCGCGTGACCCATCTTCAGCTTTGAATATTTCTTTAAAGCGCGAGGGATGCCGCCGAGGCGGAGATAATGAATTCAGTGGCAGTCGGGCTGATGTGCCCGCATACATACATGTAACCTGGCTACGCCAATATGAAGAGTAAAATAAGATGCGGATCACCGTTGGGGGATCGATCTCTCACTAGGGGCGAGGAACGTAAAGATTCATGTCGACCCAGATGCTGCCGCCACGGAGGAAAAAATTTGATGGTTTCATGATCGTTTTTCGCAGCTTTCGTCCACGAGCTTGTGTAACCTCAGTTCTGCACCACAGGCTGCTGCTAACGGTATCGTTATCGTTAATAAATATGTCGACAAGCAAGCTTCGACCCAGCTTTGAAAGGCTAATATGAAATATACCTACGACGTGTTTTCGAACGCAAAGTATAATACAGATTATCGAAACTTTTTTTAAGAGCTGACACGAAATGCTTGAACGTTGACATCTTGAAAAGTTGACATTAAGAAAGGGAATTTCAAAATATTATTTGCTTGTTTGAATCAAATACATCGAGGAATTCATCATTTTTGTTGTGATAGAGTAAAATAATCGCAACCGTGATAGACGTTGCACAAAGTTTGTAATAAAACACCCTTTTCGAAAATTCTTATTTTTAGATTATGAAGCTTATGCAAATAGAATTTTGATTTTCAATAAACTTTCATATTTTAGCAAATTTCTCTCGCAGTGCAATTTTCTAAAGATACGAATCTACGTTCAGATTTTACTTGAGACATCAGCTACAGCTAAATGTAAATGATGGAAACTGTCGCGAGAGATAAGATTTTTGAAAATACTTTATTAATACTTTATTTATAAATATATTTTAAAGTAAAAACGCCCCAAAATAATTAAGAATTTCATTTATTATGTAATAAAAAATATAGAAGATACAAAATATTGCAGGAAAAAATTATATATTACATAAGGACTATCTTTTAATGAAAATTTTTCAGCACTTGCACCTACTTCTTAAATTTAAATGAACCTCTGTTTTCTTTTTCTAAATAAATTGATTCTCTTCATTATTCTACATATAACTGTTCTAAAATATGACCATCGAGAACGAAATTCTTTATAAGATATTTCGTATTCTATGTTCGTGTATATTGCACTTGCATTATTGCACATAAAGTTTGCATCGTAAAAAGATGATCCTCCTTATGACGTTCAACTTTTCCGTCTAAAAATTTCCTGCATCTTCGCGTAGCAAAGGATTAAACTGTCCCAGTTTTCAGAATCACTCTGTATAATAATCGAATACTTGTCAAGATACCTACATACGCCAGTGTATCTCATCGACGACCATCAGCCGCATCTCAGAGTTGGAACAAAGTGGCACTACGCAGAGGTCGACCGAATGCAACGCGAGCCGCAGAATGCATTTCGCAAGCAACGAGATTGTGAAACTTAATTAGGATGAAAATAGAACCGGAGCAGCGTATATCGTGATGTTGTTATCGTGCTACAATGGGCCTGCTATTCGGGCCTTGCGAATGATGTTTTCGTTGAACACAGTGTCGTTAGACTGTTGTCAAAAATAGTAGAATTTAGCTACTATGTCAAGGCAATTAGCGCGCGTTGCCAATGATGCAGAGGAGATGCTCCTCTTTCATACTACCGCTGATCTTTGCTCATGGTTTGAACGTGTTGATAGGTTTTGTTGTCAAATGGAGCCAAACACGTGGTCACAATTTACGATAAAGCACTCTGCAATGAATTTTAAATAATGACTCGGAACGATGCATTTACATTGAGTATCTACAATAAAGCACTTGCTCAATGTAAACGCGTTGTTTCGAGTCATTTCCTAAATTTGTGGCACTGAAAAAGGGAGCGATGGTAGATTACAGGGGGGACTGGCATGGAAAAAGAAAATAAAAATAAAATGTCTGATGTGGAGAAAACAATCCAACAGTAATTTAACTTGGTTGGGGGATTTTAGTATGCTCAATGTATTGTTTAAAAGGTGTGCAAAAATATTTTCATTTGTTTCTTTGTGCGTTGTAGAAACATCCAAAAATACTAATACAGTGAAAAATAGCATGAATAAGCTTTTCAATTTTAGGGATGATGAACTTTCAGCAGAGGAATTGCAATTTTGGAAAATGGGGAGAATTTGTATCGGACAGTGAATTATATATATTAAATTGAAATATTTCATATGTACAGTGGTGGTCAAAAGAGAGTTTAAAACTCATATTTTTACATGTTTGAATAACTAACTTGATACTGGGCTTTAAGTATTAAAGAAACCACCCAATCTAGGGGATATCAATTTTACGGTATAATTATTTTTAACGAAACTATGTTATTCTCGTTAGCATTCGCAGTTTAAAGTTTCTTTTCCATAAATACCTATGTGTGTGTTAAAAAAGAAAAAATGTATTTTTTAGACATTGTCCAATTTCGATTTGAATATTATGATACAATTAAGTTCTTGTCTAATTGTAAGTGCAAAAACGTAAATCTTGGCCAGGTCATTTTGATTTTTTGAAATGGAAACTTACGTTTTTAAGTTCTTACGTATGCATTGCATTTATTGACGAGCAAAATGGCCATATGAATGTCAATCTCGTGTATCAGGAAGAAAATAAAAGAATAGTGGGTAAAAATTGAAAGCGATCAATTATGGCGAATAGGAATCAATAAATATTCGAAATAATATAATTTCAATATGATGTTCGTTATTAAATAAAATGGTCTATTTACTGGTGGCATACCTATTTGTAACCGGATTGGAAATTTAAAATTAGACGCGTCCACGTCGTGAAATATTTGCCCGTGTCTGACCACATACAAGACGTTTCTACTTGCTATTCATGTCTGCTAAGGAAACGGCTCGTGAATAAAGCAGGAATTTTTTCTCATCTACTTGCACTTCCTACTTTTCCCTTGTGGCCTTCGTATGATTCTGTGTACAATCATTGTAATCGCCAAGACATAGACAATAAATTTGGCTGTATATTTATAAATATGTGTTGCCACTTGGAAAAATTGGATCTGAATACCGCTATCGCAATAAAAATTGACTGGATCACATAACACACCCCTCTCAAAAGTAAATGATTTCTATTATCACGAAAACTAAGTATCACACATAAATACAGAAAAATATACAAAATGTTACAAAAATGGCACAAGTGCATGTGTCACTGATATTACTTTTCCACTAAGCCCGTAAACATGAAGTTACACAATGTTGCATAGAATGTTTAGCCAGTTGCTTTAATAACGCAATTTGTGAACATAAAATATGATATTTTCAGAAATATTAATTTTTCGATATCTGCACCTTAACACTTGTATACGTAGAATGACGAAAAATATTAAAGTATGTGCGAAAGAAATATAGAATAGAGTGGGGCTAAAAGTCCGACGGGTAAAAAGTTCCGAATGCAAAATCTCCATTTGTAAACAATCGATGGAATATTGCAGCATAACTATGTTGATGGCAAGGGTAGTGGGAAGGACCGCAGAGTCGCCAGTCGTTTTCGTGCTTTCGTGCGTGTCATATGATGACGTTGTCATTGTGTATATCAAGAAGCGATAAAAGTACGCCTTTTGTTATATTATTCGAAGTAAACTACAATGTAACAGAGTATAAGGTAAATACGTTAAGATTGTTTGTTCTTTTAGTAATGTGTTTAGTAATTGTTTATTTCTGAATAATAATATTTTCGAGCCTATATATCGGCGAAACTATATGTATAGGTGTACCATTGGGGCAAAAAGTCCCTTACTTATATTATTATTTTTTGTTAAAGAAGTCATGTTAAAATATTATAAAGAGTGGTTGTCCTTGTTGAAGCAAACCAATTAGTAAAATCATAAATTATCTATTTTTTTTTTTCCTGATCTTTTTATATTAAAATAATTTGAATTTAAGAAATAAACTTGTGCTTAAAAGTGAGTTATATCTTTATGTTGAGCCATGATTATTGTGCAATTTTTAATTCAAGCTAAATCTGTGTCCTGTATTTTCATTCTTTTGTTTAAAAAAAGGTTGCCGTAGTATTTCCTTGGAATATTGTATACCAAAACTAAATAGGTTTAATAAATGTATGTTCATTTCAAAAATGTTTTTTTCTTATTTTCTTTCATGTTACACGAAAAGCTGGTTAGAAGATATTAAGGACTTTTTACCCCAAGCAATGAACTTTTTGCCCCTTGCCCGGGCAATTGAATTGACACACATTTTGTGATATAACTCAACAAAAAATAACACTATTAACCAACAACTTTGTGAAAGTAAAGTGCAATAGTTGTAGTTTATACAAAATAACACCGTATATCTCTAGATTGTCGTTACTAAATTTTACGTAAGTTTATATAAAAAACGGGACTTTCAGCCCCACCCTACCCTACTTGCCGGTGTATCAATTTTATTGTAGGTTTCCAGCAATGGAACTCAAGAGGAATAAAACATCACTCAATTTGATATAAGGTAGAATACTGGTAAATATATTGTTACGTAAAAGATATACTTAAAGGTACAAAAAAGAACGCCTGTTTGCACGGAGGAAGCATTCTACCGACTAGAAGTTAAGCACAGGCATACAGCGCAAGCGGCCGGAAGAGGGGCCCAGCGCTCTCTTGCGTCAGAAGAAGGCGCGGGAGCTACGAATTCCAACAGATGTATCTTGTGAAAATAATATTAATCATGGAAGGATAGATCTCGTTTAGAAAATAAATGTTTCCTTCTACCAATTTTTTCCAATTTTACACACAATACAAAAGTATTCGAATAGTATGGTGTGAATTATAAATCAAGTTGTTTAGGTTCATTTGTCAGCGTGAAATCTTGTAAGCTAATTTTGACCCACTTCACACCATACTATTCGAATACAGCAGTCTTCAAATAGTATTCGAATATAGCAGTATTCGAATAATAACATTCGAATATTGAAATATTCGAATAATAACATTCGAATACTGAAATATTCGAATAATAACATTCGAATACTGAAATATTCGAATAATAACATTCGAATACTGAAATATTCGAATAATAACATTCGAATACTGAAATATTCGAATAATAACATTCGAATACTGAAATATTCGAATCATAACATTCGAATACTGAAATATTCGAATAATAACATTCGAATACTGAAATATTCGAATAATAACATTCGAATACTGAAATATACGAATAATAACATTCGAATACTGAAATATTCGAATAATAACATTCGAATACTGAAATATTCGAATAATAACATTCGAATACTTGTAAAATATTCGAATATTAAATTATTCAAATAGTCCCAGCCCTATACAAAAGACCTATAGCAGAGCCCAGTTTTTAGAATCGCCCTATGTAATGTCTCATTTATTCCACGAAATGACAGTAGAGTTCCATTTATCCAAACATGTCAGGTGTCAAAGCAGCTTGGATTCCAGGATGACCATTCATTTCAAGCCGAACTAATATTTCAAGACAACGAAATTTATAGGCGAAGTTTGGAGAATTATAAATGGGTTTCATAAGCGATACACTACGTACTAGTAATTACACAACGGACGAAACACTCTGTGATATTAATACTCGAGAGAGTTTCATGGAAACAGCCGCGTGCGTGCGTAGCCCCGCGCGTGACACTGGTAGCTGCATAAATTGATGTAATGTTCGAATTGTATAAACGATAAACAGAGAGCTTTAGGTTGAAATGTATGACATGTAACATCTGTACCTTTCGGTGATTGTTCGCTAAAGACACCTGTGGTCACCTACGCGTACTAACTAGGATTGGTGCTAATCGAATAATTGAATATTCGAGTGTCTTCGTAAGTACTGGAATGAGACGAACATTCGTCGAATAGTACAGTATTCGGATATTATATTCAAATTAAAATTGTATTTGAATAGTACAGTCGCCTTACAACTTACTAACAATAATGGTAATAATAATCAGAAGAAGACGAAGAAGAAGGACTACATTTGAATATTACAATTCGACTGAAGCCCTACTTCGAAGTATAGGGCGGTATTGAAATATTTGAATACTGAAATTTTTATTTTCCGATACAATTCTGTATTTACACCAAAGCAAAATTTGTCTAAAACATTATTCGATTCGGTAAATAATTTAGGGTTAATTTGAGAAAGGCTATTTGAGCTAACGAACTTTGACGAAATGCTTCACCTTTTTAAACCGTTCTAATACTGTTTAATGCTCTACAAATTTAACTTTCGAATGTAATATTCATGTTTTTGAAGATTCGACTTATATTATACAATTCAGCTCGTTCAAGTATTCAAATACAAGCCTAAATACAATATTCGACTTCTGTTTGATAAATATTCAAATACTATAATGTTCGAACTTTATTCGATGTCTATTCGAATTTTACTCGACGCAGATTCAAATTTTGTTTCATGCACATTTCGAATTTTGTTCGATGCACGTTCGAACTTTGCTCATAAACTGCTCGAATATTCCTCCGAAGAAAAATTCGATAAACAAGTTCCAGCCCTAGTATCAACCAGCGTAGAAGTTGCGTCACGAGATCCGAAAACTAGGCTAAATACGATACGAAATATTCACTATGCATTAAACTCGTTCCAACGGTGTTGGACTAGAAAACAGATTGATAATTAATGGAAGTTTATTTCTGCTGCAATTTATCAATTAGCTGCCGCAGGACGTTGATCGCTAAATTAGTTATTCGTTGGACGACTGTCGGATGCTCGACAACAAGGGGTTCGTTAACCATTAGCGCGATGCAGTTTGCCAGTTACCCAGGTTTCCAGAGAGATTATTTAAATTTTCTTCGACCGATATTGCAATGTTACGCTTTGTACGACGCGACAGCGAATGGGAGCAAGCAGTGTTGTAAAGGATGTCAACAGTTGACATAACCGTGGCATCTGGCCTGATGAAAAAAGGAATTGAGATCACTGAATAGGAAACAGACTCGCCTAGCGTAAACAAGTGGCTTCTAATGACGTAGTCAAATATTTTTGGATCTAATTTTTATAGTGACAGTCACCAAGATACGCTTCAACATTTCTTTTAACTCTAATTTTCGATACTTTACTCTCGACACTACAGTTTCTGCAGAATGGGGCATCACAGAACTTTGTCTTTTTCTTCAAGAACATCTCAAAACTCATTTCTCAAATCACTGAATTGAATGTAGGAGGCTTATATTTGGAATGCTCGATCTTCAGATTTAATCGCTCTAGATTCTAGATTTATCTGCCTAGGCTCTAGAGTCTCGTTACATCAGAAACTGCAGAAGAATGAAAGCCACACCAGATTCCTGCAATTGCATTAGGTAGAAAGTTCAAGAAATAATTAATTTGTGATGGATGATAACTCTGATGGAGCACATGGGAAATTACAGTTTCAAACTGAGTATGCAATTTCTCGGTTAACCCTTGAATAACAGATATAGGCTTTAAGTTTTTATACTAAAGTTTGGTCCCTTTTTAATCTAAAATTTGTATTTTTTATAAAGAAGTGATATTAACAAGTAATAGGAAATATAACTACTCTATACTTATACATATATTTTGTACAGAAATATGTACACACACTTTATTCAGGCAGTTGGTTTAAATTTACTCAAGAGTAAGTGCACCTATCGCCACTCGTAATATCTCGTAAAGTAAGTGCTGACATGTGTTGGTAATGAACTGAATTAGTAGCCAAACATGTGTGGGAAGACACACTGTGGTTGCAACGTCAATTCAGCAACGTCTAGCATACGAGAAGTATATATTTTAGTGAATCTTGATAGTGTAAAAATTTATTGAACCGTGACAATTTTACATCACATTCGCAGAACGTCTGAGTTAGATAAGTTTAAAAGGGGGGGGGGGAGAGGTATCTAATTAACGACATACTTAAGATTCCAACATTTTGGTTAACGGAAACAGTTTCTTTGTGTTTTGGCCAGCGTGGAATCAATATTGCCTACCGATGGTTACAGTTTCAGTGTCGTATTTGCTATATACAAATAGGTGCAGTACGAAGAAATGTATAATTTTTGAACGCGTGAAGATAAAGTAATACTTCTTTTCTCTTTAATGAAGTAGAAGTTCTTCATTGGTTAGGTAACATTGCGTTACTTACCTATATGAAGTAATACTTAATTACATTAACTAATACAGTAATGTTACTTACATTATTACTGTTTAAAATTAAAAAAATTCAAAAGTTATACATTTTTAGCCGCTGAAACACTGCCGAACTTCATTTGCCCAGCATGTAAACGTGATTGTCTTAAAAAGTAGTATATAATATAAACATTTTGAAATTGTATTACTTTATTTTTATAATAAAGGTATTTTATAAACATAATCCCAATAAAAAAAGTTTGGGCAAAAGCTTCCGAAATATTCAAATGGTTAAAAATAATAAATACACATAAATAATTAAAACATCATAAATACACGAATTAATCAATATATCTCAGGTAAGGCGATATTATGTGCCGTACATGAAACACAAACAAGTTCTTATTTATCTAAGACTAATTAGAAGCAAAATTATGAATTACCCTTCATTTGAGAACGATTCGAATTTGGGTAGATGAAATTAGATGCAGTTACTCTATGGCCTATGTCATCCAAATACACGGAGACTATTAAAACACCCATGATCGCTAATTATCACACAACCAATTAGATGTATTCTAAACAGTTGCATGAATATGTAGAACGATTGAGGTGGTAAAGTGCTTGTGAGAAACAAATCGATGCTGATGTGGTATGAGGTGCTTACTAGGGCTGGTAATATTTGTCGAATTTTTCGGTATTCGAATACTCGAATACTTCAGTTGCTCAATTATTTGGCGAATATAATTCGAATATCCAAGTATTCGAATTCTGATGTATTCCAATAGTATGGTGTGAACTATAAATCAAGTTCTTTAGGTTCATTTGTCAGGATGAAATCTTGTGAGCTAATTTTGACCCACTGCACACCATACTATTCGAATACATCAGTATTCGAATAGTATTCGAATATAGCAGTATTCGAATAGTATTCGAATATAGCAGTATTCGAATAGGTTCGAATATAGCAGTATTCGAATAGTTTCGAATATAGCAGTATTCGAATAGTATTCGAATAATAACATTCGAATACTGAAATATTCGAAGTTTATTCGTAGCATTCGAATACTGAAATATTCGAAGTTTATTCGTAGCATTCGAATACTTGTAAAATATTCGAATAATCCTAGCTCTAGTGCTTACATCGTTGAGCTTAGAAACAATATATCAGAGGGATTACGAAACGAGACTGGTTTTCAGTAAAAATTTTCAATTATGTATGAGTATGTATGTAGCGTTCTACGTCAAGACTGAAAATCTGGCAAAGATCGGTCGATTTAATAAACGATGACATACAAACGTTTCAAACACCAGGTCGTCCGCAACTAACAAGAAAACTTAACATCCAATCTTGGGTTTCGCAGCCTCTGGGGCCTGACACGTAACACGAGACATCCTCTTATGCATCCTTTTTCTGAAGGAAGCTCAGTTCACCCATGTCGATATTAACCCTTTGACGTCGTATTTTTTTCGTAGCAATGTATATTGTCAAGTCTTATCAGGATTTTTAATAATGACAACGTGAATAACGAATGGGAGAATTTTCAATATTGCACGAGACCCCCGAACTTTAAGAGCATTTTTCAAGGTGATGTCATCTGATTTCGAAGTTAGAAATAATTTGTTTGTTTGTTCTTCAAATGTCTAGTAATAAAGTTCACAAAGCTGTTTTACTGTATTTTTTTCCGTTTCTTTTTTCTTTCATTCATGAAAATTTGTTTTGACCGAAGGGTACTCTTAAGCACGCGTAAAATAGAGATTTGCAAATTACGAAGTAAGAAATCTTGAAAATATTTGTGCGTACAAATTATAAGAATACTGAAACTTCGAGCTTGCTGTCGGTGCAATTTTAATCGCCCATCCCTTTTCTCTAGTAAACATTTCTGCTATTGACCGTTCCAAAAAAGGAAGAAAACGCGCAAAAAATCTCTCTGGCGTCCTCACTCTGCCGGCTATACCTACGGAACGAGCAGAACCGCGACCCAATATTTGCCTTTGGTAGCTTTACTTTACGACTTCTTTAACGGCGATTCCATATGAAACTAAGTCCCCGCCCAACTTTTCCAATAAATTTCAATTTCCGTGCTCTCATTTGCCCCGCGTTTCTTCATAGCCCGCTCGACCAGGCAAACAATCTCTTCCTAGCAGACCCGCGCGCATCCCGTGTCGTCGAATGCGCTGAGAAGCAAGCTCGGCACATGCGTGTACGCGTGTGTTCTTAAGAAAGAAGCTCGAGGAACAATGTAACCATAAATCAACGAGATAAACCGAATACAGTCCGATGCGATGCACACGAGCATCCAACTGTGATAATGGATAACATAAATCGATCGACTTTAGCCAGGAGAACGGCGACTTCGTTTCTGGCTGTTACGTGCCGCTTTAGAAACACCCTCGCTGATAGGTAGTGCATTGTTCAAACACAATCGCGCCACTAATACAATATCGTTCAAATTCAAAGACAGTGGCGACCAACCGCGGACCATTATCTCTTTAACTTTCGCATTAATGTATGGCTAGTATGCTGAAGGGTGGAGCCTCCTCTCTTATATGCGTCAAGTGTTGGGCTAATGTCGATGAAAAGTTGTTGTGGTGCAGAGTGCGGGCTGAACGAGGCGTGGGAGTTTCAGAAAAATTGTGCCTGTTTAGTAGCAGGATGCAGGCGACTGTGTTTATAATTTTTACATTCAATTTTCCTGTTAGGTATAATTCCATTGCTGGGAATACTGATAATGGAAATATGTTAAGTGATTGGTACCTCCTTTTCCTTGAATTTTACTTTTTATGCAATATACATAGTGTGTTCTATATACACTATATTTTATATATTGCAAGTAATGACAGTTGGTTTTTTTATAGGGGGTAAACACCCCCTGTTTTCCAATTAATAGTCGGAAAGTAAATATTGTGCTCCAAGTGTGTTTTGAAATTGAAAGAAATGAGGAAGTGTATACTCAACGTGTGATTCTTTGGAAATCACTTTTAAAAGGCGTAAGGTTTGGCGAGATCTTCTATATTTTGAATTGAAGTAGCATAGATAAATTATGGATATGAACGTGAATCTTTTGTTTTGCAACTTAGTGCCACATCAAACGATAATAAAATTTAGATCGTTTCTGAAGCGGATGCCATGATATAGCGGGATGTTGCCCAAATTCGTTAGACTTTTAGTTCAAATATCCGGTGTTATTCGGGTTAAGGGTGTATAGGACTATTGGAGTATCGAAAAATCGATTTTTTTTTATTATTAATCTTGAAAGTGTCATTCTTTGTGAACATTTACAAAAAAGTTTCATGTGGAAATTCGAATAATTATGGAAATTACAGCGCTGAAGGTAACTGAGTGTAACGCCTCGCAGAGTGGTATTGGCATAGGGCGCTTAACTTTGAAGCCGGTTTTCTCGAAACACCATTTTCAAAAACGGTGTACATCATAACTCTTGAACCAATGAATATTTTCACTTAAAATTTTAACTCGAGCTGTAGAATTCCTTTCTCTATCGTGTGGAATTTGCGCATCAACATTGGATGTTTGTAAAACATTATATAACTAATTAAAGACATTTTTTTCCCCAAAAAATGTGGGGTAAAATTGATTCGTGTGTAACATCTACAATTTTCGTTTAAATTCGACCAACAAAATTTCACACGATAACTATTAGTGTAGAAATTACTCACCCCAAAGCATTTTGCTTTTAGATAATTGGTTCACCTGGGACTATGTACACCGATCACAGCTGCGCGCTACGCGGGACCGTCTTTAGCGTCAAATAACTTGAATAATTTTCAAGATTCTGACAATTTTTTTATTTTACATTACTTGTAAAAGCGTACATAAAAAACTGTGAAGAGTGTCGGTACGGTGATTATTTGGTATCCAAGCAATCCAACCGACAAGAAACCGTCGATTTTAGTCGTTCAATAGTCCTATACCCTCTTAAGGCAACTTTTACAATGAAAGCAACACTATTAGGTATAGACGGCAAATTAGTTGATAGTGTTATTAGAGTTATCGAGAAAGGCAATAGTATTTTTTCATAGTTTATTTGTTGTCATTAGGACAAGAAATTTAGTAGAACCACATATCCGAACAGAAATTGTACTAAATGCTCGAGTGATACTCTAGGGTGGCCCTTATTTATACGTGCCGAATTTTTTTCCGAATTTCTTTGATGTCACCCCCTAATATGGTTCCATTTCATAAAAAAATATTCCTGAAATAGATTATTGCAATCGGACAACAGGAAAGGGTGCCGAGCATAAAAACGTGAAGACGTAAAATAATTGAGATAGATTTACGTGTGCATTAATTAAGGTCCAGCCCACACAAGATGCCAGCAATGTTTCTCTCAAATATGGAGAAAGTGCAATATTCAACATAGTTCAACTTTAGTCTAAAATAATTTTTTCTGAAGTTCAAGAAAAATCTTGAAATTAATAACAAATCCGGTACTACGAAATTGGTTCGTGAAGGTTATGAAGAAGTAATTTTTATTAAAAATTAAAATGTTCTGAGAAATACAAGTAACGCGGGAGGCTAAATACGTATATTACCAAATTTACTGCACGCAAAATCTCTACGATATCGATATCGTTATTAAAATTGAACGCACCTGTTACATTTGTGAACGAGTTGTGCACTTCAAAGAATGAAATGCCACAACGCTCGCGAGTTGTTTGCGTCATACTACAAATTAGATTTTATTACCAGAAATACATGTTCGCGCTGTTCCCGATTTGTACGAAAATATGACCAGTTTTTTTTTTTATTATTAAAGCATTCCACATTCGATATACATTTGGGTACGAATATGAAATATTGCTAAATTACAAAAACAGAGACGTTGTGTCATGAATTTTATAACGTTATCCCAATTGCCATTTTTTGCATGTGCAGTTGCAAATGCAACTTTGTGTAACGATATCGAACGATTCGCGCGCGTTGCATGTTTATACTGATAGCTTCTCTGCATGGCATGCTAATCTGAAATCAAGCCCAAAAAAGGAAAAAGAAGAAAAAATAGACTAGGTATATTGTATAACTGCGTTGTTTCATTGGATCAAGATATTATGTGAGATCTTACGCTACAGGCGGAACCAAATCGAATGGTAATTTATAGTTATTGCGAGGGCTAAGCAGGCTAATTGTAAGCTATCCCCACCATCCTATTTAATACTCCCTTCCACACTCAAACTCTGATTTTTCACGCAAACTCAAAAGTATATTATATTGCATTTCTAACCCTTTTATATTTTGACATGACGTACGAGTAAGACTCCTTTAAAATTACCTAATGAATCATGAAAAAGAAGATATAAGTCAATATTTTCTTGAATTTTCGTACTGTATATATATAAACTGCTGGCTAAAAATTTGCGATCGTGAGCCAATTTTCATTAAAATCGTATCGATGGTTGCAGCATTCTGTATTTCAAACAATTTTAATATTTTAAAAAAGAATTTTTGCTTCCACTTTAATTCCCATAATCAATTACAAATTTTTGGGCGACAGTATATGCAATTAGAGATTCGCTATTTTGTTCAGACTGCAGCTTACGATTTAATATGATGACTTAGTGCACAAATATTGTATGTTCACTTTACCGTTTTCGAGAAAAACAGGTTTAATCCTTTCGCTGCGTTCTTCGACTACAGCCGAACGCCGCTACATTCCCGTTAGATGCGGATTTGGACTATAATTCACGCATTAAAAAATGTATTTCCTTGTACTGTGATAAACATGTAAAATGCAAAAAAAAGTTAAAAATTAAAACTTTTTTATTAACACTTTTCAAGAATCGTCCGAAAATTTACATACGCAGCGAAAGGTTTAAACATGCAATGATGCATAAAATTACGGGACATCCAATAAACAACAATATTATTTTTGACAATTTTATGAAATAGATATAAACCTGATTTTATAGAGCGCATACAGAAACAGCGAAGAACTATTTGTTGCATATAAAAACCAGGTTTCTCTAAAAGTGGACATACAATATTTGTGCAATAAACCATCGATATGTGCACAAATGTTTTATATTTAGCATTTGATTCCAACATTTCGTCTCTTTTTTCATTATTTCCATTCGAGTTTTATATCATATTTTGCACACGAAATTCTGAAATTTTCTGATCGATTATACATTCCAAGTAAGTAATAAGATAGTTCCCGCCTGTTTTATATTTCATGACCCCATTTTCTCATAAATTCTGTCGCTGTTTCCACATTATTTCATCGTTCGAATGAAAAGATCTACTTCGTTTTGCAAGAATATTCCATTACACAATAATTTACGGTTTACTAAGATATCTTATTCAAAGCACTTGCAATACAATTTCATCGAGTTGAAATAAAAAGTATTAATACATAAATATTATTTTTAATATAAAATTTCACAATTCCCCCATGCAATTCCTATAAACTGTAATTAATTATCGAAAATTTGAAGTCTCTTCAGGAGCCTTAGTACATTCTAGTGCACTTTGCAGCATTACATTGCATTCTATGCACTTTCTACCATCTACTAATAAATCATAAAAGCCACTATATTCCTCTTGCAAATCTTCGGTTTGCCAAAGTAAACACGATTTTTCGTGGCGCGCGTCGTTAGAGCCGCAGAATGCGAAAACGAGCACGAGGCTAGTCATTATGCGTTTACAAAGCGTAGACAATTAACAAAGGCCCTGATAAAACAGAGAGCTTTCCGATAGCGTTCGCCGTGGCGTTTCCCGGCGAAATTTTTCTTCGGCGCAAATTCATTGAAAATGTTACTCGTGGTCCCTCAACCGCACCGTGTTTACACGAGAAAACATGCACGGCGACGCATCATCGAGCCAGACACGAGGACGTTGGAACTTTTCACTGGTATATTTTTGTAAATCGGGGGAATTTGCGTACGCTGACACGTATCGCTGAAATTCTTTCGGGCAGATAGAAATGCCCGCGTTCGGGACGTCAGTGAAATGCGAAAAACGTAGCAGCGATAAGCCGCGATTTTTCTTTATCGTGGCTGCTCCGTTCACGGCGAAACGGAGAGGCATCGTATTACCAGAGTTATAAACGATCTTTTTACTATCTGAGCGGACAACTTGCCCCCTTTATAGACACGGGCGAGGAATAATACTGGGAAATGGGAAATTTTGGAAGGCATCGGAAAAGAAAAATGTTCTCAAAGCATGATTTTGTATTCATTCTGAAATTAGAAACTAGTAATTGAAGACCTTGGGGCCAACTTCAAATATATTAGAAAAAACTGAATATAGAGTTATTGCTTTCCCTTCACATTGAAAAGAAAACACTAATTGAAAAATATATATTTTCACATAATAAGTAAGTAGTAGCCATTTAGTTGAGAAGTTTTTATTTCTATTTTTGCCGATTTCTATTTTTGCTCCAGCATTCGCATTGCGCAAAACAGTAATTGATGGAGATTAAAAATTTGCAATAAATCCATTTGTTATCGGATTTGCCTCAATCGTGTTCCAAACGATGAAGAATCTTTTTTTACATATGTATATTACGTATTGTAACTTAAATACTGTAAAAAATGGAACTGCACCCCTCTTGCTGCAAGGTCCTCGATTATCTTCTCTTGTCTACATATTGTTGCGAGGACCGTGTATAACTTCATGGTCTACTGAAGCACGCTTCCGAAGTTAATCTCTACCGACCGAAATTGTTATTGATTAACCGTCAGTCTTGGACTGATGGCATTCGCGAACAGAATTGCCAAACTAAGCTCTGCACTGTTTGAATAAACTATTGTATTGTATTACTTAAATTGTGTTATACCGTTATAACATGAATAAATAAACATGGCTAACGAGGTGACCCGCCGCAACAATCTATAAATATAAAAGTCACAATATGTATGTATCAGGGTGGCCCTTATTTTCAACCTGCGATTTATTTTGCTCTCGCCCCCTAATATGGTTCCATTTCATAAAAAAGTAGTCTCCGAAAAAGATGACAACAGGAAAGGGTCGTAATAAGGCCTTAAAGTTTATAATTCATAAATGGTTAGAATTTGAAAAAATTCTCAAAAATGGTAAGCCCTATCGAAATTTTGTTCAAATAAAATTAAAAGAGCATTCAATTTTCTACAATTACTGTGTATATATTTTTTTCGTGCATCCAACTATTTTTTCGATAATAGCGTTTGAATACAGAGAGGCCACAATACGCGCGTCCCACCTGTACAGGGTGACGTATCATAACTTATTTAGGGCTGGTACTATTTGTCGAATTTTTCGGTATTCGAGTACTCGAATACTTCAGTTGCTCAATTATTTGGCGAATATAATTCGAATATCCAAGTATTCGAATACTGATGTATTCGAATAGTATGGTGTGAATTATAAATCAAGTTCTTCAGGTTCATTTGTCAGGATGAAATCTTGTAAGCTAATTTTGACCCACTGCACACCATACTATTCGAATACATCAGTATTCGAATATAGCAGTATTCGAAGTTTATTCGTAGCATTCGAATACTTGTAAAATATTCGAATATTAAATTATTCGAATAGTCCCAGCCCTAAATTGATTTATTTATTACTATTCACGGGATAAATCCTTTGGTACAAGGAGATATAATGCGGGGGGAAATGATATGAATATGAAAAATATACATACGGAAGAGAACGAAAGAACAATAGATATATAAATTTAAAAGTGAGCAAAGAATAAAATATTATATTATACCTTCTAGAGAGCAAATTAAGGATAATAGTAATAAAGTAAAAACAACTATTTATTCTTAATTTCTCATTTAGAATTCAATTCTTCCGAAGACGTGTGTACACACACACACACACACACCCTCCTCCTCCTTCGCCTATACATTGGGCAAAAATGAAACACGAGAAGGATCTCTTCTGTGAAAAATATCGGATAGAGAGAACAAGCAACTAATCTCAATCGAATGCGTTGCTTCAAGTGCTTGTTAAAGACATCGCCACGCTCCTCAAGCTAACACTATTTATTCCACAATTGGCAACGTGGAAAACGCAGAAACGCAAAGGTGAACGAGGTAGTTATGGAAATGCGCCGTATGACTATGAACATGTATATTCAACATCAATGGAAATCGTGTTCGTAAGAAATTCCCCAGTTTTCGATGTTTCCAGCAGTGTATCTTCGATGACACATCGAAAATAGTTTGGGCTCTACCAATGACCCCAAATTATTCGATAAAGTGCAAATAACGAAAATATTAATTGTTAATTATTGTTAATTAAACACAAGTGTTTCACTCATTTTTTGCAAGCGTGCGAAAGAAACTGACAATGTAAAAGTGTTTACCACTGTCAGTATAGCCAGTAGACCAATTAGTGTATATTTATTTAATATAATATTTTTTTTAAAAGTGTAACTCGTACAGGGTGTGTATGATTAAAATTCGAAGAAACCTCAGCGATTTCTCGTAAAAATGATCATTGCATTTCTATACAATATAATAAACATCACTCAAAATTTATAGAAACAGTTTAGCATATTTTAATATGTGTCCAATTTGATTCATTGGCACCAATGTATGATATAGTATATTTTTCGTAACACTCGACCATAAAAAGTGTTACGAATTCAAATGAAGCACATAAAAGTCCTGGAAATATTATTGCGCGGAAATAATAAATAAAACTCGACATAAGAACAGCACTTTAAAAGAATAGAAAAGATAATTTAAATGGACGACGGTATCGCTCAAAAGATTAAAATTACGAATACCTGACAGCAGTCGGCAAAGTGTTAAAATTAAGCCACGGTTAAATAAAGTAAGGTTGCCAACCGTACTAGAATATCTATATAGTATTGTACCATATTTTTGTCTATTGTACCTACTATATACTGTTAGAAAAAAAAACAGCATGTAAAAATATTATATTTCCGACACATCCATAAAATTCTACAATTATTACTTATTTTTTAATTCTGTGTCATTCTACATCAAACCTTTAATTTGCCAATTTAAACTTTAAATTTCTGAAGGGGTCTTAAACAAGTATAATCTATGATCTGTTTGTCAAAATGTACATAAAATAATTTCACACTTTCTCTCTATTCCCGTCACTTCAGCTTTTACAAAGAGGATTTTTTAATAATGAATATGAAGTGACGGGAAGAGAGAAACAGAACCAGTCTATCTCTCATAAAAAATGATCTCCTCGTATACATATGTTTAATTTGGACTTTCAGTGTAATCAACCATATGACATATTTGGTAAATCCGATAAATTAATTAATAATGCAAAATTCGCAAAAAAACATTTAGAAAATAAGATGTAGTTTTATTTTGTATCACTTTCCTCTCGAAATATATCTTTACACAATGTACTATATTTTTTTTAGTAAAGTATTATATTTTCCTGGAGTAAAATTGGCAATCCTAAATCTAAGCGCCACCTTCATAGTTCCGATGCAACGTGCACTTCATTGAAGTGTCATTAAAGTGGCGTTCAAATCCAGGCATCTACTGTGACACCCCAGAAGCCAGAAATAGAAAGCTAAATCGAGAGTCAATAGGCGAAAACCGGAGTGACAGTAGCCTAATCATTGGCCAAGGGGGAACTCGTTCGAGGAATGCTCTCTACAATGACTCGTTCGGTGAAACGATACCCTCAGTGCACGATACACGACCTGGAATTCACCGAACATGTTTATTTTCTTGTTTTCGTCCAAGCAGAGTGGCCGCTGGCATTCAAACAAGATCGTTTAGAGGACGCATTCCGCGGGATTGTTTTCGTTGCGTTCGCACCATTTTTTTCGTGTCGATCGAAGGAACTGGTCTCTGCATCGCCGGCGACCGAACCGCGGTGCCGAACGGCCGAGGAGAGGGGGTCAGTGTCGCGAGCGCGGGACATATAAATATGTAGAAAATAGAAAGACAAACGGATCCGTTCTCGAGTCTGACTACGGTAAGCAGAGCTTGGCCACACGTCTGCTCGCTCTGTCGCCTCGATTTACAGTTGCACTCTGTTCCGTTGCATCGCAGCTGCCGTTCCTAACCGCGCCAGTCGTTCTCCCCTCGGTATTAGAAGCACGTGGTCACGGAGAGCGGTGCATTGGCGGCGGTCCATCGAAAAATTAATGTAACGTCTCCGACACGGTCGCACGACTGACGCTTATTGTTAGTGTCGCTCTGTTTTCTTCACTGTGAATTCTCACATACGCCCTACATTTATAAGGCGCCCCAAAAAATGAAGCTCGGGAATTTTTCAGCATGTAGTATTGTACTGAGAACTAGAGTGACCACTTTTGGGGGGGAAATACAGTATTTTTGTGGAATCTTGAAAAAATATAGTATTCTCAGGAAAGTTTAGGAAAATAAAATGTACAGATTTATTTTTTATTTTACTTATTTTTTCAAGTATATTTCTTGTTCCTTTGTGCTTTTAGTACCAAGGAAGTATTTTTTACAAAGTTACTATACGAATTTCGGCATTCTATGTCCATACTTATATAACTTAATAGCTCTTTTTTTATTAATTGTAGCTTTATTTCTATCTTCTCGCCATTTAATATTCACATAAGAGTAACTTAGACATTGTCAGTTAACCCAAGCTGGCCATGCATAGTGTCGCGTGATGTTAATAATTAAGAGTACGTTCTGAGCACTGAGACTCGCTGCAATTAGGTTAGCTTAGTTAGGTTGACAATTAAATTTTTTTTTAATTATCTATGAACTGGAAATATTCTATTTTACGTAGTATATTTTGTTTCTATAGTATATAGTACAATTTACCGAAATAGATATAGTGCAATACTATATAATATAGTACGGATAGCAACCCTATGTAGAATGTCCATTATTTCAACACGGTTTGATTATTTTAACATTGCTCCATTAATTATCTGAACTGCGCCTAATTATTTGAATATTGTTTGATAGTAGGGGAAACCTGTACAAAACCACACACTAGGGCAAAACCGTATACCGTACTTCTTCCTGAAAATAAAATAATTCCTGACGAATTACGTACGCTCCAATGAATTATTAAATTTATTCTGTGTCTAAGTGCTCTAATCTTATTTTCAACTGACTTTAAGTGGACTATATAGTGTTTTGGTAATTACAATGTAAGTTACATGAAGATATCTATTAACAGTATATGTTTCTATTATATTTTAAAGATCGTGGTCAATTATTGCCATTTTTATATTTAGCTGTAACCAAAAGTATAGGTGTTTACCTCTTGGGGTACCAAAATCGTACCCCGCTATTTCAAATAACAACAAGAAGAAAACACCTACTCTGAATATACAACCCATAAGAGCTAAAAACCAAAAATTGATGAACAAAAAATGGAAGCCAAGGAAACGTAGAGAAAATAACGTTGAAAATAATTTTTGTATGTACATGATGTGTCACCTGAATAGCTTGTACAATTTTTGAGATAGGAAGAAATGTTTGAGGCAAAAGTTGTTTTCTTTCGAGGGGCTCATTACGTCGTGGATAGAACTATTGTTATTACTTTAAATCGGGGCACAATCCGAAAAAGAACAGGTTTTGTTTGATTGTTTTAAGTAGCCTGAGTGGATTCTTCAATTATACTTTTGTTATTTTGGGTTGTTTATGAAAACATGTAAGAAATACCGTTTTCATTACATAATTTGTTTTATAATTTAAAAAGTTATGGCCCCAAACTTTAAGTATACAGTTTTGGACAGATTTCCCCTAAATTCGATTATCAATGCATCCTTTAGCGGAGCATTCAATATTCGAATAGTGTTATCTTGTAAAGGAAGTACCCTAGTAAATGTCACGACTGGCAGTTTCATAAAAATAAGAACAGAATATGAAATTTTCGGAATATACAACAGGAAAGCCGGGAAGGTATTAATATTGGAAATAATTAACGAAACGTATAAGAGATAAGAAAAGAACCGCAAAGATTATGTTGGTGCGAATATTTCTATACCTTCTGGCACGTTCACAGTATCAAAAACAGTTTTAAGGCAGTAAAAAGTGGAAACAAGGACTTGTTACTGCTATATATTCACTTTAAGATTTGTTGCTAGAACGATTGAATACTTAAAGCGCGAGGCAAAGGACACCGTGCAATTCCAATGCAGTTTCTGGTTAATAAATTTAATACCGCATGATGAATGAACGTTCTCCATTGTTGGAACGTAATCGTTCGACTGTCTGAACATCTTGTTTTCCAATTAGTTCGGATAATCGAGGTTCTCCTGACTCGCAAAAGTGGGCATCAAACATCCCGTCGACATACGTCCTCGAGTCAGAGTTGTTACAGATGCAGGCAATTTATTTTATTTGCGGAAACGAACTATGTATCTATTACGTTATCATGCAAGGTTGATCTGCAATTCTTATACTTATTTCGTCAGTAAAACTTTTAATTTATTTATATCGAATTAATTATGTAAAGGTTTTACAAAGGCGAGCACAAAATTCTTGTGTAAGGTTGTGAATTTCTCAAAATTCCAAATAAAACAAATGCTCTCACCATTCTTATCAACGTAACGATATAATCGTTAAAAAACAGTCTTTTGTATTTCTACATAACCAGGCAATCCATCGAAATAATTTATTTTACATTTTGAACTCGGGCTTTTACGAGAGTACATATCCTATCCGCGTATTTAAATAATTAATTAATTAGATATTTATTAATATTTTATAATTAAAATTTGTCTAGTCTGGTGCCAACCAACCTACACAATATTTATTAATATTATTAATAATAAATAATATTATATAAATAATTATTAATATGTATATATTCATTATTAATAAATCTGGTGATACACCAAATCATGAATATTATTATATTATTACTACATTATAATTCTTAAATAAAACATTGAGTATATAAATTTTTTCCCAGTTTATAGATGAATTCGGCTGCGGGAAAATTAAAAAAATCGCGAACTGTGCAGAAATGTAGCTCAAATGATGCTAATAACGCAACTATTTTTTGATTCGGCAATAAAATGGTCTTAAGTGTGAAAGCACTCCCCCAAAGAAATTGCGAGTATTCATATTATCGTGAATATCTGCAAACCCGTAAAAGATATCGAGAAAAAGTTCAATTCAAAGTTTTATTGCTTTCGATATCTTACAATACGGTGATAAAGAATTATAGAAAAAAGGCTGGTGGAGATATATTTTGAAAACAATAATGTTTTGCGCGAACTCTGTCGCCGCTTTATACGACATAAAGAAACATAGAACTTTGAATTTAAGTTCTTTTTGAAAAATTCATCTGAAAAATCACAATTTTTCACCCTCAGGATCGTTTTATTGACAAATCAAAAAATAGTTCCGTTATCACTTGAGCTACATTTCTGCAAAGTTTCAGATTTTTATGAAGTTCAGAATTGTCGAACTTCCCTTCTCAGTATATTCACATCTTTGAATCTGAAACATTATAAGCCTTAATTTTCTGTTATCAAGATCTCATAACTCAGAATCCAAACATCTTCTGTAGAGAAACGAAATAAAAATCTGACTGAAAATGGATAGCTATTTCTATCTTTACTCTATCGAGACTGACTTTTAGACCTACACCTGTACATTTGTTGCTCATTTTCTTCTGCCCCACTATATGTATATGCACCCCTGAATTCCTTGACTTTCATTTTTAAATCACCGTCTGCATTTGTCTGTCACTATAAACGCAGCTGCGCCTTGGGAGCGAGCGCCAGAGGCGATTCACGGTTATTCGAGCACCTAATTGTATAACGGGTGCCGTACGACAGGTCGACGAAACGTAAATCCCCAGCCGCGACACAACTGTCGCCGTGAATGATTTAATCGCGCGGCGAGCACGGCCGATGTTATGCGTATTGTCGGCCAGTTATATGACCGTCGATCACTCGACGTTAAATGAATTTCGTGTAAATTACAGGGGCCTACAGCGAGCCGTTCGTCACGCGTGCGCTTTCGCATCCACCGCGTTAAGTATATATCCTACTGTGCATACTATCTTACTGTGCACCCAGAGCCGGATTTACCTTTTCAGGGGCCCTAGGCTGAATATTCCAGGGGCCCTCGGTTTAATATAAAAAATAAAATAACGCTGATTTCATTTTTTTTTTATCACAATACTCGTGTAATCTAAATAAGAATTTAATTTCAAAATTAACATTGAATATCAAAACTAAATATAACATTAACCCTCGGCCAGATTTTTGGATAAATTTTTCTGAGCTAAAGTTTGAAAATGGTAAAATATATGTTCGTCCTTGAAAATTAACATTTCAATTATCATCATATTTGAACAGTAGTACCAGTTTCAATGATGCCTCAAAAATATTTTGCCCTGTGTAAAACCCGAGGGTTAAAATCATTTTTCTAAATGTGAATTAGTTAATTCGATATATATAACTGTCAGACTGTTGGTTTATATTATTTGTATATTATACACTATCTTTGTACTGAAGTATTTAAGCTGATAATTGAAAACAAGGATTAAATTCGAACAAGACGAGTCATTCACCTTTAATCATTTTTCAATATAAATGCGTGGAACGTTTCTAGTCGAGAAGTGGCCCAGGTAACAGGTCGACGCACTGATCGATATATAAATAAGTAAATAGCCAGTTCGATGATTTGGCTGATGAATAAATCAGTAAATAGACTTGTAGAATCTAAACGTAACGTGGACAAGCATAAAACTCAGGAAAAAGCGCGCAGAAACGAACACGGTGATCAGAGACGGAAGTAATAAATCAAGATGTGTGTCTTCCGACCAACTATCTGATAATCCTGAGTCACCGAAAGGTCTGGCTGATAAGTTCCGCCTGGCAATTATTTCAAAAATATATTAATTGTCAGCGTACTCGTCTTCTCCTCCCAGTTTCAAATTACTATTTACTCATCTATTAAGTACACAGGTTCGCCCTCAGAAATTGCATTAAAGCCTTTTCATACGGGACACTTTTGTGGCTCGCGCCTAATATCTCGAATAATGTTCGTACATTTTCTATTTTTTTTTTAAAATAATACTGTTCCACCAACTGAATTCATTCGAAATGTGTCTCATGTGAAAAAGCCTTTAATGTAAAAAATCGTTCAAACTAAAAGTCGTCCACCAGCCTTATTTAGGGCCTTTTCACACGAGATACTTGTGTGATATATTCTCGTGATAGAGAATATATTCTCTGTAAGCGTGTTGGTTTGAGGGAAATAGATAAATATAAAAAATGTGAATCTATATTCCAAATATCAGCCGTGAACTACAGAAATGTTTCGTGTGAAACACCTTTATGTTTTGGTTTTCGTAGCATACGCTGCATACACAGTGTCCCAAATTATGGGACAAGCCGAGCATGCAAATTCATACTGTCAAATGAAATCGAAAAGTTCTGTACCACTTTGTAATCAAAGGCTTCGTTTCCAAGGCAAACAATTGAAATTCTGGAGCCTGATTTCCGGCGCAGAGTGTATTTAAACGTCAGCGGTACACTCGCCATCCAAAACCTGAGCAGATGAACCTTCACGTACACTGTAAGGTTAACGGTACAAAGTGTCCCGACGGAAGAAGTTTGTAGCACATATTTCCATTCATCCTAGCAATGCCTCACGCATCATAATGTGCACGCCCTCCTCACGTTGCACTTTTAAATATATTTTGCGGCCATACAAGATGTTCTTTCAAGAGAAATTCGGTTACCCGGACATTCCAATTTTTATGAAATTGTGCAGGTTGTAGTGTAAAGGACCTCAATAGAAGTATCAGACTATTTTTTGTTTGTGCCCATTTTCGGTTCTTCGGTGCGGCGTGAAAACACGCCTTAAAGGTTAATGTGTGATTACCTACTTTTCTGTATATCTTGAAAACTATAGTAGATATAGAAAAATGATTACAATGAAAACTTCACAGCTGTTTGTGCTCTATAAAACTGTGCAATAGAATTGTTTAAATTTTAGAATGGGGAAGGTTTTTTATTTAAACTACAAATTTTAAATAATTCGATTACATAGTTTTATAGAGCATAACTATCGTTGAGTTTTCATAATAATCATTTATTTATATCTACTATAGTTTTCAAGATATACAGGAAAGTAGGAAATCTCACATTAACCTTTAAAGGCGGGATCTCCTAGCAGCGGCAGGTCGCTGCCGGTGCAGCTAGGAGACCCCGCCTTAACGGGTGTTTTCACCCTGAAGAACCAAAAAATTGGCACAAATAAAAAACTACCTGATTCTTCTACTGAGATCCTCAACAAACCTGCACAGTTTCAAAAAAATGGAAATGTTCAGGTAATCGAACTTCCCTTATTAGTTTCAACCGTAGTAGAATTTGTTTTTTCAGTTCTTGTGATTTCGTATTAAAAGAGACACTCGTCCTCGTTGCGTGCGCTACAACTATATGGATACTTCTATTCTTCCTTGGAGAATTCAATGTACACTAAATCACATTAATACATTTAACGGAACTGAATTTGACGTCACTGAATTTCATCACACGAACTTCGACTATCATCCTGACATATCAATAAAAAGTCGCGAATTCTGTTCGACTTTAAAAGGAATTGGGGTCCACCTTGAAATTCAGAACACACAAAAGATGTAAGGTATTAGATAAGAAGAGTGGAAGAAGCGGGAAGTGGTAGGAGTTCCAGCATAATGTTTTGGTCGTTGCGTACAAGATTTATGACGGGGAGTTGTGGAAAGGTGTTATAAGGTTTGCGCTGCTGGTAAATATACCTATTTTGTAACTTTCCTATCGCTACCTTTTTAGTGACCATCTGGGTAACATTTATTGTAGACAGCTTAATAACGACAATGGCCAGAAAGCTAAACACAGAAGGCAAAATTTGGGCTTGTTCCACAGTCGTATAATTGACCTATTTTGCTTGCGTTTCTTAATCACTCATTCTGCACTTTCTATGTGTTGTAGACTTCGAGATAATATACTGAATCTCGCTCGACTGCTAGATATGTAAACGGAGGACGCCAAAGGCTCTTAAGTACCAGCGGAGTGTATTTGTGCAAAAAATGACATTTTTTAGTTATGCGACTATTAATGCCAAGCAGCGATTACGTAACTAATATATGCATTTCTTGGCATTAGCGTATTTTAACGCCAAGGCAACAGAGGTGTTAAGGCGGACTCACACTCAGTTACTGACACGGACAAGTATGATAGTTTTTACAACTGACACTGGCGCCACTGAACCTTGGCGGAACTGATATGTGCGATTCCGCCTTTATCTTACATGCTTAAAGCCTCGTTTACATTTGTCAAGTTCTATTTCAAGGCAAAGAGGATTGGCGTTCGTTGGGCTAAGTAAAATAATGTCTTGAAGTGCCTTCTATTAGTCTGTATGTAAGCTGAGAGAAAATAAAAACTCTAAACCCCTAAACCCTATTTCAAGGCAAGACGACCAGAGTTCGTTGGGCTGTATAAGTGGAAACTTGAAATGCCACGTTTGGTATAGGGTTTGTATTTTTGTAACTATGCTAAAGAAAGAATAAATCTATCTATCTATTTCAAGGCAAGTAATGTTGCAAGAGTCTCTACTCCAATTGAAACTTGAAAGAAACCTGGAAGGATATTTCAAGTCAAGTAAATACCAGGTTAACATTGGTTACGTAGTTTCAAATTATTTGAATTCAAGTGACTTCATGTTAAGTAATGTTGTACTGCCAATTTTTAATATTTATTTAGTTACAATAAACTCAATTACCATACTTCAAATTAACATTATTTATTAAGTTCTTCATGGAACTGATATGCAACCGTATACAAACTGATAAAGACACTTCATTTTTTAATAATCCTTCCTTGCCAAGCAGATATTATTTTATAAACAGGGTAATGCGGCTTAACAACATATAGTTTAGGGGAAAAACTCTAGGAAATCCCTAGTAACTATTAATACGAGACGGTACTACAGTAATTTGATTAATGTGAACGAGACCTAACGCCTCAATGCATAAAAAAGCCAGCTAGACTCGAGACGATATTTCGATTCCTCAGCGTCAATCAAATAATTCACTGCTTATACCATAAAAAACGAGTCTATGGATTGCAACGCAACGTACGATTTTTATTTATTTAACAGAAAGAATTTTCATATTTCTGCTAGCCCCATAATTTCGAGACCGAATCACCGCAATATAGCCCGTCCGCAACGTGTTCCCTCCAAACTCCCGTAAACACAAAATGAGATACGAGGAGAGATAAAAGGAGATACGATGGAGAACGGAGTGACGTTGGTACGGATGAAAACACCGACCAGGCGGAGAGCGCACGGTTGACGTTCGTTCGTATGGGACAATAAAACGAGGGAATGTAACAAGAAATACGGGTCAACACGGGCGTAGAAGCGTGACTGCCTCAAAGGTTCATTCGCCCGTCGCGTATCGGTGCCCTGTGTCATGCGAATAAGCGAGTCCTACGCGCCGCGTCGATGCTCGATAGATCGTTAGCGTCATTATAATTCCATTCACCCGCGAGAGTAGCAGCCGCGTCCGGGATGGATAATCTGGACGGTCACGTAACATTTATGCAACGAAATCGTGGATTCGCGGTGCGCGTCACGCGACGACGATCGCGGGACCCGCGCAACACAGTATATATACAGCAATGTCTCGAATGAAGGACGGGATTTCAGGCTCGAAATAAGTTGATCGCTATCCTGTCTCCGCTCCTTCTGTTGTTGCCGCGGCGAATGAAACAAACTGCGCATGAATCTCTAGAGAGAAATAGATGGAAATTCCTCTTGTTCTACGCAATAAGATAATCAAGGCCAGCCGCGAAAACATTCTGTCTTAAATCTGTACAGTAGTGCACGCTGAATTCTTGCAAGCTGAGGGCCCAGCTGTGACAATTGAGCGGGGAGGTAGATAGTTATTCCAGAAATTGCCCGTTGCTCCACATAAGTATCCTCTGACTCGCCCGTCTCTAACAAGAGAACACCGCAAAGCTGCACTCACCGATTGGAACGCAACTTTGTGTGTTTATAGAGTGACTCAAGACAAGAGCAACGGTAAGTTTCATTCGTGCCCAATAGCCCTTTATGGATGTGAAACCTAACCTCAAAGTCAAATAGGCACTCCCACCTTTTCGCGTATTACTCCTGAAGTACAAGAGACAGAAAAATATGTTTCAAATAAAAGTTTAATGGTGCACTCAGCGTTGCGAACTTGCGTTAATAAAATTTTGAAAAAAGTTTTTCTCGTCAGGTATTTTTTTTTAAACTCTTTTGAAAAATGTATTAACGCCAGTTTGCAGCACTTATTGTACCATTAAACTTGTGTCTGAACTTTTGTTCTGTCTTTTGTACTTTAGCAGTTATACGCGAAAAATAGCAGTGCTTTTTTGACTTTGAGGTTAGTTTTTACGCCCTTAAGGGGGGAAGCCACTGTGATGGTCGAAAATGAAGGCTATTTTCAAGGCATTTTTTTGTAACGTCCTATAAAAATTTTATTTCCTACTGGAAACACATTTTTAGAAAGTAGTAATGAAGCTTAGAAATAATGAAAGCTTAGACATTGTGTCATTGACACAAAACTATGCACCTTTGTGGCCTGCGAGCGCCTCTACCGTCTCGTTTCTTGGCACTTAATTGTGAATAACGTGTCGTAAATCTATTACGAGCAACGTGTAGCGAGAAATCGAGGTAGTAAAATTTAATTGAGAAAACATCTATTTCACACCCCTTCTGGACTTTGGTTAGATACATACTGCCTCTTTAACTCAAACTATTCAAATGTGATCGTGTTTAGTCCGGGTGGATTTAGAGATTTGGCGCCCCTAGGCTAACAAGCGTCTGCCACCCTTTCCGTAAAATATCATCAACGATTTTAATGTCAAAGAGTTGGCACAATATTAAAATTAATTCAATGTGACAATTCACATTTGACTTATTGCTAATTTGCTACATGAAAAAAAGTAAATTATTTTTAAAATTGTCTCAAACCTCTGTGTTTAAAGATCACTCGAGCAAAGCAGCTAAAATAAAAAACTGGTGCTATTAAATCTATTAATTTATATTTAATATTTTATTCACATTAAGCAAATAGGTTGCCGCCCCTCAAAATTTACCGCCATTTGGTATGATTTTCATCGTACGAAACAGAATTATTCGAAAACGGTTTCATAATTTGTACGCTAAAAAATATTAACATCTTATTTCGATGGCACAGAGTAGCTGAGTCATCATCGATGACATGTGTAGATAACACGAAGCCTCCCCCGTGCGAGTAGCTGCAGGAACTGGTGGGGATAACTCAGTGATAATTAAGCGAGCGATTCTGCGACAAGTTAGCGGGTACCACTGTATTTTCGTCGGCCGTCCCGAAGCTTTGAGGGGACGGTTGATGCCACCGAATCGGGTCAGGACGAAGAAAGTTCCGTGGAGTCCCTCTCGCGCGACAAATTCTCAACTTTATGGATCCCCGAGACTTGTTGACTGGGCACTATTTAAAGAATAAGTGGAACGGTATATATCGGGCCGGGTTTCATGGCAGTTTGCTTCACTGCTTTCCACCAGTTTGCGACCATTCGCGCTCTATATAAATTCTTTGACTTTTATGCACTCCGTGTGCTCTGTATAGCCGACTCTCTTCGCGTGCTTAGGATAAGTATAACGAACTGCTGGCTACAGGGAAGAACTCGGCTGTTTCATTATGCAGGCAGTTGGAATATGGATTGATTGAGTTATTTCGCTGAAATTGGGTTCTCGATGAAGAGGTGTTCCAGCCAGTTATCCCAGTTATTTCATCTCACAAAATCTGATCAACCTGAGTTATAACCAAAACGTAAAACTCGAAGTAAATTTGATACTAGTTAGATTTTCTATCGATCACAGTTTGATCGATTTACCTAACTATAAGACTCAATTGAAGTATCCAAGTAATCAACAGCTTTCTCCTGCCTAAGCCTCAGGTTTCAGAATGACGTCTACAAAATGATAAGCCAAAGAAGCGTAAACTACAACTATTCTCAAAATTATAAAATGCAAATAATTCGGGACTAAACTGTGAAACACGACAAAAGAGATCGCCGACTCAAATATCTCTACCGAAATTCCAATCCGGATTCTGTGCTTGCAGGTCCCCTGATTCAGCTATGTAGGTAAAATATTTGAACTTTGTACCGTCCAAATTCTTATAGTTGCTACCATTTTATGCTTGCAGATACATGTCGCGCCCCGTTCAAACTGTATACCAACGTTTCATCAACATCGTAACTAGCTTCATCAAGCTGACACTTTATCAGCGCATCATCAGCCCCCTAAAGTACCTCCCCGAATTAATAGCAAAGGCTGAAATAGGCTTCCAAAAGGGCATAGTTTAACCCACAGAACCTCAAACGCTACAACTACAAGCCATTTTCTCATCAATAGATCCTTTTCCCCTAATGAGGACCGGCCAGAAGTGGAAATGAGCCTTTCTAACGAGTCCCAGCCCAAATCACAAGCCTCAACGATCTACTTAATTACCTCCCTCCTTCTCAATACAAATCATCCCTCGTTTTCGTCGACAAAAAGGTTTAGTCAGTAACGGAACAAGTGACAACTGTGCAGTTGCTAGGAGCATAAGCTTAATGCACGAGAATGGCCGCCAGCCGCTGTTAGAAGGGGAAAAGAGACACATTTGCGTCGCGCAATGCCGAGATAAGGACGCATGGGTATTGTTGGAAACGATAACGAACAGATTCAACCGTGGATTCGAGCTTTTCTCGCTTTCGCGCAGCTGCTCTTTACGGGACTGAAAATCGATGATCACACTTGGTTATCAATCGCGCGCGCCTCGAATACAAAGAACGTGGTCGGCGATTGAAATTCCGCGGCGGCGGCGCGGCTTCGAGTTTCTCGGGCATTTCGAAAGTGGACGTGCGATTAATCCACGTCCGTGGTCGTTCTCGCTCGCTCGATCGTACCGTGAATTCAACCAAGGCGGTTGCCAGCCTATTGACAACCGTGTCACGGTGTTTCGAGACGAACACTCGAAAACTGCTTGCCGTTTCTAAAGGATGCGACGTATGTACGCTGAATCAAACGCCGCGTGCCTGCGCACTCCGCGTTCAACGTTTCGACATTCATCGATCAGCCGACACGCGAAGAGTTTAATTAATTAAAGTCGTTAATTAATCCTGCCAATTATTAACTCATGTGCGTGAATGAGAGAGTGTGCGAAACACGAATGAGAATTTAATCGATCTTTACGCTGCGATCGGTATTTCACTCTATTGGGATTGTATAGATATTTTTTTATTCATGTTAGTAAATGGGAGGACATTCTTGGAGGTTCTTTAGGAGAGGAAATTATGTTATCGATTTGAATAGAAGAAAGAATTTGTTTTTGGGTTTAGGTTTTAAACATGTTTTGTTAAACATGTTTAAAACATGATAATGACCGTGAAGTGGAATATTGTGAAATAAAATAAGTAGGATAAGTCCGGGTGAGATGGTCATAGTTTCGTTTAGAGTCTGATACCACCAACCTATTTGAAATAAAGCAACGAAACTGATGTGGAACAAAACTTCAATCCTTTGTCTACATGTTCGTTGATATCCATAAACGAAAAATTATTATTTAATATACAAATTTTACAAATGAAAAAAAAATGTCATTGCCCATATCTCTCTTAATGTCCGGGAAAGATCCGGTCATATGTATGTTTCAGGCTAACAAGTTGTGGTCCTTAACTGGTTATCTCAGATTCTTTCTAGTTTTCGTCCACCTTCGTTTTTTCCCGCTCAAGATTTCTTTGGACTCTTGTTGTGAGTCTTCTAATCCGCATGTATGACACACAGTATCACACTCTGTGAAATTTTCATGGGCCCAATAACCACGTGACTTACATTTTAGCCAATCTGTTTTTTTTTGGTTTCAAAATAATTTTCTCCGAATTTCACTAAAATATCTGAAAATACATCAAATACAGCTATGGCCAGTTCTCCTGCACAATAATTGACCATCTTTCCCTTAAAGGCCTGGTAAGATAGGCATTCCCCTTTCGCTTAGACTAACAAACGTAACCCCGAATACTTTAAGATTAAAAACACACTAAACAATGCACTATCGAAAATACATCTTGAGAATTAAAAATATTCAGCATAAATAACACAAACAAGGTGACCAAAATATTGATCAAACATTTTGAAGCGCTAGCTTAAATTTTACAGTGATTTAAGCACTAGCTTAAATTTTATGTGAATGTTTCGTTCTGTTTGCGGCGGTGTGAACACTGTTTTTGTTCGTGTTCGCCTTGGTGTAAACCCGGCATAACGAAACACGGTACCCGAACATATAACGGGCCACCACTGCAGTTTCTAGATTCTAGTAGATACTTTGACTGACTCATCTTAATTACTTCTTTCCCTCTTCTTCTTTACCATCTTGTTTAATTAATTTTCACTGCACCATATGACCCTGTTTCTAGATACTATCTAGGTAACTAAGAAAATTATAAATCTAATCAAAGTTTAATCCTCAAATGATAATAATGCAGCGCAGGATACAACGCCATTTCATCCAATTAATCTCTATCAAACTGTGTGAAGTGAAAATTAGCGAAGCATAGCTATTTAGTGCGCGCTCTTCAGGGACGAAAAGCAGCCGTTACTTCGGTACAGTTTGGAAAATTATTTCCGATGGATGGGTTAGGCTCGTCCCATGCGAATCGCTGACGCGACGTTCCTTGAGGGGGTAAGTTACCCTCAAAATCCTGGAAAATTCGAGTTTTGGATCTTTGCATATTGCGCTACCTACATCTTTTCTACGTATTCTAAACACAACCGGGCGAAATTTCAAAGAGTAAAGAAATTACAGCCAAAAATGTGCGAGCCTGCAGATGAGGCTGTGCCCCACTTGCGACGAAAGAAGACAGAATTTAAATCAGAAGAGAAAGAAAGGCTATAGAGGACCTTAATCTATCGGAGGAAGGTGTAAAGCGTGGACCAGGCATGCATCGATTGAAATCCGTAGGTAGCAATTATTAATGCGTAAAGTACGACAAAACTGTATGTCCAACTTTAATCGTGATTTCCCATAAACCGCGTTTTCCAGGTCGGTGAACATAAGATTTCGAAAACCGCTCCAACCATTTGAATGAATATATGCAGGGAGATACAGGAAACTATCCTCCACAATATGTGGAGAGCACATTTTCAATATAAATTCTTAAAAGGAAGATAAAAAATATTTTTTAATACAGAAAAAGTATAAAATCATACATATATTTTAACATAAAATTGTATTAATTTTTTTATCAAAATTCTGTTGCCGACACAAGATAGACATTGTTTTACAAATTATAAAAAATGCACCTTTAATAACTGCTCCTGCACGAATCGAGTTTCGTTATTTCGCCCTCGATCGCCAAAAGCGACGCATTTGCCTACGCGACGTCGTCGATTGAGATGGAATTCGAGCGCGGATACGCGCGGAACACTCGTTTATTTTATAGTCTAGGCACGTATCATAGATCCAATAAGAGATTGACCCGATTTTTATGCCGTTCGGTCGCGAGTCGCTTTCGAACGGACTGGCAACTTTCCGCGGAAGATAAACTGCGCCCGCCCACCTCGCCAGACAAAAGATTTAATGGAGGTCTCGGGATAAACGTGCCCCGCTGCTAACAGAGCTGTCCAAGTGTCCGGCAAAAAGGAAAAAGGAGTCAACCGCGGGGTCGAACGTTTCGACTCGGGCCGAATGCCCGAGCAGCCCGAACATGAGGGAAAGTTTGCTCTGCTTCAATACTTTGAGTGATCCAGATTGACTGTGTGTGTCTTCAATTTACTGAAATTCAAGTGACATACTCGAATTCGAGCTATTTAGGAGAGAAGAGGGCTTCGATGGTTCGAAAAGCAGGATAATTTTTGAACGAATTTATGGAGAATTGAATGCCGGGTGTATTGTTCTCAAATACTACAGACATGTTCATTGGCCTCCGGGCAATGTATCACAAACTTTTTAAGGGGTAACACCGCTCTAGAGGCAGAAAAAGAAGACCTAAATTTGACAATTTATTTTCTGAGTATGACAAACGGAATAGAATTTCTTTTCAGAGGGTTTATTTAACACATATTGAAGTACGAAAAACAATTTTTTTTTTATTGCCATTTTCATGCAAAATGGCGGCAACAGAGCCCGTCGTCGAAAAAAGCTTTTTTGAAAACGCCGCCACGGGAGGACGGATTTCTCGGCATGTATGAGTCCTGGAACCAAAAATATAAAAAATTTATAATCTATATACAATTGGCTTTGGAAGTACGTAGCCGTTTTTTGATTGAATGTAAACTTTTTTTTTATGAACAATTTAATGCTCATTTTTAGGGCAAAGAAGATTCATTTCTTAAAAAGTACACCATTTCCACAAAAATTGATTAAAAAAAATAACCCTACGTACTTCCAAAGCCAATTGTATATAGATTATAAATATGTAGGTACCTTATAATTTCGACTGATTTTTACAATCATATGCAGTTGTATCACATTTACCATTACAATCGACAAAATCACAGTCAAACGTACAAAACGAGTATTCAAAATGAATATTTTTCAGAAACGAAACGTCGTATGGAAAACTTTAATTTCATATGTCTCATGTACTTCTTCCTTTCAAACTAGTAGTTTCAAACTACTATTTTCCTTTTTGTATCATCTATTGTGAAATACCCTGTATATCGTTGGCCCCATAGATTTTCATCTCCTTGATATAAAAATGTGTCTTACATGAGGTAAAACAAAGTTTCATTTTTGTTTCTTAGGCCACTGTGAAATCATAAAGTTCCATCCCGATAACTTGTCATCTTGGAAAGTGGGATAAAGTTTTTCGCGTCCGCTTGTTCTCTTTTTCCGTCTTTCCCTCTTATCAGCCGTGCATGTCGTTCCACAAATAGAGTCGTCACACGATGCACAGTACTTCCAGTACCTTTTACCCCGTTTCAGTTACAATGATACGTAGAGGGTGTAAATTTAAAATGTTCCGTGCCGCGTGGATCATCGATGACCTACAATATTTAACGGAAGTGAAACTCTCATTCAACGCACAGGCCCGGCTGCCAATTCGATTTTTAAATCAAAACGGAGCTTCCAATTCGATTTTGAAATCAAAGCGGGGTTTCCAATTCGAGTTTGAAATCATAGCAAGGTTTCCAATTCGATATCAAAACCAAAGTGGGGCTTTTAATTAGATTTTGAAATCGAAGCGGGGTTTTGAATTAGAATTTGAAATCAAAGCGGTGTTTTCAATTAGATTTTGAGATCAAAGCAGGGTGTTCAACTAGACTTTGAGATCAAACCGGGGTTTTCAATTAGATTTTGAGATCAGAGCGGAGTTTTCAATTAGATTTTGAGATCAAAGCGGGGTTTTTAATTAGATTTTGAAGTCAAAGCGGGTTCATCAATTCGGTTTTGAAATCAAAACGGGGTTTTTAATTAGATTTTGAGATCAAAGCGGAGTTTTCAATTAGATTTTGAGATCAAGGCGGTGTTTTTAATTAGATTTTGAAATCAAGGCGGGTTTACCAATTCGATTTTTAAATCAAAGCGGGGTTTCCAATTCGATGTTGAGATCAAAGCGGGGTTTTCAATTCAATTTTGAAATCAAAGCGGGATTTCAAATTCGACTTGAAAATGAAAATGAACTGAAAGAAGCTGAAATTATGAAGAATGGAAAACAATTGTTATTTATCTGGAACAGAATATCGTAATCTAATTTTTTCTCACGTTCTATGACATTTCCAAGCATCTAAATTATTCCAAATTTTCAAATTTCCATTATAGCATGGCTTGTTTGTGTTCAGAATATCACAAGCTCATATCCTTAGCCCTAAAGGAGATATGAAATTGCTTTTTTAGGGATGGTATGAGTTTGATGATAAAGTTATATAATCAAGTTAATCGTCGCCTAAATGGAAATATGGAAGTTATATCCTCGCCATTTTGACTTTATTAAATTTCACTACATGTTTTTAAATACCTATCTAAGTGTATCGTCTATTTTTTGGCGAGGAAAAGGACCGTGCATAATCCAGATTATGCTAGGATACTAATCGAAACAGTGGATAAAGAGCTAAAAAAGGATTTCTTTTTTCGATTCTATTCATGAATTCCTTTCTACTAGCAGTATGTAGAGTAAGTAGAAACGTCCAGTATCTGATCCAAGACAGACAGCTACTCCACGTTATGAATCCATATAACGATACATTTCAAGCTGTACCTACTACAAATACACAATCGTTAAGTAGGACATTTTAATATTGAAACTTTATTATTATTTTGAAAATTAATTCTTTCCACTTCACAAGCACTGAAGGATTTCCCTTTCTTTTTCATTTCTCTATCATTAAGATTTCGACTATGTTCATTTAAATTGCCAAATATTTTGCAAATATAAGTATTTAACAAAAAAGGAATGGCGTTGATACATATGATCTACATATTTCCACTTAGTGGACAATTGACTCAGGCACATGATGTCCCCTTCAAAGCTGAACAATCCTTGGGATACCAAAATTTCAATCTCTGCTAATCCAAATCATTCTACTAGGTATATACATCAAAGTATGTAATACTTAATTATGTTAGAGATCCCATTCTAACAAATCCAAACCTATCCTTGGATCTCGTCAAATAAAATATTGAAATAACATTCTGAATTCTTACTTATAATTAGAATAACGCTGTTGGATTTTATAGATTTGTCGACCCGTCGATATTTCGTGTAAAATATTCGATTTCATTCCATTTGTCTCAGTTCACGTAGAAAAAGGAATTTTATTATTCATGAAAAGGTGAATGCGATGGAGTTTTCATCCATTTTTTATATCATTGCTACGTTTTCGACGGACTAAATCGAGAAAACGAAATAAATGATTGAATATATGTGATTATGAAAATAGTCAAATCGTGAGTAAAAAATCTAAGAATATCTAAAAATCAAGATAAAAAACCAAATAAACGATAATCTCAATTGTTTCGATTTTTCACATATCAAATATTTTTTCAAGAACTACTTCCTACATAATTCTCATGAAAATCGGATGTCCCTTGTTATTTAGTTATGCCACGGAGTGTAGCACGCGGCATTTTGTATACAATTTTTTGCCCCGGAAGTCCCTCACCGATTGAATGACATCAAACCTCTGTATCGAGGGTGGGTATTGTTCGCGGGGGTGTGAATCCTTTCCTAGACGCTCCCTGGTCCGTCCGCAGCGGGCTCGAGGCGGCGGGAATGATCACATTACTTTCGAGCATAGGTCAGGCACAGCGGCAGCGATAACCATATTATCGTCGCGTCTCATAAACTTGTTTCGCGTAGTTTACGAGCACGCTAGTCTCAACCCGCTGTACTACGGAACTAGCCCACGAAATAGCGATCAGGCTATTCCGTGATACTCCCATATCGCTAATTATCGTGATTCGTAAAAGGAGAATCGTTATCGCGAGCTTGACACTTGTCGATGCAAACTGATGTCGAGTATGATTCTATTGGCTGGATGCCTGAACACCATTCGCGATGATAAGCTTAGTTTTGCCATACAATGTGCATTGTATTTGGTGGATAATTGAATATCTCGAATATTACGCCGTTAATAATCAGCAGATACTCTACGTAGAATTGAGACTCTAGATGTGAAGGCGAGAACAGAACAGTTCATCAACACAGACTTAATAGATATTTTTATTGAATTGCCGTAAGAAGTAGAGTTTGAAATGTAAGATATAATAAAGTTTGGAATTTTTAGAATATATTAGAGAGAAGGTTAAAAGCGATATTTGTATTAGAGTGCTATGTTCTTTAGTAGTTGAACCTAGGGATGCACGAGTATGAGAAATTTTTAATAGGGCAGGTAAGTGAAAACCACGTTTCAACGAATGAAATATAATAATATACTGTCTTGTTGTGTATATCTTCTTTAATTAATATTTCAGAAACTTCATAAATTTAATAATTCTGCTTCTTGAATTCTTAATCCTTCGTTGACACAACTCTTTTTTTCGATCAACCTTGAACGGAGCAATTTTTGAACGACTGCCGGAATGGTGGGATCATTTCCACGATTTGTAGAATGGATCCCAATAAGTTTTTTATTGAAATCTTATCACAGTTTTTATGAAAAAATTCTAGATTACCACATGTCGAAAGAAAACAAAGAAAATCTTGAAAAAATTGTAACTTTTACCAATTTCGATATTAGAAGGTAAAACTCTACAGAGTTGTTGTTTGGATATAATATTTTCAGAAGAAAAATAGTTTATAAGTCGGCTTTGGAGAAAAGATATTTATTTTGCATATAGAAGCTACAGAGCGTCAAAATCAGCTTCTGGGTGGTTCAAACACAGAGAGTCAACGAAGGGTTAATACTTCATTCATTTTCCTGATTTGATTGAAACTTGGGCCATCTTATTTAAAGAATAAATATCACAAAATAAATAATGAATATTCTCTCGGCAATTGTTCTCCAAATTTATATCTCTTTCTTGGAAGCATGTCCTCAGGTGATAAATTGCGTAAGCTCCAATGTTAAACGATGTTTGACATGTGATTATCTACTCAATCAACTAAGATTCATAAATAGTGCTGCTTCAAGGCAAATATCAAAATACAAGCTTACAGAAAGTACTAGACTTAGTATCAGAAGGTTCACTTGCATACAGTTTAGATATAAATCCATATAAAAGTGAATATCTTATTTTAAAAAACAAGTTTCTCCTTTTTTCTTCTTCTGCGGAAGAATCACCTGCTAGCAAAACCGTTGCAACAATTGTCGCTGTCTGTCATCAATAATGGTGCCATATCAACGCAGTGGTATTTATTCTTGGGATCAGTTGCATTGTCTCTTAGTAATACTTGTCCATCAACAACAAACAAATCGATACAACTGTTCATGCAATTTATTATACAACATGCAGTACGATAAATCGTTACGTCCGCGGGCCCTATTATAGTTTCAAGAATTTGTCTGACTATTTAGGCTCCTATAACCGGGACTCACCACCAGCGTACTTTTTTAATTACATACCACTGTACACATATGTGACGACGCGCACTGCCAGTTCAGAACTAGACTGTTCTCATGGAAATTGGTTCCAGCGGGTATAGAAGAAGTTATAATAGGAGACGAGGTGTTTTACGAGGGCATACCCCGCTCAGATAATAGAGCGCTGGAATAGTAGGATGCTCGGATAATACGAAACATGGATAACGAAGGTTCTGCTGTATTCAGAATCGCACATACAACCACAACCATTGTCGACAAGGAGATTGGCGGGATCGAAACATAATCACTCAAAGAATTCCAAAAATGAAAGCATTTCTCAAAAAGCAAAGCTTTATATGAAAAAGTGTCACCATGAATTATCACTTGTTTACATAGTCGATCACTTACATAGGTACCTAAAATTAGGGGGAAAAAAATAGAAGAAAACTTAGTTAAGTATTTCTTGTATTTATCAAATTGTTACTCCTGTTGGTATTATATGTGCAATTCTGTCATTTTACCTCTTAACTGGTATCCCGGGGTCGGTCATGACCCCAAGCACGCAAAGTTGGCTGCAAAATTTTAGGTTGTCTAAGTTTGTAAACTGAATTTTTAATTAATTTTATAATAATAGTTTAACTTTCTACGTCTCTATTATTTTATACATTACCTAAGAACAAAATATTCATACAGTTGGATCTAGTATTGATTTTACAAATTTCTGTGTCCTTTTTTATTTGGGGTCTGCCACGACTCTAGTATACAAGTTATGTTTGAAAAAAGATAAAGTTTTATGACCCGGCTCAGAATTGGTCACATCAAGCTAACACATGGACACTTAATGGATAAATCACCACCGAAAATGTGCGATGCATGTACCCGATATTCCAATCGCGGTTAAACACCTATTATATAATTGTACCAAATTTGACAACATCGGGAGTACAGCTGATACCAATATAGATGAAATGCTAACCAAGCCAGCGCACATGAAGGAGTTAATCGACTGTCTGAGAGAAAAATCATTTTACTCCAAAATTTAAGTAAGTAACCTGTAACCAGTTCTCAATCAGTATCTTAACCGTAATTGTATTGTAACTCTAACTGCTACTGTATTGAAATACATTATGCCTTATGCAATATGTATGCCTTAGTTATATGTACATATGTCACTAATAACATGTGGCGGTTAATGCGACAATAAGCAATAAAAAAATACACGATTAAAGGTATTATCGCTGTTCTTCGTGTTATTAAACAGTTTACGGTCTAATAACTTCTATTCAGTATTATCACTTCGATAGTGTTTAACGGCATTTTAATGTTAGTAGAGTTACTTTTTATGATCGACTTTGTCGTTGGTAACTGTTTTATTAGCAAGAAAACGTTTGCACCACGTAAATCAACAGTTGTATCTCAGAAGGAAGAAGACTGCAACTATCGAGCGGAAATTATTCAATTATCGGGTAAACAGTGGTGACAGGAGAAGTAGTAATGCCGACTGAAATTAAAAGCGCTGTCGCGACTTCACGTCGAGTGAATACATCGTTAAGAACTATGGCAAAGAACTAAAATTACTGTACATTACAATGTCATGCACTGCTAAGCGATAAGAAACAACAGTACCCAATAAATCCGATAAATAATAAAGTAACGATTAAATAGGAAGATTTAAGAATCAGGGCAGCATTTAAAAAAAAGCAGACGCCTCACAGCTGCAGAAATTCGAGAAAATATTAATATTACAAAGAAACTCCGTATCTACGAACACAGTTGAACAAAGGCTGGCAACAGAATTCAATTGTAAAATTGCAGTTCGAAAACTGCCTTTAACCCTTCAGCGCCCAGTGTGCTGTATAGATCACATCATTTTCGAGCGTATAAAAAAAGCGATAGTAAATAATTTTCTGAAAATTTCCCGCAAACGTTTTTTTGTGTCTGGGCGTTAAAGGGTTAAAGTGACAAAATAAAATGAAGCAATTGCAATTGGATGATGAACATCAAACTTTTACCACAGACAAGTATAAAAACAATTTTTCTTTACTCAACCTACATACAGGGTGTCCCGTACTATGTGGAACCCACTTTACAGCTAGATTCTGTACTTGAAAACAAGGAAAAAGTTCATATAAACACGTGCCCCGTTTGACCTCGTTCCCGAGACACCTATAGCCATTTTTGTACTCCGACATTTTTCAACAGTTTTTGCAGGAAAGGCGTCTACGGTAACCATCATATTTTCGCTGTTTTTCATTTGAATCGAAAAAGGAAATTTATTCTTAAAGTACACACAAAAAACTAGTCCTTCTCGTAGCCAATTACTTTTTTCATTTTGTCGCAAAAGGGCGGGTATATGTATCAATATGTATTCAGGCATAAACTCGATTTCTATCTTCAAATGCCCGTCCTTTTGCGACAAATTGCAAAAAACTAGTTTTTTTGTCTACTTTGAGAATAATTTTTCCTTTTTCGATTCAGATGAAAAACAGCGAAGATATGATGGTTACTCCGGACACATTTTCTGGAAAAACAGTTATATGGAAACAGCTACCACGCAGCTTCTTCTCCGAATTTTTTAATGAAAATTTCACACTTTGTAGACAAAAGTATGACCTTTCTAATGTATATAATGTTTCTTTGTTCAAACATTTCTTAAACATTATTTCTTCGCCTCCTAGGTGTATGTATCTAGCCCCTTAATGATGTATTGGACGTACAATATTAGACAAAAGTATATGCAATTTCAAATACCTGAATATCTACGTCTTACGCATAGTAAATCTAGATGTAAGGAACTCAAACGACAGTTGGAGTCTTATTTTTACTCCTAGAAGGGTATTTTTCACTTTACAAATACTTTTGCAAGCATTATTTGCTAAACTTTTGACAGTGAAAATACCCTGAATTCACAATTTTCTCAAGTTATAATTTATTTCTTTAAGACGGTGTAGTGAAAACAATTGAAACTCGGCTGATATTTCCATCTATCCATATACTACATGTACAAAAAAATTGAAAACATTGGTACCATTTCTTCACCATTTTTTCAGCTGTTTTATCTGTCAAGACCGTCTTTTTCCATAAAGAGTACGTGTAAAATCAGTGAAAATTAAAATCGTTATAACTCGGCAACCGTTTACTGAATTCCTTTAAAATTTTTGGAGCACATCAGGTAGATTGAAAAGAACAATCTCACAAATTTTCCTAAACCTGGTACCATGTTGAAGATAGGTCTGATACATCCTTAATCAATCAATTGAGTGAACTATTGAAGGATGCCCCACTTGATGCCGTAGGTGGCATGTGGTTTCTGCATGAAGGTGCACCATCACATTTTAGTCACGTCTCTTATATTTTTTTAGAAAATCTGCAACACGACGACTGCAGGCTTCCAGTAAAAAGGAGAGGTTTTCAGGTGTCCGTCTCCGATTGCTTTGGTTTTCGAATAATCTATGTGTTAGAGGTTGTTGTTGTTGAATACAACCTGACGTACACAATGTTATAATATTCTCTAAACTAACAATAGACACTTGTGTACCTCTTCCTAGGTATCAACTTTGAGGGGTGGGTTCACCCTCCCCCTAATATGTAAATAGACCAAAATTGAAAAAACATATATGTTATTTCTTAGACTTCTGAAACATATCCTAACAACAAAGCAATCGGTAGGGACACCTTAGAACAGTTAGAACCTCTCCTTATCAGGCCGAAGGTGACCATTTCAAATACTACCTATAAGCAGTTACACATTGCTGGGGTACAAAAATGGTTATAACTTGGGAACAAGGTCAAATAGAGCACATATTTAAATGACCTTCTTTCATTGTTTTCAAGTGCAGATTATATCCGTAAAGTGGGTCCCACATATTACAGAACTCCCTGTTGGGGAGATGGGGAAAATGAGAGCCAGTAGGTAATAGGAGTGAGTATAGTTTTAGTAATACTGTAAATCGAACGACGACAGATTTCCGCCGAAGGTATCCCTCCCTCCTAATAATGATGCTGAGCATTTGTTTGTCTCGCTAGTCGCGTTCGTACCGGTGGCAGAGAACGTTATTTGTTCAGCACGTATTTCCTGCTATTTCTCGAAAATTGGCATCGAATTAAGGTCGGGGCCAGATATATTGGCCGGTGAGTTTCGTGAGGAGTATTCTTCTATTCTCAACGTTTTCTGACTCGCTCTCACCTTGCCAGAAAAAGAGTGCGCCAGAAGTGGTGGGGATAGCGCCGAGCTCTTGACGTGTAGGCCAAACCGAGCTCTTAGCGTAGAGATACATACATCAGAATAGGTGTGCGTTAGCTGCGAAAAAGAAATCACCGGCCAATATATCTGGCCCCGACCTTAGTAAGTACAAAACTTTTGTCTATTATGTTTTGTTTAGACCTTATTTGAAAGATCCATAGCTAAGCTTTGTCATGATAACTTCAATTTTGTGTTTATTTAAAATGTTATCCTGCTATTTTTACAGAAATAAAATAACGCTCGTGGGGATAATGAGGCTCCTTAGCTCACAAAAACTTTGAATAGTGACAGCTCTTTTTGCTAAAGATGCCAGGAACTTGGAAACGGATGGCACGGGTTGTGACACACCAAATAAGTACTTACACATATGATTTCTGTAACTAAGTGCATCCACTTAATTAGAATTAGTTAACCATTAATCAAATCATTAAATTTGATTGTTGTACGGATATTATGGATTTCTACTAATTGCTATCCTTTTAGTATTAGAAGAAAAGATTTTAATTTCGTTTTGGGCTACATAATTTACTGCGTTCTGTGTCAAGACTTGCTTGGCCCTCATTAACCCAACCCGCGAGCAATGTGAGCCAAAACTACTTTTTCAAGAAAATGTTATAATTTATTTTGAGTGAAAAAGGTCACTCTAATATTATTGTTTATTACTGGTTTAAAGAATTCTCAAAGGTTCTAATAAATATTTCAACTGATTGATTAAATATCTTGACTTTTCGTTAACTGACTTGTATTTCCCCCGTCTCCCTTATAATAAGTGATCAAACATTTTCAAGTGCCGGTGCATTAGGGTTGCTGTTCAAACGATATTTTGGCGAATTTCGGTCCCAAATTTTCAGGAATCATTCATGACATATCAAACACTCAAAATAAGGAAAATTTTATTTTAATTTTTTGGGCATATTTCGGTATATGCCTCCCCCTTAAATATTTAAAAAATAGTCTTCGAAAATAATTTTTCCATTTTTTGTTCGCCTTCATAAATAAAAAGTGTTCGAGAAGCATTTAAAATTTCAAAATTTGAGAAAAAAAGATTTTTTTTAGTTTTTCTGACTGTTTTCGAAAGCCGTTTGTCGCACGGGAAAAAGTAATACAACATAAAAGATGCTCCTTGTCCGGATCTACAACTTTTATTCAACATACATTTTCATATACTCAATAACTTGGAGAATATTATACAAAATCGACTTTTTGAGTTGTAAAATAATTATTTAAATGTTTAAGAGCCCATGGACACGTGTTTCCGTTATTCGACCGGGCTCAAACATTCCACAGTTTTTTTTTTAATTATTTGGAACTATTCTGGAGGGTGCCCCGACGGAAATCTTGAAAAAATTTTTTACCAAGAATAAATAAAAGCCACCCTTCCAGTGCACAGTAAAATCATTCGATCACCTTTCTCTGAATTGCACCACTGAAATGCGGGACACCCTGTACGAGCCCTTCCCGGTCCCACCCCAGGCAGGCAGCGCCCAACCGCCTTATCGGCCCATCATTATCGAATAAACGGGAGCAGAGTGCAATTTCGTCTGGTATAACGAGTACACGCCGATCGTGGGCGACGTATGAATTGGAAATCGCGATAATCGACTTTTAATATAGCGGCGGCTCGCGTGATTCACGTCGCATCGCCTCGCCTCAGCCCGACGGTTACGTCACGAACCAGCGCGCGAGTACGCCGCCACCGCAACGACGCGTGCGCGAACAGTTTACGTCGGCCGAGTCGAGTGTGTAAATCGAGGCTTTCTTTTCTTTCCATTCGCACCTTGTCCCCGCGTGCTTGCATCCCGAAGTTTACACCCCAGCGAGTCTAGGTCAGGAACAACGATGACGACAGCTACCAACGTTTGACCTTAAGACTAATTTTAAAATCCTCCTTGAGGGGAGGGGGGAGAGGGTAGAGACTCGCGATGCAATACGAGCACGAGCAGCACCACGGCGAAATGACAAACATTATCGCGCTTATCGACGCGGTATCGGCGGCGGTGCGCGCGCGCACGCTTCCGCGGTCGCGCGGACAATCGAGGGATTCGATGATAAGGAAATGGAAGAGAGCGAGTGTGTTGGGACGCAATCGTGCCTCGTTCGACCGTCGGCAGAAAGAGAAATGCTACGTGCGTGTATTTCTTTCAGAGAGTGGCTTCCGCGTATTAAAAGATTGGCCATTTGAATTTCGTCAAACTGAATTCGACCCCATTTTACTCATTTTTATGTTCGATTTTTAATTATATAGGAGAGCATGATCGAGATTGTTGGTTTTTTTTTTTAGCAAACTGAAGGGAAAGTATAAAGACGACGAAGAAGACACAAGAATAGGGTATGAGTATAGATAAATTTCACAATATTACTCGCTAAGCAGTCTTTTTCTTTCGAATAAAGTAACTTCAAACATCTGTCCCATGCTAATTGTAGTAGAATGTGGAAAGTTTTTAATTCTACTGTAGTTAATGTATCGGGTATGAAAGCTGGGTTACCGCTTTGGTTCTAAAAACTGAAAATTCGAATCCCTCAACATTATTTATTTTCTTTATTATTTTACATTTACATCTAACTAGTTTTTATAATTTTAAATTGATTATATCGATATGAAAGAAATGTGAGATTTGGAAGTTTAAAAGATCGTCGGTTCCATTTTTTGGAGCATAAATTAAAAGTTTGCAGGCTGATAAATTAATAACAGAAATTCTTCCAGCAACAGTTTCTAACTGTGTGGAAGGAAATATGAGAAAAATAACTAAATTGAGCTAACGTTACTCCAAAACGTACTATCTTCAAAGTTCTTGATATATTAAGGCTAGATATGTATTTTATACGAACAATCAGAAATTTTAGTTGCTAGATGAGTAAGTCAGGTTTCGTATTTAATGAGACTTATTCCACTCCCTCCACAGCGAATGTTTATCCTTTTGATGCCACGCATGTTAGTTATTGATGGCACAAAGCATTCGTCTATTATCCCAAACCACACATATATTAAAAACCGATACTGAAACTCATGCTGTGTGGTTTCTTGCGGGTTTTCACCTGCCCAGTAATGAAAACTGTGGTTACCGTCAATAGTATTGCGGCTAAACTGAGTTTCATCCATGAATACACACAGGAATATTTCAATACGTGTATTAATAAGAGCATTGCTTCGCATTTAGTAACAATACAGATCTAATTTCTCTTCAAATAGTGTGTATATTGAAACGCCGGGGATGTGGGATTCTAAATTTCAGATATAATCACTGACCACCGCAGCAATTGTACTACTGTCACCATTGATAAACACGAATCATTGTGGACAATGAACAGAAAGAGTTTAGTCAAAATCTAGAGTATATTGAACGTCACATCTTCGTTAATAGTCAGCACACATGTTAGTTTGACATCAAAATGTCGATTTTGAAAAAGTATAGAAATAGACCTATGACTAATAATATTTCTTGGCTACCTCGTGGGGCACTTTGTTTAACTATAATATAACAAGTATAATCAGTCACAGGTCATTTGATTAGAGCAGTAGAGGTGTTTGGTACTTGAGAGATTTGAGTAGATAGAGGCTCTAACTACGCCTCGCCTCGATGCCACTCCGAGTTGCGGATTCTATCTCAAGAATATTTTGAGGAAGAGAGGCGAGGAGTAGTGTGAGCCTACTAAATTGACGACTGCACAGGAAGAGGTTCTCTGAGCAACTGACCAAACACATGAACCAAGGAAAGTTTAGATAACTTCAGGTAGGGAAAAACCGATGCGACACGAGCCCAGATGTGAGTGCGAAAAGGAGTTGCGCCGAGGGGTGGCGAGGCGTAGTAATAGCCTAGCTTTAGGGAGATGAGCAATTCGAGGACTTTGACAGAATTCAACTATTTAAAAAAAATTGAATTGTTTGGAAGAATTTAAGAAGTTTGAGTGACATGAGTTTGAAATAAAAGCTAGGATCAAATTAACAAAGAGCTAGTTCGATGAAATTGAACACCTATCATGTTGTCGCCATCTCACAAGGGGACCTTCAGGTTTGACAATTTCAGAAAATTTTGATACTTAGTGCACGTGAAGGTCTTCACACGGACATTAATTTTCCAAAGCTGTAAGGCGCACTTTTCAGTCAAATTTTGGAAAAACTTGTAGGGGAACTCAGATTTTTTCAAAGTCGATTTTCTCGAATTTGGCTGAACAGCGTCTTACTGTTTTGGGAAATTAATGTCCAAGGGAAGACCTTCAGGCACACTAAGTATTAAAATTTTCTGAAATTAAAAAACCTGAAGGTCTCCTCCTCAGTTTAAGGACAGTTCGTCGTTTGCAGAAGTGGATACTGGAGTCAAAAATTTAATTTAGTATGTTTGAAAAGGAGTCAAACTCACAATCAGTAGGTTCTATTGTTATACTTTGTTGAAATTATTTTATTCTGGGCATTTTAAAAATCACTTTTGTGATCTTTGTAGCAATTATAATAAATAAGTTTTTGAACAACCTGATAATAGGATAACTCATTACGGATACTGAATAATCCATATCCGATAAATTACTCGAGCAATTATACTACATGAATATCTACTCCAAATTGTTCCAATAATCCCCAATTATACTAAAGCATATACTATGTACGTGCACAGAAAAACTATGTACATTCAATTAGGTACAGTTTGTAGGTAGTTAGGCCAAAAGATCGGAGTATCACTTTGAATGGAGATACAACATCCAGATTCATTGATTTTATGATCATCAATTCCCGTAAAAAGGGGGAACTGAAAAAGGTGAAAATCAAACGCATTCAACCCTATGAGACCCCAAAATTTAAAATTATCGTACTGATACATGTACGTGTGACCATTATTATATACTTCGCGAATAGGTCATTGAGGATTATAATGAATACGCTTTTTCTAACTTTTTACAAAAGTTATCACCACAAGTTCTATCCCTTCGCTGAAATCACAGCAATTCTATTTTAGACAGTGGATTTTGAATGACTTTTGGGAATAGTAGCAGCACTGCACATGTTTGATGCTCATTTTAAATTAATCTATTAGAAGATCATAAAATTTTGATTACTTCATTCCCTGAATTCATATTTGTCATCTACTGAGGCTGCGCACAAAAAAGTAGCAGGAAATTGGAGATATTTCAAGTCACCGGAAGAAAAAAAATTCTTCCGCAGTACAATTCCGTAGTCAGAAAGCAATTTATCCTAGTCGACGGGAAAATTGTAATAAATACGCGGAAATGCAGAAGTATAATCGCGATTACAGCTCACTTAGTTGCAACGTTTCGTTCTCATCTTCTTTGGATCATCGTCCATCTGTGAAACAATTATTTAAGAAGCTCGCCGGTTAATTGATGGAGGATTGATGTGGAGCAAATATACAGGGTGTTCCGTAAAGCGTAATACAAACGACAAGGTGATTTCTTAAAAAAAAATACTAAAAATATAGAATACAGTTTTTGTCGGTTACATGCCTAGTTACCAAAAAAGATGATTTTGAATATAAAATTACCACGGTTGGTAACGGCGCATCTTGTGCGTGATCAAACGGTTAGTTTAAATTATAATATTTTTATCTAATGCGACTGGATGTTTCTATTTATTACTGGAAGCAATTGCTCCGTGTCGTTTTATAAAATAAATGTATATCAAGATTACCATTTAAACATTGCATTGAACTCATTTAATTTAAATTTATAGCATTATAATTGCATGGCCAATGTTAATTGTCTCGGAAGTTAGTATTCTATATCTTCTACTTGTACTTTGATGAATCATCAGTTTTACCGAACACCCCGTATACTGTATATGAGCGGAACGTCATACAACATTAATTATATGCGAACGCACGAACGACGAACCAATATAGCCACGATTTTATAACTTTTCAATTTTACTGGATTTCGACCAACTTGTTTGAATTTTGCAAAGGTGCTATTTTCATGTAACTTTGCTCGTCCTCCTAGTTCTATTCATCTAAGTGATCTGTATGCCAAATTTTAGACAAATCGGGGGTTGCAAATTTTAGACAAATTACGGGTTGCACAGTTTTATCACTAAAGTAGGCCTGAGGCGGTGGTAACACTTTGCCTTGGGAATACGATTACGCAGGAACTATTACATTTACAACAACAACTCTTTTGCAGAAATATTACTTACTTATCTGACATTATTGAGTTTCACTGTATGTCAAGTAATATCCAAATTATTAATACAAAATGAGAAGCAAAGTGTTATAGCCCAAACGTTACAGTGTAAAATGTTGCAATCATCTTTGACCCCGGGTCGGTTGTAATACTGCATAGATTCTATGCAAACAGGACAATATTATTCGTCTTTTTGACACTACTCGGCTCTATTGTGGTACAACCGACCCCGACTGTCGATGTTACAATCGCCCTCGACGATGCTTTTGAACTTCAATTATAAATTGTGACCAACGAGACACTTAAAACTGCTAAATAACGATCAGTATTACTTTAAGAAAGGTCAAATTACAGATTAAAAGAAGCACATACTTGCAAAGACAGTGTTTACATTCCATTCATAAGTCAGTAAGAAAAAGTTACTTTAGGGTATCGAAAAGTTATTTTGTTCACTATCCATGTCTATTGCGTATCTATACTACTAGGACATGGTTGTGTGTATTCCAAATGTCATTGTTTATCATATGTATATCTAAAATTGGTATTAATATTCAATATATGTTTCGAGATATTAGCGTGTTACATTCGCCCCCCTGTTACTACAGCCCCTGGTCCACCCTACATATTTTCCCCTTTTTAGGTTTTAAAAATGTGGGTAAAATAATAAGGTACACCATTTTTATAGGCGTGAACAATAATAATAATAATAATAAACTGTAAATTTATTTAAGTCTAAGTTTTCTTTGAAGTTCAGTACCTTTTTTAAGGACTTGAGAATAAAAATAATTATCATTGGAAATCGTGTTTCCTTAGAATACTGCATATTAGTTAGTGTGCAAAGTGTGCAACCTCTAAATATCACTCAATCTTCCAAAAATTTGTTAGATATTCTTTTTATATTAATAGGAATCAGGGCATGAGCAAAGTAAAAAAATGTAATATTTTATTTTTAACCCTATAATATGAAACACCCTAAACCACAGCCTTCCTCAACGATTTACCAATAGACTCTCATCCGAAGAAAATAAGAACAAAACATAGCAACTAGATGAGCTACGATCACAATTATATCCCCGCCTTTACGCGAGATTATTTTAACCTTCCTCTCACTTCTAGACTCAGTAATTGGTTTGTGATTCCTTAGAAAATACAGAATGGTGCCGCGAAAGAATATTTCCTCTTCAGTGACTGCTGAAGCCATTTTGCACCACAATCCATAACTACGTCTTTTGTCAACGTATCCGCTTAGTTCCTAAAAAATGGCCACCGTGGGCGCGCGCTTCGGGACCAGTGAATAACGAGGGATTAGATGAAAAAAGCTGTACGTGGGTCGTACTAAAATTCTCTCACCTCCTGCGTCTCAACGGCCCCTTTAACGTGCTCCGCGATCTCAGCCGCCTTCAGGCCAGTCTCTACGGGCGCGACCTGCGAGTGCCGCCTGGCCTGGGCCTCGGTGGTGAGCTCCTGGTAGCAGGATTCCCCGGAGCCCCGTCTGCTGCCCGCGATGCACATAGCTCGCCGGAAGAGTCCCGCGACAACGGCGCACAGACCGCATTGCATGCCCGTGGCGCTGCCTCTGCTGGACAGGGATCCATCATTGGTCCGTCGCCGGGTCCGAGTCCCGCGAGAGCCACCCTCACGTGTTTGGGACGCCAGCTTTCTACCCGGTAGCCACTTTCTTCTCTCCCCCTCTCCTTCCCCTATCGGTCTCTTGTCCGTGTTTTAGCCCCCGTCGACCCCTGTTCGCGAGGCCACGCGTAAGCTCTTCCGCCTCTATCGAACCGTTTCACCGAGATCTCTCGTCACTTCGCCTTCCATCCCCACGCCGCAGTGTCCTATCTTCCTCGAGGTCACCAGCCCGCTGTGCTCTCGCGCTCCCGCACGGTCGCCTCCTCTCCTCCTCACGTACACGCTTCAAGCCAACGTCACGTCTGCCGACGATCCCCCGGTGCCGCATATCACCTGCACGACCAAAGCACCGTCGGGAACAGGTCCAAAGATCTCTCATTCTCTCTCTCTCTCTCTCTCCCGCTCTTTCTATCTCCCTCGTTCTTTGTCCCGAAGGGGGGGAGGAGCTCCGGCCGGCGTGTCTCTCGGAGAACTATCGATTGCCGTGAAGTCACGTCCGATAGCGTCTAACGACGTCGACGGAACACCGTGCCGGGCCCGGAACGGAGGAGAAAATGAGACGAGTGCTTATTCGCGATCGTTCGGACGCCACTGACATGACCCCCCCCCCCCCCTCATTCGGCCGATAACGCGTTACTTTCCATTCTAAAGGGCTCTCTATAACTGGGGTGCGTCACGTAAAGACGTACGGACACGTATGTACTGGATATAAAGGTATAGGGGTTAAGAAATGTGAGGATCAATGGGCTTATAATGGCCAGAAGAAACACAGTCGGATTGCCGAAGCAGTAGGGGATGAAAACACTAGCATATTGGTGTAATCGGAGTTAACAATTCTGCAGTGCATTGTATGGGCAATGGACAGACGTTTTGGAGTTGCAAGGAGTCATGAGAAATCCATTTGGTGGCTTATAAAATTTACGAGTTTTCTTTCATAAATTGTCTGAAAATACATTAAAGAGCTTGCTATAAGTCTGTGAACGAAAACTAGCACATTTCGGTTTGGAATTAAATACATTTGGTAGAAAGAAATGGAGAAATGTTCGTTATAGTTGACGTGAGATTTAACTCTTTAGTAGCAATGGATCTGGACTGACTGTAAAAAAGGAAGAAAAGAGACTGCCAGAATAATTACTGTGTATCACGTTTGAACATGAAAAAGATTGTATCTACTTCGTATTGCACTACTTCAGTACACTTTAACGGGGCAAAATATATGTCATCATATCTTGCGACAGAGAAGAAAAATTATTCGATTAAGTAGAATGATATAACCAACAAGAAAATAATTATTCAATGAAAAAATAGAAAATAACTATTTGGCAATGGCCAGTACGTTTGTCTAACTTGGTTATATCAGAGAATTCTTCGAGACAGTTAATAGAACGCGTTTTTAATGTGTAATTTTGAAAATTTACATTGCCAAGAAATGGTATATGCTTTGCCAAAAGAATAAATTATTATCCAGAAGTATGATAAAGGTATTTTGAAATAAGCACAAGCTTACAAAATAGTGTACTGAAGCAATTTTCTGTGTTGTGTAACCAAGGACAATTTTTCAAGTACACTTGCTATTATTATTTTAGACCTCTCTTCTAATTGCTGACTAAATATCCATTTTGTGCTAGACATAGGTGTAACATTTACGTAGCTTAAAGCATTCCAAAATTATGTCTGTATTATATTTTCGTCACAGATTTTATACTTCTTCAACTTACGACGAATTAAAAGCACATTTACTTTGGATTTTGAGTGCATTGACACGGTAGCGAATGTTCTGCTTAAAAATTGTGCAAGGAGTAAAGTAAATAACGATTATGACTTTTACAGATTAATCTTCCCATCCGATTCGTTGCAGATTGGTTAAGAAATTCAATTCGTTTCGAACTTGGAAAATTCGGGGCCGTATCTTTCATATTCCTACGTGTTGTATTAAATAAAGAAAATGAAAAGTTCGCAAAGGATGATACATCTCAAACAAACCGTTTCTCTATAAAACATTGTTAACGTTCTGGCCAATTAGATCACACAGAGTAGCTCGTGGGGGGCGGAACGTATCCCCCACATCGTTTCCGGATGCACCGCGTGGAGGGGGGAGAAAACTGCGTAAGAGTCTTCAATAGCAAACAGCACAGATTATTGGTCCACACTTCAATAATGGCACTTTTACACAAAAAAACGTTCCTTTGTGACACATATTCCATTCCAAAATGTTTCACCCCTCATCAATCACAGCGCGTGGAAATAAAAATAGCAAAGTTGCCGTCGTCACAGTCAAGATGAACTTTACAGCGAATTTTTTTTCCAAATCTGCCTCCCAATTCGCACGGTCAGATTCATCTGTCAAAATCTATGGCTATTACTGTCGTTTACACTCCGACGGGTTAAGTGGATGGTAAGGGACATGCCAATTTGCTAGATCGTCCAAGGATCAATTACTACGATCGCGTACACGCTAACACATCTTCGAAGAAGGGATATCAATTTGGCTATTCCGAACGGTACAACACGTATCTCCAGCACGTGTCTCGCGTGCCGATGTATGGGTCCGGATCGTGACTTTCTCTCCAAGAGGCCCATCGTCGATTGTTCTTCGCGTGGTCGCTAATGGGCACGAGGCATCCGATACGTCAGGTAAACAAGGCGAGAGGTCCACCCCTAACCCTTCCCGATAAGATAGTGGAGGCTCGGAAGCAAGAATCTCCGGGTCTAGGAAGAGAAATGAAAACCGGGCAAGAACAAAGGCCGCTCCCTTTTGTTCCCTCTACGACCTCGATTCTCAAGCAAGACTCTTTTTCAGCTTACGGAGCAGCAATTATAACCGAGCGTGGTGAATGCTGCTCTCAAAGAGAGCGTACGCGAGGGGAGAGAGAGAAAAAGAAAGAAAAAGGAGCAGGTTCCCGTGGCAGTATGCAGGGCGACACTGCCTCGGCCGTCTTGCCACTAGCAGGACAATGAAATCTCGAGATTAAATCACCAGACAGAAGGGGACGAGTGTCCCTATTACGGTCTAAAACGCCATGAGAACCCCCGCGGACTGGAGTGGCTCCTCGCGAGCTCTTCCGTCAACAACGGAAGTCTACACAGTTAGCCGTGCCCGGAGCTATCGACGTATACTCGATTAAGACACAATTAATCCCCTCCCATTCGAGCGCACCATCGTATCCCCGTTCCGAGGAGCAGCGACAAGCGTATCGGCCGAAGTTCCTCCTGACCAGCGCCGCTGTAACCCAATTTCGATCGCCGACACGCTCGCTAGGTGTCCAGCGGGGTAGTGAGTGCCCACGTAGGAGGGAGAGACACGCGAGAGAGGAGCGATCTTGATACCTTTATCGGGGCGGTGCGAGGCCTTGGCTGTCGTCGCGCGAGACTTCGTGAGCAGTACGCGAGAGAACGACGGGGTAACGCCCGCGCACAGATATCGTAGCTGGTTCTGCACCGGGACGAGCCTAGGAGCTCCATGACCGCGTGCGAGTTTGCGGGTGGCCCCCGGGCCCCGAGGCCCGGTGCCGACGAGGCCGTGAGCACGGCGCCCGGCTCCCTCGGTGGCTCCTCCGTCGCGCGCGTTTTCGTGTCTCGGAGACAAGTGCGGCGATAAAAAAAGGGGGGGGCAAAAGGGGTCCCCCCTGAAAAGAAGAAAAGAGAAGGCTTGAGACCGGGAAGCGCACCACCTTCGTCACCGACTATGCACGCCGGCCGGCCGTTGTGCATACACTGAGCCACTGGATTCGAGCGACCGAGACTCGGCAGCGCTCGACAGCCTTCGCCAGGGCTCGGCCCCGCTCGCCGCCTGGCCACGCTTCCCGGACATCCCGAACAGCGCGCACCGCTCGCTCCGAACCACCAGCGGGGAGAGTGGCTCTCACTACGCGACGGGCTCTCGTCGCGAGTGGCTGTCGTTGGTGACGTTACTTCGATGTAGCTTCCTCTCGCTTTACGAGGGAAAGAGGGATGGAGCGGGGCGGGAGGGTGCGAGCGTACGCGCGAGGGGAGAAGATCAATAACGGATCCCTCCTCCGCCTCGTCATCCCTCTCTTTTCAGTCGCGCGTACGCGGCCGCGACGTAGCCGCCAACGTATTTACACACGCACGTCGTGCGAGCTCTTACCAACCCCTACTCTCCTTATGCTACCACCTCTACTCTCTTCCAACCCCATAGTGAGCTGCTCGAAGGGTAGGAAGGATTTCGCGGTCGTAAGACGCGTGTAAAGGATGGCCCCGTTTATTGATCTTTTACGGATTTCATTGGAGGGACGTTAGAGCGGGGAGGTGTACAGGGTGATCTAAAAAGGGGGCTGGGAATTTAGAGGGAATGTAGGCCTGACAGAAATAGACAAGAAATGCCCGATCAACGTGTGAATGTAAATAAAGGAAGAACGGTATATAATACTTTACATACCACTTTATGTTATAGTGGGGTGGATCGCAACAGTTGTCGCGCTGTGGGATTGCAAATCAACTGATGGAGATAAGATAAGGTGAAGATGGATGTTTCGGTTAACTTCCACTTTTATTTCGATTTTATACGAAAGATGCTGTATTCGTTTCGTCTGTACGAATGCAATTATTAAACTTTGGCCAACTCGCCTTGACTAAGATGGAGGCATTTTTAAATGACTAATTACCTTGTCTTATACGTTTAATAGATTGAAACCCTTCGGTATAAGCATAAAGTAAAATGTACAAAGGTGTGTGAATTAGGGTGGCTCTTATTTACTATTGGTCAAATTTTTTTCCAAGATTTTCTTCGGGGCACCCTCGAGAATAGTTCCAAATAATTAAAAAATAAAACTGTGGAATGTTTGAGCCCGATCGAATAACGGAAACAGGTGTCCATGGGCTCTTAAACATTTAAATGATTATTTTACAACTCAAAAAGTCGATTTTGTATAATATTCTCCAAGTTATGGAGTATATGAAAATGTATGTTGAATAAAAGTTGTAGATCCGGACAAGGAGCATCTTTTATGTTGTATTACTTTCCTCCTTGCGACAAACGGTTTTCGAAAAAAGTCCCAAAAATTGGAAAAAAATCTTTTTCTCTCAAATTTTGAAATTCTAAATGGTTCCTAACACTTTTTATTTTTGAAGGCGAACAAAAAATTGAATTCTTATTTTTGAGGACTATTTTTTAAACATTTAAGGGGAGGCATATACCGAAATATGCCCAAAAGATAAAAAAATTGTTTTCCTTATTTTCAGTGTTTGATATGTCATGAATGTTTCCTGTGTAATAATAATGTTTTTTACTAATAATTTACGATAAATAGTCGAATTGTATTATAGAAAATGAATTTTCATTGAAAAAATCGATATAAAGGTGTTTTTAATTTTGATTATAAATTTGAATCCGCCATCTTGAATTTTGCATTTTTACTCAAAAACCCTTGATCACCAAGTTTTAGAAAAATCAGGATTTTACCCGCTAAAAGTAGGTATGTAGACCACTCTGCAGTGTGTGTGCATGTAAGATTTGATGCACTTGGCTAAACTACTGCAGGTGAAACGATTTTCTGAGCAGATTTTTCCAACAAAGTTTCTTTTCTGGCAGAATCGCTTTTGAAGATCAAGTACGCGTGCACATGACTGAAAAAGTATTGACTACATATTTCCCTGAAAATATGGCATTCTTTTTCGATCGCATATTTGGAGTGCTTTCTGAAATTTTTCTATTAACAGTACCAATGTTATTAAACCCGAGATCAAGTCAAAGTACTACTCTACAGAAAGATACATAAACGATTCTTAGTGCAGTGCACGAGTATTCGAAATATTTTTAAAATTTATCTTCCCGTAAACGAAACATATAACAAAAGAGAATTCCACATCCGCGTGGAATGTATTTTCGCAAGATTTTCATTTAAATTCAGACCTGAAACACTATATAAAATATCAACTCCCTCCGCCAAATATATTCTAATTGTAAGATATACCTATTTACTTTTGTAAAGAAGTGCACCTTTCGAAAAATTCGGATTACAAATGAAACAGTATTTTTGGCACGCCTGTGCTGTTACTATTGTATACATCAGTGATTCCCAACCGGTGGGTCGCGAAGTGTTTTTAGGGGTGGTCGCCACGGTTTTGGTTTCTTCTTTAATATTATTAAATTAGAATTATATTCTGAAATACCTATTTTAATGTGTTTTCTTTATCTTATTAAATTTACCTTAGGTACCCTATATATGGGGAGGTCGTAAATTATTTAAATACTAGCAAAATAGCCCCGCGCTTCGCTTCGGGCCTAGGAGATATTAAGGACTCCATGAAAACACATTTCATCACCCCCTTAAGGGTTGATTAGGGCAAAATCATGAAATGGGTTTTTAGGCATTTGTGTGGGTAACCTTTGTAAGCAAAAACCAAGTTGATACCTAATCCGGCCTAAGAAATAATAAGGAGTCCGAGACAACATATTTCACGCCTTTTTACCTCCTTCGGTTTGGAATTTCAAAAAACCCCTTCTTATTGAGCACCTACGTCGCAAAAAGAATATACCCTCCGAATTTCATACAGTCGACCATGTATCAGTAGTCGACCACTTTCAGAAAAACATGACAAATAAGGTTTTTAGAAGTGACGATCTTTTGAACAAAATGCAGATCTCTAACTGCACTCTGTTCAAAAGATCGTCACTTCTAAAAACCTTATTCTTCATGTTTTTTTTTTTAAAGTGGGCGACTACTGATACATGATCGACTACTGGTGTCTTTACCCTATCTAGTATAAGCGGTTTGGGCTGAGCAGTGATGAAACAATGACACAACGATTATATAAGTATACAAGATTATAAAACGCGACTCAAAAAAGGTTGGGAAACACTGGCATACATGTTACTAATATGTAAATCAAAACCCTATATGTTGCTGCGTTCAGGGAAACACTGCGAAATTTAAATAAGAGGAAAGCAAAAATTCGATTGTTTGAAAAATATGCACGCACGAGTGCTTCCGACGAAGCGAAGGGACGTGTTTATGTATGGCTGTTTGTAGTTTGAACGTTACGAAGATAAATGGACATGTTTGAGGATGAAAAATTGTATGCACAGTGTGTGTAAATGGTAACAGGCTGCACGATTTTTAAAAGACTTGCGATGCAGTAATAAAAAACCCAAGCGAGTGATAGATCAAAGTAATTGAAGTTTCAGGAATACTCGTTTTTCATAATTGAACGAAAGATATTCCTAATTCCCCCTTAATTGAATATATAATTTTGTATAATATTGTAATAATTATACTATTTCTGTAATATTGTAAGGGATATCCCCAAAAAATTATTATTATCAGGAACTATGCTTTTATTTGCACTTCATATAAAATTCACCCCGTTACTTACATATAGTTGGATCAGTAATTTTAAAACTGTATTCTGCTTAAATGACGCAAGGAATCTGTATTATGAAGGAGACCCTGCGTAAGAACGTAAACATGAAGATGTACTGATTGTTGTTAGAGGAATGGTTTGTATATTCATATCCACTGGAGCGAATTCTTCTTGGAACATGAATCTTCAATATGTATTATCTTCTAATGGCAGTAAGATTAAACTGTTATTAAGATTAAAGGCGTACAAGCTATATTGAAAATCATAAAGAAAAAACAATCACGCCTTGTAAAATGAAAATAACATTGTAATATCCTAACATACATATGTGCATTAACTGTATTTAATTAATGTTACGATTAATAACCGTTGCTTGGTTCTGTTTTATAATACTGTATTCGAGAAAATATTCTTGCCAAAAGTAGAATATAGGTACCTGTTCAGTGCAGACGGAGAATTTTCAATTTTCAGACAGAATAGGTACCGAATTTTTGAATATGAAAATGTGAAATGTATTCGAGAATCAAAGGTATTGAAAGCATCTTTCGTAGATATCAGAGTAACAATATGGAAAGATATTCGTTTCTTGTCAAAGTGCATGCGATGAACAGAACCTTTGTTGTACCTTTGTTACTTGAATTTTCAAAACCGAGAATATGTTCTGACTTTGATAAGGTCAGTTTCTTCGATTCTTTTTATTATTCGATTAAGTCTTTGTCACAGAGTTCATGTGAAATTTATGGACCCACTAAATACTTATTCCTTTATTTATCTGTCGTCTAACGGATGCAGTGTCCACTTGCAGACAACAGAAGGAGCTTATGTTACTCATTACTAATTACTAGCATTACTGTAAGAAAATAAGAATTTTAAATTGTAGAGAAATTATAACCTATACCAACATGACAGTATGAAATTTTATTCTGAGAATTATGCGAACGAAATTTTATTATGGGTCAAAATGGAACCCGTATCAACAATCGACTACCAAATTGTCCAGCGTCCAAGGCTGAACACAGTCCATAGCGAGTTTTTAAAAATGGGTTCAGGATTTACAGGCTAAATAGAATTCTCTAACCCTGGTAGAAAACGCTTATTAACTTATTACTTAACATGCATTTGAAAATTAACCGTGTCAGAATTAGAAGCAATTTCCAGGTCTGGTGATGCAAGAGGTTTGCTTGCTTCTATATACTGACTGAAAATAAAAGCACACCTTGCTACGTTAATAATTGCATTTTATTTACACCACAATTAATAATTACTACTGTGTTATAATTTTGTAATATATCAAGCTAAAATGCTGCGAGCTTCCCTTCAGTAAGTAGAAAATGCCTGTCAAAGGCAGAACAGGAATTTTTCAAAGTATTCGCTATTCTGTACCACACAGATGAAAGGAGAAAACGAAAGGAGAACACGTAAAAAACGTTTTTTAAACATGAAAGTGAGAATGTGGTACGATAATTCCTTGTTTCTATACTACGTGTTATAAAATAATAGAAGAGAGCAGATCACTTGTCAAAGTTCATTTGTCAATCCATGTTCATTAAGCATTTTTTTTTTAGCTCGCCAGGAAACTTTCCCAATTCGAAAATTCTGATTTTATTGTAGAGCATATTTGAGTATGCAAGGAGCAATTTTTTCTGCGAAAATTCACTCTGAAGGGGTGAAATCAGCCCTTAACGTTATCGCGTTTTTTTAATATAACTTTGTAACGGTGCGGGGTAGAATAAAACTTCAAATGTAAGAGTTGCTCTGTTTTTTACGCTGTATCGCAATATCAGAAGAAAAATAAAGTTATATTAAAAAGAAACGACAAAACACGATAACTTTAAGGTCTACTTTCACAACTTCAGAGTGAATTTCCATAGAAATAAACAGTTGCTCCTTGTATACTCCAACATGCTTCACATTCACACCAAGTTTCATTAAAATCAGAATCCTTGATAGATATCTAGATACTACCCTGTCATGAACCCTTTTTGTAAAGCCACCCGATACGCTTGTTATGCGAAATTATGGGGCGATTCGTAGCTTACATTTTGTCAAAAGCAGAAACAGATAGCGGAGAAAAACATTGAATAAGGTATGTCTGGGATAGTTCGACCACTTTTTGGAAAACAAATCATGGCATTGTTATTTTACAGATTTTTTATGTTTTGGGCAAAATAAAGCAATGCCCGAGTAATTTAGAGTAGTAAACAGAAATTAAACTTTGCGATAAATAAAAATATTTGTTCTCATTTTCAAACGAAAACATTGACACTGCAGCGTGCATCCACTATGGGTAACCAAGAGACGAGTGAGGCTCTGAAAATGAAGGCACCATTGTTATTTTCTTTCCATTTTTAGTTCATCCCCGGCAATATAGGGGTTTCCAATTCCAATTGTATTTTTCATTCTATATGCCACATCTTTATCTCCAGTAGTTATTTATTTCAACCACACAAGTACTGAAATTAAATCCGTACGATATTTGTTATTGTTACGGCGAGCACCCCAAATGAATCAGTCGTGGTAGGTGAAAAAATTGAACGAAAGCCGGATTACGGTCAAATCGTATTTAAAGTTGCTCGAACGATAATTCCGTCCCTTTTGACGGAATTCAAACGCAACGTTTAATCCCGCGAGATGCGAAGAGTATGGTAGAATTCCCGGCGCTGTCCCAAAATAAATATACAAATACGACTGTTTTATCGCGCGGCCAGTTTTGTTTAACGAAACAAAAAAAAGTTCATGTTATATTCACAAAGTACCCTCGACTCTGTGCACTCTGAGCTCGGATTGATGTGTGCGTTTATCTCTGCATTTCTCGCCGATGCCAGAGAAATATAATACGAACGGATGAAAAATCGATAAACGTTACCGGTTCTACGTACGCGATTCGATGGAGAATGTGCTCGCCCTATCGAAAAATGCGAGTGCACTTGCATATTCAACGAAATGACGCGGGCGTACATATTATTTGATGGAACAACGTTGCACGATAAACTGTAGACAAGATAGCTGACATTAACCCGTGAAACTGACCCCTGTCGCTGGACTTTGTCCAATAATTGCTATTGATTTCTCTTCGATCATTAAGTTATTCAATGGAGATAATGCAGTATCTTGTTCTAATAAGTGGGGCGAGTATAAATGCCAGTGTTTCATGATTGTGCAAGATGAGGCGTTAGTTAGTAGGACGCTCCGAAAGGACTTCACTACCCATGCAGCACACTTGGTTGCAGAAACCTTGCAGAAACCTTGCTGAAAAGTTGCAGTTACGTTTCGGTGTAATGTTGCACAGGGGCGGACATAGGAAGAATCCCGCAACATTTCAGCAATGTTGCGGTGCAATATTACCCTGCAACGTTTCTGAGATTTTACAGCAACTTTTGCAACCTTTCTGCAACCTTTCTGCAACCTTTCAGCAACGTAATTTGGTGTATGGGTAGTTGATGCCGTGCGTAAAAATAAGTCGAAAATGTGGAATAAAATTTTTTCGTACGGGGCTCCGATTTCGATAATAATTGATTTCCAATAATGAACGGGTGCGCGTACGATTGCGCGCGGTTTGAGTTACGCCACTGTCTGTTATTCATTAATTCCACTTGCGCGCTAGAATTCATCAACAGTGATGCTGTTCTGGTTTAAATCATAGAAGAAACTTTTATAGATTAGGATTTTAGTATAGTAGATATTGTGCTTGGATTGGCCACGATGGTAGAATAATGTGGCTTTGATTTCTCGTTATGGGTTACATTAAGAATATCATAACATGTCTTAGAGATAAAGTCTACAAAGGAGAAGTTGAAAACTGTTTCCAAACTAAAAGGAAGAATTATATAAGGATTTGCAAAGTTAAAAAAGGGAATACATTATTATTTTTTATTTATGGTTCTTTAATCTGGCAAACAGAATTCTGTGTGGAACTACAACAGCAATATTTTCAATTTCCAACGTAATAAAAATTATGAATGATCCCTACAAATACGACGATGTAGGTATACTTACTTTCTTCAATCATTCAACCTGCATTTCGGTAAATACAAACATACTAGCAGAAATATAAAACAATGGGTATCCGTACTTGATTTTCTAGAAACCAAAACCACGTACGAAGAAATTTTATACCACATTTTCAAATGATTTCTACATAAAGAATCACTTAGATTTCGTTCGTACCGCAGATTAAAGTTTCAGGCACTTAAGGCTCCACTTTATTTTTTTCTAGAATTAATACACGAATTTTATTGTTTTTTTTTGTTAAATGTTTATTATTCCTTGCTGTATAAAATCGGATTTCTAATATTTCTAAAATATAATTACAAACGTGCGGATTTAAATCGCAATATTTGCGCCTCAGTGAGACCTCAGTTGTTCACTTCCTTGAAATACATAATAATTTAGCCAAAAAGTTTTAAAAAGATTGCATGTATAGTATCCTTCCAAAAATCCTCTAAAAAGAACTTTGATTTCTGCCGATTACACCAGGTTTACCCCCCATAATCCGTATATTGCTCCGTTGGAGGGTGGTACGCATATGTACATGGTTATTTCGGACCCGCACGCACCATTGTCGACCGTTGACTTGCGGGACAATAGTCATAAACCGTGACCCCAGCGCGGGAGAGACGCTCTGGCCGATCAACCTGGCTGATTTTTGGAAAGCAGATGTCGCATTTTCCTCTTCTACTTCGTCAAGAAGGATAGGGTTCCTCCTCCCGCGACGAAATCGCAGAAGGGAGGTCCGTCCTTCTCCAGGAAAATGAAACCAATCTGGTTCTTCGTTACCTTCCAAATTTTGAAACGCGAGTCCACTTTTCAAGCGTTGGAAAAGTGGGCAGGCAGAACAATCTCAGAGCAGTCAGCATTTTGATTGCCTTTTCTCGTTCGAACATTCACATCACAGAGTCCCCGTCACAGACATCCCACAACTCAGTCCTGCCGTGGTCATCGTTCAGACCACAAGCTTCTCGTGACTATTGCATCGTTTTTCATCTTGCAATTAGTCATCGTTCGGCTATTTCTATTTTGTTAAATTCATCGTTCGAAACTAGTAGCTCTCTTGTCATTTGAAAAAGCCACTTAAAATTAACTTTTCTAGTGGCAGCGTGTCCGTCAATCGCGGCAGATACAAGAAGGATATTCTGTGGACAACGCATGGAGTACAGCTGCGACTATTCGAATACTCAAATATTCAAATAATGTTGGTATAGGTACTTGGGTATTCGAATATTCGAATACAGAAAAATGTGACACGTAGTCCCACTACCAACTATAGTATGGAACATAGCCGTCAGTGTCGTGTAAAAGTAGAAACTGCATTTAGTGGTTGGACCAAGTGAATTCCATACGACAGTGTTTTCCAACCTGTTTTGAGTCACGACCCCCTCGTTTAGAGTTTGGGAATACTAAAAATGAGACTGCAGTTACAAGCATCGCGCGATGAGATCAATATCGTACATTGTATCGTCGACTGTGAAACAGATTGTATTAGTAACGTCTGTATAGGCAGAATTCAATGTATTATGCCGAAAGTTTTTTATTAATATCTCAGAAACTAAGAAACACCTGCAGCTAAAATTTGATAATAGGATCCCTTTTCCCCTCCCTCCCAACTCCTCAAAATTTTAGTTCATTATGATAGTTGGGTCATATCGTAGTTTATCAAAAAAAAATATCAGCGACAATATTTATCTCATTTTACCACTGTATAAAATATTAAGCTACATCTACGACACAATACCACAGATGATGCGCACCACCATTGGCGAATCACCAAAAACTAGAGACGCGTCTTTCAGTGTACACTCCTAAAGATAAAATTGAATTTAAGGCACGTCTCATCGGTTCCCATAATGGTGACCCTGAAAACGCACGCAGAGGAGCGCGCACGGACCAAGGTGAGATTCCCGCTGGGGCAATTACGGACAGAGAAAATAACGGTGTGTTTTCAGTGAACCCTCTTCTCCCCCACCTTATTCCCCTGCTTCTCCGCTGCATGGCGACAATCCCAAAGGGAGAAAATCGGGTTGCATTATCGCGGGATTGCCCTTGCCGCTATAAAAAGACTTGACCCGTATTTTCCTTTATGTTAAACCTAGGCAGCGCCATAGAAACCTCATTTTTCCCTTCCTACTTCTTCCGCGCGGTTCCTCGCGAGACACTTGCCGCCATGGTCCCTTGAATACGTTTTTAACGAGCGTGCAAACGTGGAGCGTAATCCCTCCGCAATCGACGACTGCACAACGGGTGAATTTGGGTAATAAACTTGCTTCACCGGAACCACTGTTCTCAGCTTAAAGCCGCGTCTCCACGTGCACAAACAATGGCGAAGAACGCACTTGAGCGTTCCGGAAACCAAATTGATTGACACCACTTCCTGCGAGTTTCTTAATTTTAATACACCAACGTATGATTATTGCTTAACATATCCATTTTCTATACTTTTTATTTCACGAAACCGATCACTTTGGCTTCCGAGAGGCCCACTTAACCCTTCACAGTGGGGCGATGAGGTGTACTCACCAGAACTCATCAGTCCGCTTGCTGGGCGAGCTGCACTTGACAGGCTCGTGGGCCACACTGTGTACGCCTCACAAATGTGATATGACCCTATTTCGGTACAAAATCTTATTTTCGAACGTTCATTTGTTCTTTTTCGTGAGGGATGAGTATTACTTATTTCGGGGGAAGGTTGTTTTTAGCTCTGGACAAATGTCTTATTTCAATCAAAGCAATAGAATGTGGGAATTCAGGTCTCGTTTAGAGCAGGAAAGATTGAATGGAAAATTGAGTGTAATTCCCTGGCATGATGGAGGAAAATGTAAGGATTGCGTTGTATGTTCGAACCGAAACAGTTTAACGAGGAAGATATGCATCTGCACTAGGGTGTTTCATATTATAGGGTTAAAAATAAAATATTACATTTTTTTTGCGATGTTCGTGCTCTGATTCCTATTAATATAAAAAGAATATCTGACAAATTTTAGGAAGATTGAGTAATATTTAGTGTTTGCACACTTTGCACACTAAATAATATGTAGTAGGCTAAGGAAACACGATTTCCAATGATAATTATTTTTATTCTTAAGTCCTTAAAAAAGGTACTAAATTTCAAAGAAAACTTAGACTTAAATAAATTTACAGTTTATTATTATTATTGTTCACACCTATAAAAATTCTGTACCTTATTATTTTACCCATATTTTTAAAACCTGAAAAAGCGAAAATATGTAGGGTGGACCAGGGGCTGTAGTAACAGGGGGGCGAATGTAACACGCTAATATTTAAAAACATATAATGGATTATAACACCAATTTTAGATATAATGACATTAGGAATACACACATCCATTGCTCTACCGGTATAGATACGCAGTAGACATGGATAGTGAACAAAATAACTTTTCGATATCCTAAAGTAACTTTTTCTTACTGACTTATGATTGTAATGTAAACACTTCCTTTGCAAGTATGTGATTTGTAAATCTGTAATTTGATCTTTTTTAAGGGGGAACACCACTATGACAGCCGTAAAAGTAAGCCATTTTTAAGAATATTTTTTCAGACGTAATTTACAGTTTTAATCGAAAACTTTTATTACCTACCTTTAGTACGCTGTCTTAAGAGACTATACAAAAAAAATAAATAGAAAAACATCCATAAATTTGAATATATTAATTAATCTTCTAGACCCCTCCACGGGAGCTGGTCGAATCTGTAACTATGGAACAGCATGTCCGAAATCAAATTTCATTTTTCTTTGCAAACTATATGAGTGTAGTTTCCGTTGTGCGCACCGATTTCTTAAAAAAATTATTTTTGTAAAAATGGTGCGCTTCAGAAGAAAAGTTTCGAAAATCCGCGAATAAGATGGACAGTTTTTCGAGCGTATTTCAAAAACTTTGTTTTCAATCAAAAAATTCGAACGCACAGCGCAAACTGCACACATATAGTTTATAAAAAAAAATAAATTTGATTTCGGACCAGCTGTTCCATAGTTACAGATTCGACCAGCTCGCGTGGAGAGGTCTAGAAGATTAATTAATATATTCAAATTTATGGATGTTTTTCTAATTTTTTTTTGTAGGTATAACCTCTTAAGACAGCGTACTAAAGGTAGGTAATAAAAATTTTCGATGAAAACTGTAAATTAGTCCTTAATAAAATTCTTAAAAATGGCTTACTTTTCCGGCCGTCACTGTGGTGTTCCCCGTTAAGGTAATACTGATCGGTACTTAGCGCTTTTACGTGTCTCGTTAGTCACAATTTATAATTGAAGTTCAAAAGCATGGTCAGGGGCGATTGTAAATTGTAACATCGGTAGTCGGGGTTGATTCTACCACGGCAGAACCGAATAGTGTCAAAGAAGGCGAATAATACTGTCTTGTTTGCATAGAATCCATGCAGTGTTCCAACCGACCCGGGGTCAAAGACGGTTGCAACATTCTACACTGTAAAGTTAGGGCTATAACAGTCCGCTTCTCATGATTTATTAATAACTTGGATCTTACTTGACATACAGTGGAAGTGTTGTGATTCAATGATGTCAGATGAGTAAGCAACATTTCCGTATAAGAGTTTTTGTTGTAAATGTAATAGTTCCTGCGTAATCATATTCCCAAGTCAAAATGTTACTACCGCCCCAAATCTACCCTAGTGACAAAACAGTGCAACCTTTAAATATTATTAAATTTGTTTAAAATTTGGCATGCACGTCACTTACAAGGGAACACCGCGAACCCGGACTCACCGATTGGAACGCAACTTTGTGGGTTTTTAGAGTGACTCAAAACAAGAACAACGGTGTGTTTCATTTGTGCCCTATCGCCCTTTAAGGGGGTGAAAACTAACCTCAAAGTCAAATAGACACTCCCACTTTGTCGCGTATAACTCCTAAAGTACAAGGGACAGAAAAAAAAGTTTCGAACAAAAGTTTAATGGTGCAATGAGCACTGCAAACTTGAATTAACAAAATTTTGAAAAGAGTTTAAAAAAAAAATATCTGAACGAAAAAAAACTTTTTTCAAAATTTTGTTAAAGCAAGTTTGCAGTGCTCATTGCACCATTAATCTTTTGTCTGAAACATTTGTTTCTGTCTGTTTTAGTTTGGGAGTTATATGCGAAAAAGTGGAAGTGCCTATTTGTCTTTGAGGTTAGATTTCACCCCCTTAAAGGGCGATAGGGCACAAATGAAACACACCGTTGTTCTTGTTTTGAGTCACTCTAAAAACCCACAAAGTTGCGTTCCAATCGGTGAGTCCGGGTTCGCGGTGTTCCCTTGTTAGGTGAACAGAACCAAGGGGCGAGCAAAGTTACATGAAAATAGGACCTTTGGAAAATTGAAACACCCTAATCTGCACATCAGTCAGATTTTTATATTGGAGATTGTTTTGAAAGATATATGCTTAAAGATTTTAAGGTATACATTTTTTGCAAAATATTAATAATATACAGAGTGTTCCAGAATGTATTAAACAAAATTTTCTAATCTGTTCAGTAGGTTACTCTGTATAAAAAATGTCATATACACTATATGTAGGTTCATATTTACAGACAGTCTTCAAATTAGTGGCACACTTTCTTTATTCCATCGTGAATAAAGTTTCTCTTAAAATTGTGGATAGGTACATTCTGATAAGAAATTTTACGATGAGGGTACCTACTGTCACTCAACTACCATGTCTCTACTGTTTCTGTTTGAGAAACCATATATCAATATCATATCGGAAAATTCTGTATTTAAAAGTCTACAAGCCATCCTGCACACTATTAAGGACGCCTGTCTGCGGCGTACTATCATTGACAAGCGAATCTTTTTAATTTTATTACTTTTATTCTTTTTATTTACTATAGAAATGTAGTTTAATAAATGGAAGAAAGTTTTATTCCATTACTAGGGGAAGGTGGGGCAAGACGGGGTACCCCCTGTATCTCATGACACAAACACAGTAATCAAAATTTAGCATAGGCGTTAGATGCGTCACTATAGGCGCCGTCAGTGAGCAGCGAATCAGTGAAACATGTGGACGCGTGACGAAGTTAAATCAGAATTTATAATTTTTTGGACTTCCTTACATTTTTCTTATTTTTAGCATCCGTGACAGTGACATAATAATATAGAAGATCTCCGGTACAGGTATGTGTTTCTGAGACAGAATTTAGCTGGCTATAAGGTACGTATGTTATTTTATACTTTTGTAAATAATGTTTCGAGCAATGTTCATATGATTGTCGTGAGACGCGAAGGGGCATGATGGGGTAATGAAAATGAGAGGAACCCCATCATGTCCCTCACAAACCTAAAAATAAAAATCAAAGTTTCTCATTGTTCCAGGATCTTTAGAAACTACAGACGGAAAACGGACCGAGGAAAATGATACTTCTTTTCTATTAATTAATCCAAACGAACTGATTCCCTTGTGGAAAGGTGTATACACTGTTAAATATGTGGCAAATGGGCTCATTTCTCCTCTGTTGATGTACTAGATGAGGACGCACGAAGCCATACACGTGTGTCTCCTCTGTCAACCCAATAAATAATTACTTTGTATATATATACTTTATTTATATTGTTATTTAATTGGTACCCCATCTAACCCCACTTTTTCTGAATTTTTCTATTTATTCTATTGAAACCTGTAAAACTTAGGTTGATTCACAGTTAAACTCAAAGACTTATTACCAAAGAATGGTTCAGACATAAAATTGATTAGTTTATTATGAAAATCTGAGTTTTATTCATCATCAAACCTTAACTATCCCGTCTTGCCCCACCTTCCCTTATAATTATTTTCGCCGCAATAAATTCCTGAAAATCGCTGAAGATATCGGCGAGTTAATCGGAATGACACCTTAATGGTACCGATAAAAAACAAAACACAAATAGATCTCCAATCAGGAATTAAGGAACACTAATTTATAAGATTGAACACGTTGATAGCCAAGTAAGAAAAAGTAGCAAATCCAAGCTAAGCTCTCTAACAATCATGACTCCTACTTTTTCTTTTTTTGTTTAGTCTTCCCATTTCCTACTTTGATTTGAAGTAAAAGTTACATCTGGTTCAAGATAACATTAAATATATATAATAATTGGACGCAGAGAAAAGTAAAAAACTGTAGTAAGTATATCCTCATTTTTGCATTATTCTCATAAAGCTAAAAAATATCAAGCCCATTAATAAAATCTATCTCCGATAAAGCAGCGTGCTCACACACGCGATAAGCAGCACAGAAAACACACGAAGCAGCTGAAAAAAGTATTCCTTCGCGAAAACAACACCTACGCATCGAATTGCTGCCTTCGATAGGCGATGCGTTACGCACGTGGGAACGCGGCTTAAGCCGCGCAAAGCGTGCGCCGGCATTCAAAGCGAAAGCAGGCGCCTTCGTGCATGCACGCTATAGCTTAACGCCTTTCTACCTAATGACTTTGGAATTTCCACAGAAGGAAAGAAAAGAGCTGCCGTATTTAGGAATTCAGCAAAGCGGTCCAAATATAGATTCCGCCGATCGATTAAAGTCAAATGCAAATGAGTGCAAGTACACGCCTGCTCCCGTAATAGAAGTAGGTAAGCACACCTAGAGTTTTAAGGCGGATTCACACATATCAATTCCGCGACGGTTCAGTGCCGTCAGCAACGTTGCCAGGAGTATAGATCACATGACGTAGTAGGTAATAGTGGAGGGGGAATCCTCGCATGTATAGAGTTATATATACTAATGCAACTTGTGCAGACACGCGAGGATTCCCTCTCTACTACGCCTTACTACGTCACTGAGTTTATGCTGCGCACAAGTCGTATTAGTATACAGGGTGTTTATAAAAATGTGGAACATTTTTCAGGATCGGTTCGACTTATCAAAATAATAAGAAGAGTTGATATAAACATATGTCCAATAACATTAAGTTTTAACTATTATAAGCATTTTTATATTCCGTAAAACATCGGCCCGAAATGCCTATTAAAGGTCAATCGGCAGACTGGCGCGTTCGTCTGTTGGCCTAATATACCTACCTAATACCTAATAATATATTTTTAACCGACTTAACTCAAACAGAAAAAGGTTCTCAGTTAGAGGTGTTTGTATGTAAGTATGTATTTTCCCGGACAGCACACAGACATCTTAAAGACATCTTAAAAACGTCTGAAGTCAGACGTTCCAGACGTTTTTAAGACGTCCGTGAACGTCGTTTTCACGTCTTATACAAGTCTTCGGCACGTCTTATGTTACGAATCAAGACGTCTTAAAGATGTTTTTAAGAAAAAAATTCGAAATGATAATGAATATATCGATCCGCGGAAACACATCCGGGCTTCGTTAAATGCCAATTTAATAGACGTTTCGGCCCGTATTTTACGAAATATAAAAATGCTTATAAACGCGTACACTAACTTTTTTATTATTTTGGTGAGTACCGATCCTGAGAAAATGTCCCTCATCTTTTTAAACACTCTGTATATAGCTCTATACATGCGCGAGTTCCCCCTCCACTACTCCGTACTACGTCATGTGGTCTGTACTCCTGGCAACCCTGGCCGTCGCGTCAGTGTCAGCGGCAGGGTCGCCAGGGAATTCTCTACGCGTGGAAAAGACATGACGTCACATATACCTATATATACTCGAAAACGTGGCGCTACTTGGCTTGGCTTGGTTTGGGACTGGCGTCGATTGGCATGACGTCACGACTCACGACGTCACCAACACAAATATACGGTTATTACTATAGGTGTTCCCCTTCTCCTCCTCCGTACTACGTCAGGTGGTCCCTACGCCGCAATTAATTCTCTACATATGGCAACCCTGCTCAGCGGTAAAAAATTTCGTTTACCTGTTTTGGAATAGAGTATTTACTGGCACTGACACGAAGAGACTCTGGCAGCACTGAACACTCGCGGCACTGATACGTGTGAATCCGCCTTTATTCAGTTTTATCGGGCTACTCCGTTGCGGCGAATCAATTAATCGTCGCTTGATTGAAACAGTTTGTACAATAGAACAGATTGTCTTCCAATAAGTGCACAGGTCAGTGGAACGCGGAAAAAACGTTCCACCACGACGAACAAATTTGTTTCAATTATAACTTCCTTGGCATCAGGCAGAGATCGTCTAGTCGCGAAATGATAACGAGACACCGTAGAGGACGATCGATCCTCAAAAGGAGAGAAAAGAATCAAGGGGAAGGGAGGGCTGGTAGGAGAGTGATGGGCAACTGAGAACCTCTGTCGTTTGGCAGGTTTGTTCCAACGGGGCGACTGCTTGTCGGTCGTTGACCCCACAATTGCAACCACCCCTCATCTCGCAGCCTCCCTCTTCACTTTGTTGGTGCTATGAAACTATTCTGTCTACCTCCCTTCCATTCCTTATCCGTCATTCTTCTCGTCTCGTTACTCATTACGATCCTTTTCTGTTGCTTCAACCACCGCTACGCCTCCAGCAGAGGCGGATCAATGTCTCTCTCCCGCGCTAAGGATGCGCGATAGATTAATCCGCGGTGGAGACGTGGACCCCGATATGAATGCAGAATGTTTCCGAATTATCGGCGCAGAATTGAAAGGAACAAGAGACAAGTCTTTTCTTCTAATGATTACGAAAGGAATAGGAATCACGATTCGTGTATACTAATTAAAGCATATCGTTGCTTCGAGTGGTGAGTATGCTTCCTGGTGTCAATACGAAACGGTACCTTTAAGCTTAAAGACCATAGGTAAGAAATTATCGCAGTGGGATCCGGTAAAACTTAAAAGAATTGGCAGACTCTCCGTTTTAAAATGAGCTTAAGACATTGGTGTTCCGGTTATCCCTCGCGGAGATACAGCGAGTTGGAGAAAATATGGAATTTGTGTAATTTTTAAGCACATTTTCGAAAGGACATCGTAGACCGAAATTTTAATTTGATTCCTTCGCTTGCTGGAAGCAACTAAAGTAAAAAAAAGAAACAGTTTTTGCTTCAAAGTTGAATAATTCGACCAATAAAAATCGCACAAGAAATTATTATTTACTAACCCATCGACATATTTATTTGAATTTTGTTTTAATATATTCAAGTGCTGAATTCATCTCTGACGTGGGTTTCACATATTATGGGATAACCTGTATAAGATGGGTGCTAGGGGACTTGTATTCGTTAGGCGAGAATTAAGGAATACTATTTTCTATGCTACATACATACATGTGTATATTCTTCATAATTGAAGAATTACGTATTATTATTTATAGTATATTATGATAATTGCAAGTGTTAATTATTACACATATCTGCTGAATGTTGAAAGATGTAAAGAAACGTATGAAGCTTTTCATTTATAATTTTTGACGTAGAATTTGGTAGTAGAACAACAAATTACCCAGTTTTTCAAGGTGATAGCAGGTTACTTTGTGTTTTTCGAGCATGACTGCCTCGAAGCTATGATTTTTAAAACTCTTCAGCTTTACTACTGTTATTAGCAATGATTGTGGAGTGATGAAGTAGATACTTATTTCTGACGATACATTTAAATGAACGTGAGTAAACGGAAATCGTGGGAGAATTGCATGGCTGTCAGCATGTTAATGGAATACATTATTCTTCCATCAATACCATGAAAGTGTAGAAGGAATCAAGTTCACCAGACTCATTAAAAATAACTTATTTAAACACGCCTTGAAATAATCCAAGGTTCGAAGCTTGCAGCTTTAGCTATGGAAAGCCCTTGCAATCTGTTGAAAAATAATCGATTACCTTAATTATTTAAGTGGTCATTTGTTTTGATGCACTTATGTCTAAAAAAAGAAATTAACAAATAATAAAAAGTAGGGGAATCTAGACTTGACAATTAATTTATTACAGAAGAACTATTTGGCCAGAGTAATTAGTTTATTAATCGTAATTATTTGGTAGCATAGGGAAAATAAGAGACGAAATGGCATCGAAAACTTTCAAAAACAGTACACCCGAAATTGAGATTGCAGCACAAATATGAAAAATGAAAAATATCCTCCATAAAATGAAAGGTAAAAAGGGGATCGATGATATCGAGAAACTCTCTGCGCGATACCAGGAGGATTATTTATTCTGCCAGTGCTATTACTTGTGAATTTCAAAAATATTTGAAACTGCGCGATACGTCTGCTGGTAATACACAGCACCCGATTTATTTGAACATAAAATATGTGTCTGACGAAAAATCGGCGATGGAAATGAATAGTAAATGCCTCAAAAGCTAACTCAAAAAATTCAAAGCCCTGTCAGAGATAAATTCAATTGCCAAAATATTAACGATATGTACTTGATCTCTAAACGACAACAAAAAATTCTGCAAAATTAACAGTATAAACATTCCAGGAAAATTTCCACGCAAAATGTTAAACGAACGTCTAAAATGCCACTCGAAAGTCTAAAATATAGTAAGTAATGGCCTCTATGCTATGTTGTTCCATATTTATTTTTTGTAACATTGTAGATTGATAAATATTTCTGCAAAATAAATTTTTATTGACTTCCCCCTTCTTCCACAATTAGTGGAAGAAGTGATACATACACTAACATGGTACTGAGCTGGTATATGGAAACAATTAGTTAAAAAGGGACAAGAAAATTTCAGATGTGAAGATACAATAATAAGTATGAGGATTAAATCACAAGATGAAAAGCATGTAAAAATCACCCCAAAGAACGCAGTTGAAAAATTTAGATATTAATTATATTTCAATAGTAGAATAGCTATATATTAACGACAGAATCCTCATACCACACAAATTACAATAGGAATAGTTAGCCTAACAAGTCGAGTTGACGTGACGAGAATTAAGTGCTCACAGAAAAGAAACAATCAAAGAGTAACCTGTAAATGATTTGAGTCTAAATCGAATTTTAACTTGAACTAAATATTATTCCCATCTTTTTTGGATCCTACCTAGGCTTTTTCTAAACATTGACACAATTTCCAAGGGACACAATATATACAGGGTGATTTGTAACAGATCGTATACCCAAAAATGTAGACTTTTCATGAAGAAAATTTGTATAGGATCAAAATCTTTGCAACGCATACGTATGCTTGTCTTTGGAGCTGTTGTGTAAAGAGAGTTATGACGTGACGTGTGACGTCTAAAGGTAGGCGCTCACTGCACTCTCGCCTCACGTCGGCGCAACTTCTATTCTGACTCACATCTAGGCTCGCGTCGCCTTGGTTTTTCCCTACCTGAAGTTATCTAAACTTTCCTCGGCTCATGTGTTTGGTTAGTTGCTCAGAGAACCTCTTCCTATGCGGTGGCATTGCATCCACTCACACTACGCCTCGCCTCTCTTCCTCAAAATATTCTCGACGATGAATAATCCGCTGCTCGGAGTAGCGCCGAGGTGAGGCGAGGCGCAGTGAAGCATAGGAAAAGATTAGGAAGAATAAAAAATATGACATTCGTCAGTCAGACCCTTTACAGCTACAGGTCTAACAGAAGTCTGGTTATCCACCAATCGACCAGTTCCTACATCAACTTAAAAATCAAATGCTCTAGACAGAAGCAAACCAAGTGACCATGCTCGCATTCGTTGCCCGTACCAGTCGACCGCACTCGTTCCTACCGGTAGCCGCAACAGTTCCCCTAAACAGGTGTCATTTGCATAATTTCACGTCGACAGGCGACGCAACTTCAGCGAGCAAACGCCAGGAAAATAGACCGGAACGCACAAGTGTCTGAACAGAACGGCATCGACGTCGAAACGAAATCCTGCAACGGGGCATCGTGTGTTTGCCGCGACAACACACGAGTAAAACTCGAGGAGTTTCAGTGGAACTCTCCGCAACAGTTGATTAAACCATGCGTCATTCGAACATTGTGTGTAACGCTATTAATAGTTGGCGGCAAGTTCGCTCGTTCTGGGAGAGGAAAGCGAAGGAAAAACTGGCGTAGCCCAGGAAACGCGTAGTCCCGCGAAACCTGTGCAGGGGCCAGCCAACCAGCGATGTTGGCAGACCTGCCGGCGCAGCCGGGGGTGGCCCGCCGTGGCCAGGGACGCGGATGAGGATGGACGGAGGAAAAGTGTTTCTGGAAGGTGCGCGCGCAACGCCACTCATCGGCTCCGGAGGCTGGGAAGCTCCCAGATCCATCGAGCCTTACGAGCCCATTATACAGGGAGGTTATATACTCGACATGTACACCTCACTGATTTCATACTCTTCCACGGTTCCCCGCGCTTCGCGGCACCGGTGTATCTCTCGTATTATATAGGGATATATTTATGTTTATCGTGTAACGATTAACGGGGGAACGCTGCGACTCAGCTGCGCATGACACGGAATCGTTCAGCGATATTGCTGACACCGCGGCCAGCCCGTAAACTTCAACCCCTCGGCCAGATATCGTTAACGATATTTGCAGGACGTATGTTCAGGGGTATGTCCAATATTTGGAGGGCCACGGGGGCCATGAAATTACTCCATTCCCTCGTGAGCTGGGATTCTTAGACGGCCGTACTGTAGGTACTGTAAGGACAGGGGACACTGTCGCCTGCAAGCAGGGGATTCACGTGGCGTTTTGTAGCTTGATTAAGGAAGTTCGATACCGGAACAAAAATGATAAGAAATCTTTGTAAAGTGTTTTAATTTAATGTTCAAAGTGTAAGAAGTATTGTGTCAAAATTTCAAGTCGTTTAACGACACAGTTTTTGAAAAAATTAAAATCGAAGTTGTGCTGTTATACACAGGCTTTTGTGGGAGAGGTGATAAAATTTGTATAAAATGTTACACAGAGTCCTTAAAAATATTAAGAGAGTTATAAATTGCAATGAAAAGTTTAAAGAGAATTGGATATTGGCAATACGGTTTATTAGATAATTGAATAAATAGACAGTAAATTTCTCGTACTTTTCGAACTGCCTGAAGGAAATGTTTGAAACGTGGCAAAGTTGTACGCCAGGTAGTGATGTATACAATGTATACTTGTACAAAGCATACAGTAAAAATTGGTAAAAACACTACCAAGCTGTAAACATGTATTTAGTAATTTGTTGCGAACCGGTACAGACGCGCAAAAGAACGCCAAAAGCGTGAGATGGAAAGAGAAAAAACGATGAAGACAAAGCGCATTTCACTCGCATATTTTACGCTACTTTTAATCAAAATATTGTTTCTAGCTGCATTAATTATACCTTTTGTTTAATTGAATTCAAAAACAAAATGTGAAGTAATAATTTTATTAGGAATAGACGTAAATAACATTTTTGTCTACATAATTCTTTTTTATCTAAGATTGGTATCACTGCAGAGCTCCCATGGTTAAGCACAAGCTTACCCATCTCGCCGACTGCCCCGCAAATGAGGTATCGAACCTCCTTAAAATTATTGGCTGGTAATGATTCGTTTGTTACTGAGTTGTATGTAGTTTCAATATTTGGGAGATTGTCGAAAATGTGCAACAAAATTTTGCTTCCCCCTAGCATTGATTATTATTATATCTCTGCTAAAAATGATGTCCTAACACCACTAACGGATGTTTTAAGTGACAATAATACAAAATACTTGGAAGAAGAGAGAAGAAATTTACAAAGAATAAATAATTCTTCTTTAATCGTTATCAGCACAATTTACACATAAATTTTACATTCTTTTATTGTATGAATTTTGCAAACATCTATGTGTTTTACATATTATACATTTGCTTGCAAGCTTTTTGTTGATGCAAATATTCAGAAGGAAAAGCGATAGGTTAGAGCAGTGGTTCTCAACGCGGGGACCTTCGGGGAGCTTCAGAATATTGCAGATATTTACAATAATCTGAAAAAACACCATTTTTTCGGGGTTTTGTTTTTACCCTTAGGATCGTTTTATTGCCGAGTCAAAAAATAATTTCGTTATTAGTATCACTTGAGTTACATTTCTGCAAAGTTTCAGATTTTTTTGCATTTTCGACGTGCCGCACTTGCCTTGTTAGCTGCAGAAATTGAGCATACTACTTGGAATTCTGGGTAATGCCATAAATATTTCCAGCAGCGCAATTCCACTGTCCGTGTGAAGGGCAGAGCTTTAACGTTTCTTCGACGGGCGATTTACCAGTGTCAACTTCCCTAAATCTTTCTGTTTAAGGAACTGCTCCACGCCCCTGTCCTAAATCAACTCGGGAGCATACAATGAAATTCCATTTTCCCGGGTAGATACACTATGTTGACAGCGAATATTTTTCATTGGAACCTCGGGACCAGCAGTCTCCCTCTCGCACCATTACCGCCAACCTGTTCCTCTCTGGAAATATCTCGTCGATTCTGCAAGGGCTTACGCGACCCGGAAAAAGGAGGAAAAGGCTGAAAGGGCAGCACGTCAGGAATCAGCGATGCTGTGGATGAACATCGATTATATACAACGTCTGAAGATAACTATACAGGGTGAGGCTCTTGAGATGACCATCCAAAATAAGTCTGAAACTGCGTGACATGAAAAATTATTGTGCATGAAAAGAATGTAGTTTGTAGGATGACATAGTAGGATAGCAATGATTTTTTTTGGATGAAGGTGTAGAGGATATTTCAGGGTCATCTTCTTCTTTTTAAATGCGACCACATGTGAAGGGTAAGGGGAAAAACGGGAAATGTCCATTTTTCGTGATTTTGCGATTTATAGCATATTTTATTCGTGGCAACTAGGATTACAGAACTGTCAAACCACAAAGAGTTATAAAGTTTAAATACCTCCGTAAGATAACGTTAAAGATTTGGTATACTGATTAAAAACTGGAAGTGTCGACTCTGCACTGGAACGAAACACGGAATGTCTCCATTCTTTGTGTAAGCATAAGCTTCTGTCGTCAAGATATTAAAACAAGTAATTATGATGAGGGAATGGACATCTTTCCTGCGAGATCAATTTGTTAAAAGATTCCGTTAGAGATATTTGTATCGAACCATCTATAATAGCTGTTGGTTGAGTAATCTCATCACCATTAAAAAAGATGACGTGACAGTAATAGAAAAAAAAGAGAGTTCGAACTTCTTAATGGAGCATGCACAGAACTCCTGCCTATTTCAAAAGTCAGATATGAAGAGATCATGGTTTTAAAAAAATTTTGCAATCTTAGGGCTCAGCGATTTTATGAGACATTGACTCATGCATAACAAGCAAGTAGGAAATAAAATATCTGATAATTAATAAAATGAGTGTCTTTCCTTGTTTTGATAATAATAGAAGTAGAAATTTCTTATTTGGTTTCGGTATGCTGCCGTGTTCAAACTTGAAAAAATATTAAAATAATTTAAAACAATTATTATTTTATTGCTTATTCTTTTCTCATGCCTAATTAGGGTATAAGTTTCGGGTTATGAAGAATGCAGATAAATTCATTGAACCTTGTTTCTTTACTGGTGGACTAAAGTATTAAAACTTAAGTTTCTCGATAAAGCTGTTTTGTGACACTCCCTCTTTTTCCTCTTACCCTTCGTTACCATATTCTTGTAGTTAAGGGGTGCATTCGTCTGTGTATTACACGTGGAGCTTCAAATAACTTTGGTCAAGTACATAGTATGACATAGTATGATGGAGTCAAAAACATCGAAATTAATTTTGTTGCCATTTTTGATTAAGTTTAAGTATTAAGAATATAACCCTAAAGTCTTATTTTGAAATTGAAAAAATAACATAGATTATTTTCTAAAGCGTGTCACGTAGTACGAATTGTCTATCAGATTATAAAAATTCATTGGAAAAATTCGGTAATACATTGAGTTCAGTAATTTAATTCCATCGGGTCACGAGATCTCAAGGAGTCTTGACAACTACAAAACAAATTTTTCTTTAACACACTTTTTCGTAGAAACAAATGCTTCCATTGAAAAAAGTAAAAATAGAAAACCTTGGAATCACTTGTACATATAGTTACTCACTAAAGTATCCGTCCACCCCATATCTGATATATTTTACACATTAGATCGGCTTCAAAGTAAGAATTCGCAATTCCAATTCACATTAAGATGAACCTTGATTAATATACTAATGTTTTGGATGCATTCAATTAGAAAATTGTACATAGTTTATTTAAAAATGTATTACCATCCAAAAAAATATTTGCCTAAATTCAATATTTAATTTATACAATCGTAATTACAATAAGTTAATATTCTTCTAATATTTTTGCGACTTTATTATAAGGCATAGATTCAACTAATTTTCTCTAAAATTCTAGCTTATCTTGTTCCATTTTTCCAGTAAAATTTCTTTGAGCATTTCATTGGTAGATGGTACTACCTAAAACTATATTAATCACGGTTTATACTAATGAAAATTATACTGAGTAGGTAATTCTGAATTTAACATTACTTAAATAACTAAAATATGTTACACGCATAGAATGGTCGGATACTTTTGTGAGTAATTTCTATCGTAGAGTAACTTCTATTATAATACATCCTCCCTAAAAACCACCTAACTTTCGTACAAAATAAATTCTTACTCAACCCACAGTTTAACAGTTATTTAAAGTGATTATATTAAATGCTTCACCATGTACGTAGATATAACTGCAATTTTCCAGAACCGTAAAAAGCCGTAGCAATTGGCGCGCTATTAATTGGAGAAACACTCATCACCAATTACAGAGCAGGAAAAGGGCTTTGTGATCCGCTTCCATTCACTCTTTGCAATTTCTTCTTCGACGCTGTTGAATACAGCTTCCATCCCCTCATCCGTGTCTTTGACCCTTGCCCCGTTCCCGTTCTGCAGGCAGACGGCCGCTTTGCAGCAACGTGTTACGTTCATATTGCTGTGGATGTTGATACACGGAACCGTGAAATTTGCACATCAAGAACTGAATCGAGGGTGAAGCAGAACACGGCAGAGAGAGGGAGAAAGAGAGGGGAGGTTCGAAATGGCGAAAGCGAAGGTAAAGGGGGTTTGAAAGCTGGTTCTCCCTACTTTGCTGTCTTTATTGATGTACATCTTTCCTTCCCGTGTAAAATGTCTCTGGCACAGTCGCCTCTTTCACCCATGTAACCCCATTGTTGGCTTCAGTATTTCCCTGGTCGTCGCTAGTTCGCTTTGTGAAACCAGTTTCCACGCGCCCTTAATACATGGACAAACGTGCAGCGCCTCCGCACAGAGGAAAGATACATATCGGTCTGGTACCCCGTCTATCAGCTTACATGAAATTCCTTTCAATTTCTCCACGGACTGAGTCTCGATTCGATGGATTGACACGTAACGGCGTAATTAGCGCGACGGTCTGATGATTGTAAGAAACGAAGCTTTGGATTCTGACGACTACCCCTCGCCCCTCAACACAACGTAACACGGTTACTTCTTAATGGAGATATTCTGCCTGATGCCTGTTACTATTATCTTACTACATATATAAAGCAAAAAGCTGCTACATGTTTGTGTGTTTGTCTGTCGCCTAAAAACTTCCAAAAAATAAACTCTGGGATCACAAAATATGCCTCAAGTTATTGTGCCTAATCAATCCAGATGAATGTGACCATTTTCACAAAAACAGAACTGAAAATATTTTATTTTATAAAATCAGAATCTCGGACGAAGCCGAGTAGTAAAGCTAGTTATGTAATCAATTAAAAACGCTGCAGCTAGAAAGCTTACTGGGAATAATATACATGTATATGTTATGGCTAGTAGGTGATATATTTTATTATTTACATTGTTCTGTTACATTGCAATAAGATATGTCGAGGTATGATAGCGTATGGACACTATTGGCCACGCGGATTTGCTCACCCACGCGTTTCCGCGGTTCTCAAGGTGTAACAATCGTTTGGAAAGTGTCTAAGTATCTTGCATCTTAGAGTGAGAATCAGTAGACGATCCAGAGACGTGAAAAGGAGTTTGTGAAACGTTTTAGAGCTGTATGATTGCCTTGTTTGGAACAGTTACCAGTTGCCCCTTCTTTCTATGGCCACATTTATGTTCCGTGGAAAAAACACTGACATTCTTGGAAACTAAGAGACTATGACCATTGAGATAAATTATCTTTCCACTTTTATAATTCCCTTTGTCTTATCAGTTCTCTATGAATAGATGCATTCTTCTAGGTACTCCAGTTTTTATATTATCAAATTCGTCTTTTTGACCCTTTGCACACCTTTTGACGACAAAGTTGTAGGTACCGGAAACTGGGGGAACATTGACATGTTTTTGGAACATTTTGCTATAGGTATAATATGATGAACATTTTTACATTTGATTTAATTATTCTGTTATAACATCGCATCGTTTGTGATTGTACTACAAGTGTGAAAATGCATAAAAGTGTTGTCCTTTTCCTTCTTTAATACATGTTAAGTAACTGCCAATGTTACGCCATATTGCCAATGTTAATTGATGCTACGTCGCATCTATTTAATGTGAGTGGAAGTTATTAATTAAATGGCCAGACACCGCGTTCGCGTGGCGCGGGTTCGTGCAATGGTTTCACTACAAAGTTACGAGACGTTAAGGGGACGTTCCCTTGGCGCAACGTTTTTGGGCTGAGCTTTAGGATTCACGATCTTTCTCAAATATTTATTCACGTTTCAAGAAAGTACGGACAAATTTGTACGTAATTGTCTCGTATATTTAAGAAGTTATTAGTAGAAAAATGTTTCGCCATGAGTGGACAATTGGCATCATTCCATGCAGCTGAGACGGGAAAATCCGTAGAAGTCTTATTTCAACTAAGTGTGGCTGTCGTTTCTACAGAATAAAACGTAAGGAACATAATTTGACAAAAGCACAGCAGTGATTACCAACCTGTGGGTCGCCCAGCTAGGACACCCAAGGGGTCGCGAAGTGTTTTCTGCGGGGTTGCCACGGTTATTTTTAGTTGACGATTCTTAGCACTTATTTATTTTCATATGGTTACATTGCCATATTTTATTAACGATGTAACGCAGATTTTTCAGAACTGGAAAAAGAAAAAGCTGGTTACCCAGAAGCAAACACAACCATCACACTCAATAAGATAATTGAATATATTAAATATCTTTAAGTATATTTAATATATTAAATATATTTATGAATATTTAATATATGTAATAAGATAATTAAATATTATTAAGTTAAATATTATTAAGTTAAATATTATTATGTTGAAATACATATTTATATTGTGTTTTCTTTAACTTATTAAATTCACCTTACCATATATAGGGGGGGGGGGGTTATAAGGTTATTTGAATATTATAAAAGGTGGTCGCGACTCAAAGAAGGGTGGGAAACACTGCTGTAAAGAATACGATTATGTTTAATACATTTTTCATCTTTTAGAACTCATGAAGAAAAACTTATATATATATATATATATCGATATATTAAAGACATAACCTGTATCTATTAATACCATAAAAAAACTAATGTATAATTTATTATATATATAAAATTTTCATATAAATTTATAATTCCTCTGGGTGATCATATAGTTAAATCAATCCTCTAATTTTTTGCATGACACAAAAGCTATTAATAAAATTAAAAATTTGGATTTACTGAAATTCCGGAAATATCTTTGAAGGATGTATCTTTGAAGTTAATAATTTATTCCTGAAAAACGTGTGTAAAGTTCGGGGTACACTTTCAACGTACGTAACAATATAATTAGCTATGCATGACACTTTTGTTTCTCTCCTTTGGCATTTTTATCATCCATATCGTTATTACGAATGCAATACTACTACATTTTATCTCATAACACTTTTCTAAACCTATAAACCTGACGGTATTCAAATATTACACCTCAGAATTTCATATATCTGTAGCTTCGTTATTCCTTTGAGTTTGGGCACAAAATTTCAGAAATCCGTTTTCGGAATGTGAACCTTTAAGGAGATATAATAAAAAAAAGAATCGAATGTTTTGACCGCTCAGATGGGAATACCCCCTTAAATTCTTTCATAGCGTGGGCGGCTGAGGTGAGTCAACGCCATTAATCCGCAGGAAAACACGAACAAATCACTTTAAGCCCGTCACCAGCTGACGGGGGAACGCGACGCTTATAATAAAAATAATAACGTATGATGCTGGATTCAGTTCGAACGTGTAAAGAAGAGTTATCGCCGGATAGGCGAAACATGTCGAAAATAGTTGTTCGCGATCCACCACGCTGGACGCATTTAGACGGCCGCGCTAAACTTAGATTGCTTTCTGAACAAACGGAGTTAAGAGGGTCCGCGTGAGGAAGAGTGTGACACACCAGAAACTCGCCACGGGAGACCCAAGTTTACGGGCGGCTCGATTAAGCGGTGAATTAAAACCGCGTGCAAATGTTGACACACCGAACAATCTTGAGTCTCTTTCTTTCATTTCCTACCCCCTCCGAAATGCTACGTCAGACCAAATAATATTTTCGGAATGCTAAAATTTGTTGTTTTTTTTTCTGAGACCCATATGTTTGGTCACAACCACGTAGTACTATTTGAATATAATTGATGTGGTTGTTTGCGTGAATTCTTTTTGAGATACATTATTTTGAATAACATTTTCGAGTGTGTGCTATAAATTACAAGGAAACATATCGTTCTATTTAAATAAAGAAGACAGAATGACGAAATGAATAAAAATAAGTCACTGTCATCGCAAGATGGTCCTCCTTGAACCGCCCAACTTATATTAAATTATCCTGTTTTATAAAAAAATAAAATTCCTTGCAATGTTAATTGCCGTGTGCTTTTGATCATGTACGTTCATAGAAGTTTAGATATTACACTTCAGTTGGCGTGTACTGTCAATTAACATCGAAAAATTTAATAGCTTCTGACTGCAATTTTTCTTTATTCCTTCCACGAACCGTGGATTCTCAAGATACAATAATTTCCTTTGAAAAAATGTATGAAAATAATAGTCACACAGTGTGTCTAATCAGTGGACCATTTTATCCAAAATAAAATAACACCAAACAGTACGATGACTTAGCACCAGTTGTTCCAATATTTTTTCCTAAGAACCTTAGCTCGAATAGCAGCAAACCATTTCGCGGAACATCGCCCAATACACACCTATTTAATTAAATTAATTTTTCGCATTCTCCTTCTCTTTTCTACCCAGTCATTAGTGTTTAACAAAGAAGCACTGCTACCCCTATAATTCCAAATCGTGGTACTAGTATATTTGAAACGCAACTGCTCCTTAAAATATGGTTATCACCTCATTACTCTGCCGCAAACTATACCCGCTGATCACTAATGGAAGATTGAGCATTCCGAGAGGCTACTCGGCTAGTAGAGCTACGCTATAGCAACCGCGAGTGTCCTCGTTCGTTAGTCCATGTCCACGATGACGTCACCTGACAGGTAATAATGTTAAGTAATATTTACTAACAGGCGGGACAGACCGACCTCGGGGTCTCCGAGGAACCCGCGAATCGTTCCTGAGGGTGCCACCGTCGAGGGCGCAGCCACCATCAAGTAAATTATTCCCCGCCGCAGCGAGCGGGCTCGTGCGCCCGCGCGTGCCCGAGAAGAATTTTGGCCAACGCACAGGCGTGCTCTAGCAGCGGTTTCTCAAGCTGCCGCACTCCGGTGAATTTATATCAGAAGGCTGTGTTCGATTTATGCTCCTACGACTCGGATCCATCGCGTACACCCGCAAAGGGGCAGGTATCAATAAAAAAATTTACTCTTGAAACCCGCGCTGAAAAATACGATTTTATTAATACGTGGCCGTTGTATTTTAGTCGGGCACATCCGACGCTACGTGACCGTGGGCGCGTCAACGTCCACCCGTCACGATTTTATATCGCGACGAGTGAATTAATTTTATACGCGCGGAACACGACCGCGTCTGCCACTCTCCCACGTCCCCGGGACCAGCGATTGCAATAAAATATTGACGAGGTTCGTTCCCCTCTCGAAAAAGAGAGGAAAAACGGGAAAACATGGGCGAGCGTCCTCCTTCGCGGAAGACTGATACGCACGCGAACGAAAGGGGCGCTCTAAATTCGATTAAGATGTAAATTGAAGGAGCGTTTTTAGACGCTGCTAATGGTAATTGCCTTTTCAATTAACGTCCGAGTCTTTCATGGGCTATGCTCGAAGTACCGCGAATTTAAAAAAAAAAAGTGTAAGCGGTGTATCAAAGGGGCCGTGAAGAGCGCAGGCTGCAAAAGCGAAGAATCGACGAGTTTTTTTTTGCACTCCCACACGTCCGGGGGTATTGAAAATGTGCATTGCGTGAGTGGACTGTATGGAGTGTTTTAGAAATCGCAGGTGCAGACTTAACGAGGTGGTATAGTTCATAAGCAATGAAATATATCCCTTACAACTTACGAGTGCACGAATGTCGGATTATGAATATATTTTATCGTAATTAGAGTAGTAAAGTCACTAAATAAGTAAAAAAAATTATTTTCATACATATATATTTTCTATCTTATCGTTTTAGAAATTAGACGAATGGCTTTATTGCCAAAGTTGTAAAAGTATTATAGTGTGCACATAGAAAGAGTGTCCATGGAAAATGAATTATTGAGAGTATTGAACTTTTTAATCTTTAAGTTAAATTTATTTTTAAGCATGATCGATATCCTTAGCAAAATTATATTGAAAAGTAAATCCAGCCTTCCTGTTCTGTTATCGCTCTACTTGTGCATACTATCGATTATTTGATATCCTGATTAATTAACATTTCAATGGCACGTATCCTACTTAATCCTAATAAGTTATTATGTACGAAGTCTGCTAGATTTCCGGTTTTGTAAAAAAACAGGAAATCTGCATCAAACCGTTGACTTGTAAAAAATCCACAAAATGTATACATTTTCCGAGGGTTCAAACGGGTGTACCCCCTTAAGGGGGGAAGCCACTGTCGAAAATCGAAGCTACGTTCAAGGCATTCTTTTATAATGAAATGTAATTATCTACGAAAGATCTTTATTACCACCTGAAAACACATACATTTAACGAATATTTTATCATTCTAGATTAAAAAAAATTAGGTAGTTTGGCCACAGCATACAATGACGTTAGGCTCTGCAAAAAAATTTACAAAACGGGCGGTCGTGTAACTTTCCAACATTTGCTCCGAAATGAAAAATTCGATCGTTTTCTTATAGTATATTACAAAAGCTTCGGTTAAGCGTACTGATTTAAAAAAATATTAATTTTTTAAGAAATGGCGAACTTTGAAAGAAAAGGTATAAAAAATCAACATGTTTTTTTCAATGTTACGATTGGTTGGATTATTCGATCAAAACACTAGTGCGCTTAAGGCTGCCGTCTCAAGTTTGTTATGGTCCGAATTGACCGTGGCGTCCTCAGTAAACAGACGGACGCTAATGAAACTACTGCGGTCGGTAAAAAGAAGTTGTACAGAGGTGACATCTCCAGGTACTCTATGTAGACGAATTTTTGACGCATAGTTGCCACATTTTCTGTTCTCCCTGTCTCCGCCGCGCTGTTGCCACAGCTCCTTCTACTGAGAAGTCTTGGAGGAATACGGCACGAGAGCTGCGTCTAGGCAGCGATCAGCGGGCTTCAACTACCGCTGATGGAGGGGGGAACACCTACGGGAGCGGTGGTTATGTGTACGTGACTGCGAGCGTCATGCACACATAACCACCGCTCCCGTAGGTGTTAGCCCCTGCATCAGCTGTAGATGTAGCGCGTCCGATTGCTGCGTCTAGCATCAGAGTCTCGTTGAACGTAAAGGAGGATAGCAATAATGAAAGATAAAGAGGTTGGGTAGTGAAGTTAGGAAACATGTAAATGAAACAATACTAATTTGCGTATCAATAGTTTTTATTTATACGTAGAAGGATGTAATATTTTGTATAAATAATGTGCAATTTCAAAGCATACAATTTGAATAAGGTACAACATCACCGAAGTGTAACACGCCGATCGTAATGAAATCTAAAATGCTATAATTCTTCTAAAAACATATAACGGTTTCTTTTCTATATAACTATACATCAAATTATCTTTTTTATCAACAAGAATTGTCTATTGTTTAAATACAAATTTAATAACGTAATCATTTTTATAAAACATCAATTTGGACAAAAGTATATTTCAATTTAATACTTTTGAACATGCTTTTCTTCGGAATTGTTCTTCCAAGATTGTAAAATTTATCAATATAAACTAGAGATCAGTACTAACAATACGTATATTTTGGAATGTCTCATTAAACTATTTTATTCAGCTACGATCCCCTGTTTGTTTGTATGTTTGATTCAAATCTGGAAACTCAATTTTAATCCACTTCCAACCATCCAATTGTCTTGAAACTTTGCAGGGGTGCGTAGTTTGGATGACAATACAAAATTCTGAAAAAAAACCCAAGGGGGTGACAAAATTACCCAGTTACCAATAAATAATAACCCATAACCACAAATTCAATCGACTTAAAATCGACCACTCGCGTTCTTTACGAACTTTCAGCACTGTATGGTTCAAGTAAACTATTAATCTGCATACAGCAATAAAAGATATTTGTAAAGATTAAAGGATTTTTAAAAATTTTGAGAAATGGTCGATTTTACAGTTGTTTGAAAGTAAGTGCTAACTTTTTTTCAGTAAATGATAGCTATGAAAGTAGGAAACGGATGGAGATGAGCTTTACGGTGCTTATAGAGAAGACATTGAAGTTTTAAGAAAAAATTATTTTAGTTTAAAAAAATAAAAGTTTGAACCATTTATGTGCAACTATTTTAAACAAATGCAGTTTTTTAACATCGGGCGCGATTTTAAAAATCTAAAAAAAAGGAGAATATAGTTCTATCCTTCCCCTTGATGGAATAATTTTCAAAAGTATGGACATTTTAAAATTGGCCCTGTAAAAATTGCCGAAAGTTGACGCTGCGTCAAATCACACCGGCTCGACTGGCTGAGCCGTGGGGTACACGCAGCGGCCAAGTGCTATTCTTATACAGTTTTCTCTTTTACTTCAATGTCTTCTCTATAAGCACCGTAAAGCTCATCTCCATCCGTTTACTACTTTCATAGCTATCATTTACTGAAAAAAAGACGACGGGATGATGTTTTGTCTCGCTCCGTCTTTCAGACGCCTGACACTCCGTCCTTTGCGTTCGCGCCGGTCCCGACCAGCGATCCGCTAACGAGAGAATACTGTAATATTATCTTCTCTCATTCCGTGTAATTCCTCTTCTCCATTGACGATCTTCCTACAATTTTGCCAGGTCGCCCATACCGAATGATGACGTAGGCAGTGTGGATCTGTAACACATTATGAAATACATTAGGAAATAGGATTGTTTTATAAGCGTACAAAATTTTACTATAGATTTATAAGCTGTTAAACTTTACCTGAAATATGGTACTTATTAATCCATTTGTCCTGGCATTACTGTCCCATACACCATGTTTGCAGTAATTTGGTAAAAAGTCCGCCTGTAACAAATAATCGCAGACATTTCGAGAAATTTGGTATAAAAGTAAAAGTTTGTTTCAATATTTCGTCGAACATCATGCATACCTGCGACGCCCGTATGTATCAGCCTGGCGCATTTTGACCGAACCGGATTCCGTCTGTCTGCTCCTGTAAACTTAGAAATGTGTCTGAAAAAATTAAAGGGTGAATTCAATTTATTATTTGCTCCGTCACTTTCTTGGGGAAGCGACGGCGGCGTCGATCGACTCGCGTGATCGTAGGATCCGCGAGTAAAAGTGCCATTGCTGGCACTTGTTACCGCTGACAGAGTCAGCGGTGCGACGCCTGATCGATCATATTTATTATTTCTTCCGTCACTTTCTTGGGGAAGCGACGGCGGCGTCGATCGACTCGCGTGATCGTAAGATCCGCGAGTAAAAGTGCCATTGCTGGCACTTGTTACCGCTGACAGAGTCAGCGGTGCGACGCCTGATCGATCATATTTATTATTTCTTCCGTCACTTTCTTGGGGAAGCGACGGCGGCGTCGATCGACTCGCGTGATCGTAAGATCCGCGAGTAAAAGTGCCATTGCTGGCACTTGTGACCACTGACAGAGTCAGTGGTACCGCGCTTTACAGCGCGGTGCGACGCCGGACCGATGCAATAGTTTAACTATTTTCGCAGGGAGATCTCTTTCGCTTTTTCAAGCTTTTCGTTTTTTCTTTCGCTCTCTCTGCTAGTATAAATTGTGGCTCCCGAATAGGCATGCATCTATTGTGCCGACTATCTATGAATTCGGGTAGCATGCATTCTAAATAAAATTGCACCAGTTTTGGCTCCATTTCTTTTTTCCAAAACGCATCATCTCTCTCTACTTTTATAGTTTTTAGCCCCTTCGGGGTCCAAACGCAAAATATGCAGTACTTTCTGTCAGTAATATGTAACTGACCTTGTACTTGATAATAATACTGATGCGTTTTGCTCATTGAAATACCTGTTTTATTGCATCTGAACATGCTCTTGACAGCGCGTACTTTTTCTATAGCTTCTTCCGGCGTAAAGTTCTCCGCTGATTTGGGGCATTTAATTTCCAAAATACCATCTTGACCGATGATTCCATCCGGTGAAGCTCCTAAGAAGGGGATGCAGCTGTCGATGAAAATTCCACATTCCGCAATATCTTTGTATTGCTTCTTCAATTCTTCGCGAGCAATTTTCTCGCATTCTTTCCCGTATTCCACCGCGGGTGCACTAATTATCTTCGGATACACAAATGACTTCACTGCATTGGCGCATAGCGTGTCAGGTCGGCGACGGCACACTTTTCCAAAATTGGAAGCTGTCAACAATTTGGATCTGTAGTGCAACCATCTGCGGTTCTTCGCTTGTCCGATGGTTTCGTCTTCAATGGCATGTCTTTGCGTTTGCCAATCACTCAGCATTTGCATATGCTTTTTCCGTTCCAGTTCATACATTTCAGATGGCATGTCTGGCTTCTGGGCATTTGGTCCATAATCGGAATCTTTCTGCGAGGGCAATTGTTTGCGTACATATCGCGCAGCCTTCGTTTCCTTCCGTTTTGCAGTTCTCTTTTCCTTTTCTTTCTTCTTCTTTTCTTCCATTTGGCGCACAACCTCGGGCGTTTTCTTCTTCATTACCGCATTCAATCGCGAGTGCACTTGGTTCGTGTTGTACTCCACGACAGCAGCAGCACATCTTCCTGTATAGGATCCTCTCTCGGAATAATTTAATCTTTTTCCGCCGATGTACTTGGCAATTATTCCGTTCAAACTTTCCACAGCGTTATTATTGGTGTTGTAGAGTAAGCTCTCTGCATGAGCTAACAGTGGACGAAGTATTTCTTTCACGTCCTGGTACACTCCAATTTTCATCAATTCTGGAACGATGTTTCTTTCATTCTCTTTATTCTTTCCATCGCAGAAATATTTCAGTTGTGCACACTCTTTGTGTTCACCAAACACGTGGCTCGGAACATTCTCTATGTCGCCGTGCAAATTCTTTGTTTTTTCGTCGATCGATACATTCTGATCGTATCTAAACTTTGCGGCTTTTACGATGTCCGTGCGTATCCGGCGAATGCTACTTTCCACAGCTTGCCTCAATGGTCCAGGTGTAGTCTTCTTCACAATCGCTTTCATTTTTGTGCAGAAATTTCGCAACAGATGATTCGTGCATTCAATTTTTTTTACGCGAATCTGTCTCTTATATGGGTCAGCATCAATAATTTTCTTATATACGCTGCTGTCCCCATCAGCAATCAAAGTAGAATAAACGAGCCCACGTTTTTCTACGCTAGTATTGAATCCTTCTACTATAGCATCACTTTCCATAGCAGTCGATGCTCGAGATGTGTTCCAGTTTTTGAAGCATGCGTGCTTTCGAGGTTCTTTTTTGTTTTTCGCAGCAATCCGACAAATTCTGCAAACTTTATTCCGCACGCCGTAAAATAAAACTTTCTTCGTGTGATAGCCAACTATCACGCCGACTCCAGACGCAGAATCGTAACATCCACTGCGGTAGGATCTCTTCATCCAGCTTCCGTCGGCCACAACGGGGATATGAGGAGTTCCTGATCCGGGAAGAACGTCGCCTCTTTCAATCGCCAAACGTTTTTCTTCTTCAGCCGCTGCTAGCATCTCTTCTTCTGCAGCGGTAATTGCGGACTTGACGAATTCATCGTGATTTTTCACAAAGTCTCTCTTCGACATGCAACGTATGTTCATTCCCGCCAAAGTGTGTTCCAAGTGGGCATAGCTGCCTCCACATAAAATTGTTGCATTAACAGCGCCCTGATTGCAATCCACTTGTTCGGCTTCGTCCGATTGATTGCAGATTTCATCTTTGTAATGGCATAAAGTGCACATTACGCTGAAGATGCTCTTGAAGCCACGCCGTTTCACACCAGTTATTCTTAGGTGTTCAATACCACAGTCTTCCCTATCTTTTGCATGCTTACCTATTTTTTGCAATTGAGCAAGCACATTTGGGAAATTCATTATATCGTTGCTATTTAGGAGAGGCGATTGATCTTGCGGCTCGTTCCTCGCAACTTTTTCTATAATGAAGTTTTCTTCTTCGTTACTTTGTATATCAAAGTCTTCAAGCGCCTCATCAGTTTCTTCCGAACTGGCCGTATCGGTGTCTTCATCGGGTGGCGAGTACATTATCTCTTGGGACGTATGTTTTCGTCCATCGGATGTTGATGGTTCCTCTTCCATACGTTCCTCGGCCACTTCCAAATGTAGTCCTACGGCAGTGTCGTCTGCCATTTTTGCCCTTTCCTGTTTTTTCTGAAAGGTCAAAGGTCTTCTCTTTTCGCGATTAACTTTCCGTTTCGATAATCTCCTTGCGGACGGACGTAATTTTCGCGGACGAAACGGAGAATTATTGTCCATATCTTTTTCCACATCCTGCATATTCACATTTAGAGTGTCACTCATTTTACACTAAACCAACAAACACAACACAAACACAATACAACACAACGCAACACAACTCAAAATCCTTCTACCCGTTACAAATAAACGTAAACGCGAACCGTGAACGTGAAACGTGAATCCGAAGATTCGTCTGTGATGCGTTCCGAAATAAGTAAATGACGCTCTACGAAACAGACGATGTTTTGTCTCGCTCCGTCTTTCAGACGCCGTGTCACTCCGTCCTTTGCGTGCGCGACGGGCGTGCGCGATAGTCGCCAGCGCTTACGGTGAGCACGGGAACGCGTACGCCACAGATGGGCAGAAAATTATTTGAAGACTCATGAATAAGACTAACCCGAGTTAGTTTTTAATCGAAGCGCTCATGATTGAAATGAAGGGGATTCAATCCTCGGTAGGGTTGCCACATTTTTTTACAGAAAAATAACGTACATTTGTTTTCGTGGGGCATACAAAAAAGTCCGCTCAACAAATTAAAAGTACATTTTAATCTTATTAGTTTTTATTTCTTTCAAGCATATTTTCTATTGCTTTTAGCATTATAGAGTAAATTTTTATTATTTTGAAATATCTCAATGGCATCATTGCACTCAATATTCATATTGAAATATATAAATAATTCGTTTTTTATTAGATTGAAAGAGGCCTTGCTTCTTTCATCCCGCCACTTCACATTCATGACAGAGAAAACTCTCTCAGTAAATGCTCAAGTAGCGGGAAAAGATAGAAGATAATAATATTGCGTTACGTTCCACGTAATATCATTAATTGTGAAATAAAGTATTTTCGCGTACTTTATTGTTATTCAAAAGTATAAAGTACATTTACCTATAATAACGTAAGATACTTTATTTTAAAGTACGGATGGCAACCCTAATCATCGGCCATGATTGAATACAACAGTGTTCTCGTATTCAATCGTATTTTAGTCGATTGTAGCTCGACTAACCTTGGCGAGCCTCGAGACTCGCGAGAGCCTTTGATCGTTGCCGCGCGAGCCCCGAGCCGAGCGACATTATATCATTACTTTTAACGAAACGGCACTTTCAATTCTGCAAATAAATTTTATGTGTAATATCGTTGACAATCATAGTTGAATCCCCATGATTGAAGTATTCAATAGGTAATAATGCCCATCTCTGGCGCACGCATAGCTTGACTTTTTTATCCGTTCTCGCTCGTTCTCGGATTCTCTCACTCTCGACAAAAGAATTCCAAGAAATTGTGGGGATAGTCGCGGGCTCCTAAATAACCGAGAATCGGCGGGGCTCGACCTACCGCTCATGGAGGGGGACACACCTACAGGAGCGGTGGTTAGTGTGCATGAACTGCGCCTGCTTCAGCGCCTGCTTCACTCATGCACACATAACCACCGCTCAGTCGGTGTTTCCCCCTCCATCAGCGGTACGGGGGCCTGCCGATTCCTGCCCGTCAGTCCGTTACAGCGAAGCAACGAATGACGGAAGCGGCGGAAGAAATGCAAAATCTTGAAAATGTAAGTATTATATTATATACTATTATACAGAGTGACTCTCTGGTTAGAATATTCAAAGGCGATGCCGTCGTTAATTCCTGGCGTTCTCCCGATTAAAATCATGTCATGTAAATCGGATTATTTTTAACGAAGTAGCGTGGTACCATTTTCATCGGCACGACATCAATTGATGCCATTTTCGTAAAAACTGACCGACGTGCGTTACGATAAGTAGCACGTTTCAATTTTCTTACGAAAACTAGCACGTTTGAACGGTTTGTGACGTCATTAAAATTTTCATATTTTCATTTTAAACTGACCACGCGCTGAATCGTGATAGTTTCTGCAGTCTGCTGTATAATCCAAAACGTGCTATTCTTCCGGGCCATTTTTCTACTTTTCGTAAGAAAATTGAAACGTGCTTCTTTTCGTAACGCACGTCGTGATGAGAAATGCAGAACGTGAAATTCGTCACTTCCACGAAACTTAGTGAGACGCGGCTTATTGGTGGCATTGTCTTTCAAGGGTCTAGCGAGAAAATCACGCTGTACAATCAGAGATGGGCATTATTTTAGTAAAAAATTATTTAAATAACGTATCAAATAAAAGAGACTGTATCTTTATTTGTCACGAAATAAAAATAACGCAGAGTTATTTTTATATTTATTTATGAGACTCGCATAAAATTTTTGTCTTTTATTCGAAATCAATTTTTTATGTGAAATAATTTCTTGCCCATCTCTGTGTACAATCTTACCATTTGCCATAAAATAATACATCCATCATTTCATTTCCAGATGAAAGATGCCCTCCCGACGGTGTCTGCGGAGGAAGAAACTGTGCAGAGGGAGAAGAAAGAGAGAGAAGAAAGAGAGAAGGTGGAGAAGGAAGAGAGAGAGGTGGAGAAGAAAGAGAGAGAGAAGGAGAAGGAGGAGGCGGAGAAAATGAGAAAAAATATGGCGAAAGTAAGTTATGTTGAATGTTTGTGTATTATTATTGAACGTGGTATAAGTCGATCTGTAGCTAAAAAATCGCTTATTTTCTTTAACATTTTTACTTATAATACCACTTTCAAAAATAACGGCCTATATGTACTAGTCTAAGAGCTGGCTACATAGGGGTCAACGTGACTGAATGCAGTCACAATTCTTATTTAAAAATGTTGGATTAATGTTGCCGAATACGAAATCGCTGTTCTGCCGCGTCAGTGCAGGGAACTAACGCGGGGGTGGATGGTCAAATAGGTGAAATTTCTAACGTAATAACGTCATTCTTGCAGTTCTGAAATTTCATATACTTATTGTTTACGCATTTAATGAACGATATGCAAAATGGCAGACCACGAAGTGGGAGATAAGATCTTGGTAGACGTCGATGAAAAGCGTGATACGTGGCTCGCGTGCTAGAGTAAGGGAGAAACAGATGTATACTTTTCTCTTACACTAGCGCGCGAGCCACGTATCACGCTTTTCATCGACGTCTACCAAGATCTTATCTCCCACTTCGTGGTCTGCCATTTTGCATATCGTTCATTAAATGCGTAAACAATAAGTATATGAAATTTCAGAACTGCAAGAATGACGTTATTACGTTAGAAATTTCACCTATTTGACCATCCACCCCCGCGTTAGTTCCCTGCACTGACGCGGCAGAACAGCGATTTCGTATTCGGCAACATTAATCCAACATTTTTAAATAAGAATTGTGACTGCATTCAGTCACGTTGACCCCTATGTAGCCAGCGCTCAGCCTATACGGGTAGAACTAGAAAATGTAATTTTTATGCTACTGTTTCAGATGAAAAAGGAACTAAAGCGGCTGAAATATGCCGGAGGGCGCCGAGGAGGGCGCCGAGGAGGACATCGAGGAGGGCGCCGAGGAGGGCGCCGTGGAGGAGGGCGAGGAGGCCGCTCCATTATTATTAATAATTATTAACGAATAATAAAGTTCGATTAAATAAATACGATTGTTCAATGATTGTCTTAATGTAATGTAAAACTGTCACATTTTCTATAGTATCGGCATGAACGTTTCAGTAATATACTGCTGAGATTTTTCAGATGAAAATGAATTTAAACACGGTATAAATCAGATTATTTTTAGCGTTTTTAGATTAGAAATGTTACCTTTATATTTAATTATCAAATGCAGTTCTAGAAATAATCCGATTTATACCGTGTTTGAACTCATTTTAATCTGGACAATTTCAGCAGTATGTTACTGAATACTGAAAACGTCACGTTTTACATTTTATTAATACATTATCCACCGCAAGCAACACTGTATGCCTCTCAAATAGGGTGAAGCTTATTTTTCAACTATGAAAATATGATCTTCTCACCATCTCAATTTGTTCCTTTCTATAAAAAATGAAATCTAGCAGAACATGAGCACGATTGATCTATATTTATGGGTAGCTCAATGATGGTGAAATTTCCAATGTACATGATAATTATATGGAACGGCTTGGAACACTAAGTGGGAACTCCAGTCTCCACTCTAAGTGGAACTAATAAGTTACTACTGATTTGTTCCTTTAGATACATAAACACTATATAAAAACTTTAGACAATACATTCTAATGTTTAGGGGTAGCTCAAGTGAGCCAAAGATTATAGAAATTATGAAAATTCAACATATAATGGCCATATTTTAATTTATACATTTACGTTACATTACATTGCCATTTTTATTTGATAAACTATTAAATTTATTGTTCACAAATGAATGAATTTGAAAACATTTATAGTGTTCCATGCCTTTCTATATAATTATCATGTACCTACATTGGAAATTTCACCATCATTGAGCTACCCCTAAATCTAAATCAATCGTGCTCATGTTCTGCTCGATTTCGTTTTTTATAGAAAGGAACAAATTGAGATGCTTAGGGAGGGTTTAAGTCATCATTTTGCCGATTTCGAATTTGTTAAAAAGTACAGGGCCTTGATTTTTTCGATTTTTGCTTATTTTCATGAAAATGGGTTGTATGTACTTATAACTTTTTATCTCGAAAACCAGCGTTGGATAATTTAAAAAAATTTAAATGAGAAAATGAATGATATCATTAATAATAATCATTGTAAAAGTTTTGATTATTATTGTTATTACTCAAAATTTTACATATAATAATCGGCCTGCGGCCGCCCCTAGGTTTCGCCGCCTAGGTGCGGAGACACCTTCTGCACCCCCGCCTAGAAGGATCCTGGGCACGAGACTCGCCGAGCCCACGCGCCATGAGAACGCACATGGCTCGCCGATTCGCGAACCTGGGCGAGCCGCCTCGCAGTCGAATGAATTCACTTTGGTTCCTAACGGATAAACATAAAGTATCTTTTCGAGTTTATCCAGATATTTTCTTTGCCCATCTCTGTTCTCCAACCGCTTCGCCGCGATTCATTCAAGCCTCCCTGACGACAAAATAGTAATAGGGGAAATGCGGCAACAGCGCGATTCGACTCTCGATACGTCTCGGCAACTATGTCTTTCCTACATTTATCGGCTAGATTGGACTTCCACCGGTTTTGATGGTACAATGCACGAATATACCATCAGCGCTGGTACGGAGAATCCTTGAAGCTTCATTCTGTCATTTCTCGAGTCTGTCTCAGTACACGAGTCAGAAATTCATTATTATCTCAACGTGCGGTGGTTATTAGCGTTCAAACGCACCAGACCACCCTGCACAGATGTCTATTGAAGGCAACTGTACCCGCAAAAACTTTCTTCATGCCGATTCCAGGGCGTAAGTTGTAATTTACGGTTTGTTTACTACATCGCGCATACACAGGGTCGGCGGAACCATTATGCAAGTTACGCGCCGCATAAGGGCGCCAGCCGAATGGGACGCTAAAAAACTATATCGCACGCTTAATAATAACGGAATCCAACCCCCACATAAACAAAATGTTCACCCCGTAAAGATAAAACATATTAAATAGAAAACAAGTGCAAAAATTTGGGGCACCAAAAATTTTCTTGCATAAGGGCGCCAACTAACCTCGCGTCGGCCCTGCGTATACGTCACGCTGGTGCTACGTGGCTGCAGTACACCATTAGCGCCACCAACGGACAAGCCTTGAAGTTTCATTCTGTGCGTTTTCGATTCATAAATTCATTATTATTTCGACGTACGGTGCTTATTAGCGCTCATACGCACCAGACCACCCTGCACGGATGTCTGCTGAACGCAACTGTACCCGCAAAAACTTTCTTCTTGCCGATTCCAGGGCGTAAGTTGTAATTTACGGTTTGTTTACTATACGCGTATATGTACACGCTCAACCTAGCTTGTGTGAGCGTACGCACACATTCAACGCCGGCTGAGACGGCAGCCTTAACTGTAGATAATATTATTACGAATAATCCCTGAAAAATTCAAGTGAATCCAATAAAAGTTTACTGAGTTATTAATCCGCCCGTTTGAAAATGCCATTTCGAGATAATCGCGTTTAAAGTTTTGACAGAAGTTATTTTCTGCAACCCACGAGATCGCAACTGTATACGGTCACGTCGTGGCTAGTGATTCTCTACCTAGTTCTAAACAATATATAAGCTCATAATCTCTCTTATTAAATACATTTGGATTCTTGGACATAAACTTTTCCGGCGATTCACACCAAGCTACCTAGATTCTGAGCGCTGTGCTATCGATACAAAACCTGCCGTAGCTCCCAGAATTTATTCGAGATCCACATTGATATTGTGCAAGTATATTTTTGAGACCTCACATATTATGAAAATGCACAAAAAGAAAAATCGAAAGAAAATTCAGGGTGGCTTTGCCCCCTTAAACGGAAAGTCAGATATAAATTTTATGACGTGAAGAAAATCGATGTGCCTCGCCATTATCTCATTTCAAATCCTTCGTTGTTACAGCTGTGCTAGCCCAAGAAATAGCACTTTCTATGTCTGAATAGACAAAAACAAAACCAGACTGGAAGCATTTATTGCTCACGCATGTGGAAGCAAAGTCGGCGTACGCGTTGTTGGTTTCTGCTCGAGTGCTCGCACGTAGCAACGATTTTATGATAGACTTGGGTTTTCCTGGATTCCAATCTTTGACTGATATACCCGCAGATTTTCTCTCTGCTTATTTTAAAGATGGATCAGTATCTGAGGAATACGAGGATGAAACATAACGTCTAGGTCAGTGGTGGAGAACTTATTATTATTATTACTATTTTTATAAATATAATATTATTATTATTTTTATATTTTTTATATAATATTATTATTATTTTTATATTTTTTATATAATATTATTATTATTTTTATATTTTTTATATAATATTATTATTTTTTAATAAAAGAAACAATTAATAGAAAATGAAACATTACAGAACTTTATTGACACAAGTGTGAAAATTAACACAGTATTTCATAAGAATGAACTTATAACTTAACATGCATACACATTGTCGTATAGAATAAAGTCGCGGACTTATGACAACCTCTCATAATAGGAGACCCCAGCTTATCTCCGCTACAGAACTCTTGAATGCTGTAGCGATTCAGCGATTGAGTGTTGATCGATCTGCAAAATTTAAAAAAATTCTTGTAAAATAAAGTTGTAGTTATAGTATGTCGAGCCGAATTTTTGATATTTTGATTTAAAAATTTTATAAATATAATTAAAGTGTATGACATAAAACGCATACTATTTTTTAAACTGCCATAAATTGCTAAATTTTTCGAAATTCAAAATTCCGGCTCGACATACTATAACTACAACATTATTTTACAAGAATTTCTTAAATTTTGCAGATCGATCAACATTTACTGGAGATATGATGCCGACCGTGGAGCAACTTTTTTTTTTAGTGTTGTGGATCACGTGATTTTTTATATAGTAATTTTTGTAAAAATAAAGTGAAATAAAATTTTTTATAAAGTTTAAATACTAATAAACAATGTGTACTATTTATTTCTATTAATTTCTATTGTTATCCCTACTAAAAAAAATTTCTTTTAGCGCATTTTTGGCGCTGCTAGTCGTATGTAAGGCCTTAACAGGATGATTTTGCATAACATTTACAAATACTGATAATTATTTTTGCTTTTTTCTTCAAGCTACCACGCCACGTCAGAACTACACGATTCAATTTAAAAAAAAAATGCCGATCTTGATGTGTTCAAATAGCTTCTACTTACATAAATTATATCGACTGCACAACGCTCTTCGCAAATTCCTCCTTTACTCCAAACATTTTTTGATATCATTAATAATTTCAATGTCGTCTACGTAGAGAGATTAAACTGGGACATCCGGTATAGCATGTTGCTGTGTCCAATGCGCCAACCGGCAAATTCATTCTCCGAGCCAAGTAATCCATCGTGAGTGTCTAGTTTGTTGACAATGACCCCTTTTCTCCTGTCTGATTTCATTCTTTCGTCTATTTTATTTCCGGCCTCTATCACGTACGATACAGAAGGCCCAGACGATGCAACCTTCATTGCAAATAGCATCTCAGGAATGATGCAATTAGATTATAGTATATCACTTGTGACGCCCAAGTAAAGGTTGTGCACCTGTTAAATATAGCATGCCTAGGGATCGAAGTGTTAAAATATTGAACACCTTAATCAGCAATAAATGTCGCTCAAATCGTTGATTCTCTAATGGCTTTAAGCGTTAAGATTGCTTCGATGCTTGTGAAAATCAATGTGGAGGAAATTGTATAAACGAGTTTTAAAAACACATAACTACTATTGAGTATTAAAGTGATTCACGGCAATATTCTGGGAAGTTTATATAAAAACTAGGTAATGTAAGTACGTTTAAATCATTTCTCGGACGTTCCACGTCAAATCTATCACTTTTCGCACTTAATATTAGAGATTTTGGCGAAATGGAAATATTGCATAGTCCATATGAAATCAGGAGGAGTTTAAGTTATCATTTTGCTGATATCGAATTTGTTGAAAAAATATAGCCGGCCAAAGTTTGCAATTTTTGTCTACTTACAATTATATAGTTTCGTGAAACCGGGCCATACTTATGAATTTTTATATCCGAAGCTATTTATCGTATTGAGCTCATTTTTTTATTATTTTAATCTAGGAGGTTTGGTCCATTTGAATAATATTTTCTCAAACCGGAAAATAATTTTTGTAACATGGAAAATTATAAACAAATTTTATGTTGCATATTTCGCCTCGAAAGTCACATGTTTTTAAATCCAAAAAAATATGACCATATTCCTCAAAGTTGCTACTGTGTACACATTAAGCTTTTCTCTAGGATGATGTCATGCACGATGCAATAGACATTAGGGTGGTCCTTATTTTTCAACTTTAAAATTTGTATTGTCTGGCCCTCTTAAAATCTTCTATTTCTTTCTATATTTTTATATATAAAGGTCGCTCAAGAACTTTATATTTCGCATGTACCACATGTTTGGCAACTACGACTTACCATAATTGTCATTTGTCAATTTTAATGAAATGGGGCCCATATTTATATATCAGAATCCGAAGCCATAGCTGCTGATGAGAGAAATTTAAATGTGCATATAAATTTTTTTATTCGACCTTGACATTTAACACCTGTCATGTTATTTGTTATATTTGCAATCTTCTATCTATATTTTGCAGGAGTTTCGTGTACGAATTTTAATGCTTTATTTGGTAAGTGTTTATTATTCCTTGCTGCATAGAATTGTATTTTTCATATCTCCAAAATATAATTACAAATGTGTGAATTTAAGTCGCAACGTTTGTGCCTCTGTGAGAACACAGGCACTCTGCGGAATTCTTCCTGATCCAGAAAGTGATGCAAAAAAGATAAAAACACAATTGACTACAATTGTCAATTTATTGGCAATGGTTATAAAATGGCAGCCTTGTAATGAAAAAATTCCTTTTACTGACCTATTTTTTTTATCTTTCTTTATGATTTGAACAAAAACTATATTTAATATCTGAATAACCGTAGTCCACTTTATGGAGACAAGTCTCCTGTACATTGTGTTAAAATTAGAGGAGTGTCAAGTTAAGAGACATATCCACTGTACTTTTCAAACACTTGATCAACAGATTTCCATTTACTTAATTTGCTACATCATTTTCTTAATGTCGGATCATTCAAAAATATAGAAACAATGGAAAATGGCGATAGCGAATTTTTCAAGTTCAGAATAAAGAAATTTTCAACAAATAATTACAGAGGTGACTAAAAAAATATGGAAATTTTGCATTTACCGATGTACCTACGACATGTTAAATTGAATTACGAAATAATTAATAATAATTTACACCAGTACACCATTCGCCTAATATTTCCCTGGGAAACAAAACATTGAACGTAATACCCTGCCCATTAGGATACATCATCAAAGACAGCATGCACGTTTTAGAATCGAAAATCTTATAACCATTGAACTTAGCACCTCGAGTCAAACTCTTGGTAATAAAACTCTCTTAATGAAACCAATTAATTACGCAAGCGACCATTCCGAACCATTCAATTACACGTTTAAGGCGAAAGCAGAGTGGTTGACAAAGCAACGCGACGAAAATGTCGATCGAGGGACGCAAGTGGCACCCTCGTGATTCTCACCCTTCGGTATATACACTCTGTTTTTCTCCCGCCCACTGGTTTTCTCGTTTCGTCCTTCCCTTCTCCCTCTTCCTCCCTTTCCGCAGAACCATGAATCCTTATATCCCCGGTGTACGGCACCCCTGCGGCTTCTTCACGGGGTTACGTGCCGCAAAGTCTAAAAACGCATTAGCAGCAAATGGTATCGTCGCGTAAACTCCCTTCGACCACCCACATGAAACGTGTGTCAGTGATACGCTCGTAAGTGGTCTCCAAAACCGAACGCGTTTCGTCGATTCTTGACCAAATGGATGGGTACTTTATGACTGCGTATACATGGGAAACTACGTCGCATTCTCTAATAACGTCTGCCATGAAATATACCATACTAACTTTACTACTCGGCTTCCCCCGAAATTTAGATTCTGTTTTTATAAAAATGAGACATTTTTGGGGGATTTTTTGTGTGAAAATAGTCGCATTCGTCTGGATTAGCCAAGCGTACGGAGCCTTCAGTTTATTTAATGAGCTTTGGAAAGATTTCAGACTACAGATAAACACACAAACATAGAAACTTTCTGCTTTATATATTAAGATGTACATACCATGAAACGTGGCATTAATCCAGTGGCAAATAGGACACGCAAACACAGAGGTATATTTTTTTATTGGTGATAAACCAGCGAAGGGGATTATTCTTCGTGTAAAAATAAGTCGAAAGTACTAGGTGAATTTTTTTTTTTTAAATAGCTCGTCGTTTCCGAGTTGCGATAATTGTAATATCCTTTAAGTAAAGAAACAGAAATAATTTTTTAAAAAATGTTCTCGTATTGGAGTATGTGGGTGTGATTATATTACGCGTTATGAAGATGTACATCAGTTCAGTTTGTTAATTCTTTGGGTTTGAAGATTTAAACAGTTAACGTACCTACATCGTATGCGGAAATCCTCTGGGCACGTGTGTTGTCAATAATCCCTGAACGCCTATAGGCGTTTCTCGAACAAATTGCACGCACCGATTCAAGGCAATGTGTATGCATTGTACTCGAAGGGATTAAGCTCCCAACGTTGGGCCACTAAAAGTGAAACATTTTCACACGAAAAACTTCAGTAACTTCCGACTAGTATCTCAGACAGAGTTTGGCAAAATGTAATGTAATTACAACTTACAAATTACGATTAAAATGTAATTGTGTAGTTGATTACACATTATTTTCGATAATCGTTAATTTAGGTAGTTGACCACAATTTTATCAACTACCTAAATTAACGATTACAGAAAATACTGTAATAATTGTAGTAATTTGTAACTTGTAATTAGATTACATTTGGCCGAACTCTGATCTCAGATGTATTCATTGTTAGCACAGATGGGGCTTAGTTAACAAATTAATATACAGAAGATATAGTAGGTACGTAAGGAATTACGGAAGTGATTTAAGTCATAAATGTTTCCTGTAGAAACATTTGGTATTTCTGCACGCATGTATTAAAAAAAATGTGTAATTTTTCAAAAATTTTTCACTCGGAATTAGGCCACTTTCATGATTACTGGCATATATGCACAATACTAATAATCAGCCATGAAAATGTCTCGAGTGGAAAGGCACTAAGCCCCAGACTTTGTGGCTTTGTTGAATATTCCCAGTGATTACAATGCACTTTCCGTGACAAGCCACTTACAAGGGGAATTCACAAGGTGTGGCTGGGCGATTTGGCTGAAACTTTGCATTAGTTAGTTCATGCTGTGTATAATAATGCGTTAAACGTTATAAATTAAGCTCAACGTTTCACCTTTTCCAGATCTTATACATATAGGTATGCTTGTATGCGTGAAAGCGAGACTGAATTAAATATCTGTATCGCAGAAATAATTAAAGATTAAGGGCACCCCCTGGTCAAATCGCGCGAAAACATACGTGACTTTTATGATTTTTTCTAGAAAAAAGTAGGCATTGGATAGATGTCCCAATTAACGTGCTTTGACGCCGATTTGCTCACGAAGGAATTACTTACTAACTTCTATTACTTTAATTTTGCTTGGTGAAAATTTATACTGGTGTTTTGAACTTTTCTCTTTTGTAAGGCATTTTTGGGGGGTTGAAAATGTTAATTTTTCACATTTTTTTTAATTTAAATAAAAATACATGTTTTGTCCCAATTACGGTGTTCTGAAAAATGTGTTGTTCCTATTCCCGTGTCCCCAATTACCGTGCCTTTCTTTGAATACCGTTTCCCCAGTTAGGTTATGTTTTCGAACTTTGAACTACTTAAAACATTTTTTTCTTTTCGAGAGGTGTTTGTATGTAATTTTAATATGACCTTTTCTTTGCAGAAGCAAAATATGTAAATATAAATTTCTGTTCGCCCGTTCTGAGAAACGAAAGTAAGGTTAGGTTTAGCAGTTACAGAGGGAGCCAGTGGGCACCGAGAGGAACGTAATAGGGACAAGCGTTAAATTCCTGTCCCTATTACCGGATTCACTTTAAAAATACGAAAACGTTTAAAAAGTGCTCATTTTGCTATTTTTTCATAAAATTTGAACCTTTTATGATATAATAAACACTTTACATATGTGCAAATCAGGATAATTATCAATTTATTCACTTCTCTAAAGTACGTGTTCCTTACAGTTTCCGGTAAGAATTTAGGTAAATCCATCGAAATATTTTTTTCTATGCTTTATACTGTTTAAAAATGCCACCTTCTCATTTGCAACTTTAACTTAATTAAAAAAAAATTTTTCCTTATTTATTTATGCGAGATTTTCTGTACTTTTTGGCTTCTTTAAGTATAAAAGCGCGGTAATAGAGACAGGACACGGTAATTGGGACATCTACCCTACAATGTATGAGTCTAAAAGTTTTTGCACTTTATTCTGCTACAAATGTAGAGTATAAAACAATTTTTTTAATTCATTTTTGCCCACCCCTGCCTCTGATATGCATTGCGTGCTACATCGTTGCAAAAAAACTGGCCTGGATTATCGCCATGGATCATCCAAAATCAACAACCAAAGATATTCCTTAATTACACATGTGTCGTTATCGCGCTACGCACAAGCAGTGTTACAAAACAACTGGACGATGATTATCATATATTTACTTAAACGATAGGGTCCCGAGACATGGGGTTTTCGCACAAAAATGTTTTGTAAAAAAAAATTGAGTGTATGAAAATTCGCAATAGAGGGTACCGCGAAAGCCAGTGTAATGACGAGTAGAATACCGTTTGAAAATCGCCGATGTCGGGAATTTCGCGATTTTCGACCTCATTTTGCGATTTTGGCTTTAGGCTTTAGGCGTTACAGTTCAGAGCAACGTTAACCGATTTTTATAAAATTGTAAGCATGCTTATATAACTTAGATACTTCAATCTACAAACAGTTTTTTTGAATTTTCATTACAGAGGTTTACAAAAAAAGTTTAGAAAACGACCTTTACTATTTTTTTTTTGCTATTCCGACCAATTGCATTTTTTTAAAAAAGTGACGTAACACGTCACTTAGCAAACTAATTCTTCTAACTTCTAAAACAAAACTCATGTCGTTTGAGCCAATTCTAAAAAAGTTATGCGATTTTAAAAAGTGTCCTAAAATTTTTCACTAACTGTAGGTACTAAAAATTGTGTCTATCACTTCTATTACATGTGAGACTGAGACGCTATAAAATAGCAAGCGTGAAACAAACGATGGAAAATGTGTGCACTCATGTCGGATAGCATTTGTGGGCCACCCAAGTGTTTCGATTGAAATGGCCCTAAGGACATCATGTCTATCGGCTTCCTGCAATCTGGAGTTGTGTCTGACTAGGTCTACGAGTTTCAAGCTGTTTCTCTCTACTCTTCCGAGTTTGAGCTCGTTAGTGTAAAGTTCCATGGGTCTTCGACGGCCAGTGTTATCTGCATTTGACATGTCTACATGATTCTATGTACAGCCTGTATAAAATTGTTGTGTAACGACCACCACAGCGGGATCCTGCACATATGTATCGGTGGACATTTATAAAATTTGATTGCAAAATTGTCTTTCACCTAGAAATTTAATTTTTTCATATTTTAATGTGTTCTATTCTCTGGGAGGATAAAATGTCTCAAGAGAATGATCCAAGATGTTCCAAAGAATATTTCAAACGACGAACGTCGAAAATGATTCTTTGACACCTTTTATCTTCCCAGTGAATAGAGCACATTAAAATAAAACAAATTGGATCAAGGACCATTTTACACCTAATTATTTTGACAAACTGCCACCGATCCAAAGGTGTAGAATCCCGCAGTAGTGACCTTTACACAAATATTTTATACAACCTCTACATGCTGTCCACTACTCGTTTATACTGAATTAGACCTAAGAGTAGACTCGTTCCGCGTAACGATGACTCTGAGGAGGCTGTTGATTGGTAGGAAACCGACAGAGAAAACGTTACGACCAATCGCGTGCGGAGGCAGTAGAGCTGAGCAGATCGGTTGCAAATCGGTAGGGGCGTAGGTCTACTCTTATATGGCATGATATATATGCGGTGGTGCAACTCGAACACCAGGAGATCATTACACGCCAATTCGATCATTTTTCTCCCTCGATGTCTGGGATTATTGTTCCAAATGGAATATGATATAGCCCTTGTGAAATTATTGGGGGTGTAAATCATTATTTTGTTGATCTCAAATTTGTTTAAAGAATAGGTACAGCTTCTAGTGCATCTTTTACAAATAGGTATTAGGTATTTTTTCCATTAGGGCTGATATGAATATTCGAATATTCTAAGTATTCGAATACCAGAGCATTAGAATTTAAGATTCAAAAAACTAGGAGTATTCGAATATTCGATTATTATTCGAATCTTCGAATATTTGTGGTTCGTTTACCTGAAACGGGACTTTATTTCATAGAAAACACATCAGCGAATATGGTAGTAATTTTTTCTGAGTTTTAACAATGTGACCTTGTGCCGAAAATTGCAAAATAAGAATTTGTCTATAATTTTCAATGTTTCAAGAGTGATTTCTCAAGGTGACGAAAATTTGTTTGGAAAAACCGCTCCTCCTCTATTAAAATAAAAAAAGGAGTCAACTAAATACAATAAATAGTTTTCGAGATAAAAATTTATAAGTACCACCAATTTTCACGAAAATAAGCGAAAGTCACAAATCGCTATGCATTTTTCACACAAATTCGAAATCAGCAAAATGCTGACTTAAACCCTTCTTAATTTCACAATTACATCATACTCCATTTTGAAAAAAATCCCAAATACCTAACGAGGGAAAAGGTGATTGATTTGGAGTGGAATTACACCCACGCCTTTTCAGTTTTAGGTGTGTCGTATGTCTTTTTCCAGTATTATCTTAATATATAAAACAGAAAGCCTCTATATATTTGTGTGTTTGTTTGTCGCCTGAAAACTTTCGAACGATAAACTCCGGTATCTCCAAATGTACCTCAGCTCATTATGCCTGACTAATCCAGATAACTGTAACCATTTTAATAAAAAAAACACTAAAAATTTTTTTTTTATAATTTCTAAATCTAAATTTCGGGTAAAGCCGAGTAGTAAAGCTAGTTGTAGTATAATTTAACGATATTATTAATCAGTCTGTACTGATTAACAAGTTATCAATAATTGCACGATAATAAATAACAGTATTATTAATAACAGTGTTATTGCAGTAGTACTACTGAAGGATATTATTAATCAGCCTATACTTATTAGCAAATTGTCAATAATTGCTCCATAATCTATCATAGAATTTCTACTGTTGAATTTGTATCTGGAATTATGTTCTTATTTTATGACGTACCCTGTAATATTCCATTCTCTACTCACGAATAAAAGAACAGATGGAATTAGAACATTGATGGGATAACAACTCTTTTTTGCCAGCGATTTTTCGCCAGGTGAAATTCATGATGCACTTCTATGCGTCACGTTGGAAAACAGTAATTGAAATTGATCCAGATAAATGTTTAATGTGATATTAATTAAGCACGCGTGTGTTCCTCGCGAGTCTGATTAATGCACAGCACGTAACCGACTGGCCTGCACACACCTAGACCCTGAAGAAGACGTTCACTGTGCTCGCAATAATAAAATACATATTTTTAGACTCGGACGAAGGATGATTGCATCATGCGATTTATTTAAAAACTATTAAACCTCGCTAATACCTTGGTTGTTTACTTAAAACGTAGCATCAGTTGCATAAGAGGAACTAACTTAATATTTATTTATTTAAATGCAATCGCAATTGGCCCCTGCACTTTGTCTTAATTTGAAATTCAAAGGTATCGTTTCGGCAGAAGCGAAATCAAGTTTAACAAGTTGATTTCATATTCACACATCGATGCACCACATCATTTCAATTTGAAATGGAACAGTATTTTTCACACACATCACTAAATCGTTTTGTTATCTCTGGAAATTTTCTCCGAAATGAGAATAATTGAAAAACAACAGAACGAGAAACCAACAACAAGAGGAAGAACTAATGTTTATAATACGTTATAACTGGGAATTCTTCAGGAAAACCCATGACGTACTTCGAATATCACAGACACGTTCGCAGTTATTCTGGTTAATTCAAGTACAGCAAACACAAGTACCTACGCATATCGTTTATTATAATTTTTTCATAGTTATAGGTACAATTTGTAATCGGTGGATTTGGAAATTGACTTACTCCCATAATAATAGGTACTCCTGATATTGCTTTCTCAGGAATAAATAATATAAGATTTCGACTCAGCCCCATCTATTTTAATTATTTTGATAAGAAGAATTTTAAATTCTGGGTCAGAAACAGGATGAACCATTTATCCTCCTTTATCCTCATACACTTTCCACCCCTCATCTTCTATAGATTTAACCATTTTTCCCTACATATTGTAGGAATTTCAACAATTATAGGTGCAATTATTCTACAATTTTAAATATGAAAAATATTTCAATAAATTGTGAACAATTACTTCTATTCCCATGATTAGTATTTACCACTACAATCTTTATATTATTATCATTACCTGTATTAACAGGGTCAATAAAAAAAACAATTTATTTCCTTTGCCCTACGCTACGATTTTTCACTGATTATTACTAATAACTGAAATACCTAAAATTGAGTCACATTTCTGCAGGAAACTATCAATCATTTGTTCACTGTCGATTGCCTTAAACGATGAAAATTGCGACCAGAAAAAGGTCCAATAACAACTCCAAAGAGACGGATTAAAATACAATCGAAGATTTTTATAGATAAATCGGAAGAGAGAATCAATGAACGATAGCGTTCTTTTATCAATTACATTACAACGAAAGCAACGGGAGGTTCCTCTCTTTTTCTAAAAAAAGGGAGGGGGGATAGCGATGCTGGAAGTCTCGTTAAAACATCTGCGAGACGCTTCAGGGGATAGAAGGATGGTACTTTCCCATTTCCTCCGTCTCATGATTTGCCATCAGGGGCGCCATCTTGAAAGCACTTTAAACCAATTTATTAGCTTCGTTTTTAATCACCCTACCGACCGTTCGAATCGGCCATGAGGAGAAGAAACGACACCCTTTAAGAGCGGCTCGGAAAGAAATTAAAGGCAAGTCCTTCCATCGTGAAAATATTTCTCCTTCGAACGGCGTCTTTCGCCATAACACCCCCACCCTTACCTCAGCCTTGTGCATCCTGGCTAGAGAATTGAACGACATTCCAAGGGGCTTCTTTTCGAAATTACCTTCTGCGATTCTATTTCAGCTATTTCTGTCATTTTTAAGACATTAAGCTGGGTTTACATTAGTCCAGTCCAGTGATCCAGTACAGCACTGGATTAGAACTGGAATAATGTAAACAGTGTGTTCAGTCCAGTACAGTGCTGTCATTCCAGCACATTTCGACTGGATGGAAAGTCTACTTTTCGACCCAGTGTTTACCCCCTCCATCGGGAACACAACATTCCAGCGTTGCTGGACTGGTCTAGACAGCTCAGTCCAGTGCCGCCTGAAGCGAAGTACAACGTACACGTGTTTGCTTATCCAGTTTCGCATCCAAATTCGCTTTTTTCCTTCATTTCTTCATCAACTGTATCAATAACTTCTTCACAAATTAACATTAAAGCAAGTTTCATATGTTTTTTTATCCTTCTTTTGTGTGAAACCATTATTATTACAGTCTACCACTTTCAACGATTCAGAACCGACTGGAACAATCAAGACATCGACGTGATTTCCAGTCAAACCACTCACTGGATCCAGCGACTAGACTAATGTAAACCCAGCTTTAACTGGCTTTGTCCTACTCAAAGGTGGAAGAATTGATGAGAGACTGTCAAAAATGATTAAATGTATCTTGAAGAGATTCTTGTGATTAAAATATTTACAATTCGAATGAATATATCTGTGGTCACCAAATATTCTTATTAGCAATGTTTCCTTATTTTCTTTTTACGCTATAAGCGTACATTTCCTTCATTTTGTACAATATTCAACATTCGCATAATTAACGTAAATAATAATACACAAAATAGAAATAATTTACGGGTACTTTATGCAGAACGACGCAAGTCCACCGAACCTGTGTTATTCTGCTCGACCGTGTCGCAGTTACATAAGTAATTTTTCCAAAGCAAAATATAAACATTGTACGCAAGGCGCGGGCATTCTACCCGAGCATCGTACGCGCCTCAAGTGTTAGTGGGTTCCCGTTCAGACAATATAATCTCGCGTCTTATGTGATAAGCGTTTTAAATCAATTTAGATAAGTTTAATAAACACCTAAATCAAAATTCAACTATATTATGTGTGAAATATACATATACTCTGATTGGTCGGTTTTTTTTTTGTTAATATCTCGAAAACGAAACCCCGGATCCCAAGACGGTTAAGGGGGCAGACACGGGTAATGCAGCGCGCTGTATACCGACACAATCTGGCCCAAAACATGGGTTTGGGAAATTACGTTGTTTGTCCTTATATGAACAGATTTTGAGCTGGGCGAGGTCTCATTTGAAAGAGGAAGGTTCACTACAGCCCGCTCTGGTCATGGCTCAACGAGATTGTGTTGATATCTGATAATATGAGTGTCCAAAGTAGAGAAAAAATCGACAAAATACACTCGTGGATTCCAAGTATTTGTAGGTCACTAATAGAGTTTTATGACTCAAACGATGACCAGAACGGGCTGCATTGAACCTTCCTCTTTCGAATGAGACCTCGCCCAGCCCAAAATCTCCTCATATAAGGACAAACAACGTAATTTCCCAGACCCATATTTCGGGCCAGATTGTGTCGGTATGCAGCGCGCTGCATTACCCGTGTCACGTGGCGTGTTTACCTCCTTAAGTATTTTTAGGTCACTAAAACAGTTTTGTGACTCAAACGGTGAGCAGAGCGCTCCGCATGGAATCTACCTCTTTCGAATGAGACCTCGCCCAGCCCGAAATCTGCTCATATAAGGACAAAAAACGAAAAATCCCAAACCCATGTTTCAGGTTAGATTGTCGGTATTACAGCGCATTGCAATACACGTGTCACGTGACGTGTCTACCCCTTTAAGGATTTTTCGATGTCTTTTTTCATCAGGATATTGCATATTCTGGAATGTCCCTCAATTCTGGGACACCCTGTATATACACACCCTTTCGAAAAAATAGTGAGTTCCCAGAATATCGTGAATATTTACAAAACTGTAAAAGATATCGAAAAGAAGTTCAATTCAAAATTCTATGTTTTTTTATGCCGTATAAATCGGCGATACCAAATTTGCAAAAAACATAATTTTTTTCAAAATTCATCCCCATTAATCGAAAACCATAAAACTTTGAATTGAACTTCTTTTCGATATCTTTTACGGTTTCGTAGATATTCGCGATAATATGAAAACTCGCAATTTATTTGGGGGTGTGTTTTCACCGTTAGCATCGTTTTATTACCGAATCAAAAAATAGTTACATTATTAGCATCACTTGAGCTACATTTCTGCAAAGTCTCATTTTTTTTTTTAGTTTTTGAGTTGCCAAATTTCCCTTGTTAGTTTTACCACATTTACTGACAAATCCCATTGTTTTTTAGTCAGATTTCTAAATTCTCGAAAACGAAATCTCCTACGAATATATTCCACATTCCCTACTTATTTTTTCATGTAGAATCTCTACCCTTTCAGTCGCACCACCTGTCATGAAACACCCTGTTTTCACGAATATGAATTATATTAACACAATTTTCTAACGGCTATTATAAACGAATAAAGTTCTCTGAGACCACTGACAAGATTGATTTGATAGAGTTTTATTTGAAATTAGAATTACTGTGACATGATAGAAGTTGTGTCCAATACAACTTCGTTATCACCGTGTTAATACATGTTTGAAATGGATCCGTTTGCGATGCTGTTTCGGGGCAAGGTAAGCCAACGCAATTGCGTTTTGCCAGTAAGTTTAGTCAACGATCAGGGAGACGCATCGAATCCCCTTTGATCTTGGCATTGACAAACGAACCTGCCCGGTTAACAAACATTCACGAGATTTCGTCGTGCAGGCACCGAGAATACATGCATAGTTAACGGACTATAATCCAGCTCTATTGAGCTTAGAGATAGCCAATAAAGCCTGGAAAATTAATTTAGCGCAGGCAGAACTTCGTTAATCCTCGAGAACTGACAAATCAGGCGTACTTCAGTGACATTCTACATCTTACGCGCAAAATGGATTTTAAAGGACCAAGCCAATTGTTCGGTCAATTTGAGACCACGGCGGAAAGAAAAACTTTTTGTGGTACATGTGTGTGTACGTTTCTGTGATAGTTTTGTTCTGAACTAATTAAAATAGTTTTTGTTGAAAATGGAGCAAAGAAATAAATTGACACCGAGGCTTGTTCTTTGACACAATGTTTATTAACATGCTGCAATGATCGATGCAAACGAATACCATTTCATGTAGGGGAGACCGGGGTAAAGTGAGCCTCGGGGTAAAATGATATTTTTTAATTTGTTCTTTAAAAATAGAATATATTTACAAATTTCTGTGACGTGATGAATGTGTGTAATACAACAATGATATTTATGCCCATTCCGATATCGAAAAATGTAAATTCATTTGAAAACTTAAAAATTAATTTTTAGAGACTTCCGATTTTTTTTTTCAATTTAGCTTTTTCGATAAATGAGTCATAAATGTGTTATTTTAACTCAAACTTTTTTTCTACGCGTTTGTAACAACCTTATATACATACATGTACATGCGCTTCAGATAATATTAATCTTTGTATTAATATATTAAACTATTAATATTAGACTGCTTTGAATTTTGAATATGTTAGAGGACCGAAAAATAAGAAACTTGTGTTTATTTATTTTGGCCTGTTTGCATGTTTAGGGGGTGAAACCACCCCTCAAAGTTATATGATTTTCAGGTGTGCGCCTCCGATTGGTTCAGTTTTTAAATATGTTTTAGAAGATAGAAAAATAAGAAACAGGAGACCTTTTATTTTGGCCTGTTTTCATGTTCAGAGGGTAAAATCACTCCTCAAATTTCATGAGAATAGGTAGTGCCATCCTCCAATTGCTTTGGTTTTTGGTCAATGCAATAAGAAACGAACAGCTGAAAATCTTATAACTTTGAGGGGTCGTGTCACCCCTGAAATATGCAAACAGGCCAAAATAAAAAGACACCTGTTTCTTATTTTTCGGTCCTCTAAAACATATTCAAAATTTAAAACAATCGGAGACGGACACCTGGGATACTCTCTTTGTGACCTTGTGAGTACATATTCGGGGTAAAGTGACCGGGGTAAATTGAGCAGTTCAAAAGAGCCTATCAGGTGGCTAAAAAACTCTTAGAGCATTATATACATGGAGGTCTCATTGAGAGCTTGAAAATGTCACCAACATCATGCGAGAGAGAAGAAGATACTGTCTCGATGGTGCGAGCGAGAGAGGTGGAACGAAGAACCCCCAATCACTCGCAATGCGCATGCGCCACTGTACACCTGTCACTCGCACCCGCTCGCACATGTCTTTCTCTCTCGTGTAATGTTAGTCGCCAACTGCCTAGACAGAAGACATAAGGCAATGAGACCTTCAGTAGTATATGCTCTAAGAGAAAACCACGCGGCGTGATGGAACGGAAACTAACCTCCAAAAAAAATGAAAAATCTGCCGCAGTGTTTGACAACCACGGTACCAAAAAAAAACAGAATCTGACGTGCTACAGACGTCGTCAAAGGGTTAATAATTACGTATGTTCTTAATTGAAGTCCTTATTTTACATCAGCTCACTTTAAAAAAAGTGATGACCTTGAAATCTACGAAAACCCTCTACCTTCAAAAAAATTATTCAGTTGGCATGTTCCCATACAGCACACTCTCCTTGCGGCATAGTTGCAGCATACTTGCGGCGCAAGATGGCAAGGACTCATGCAAGGTTGCCGCAACAATGCAGCAAAAATTCTATGTCCGCCTGCTGCAAAGTTGCACGGCAACTTTGAGGCAATTATTCACAAAATATATTTCCACGGGAAAAACTGTTAAAAAAAATAAAAAAAAAGTTATCGCGTTGCAACTATGCACTGCAACTATGCCGCAACTATACAGCAACAATTCTATGTCCGCTCCGCGCAACTTTGCACGGCAACTATGCTGCAACCATACATCGACATTGCGCTGCAACCATGCAAGATCGCAAGGTTACTGCAACCATCCTGCAACTGTGCCGCAACGAAGTGTGCTGTATGGGTTACGGTCTCCTTTGTATCATACAACTTTTTTAAATAAAGTTTTTCCACATCTCAAGAAAAAAACGGAGACATACCAGGTGAACAGAGTTATTGAGCTATCCTGCATATGTATGTATAGTTACGTTTTTCCTTGAATCTTTGGTTACACATTACTTTCGACAGAAAAAAATAATTTTCTTTTGAAGAAGAATAAATATCGCAACTTTTTTCTTAACCTCAACAGCTTTCCACTCTTAAGTTACAAGTAATAAAGACACTGGATGTATTCGATTTAAAATTGAAAGTACAGTGACACAAAGAGTGAGTTAATTACGAAACTCCCATCTGTAATGTAAGTCTGTGTCAGAAAATTCCAATTTCTCCTTTCGTGTATATTGACAATTCTATTTAGATAACACCGGCGACGACAGTTACGAGGCTTTATTCGTATCCTTTAGGATGAACGTTCTTGTAAGCTTCAAATCAATGGAGAGTGGGATAGGGCAGTAACAGTGCCGTTTCTGTATATATTTAAGCATGTACGCTTCGCTTTGAAGCATCTAAAATAGAAAATAGGGCAGCAGTGGCTAGAAACTTTTTCAATGGTATTTCTAAAATAAACAAAAAATATTCGGGCACCATCAGAAAAGCTGCTTTGAATTCTGAGTATAATACTAGGTGTTCGCGAACGAAAAAAAATCAGTCTGGAAATCTTCTAGGAAATGCAATTTTGAGTTAGAAAATTGGAGTAAACATACGGTTGGAAATGCAGTCTAACATAATATAATAATAAAGAACACTTTACACTTTGACCTACATTGACATTTCTCTTTCTAATAAGAGTCGAGTAAGTACAGCTATTGCAAAATTAATTTTTTGTTTCACTTACAGCTGTCATTTTTCCCTATTCACGAAAAATAATCTACAAATTGTTTGAGATTCGCCAGACCAAGATCTAAACCATTTTTATAATTATTATTCGCGTTACAAATAGAAAAACTAGAAAACAGAGGCTCCGAAACAAAGAGAAAAGAAAAAAGACAGATACTACAGTAATTAATGCAGTAATTTATGTTTCCGCTATTCCCTAGTGCCAATTGAAGATTTTATGTAAAAAAAACTACTTAGATAAGCAAAATCTTATCAAATTAGCCCCAAAGATTGTTCTGCTAAAGTTTTCATCCAACTTTGTCAGAAAAAAGATAGAAAAAACACGTTTTGTTCGCAATTCAGGTATTTGATATTATAGCAAATTTAATCCCTGACAAAACGAGCCAACGAAATCAAAAATCGGTTGAGACTTGACGGAGATACGGAATTTTGACCGCAAAAAGTTACTTTGGAACCACTGTGCGCCAGCCCCGTTCGTCCGGTTTAATACGAGTGTCTACTGTAGTGCCATTTGGCAAGATGAAAATGAAGCTAAAGTGATACCTACATTTAACCCAAGTTGGAAATAAATGGAATTTATTTTATGCTAAGAATAATTTACTCTGTAATAAAATAACACTCAATCAAATACAATTATTTTAATTCATAATATACATATTATTTGATGATATTAATAATGACCATTCATCACTAGGTCATAAAAACTGCCAAAATTAAAAACTACTAATTACAGATTTCTCCTTGCTCCCGTTGCTAATACAAAATTATTTTAAGTATTACAAATTATTTAAGTATTTGTACAAGCAAAGATAGAGGTCTAGACGTCTCGTTAGTGAGTATTCCAGAATTTTATAATGAAAATACAATAATTCACAAGATAAATTCCTTCACAGTAATATCATACTTCATAGTAAAATTATATGTTTTAAATAATTAAAAAATATTAGTATTTTTTAGCGTCACATCGTACTGATTGACTGCTCAAAAAATAGACTTTTCATTTATATTTATTAACCAAATACATAGGTACTGCGAAGAAACATTTTTGAATTTCGTGGCGTTCTAATTTACGGCTAGATGACGGAAGGCAGATCTACGAAAACAACTGGCTAATAAAATCAGATAAGGAACGATGCAAACAAAACTTTTTATACAAGTTATATGAGCGCGTCACGGGTATAATAAAAAATGCGTGCGTAGGTACTGATTTTAGACCACACGAAAAACAAAACGTTACCCTTGTTTCGCTGGACAAACAACACTCAGCTAATATATACTAATTCATATGGTTTACTGATTTGTATTCACTCGTAAATAGATATATTTTTAATGTTCGAGATAAAAAGTTGCCATCACTTCTTCCAACTGTAACTTTTCACTAGATACTCGAGATTTTATATTTTACATTCACTTTTTCCTGCTGCAAATATGATTTTATTAAAAATTTTATGTCAAAGCGTAAGACACGAACAATATACAAAGTGTGTGTATTTTATACATACACTTTTTGCTTCACACACGATTTATATTAATGAAACAACGTCGCAATTACTTACTATTAATTTATTTTAATTAATTAAATACTGCGAAATCCTATTTCCACTGGAATAAATTTGTTTTGGGTAAATGTCGAATGTACAATTGTTGCCTCGCACAGAACTGTAAATTCATTGTTTCGTTAAACACAATACATGCTGTTTGCATTTTGTCTCGGAACATTTGATTCGTGCAGCTTGATTTAATCTAACGAAATGGTGAAGCAATTATTTGATATTAATTTAGATTAATTAATTACCCGATGGAAATTTCTCTCTGATATTATAATTACTAATACATTTCTATTATACATTCATATATTATACTATAAATTTCCGACATCAATATAAATTAGTGCGTATAAAAAAGATCTTTTGTGCTTGTACCTTCCGTTCCAACATAAACGGGAATTATTTTTGTAGCCCTAAAGTGACGTAGATTTTTAAAAATCTCCTGCTTACGTATTACTGAAATTTTTCGCAAATATTCTGTGTAGGCACATACTGCGTTAGAAATCCCTAGAAATATTAAATCTTCCATCTCATGTACCTGTATGGAGGTTGATTTGCTAGATTACACAGTTTTGGGCCAATTTCTGCTTATTCTTTGTCGTACTATACTTTCTAGTAATTGCTTCTTAATTGAAAAACGCAGACAAATGCCAAAATAATATACAAAAGTATATATCAGAAAAATGATCAATGTCTATGAGTAGAATTTAAGAAGCGTCAATGTCAAAATTGACACTTTTGACTAATTAGCGTTAGTAATTGTGCAAAAGCATTGTATATTTTTTGTTCATGATTAGGCAATTTTGCAAAATTAAAATTAACATTGACGTCGACGCTTTTTCAACTCACTCACAGATGTAAATATAATACTTGGACTAGGTTGTTTGGGCCTCTTAAGGCTTACGATTAATGACCATACTATACTCACTAAATTGAGTAGAAAAAATTCGCACTCAATATACGTTGTAGTACTAACCCTGTCAGAGTTATTATCCTCAGCGCTGCAAAAGCAAAACACCTTCTAACTCTGACAAGGGCTTGATTTGTCGACCCATGTTGACTAAGCAATTCTTGCTCACTTGAGTGAATACTAAACACTCTCTGAATCCTGAACCTCCCCTTCATTGCCCTGTATAAATAGAAGGGTGCAAGGGTGCATTTATTGATTGGTGCAATGAATAACAAAAAAAAAACGATTTATGGGCGAACAGTAAGAATGAAAAATGTGATCACTACGGTGTTATTCGGGGATATAAAAAATATATCTCATAGGTACAACAATTTTGCAACTTCTACACGCTTTATTACTTCGCGATGCATAAAAAATGTGACGATTTTCAGAATTATTACAGTTTTCGGTCAATAAACTATTAAAATAAAATTGCAAGCAATATTTATAATAAGCTCATAATTAATATTAGTCTCAAACATTTAAATTGAAGCTCCAAACAAAAATTATTGTAGTTAGGTGTCTAAAAAAGGTCCAGAAAAATTTCCCTTCACACTATTATTTCAAAGCTTTTGAGATAGCTTTGAAATAAATTTGATATCTATTATAAATAGACCATTAGTATTTTAATACATAATTTAAACAACATGATTGCGTAATAATCTCGAGACAACAGCGAACAGTGCAATCGTTATAATATATCAGGACTAATAGAGCACAGAAATTCATCTGGACTCGCAAGAGCGATAATACCTACAACTGTATGTTCATGATTCAAAATGTCAACTGAACAGCAATCGTCACGAAATAATTTGTTTAAGTAGTCCTTCGACCCACGTATCTTGCAGCTCAAAGGACACGCACGTTCGTGTTGCACCTACTAACGCACTATCAATCTTTGTCAAAGTTTTGAAATACTTTATATTGTACTTGTATATGTTACAGCTAAAGCGTTAATCAGCGAATGTATACATTCACTAGGTACTTAGTTAATAAATGAACACACTGATGCGATTGGCTAAAAAGTATTCAGAAGAAATGAAATTTATACTTTTACTAATAGATGTATACATTTTCAACACGACGACGACGTAGGGAAAGTATGCACAAACAAAAATACTTAAATTTGAATGGATATTTTGACTAGCGGAACATATAAAGCAAATACGTCAATTTTGATTGAGGAACGGGGGTATACATATGTATGTATATTTATTTATATTTAATATTAGCTGAACCGTTACCCGGTTTCACCCGGGGAATTATTTATGATATTTGAAAAATAAAAAACCTGAAGCAAAAAATAAATAGCCTATAACCTAATCTAGGACGTATGTATATAATGAATATTCAAAATTTCTATGAAATCCGTTCAGCCGTTTAGGCGTGAAAGAAGGACAAACAAACAGACAACGTTTCACTCTTATATATTAGTAAGGATTATTTTGTAATTTATATGAATTTCCTATAAACAAATTCTTATATGTAAATTACGTTTAACTACATATTGCAAATGTACCGTTACATTTGCGGAAAGGATTTTGTCATAAGAAAATAGATCTCCTTAAACCATTCAACTTTTTCCTCATTTTCTCTTAACTGCAATCAGAAAAAGGATATAACTCATTCTGGTTGCGTGAACCACCCTGTATAGCGTATTTTATTAAGATTTTTGTCTGACAGTAATTAGCTGTCAACCGTGTCAGAACGAGTAAGCTTTTTCAGAAATTGTGAGACTTGCAAGGGAAGATCCCGAACCCTGAAATTTTAAAAATTCTGAAACTTTGTGAGTATGTAGGGAATTTCCTTCTGATTACAACGCAATTTTTGTTTGCTGCTCATATTCACTCGAAGGGGTGGAATTGACCCGTGAAAATCCGGTTATTTCCCGATTTTGTGTTACAACTTGTGAACTGTAAAATAATTTTTTTACCAAATGATAACTCTAATTAAAAGAGTAACTTTTGTATTGAAACTTTCTTTCTACCTCTTCCAGTTCGCGAGTTATAACACAAAATCGGAAAATAGCCGAATATTCATGGGGTAATTTCATCCCCTTCGAGTGAATTTCGGCAGCAAAAAAAATTGTAGCAGGAAAAAATCCTGTATATATTCACAAAGTTTCAGAATATTTTGAAATTCCAGGTTCGGGATGTTTCCTTGTTAGCAAGTTTAACGTAAGTTTTCTCGGTTGAAAGAAGAGATGGGCAGAATTATTATTTAAAAAATTTCGAATAACGAATAAAAAGCGTCATGTGTCGAATAAAGTTAACCCAAGTTAACTTTAATTAACGCCAGGCCTCAATGCTTCAACGCGCCAGTCCTTATAGCGGCTCGAACGCGCAACAGAAAATTATTCGACGCCGAATACACCGCCGAATAAAGTTAAAGTTACAGTTACAGCTAAAATTCAAAAATTTATTCGACGCTGATGTTGCAACTCACGACGAATAAAAAAATTAACTTTATTAGTCGAATAAATTCTCTTCGAATAAAAAAATTAACTTTAGTCGTCAAATAATCTAAAGTTAAAGTAACTTTTATTTGCTCCTTATTTAAATAACTTTTTATTCAGTTAATTCCCAACTCTGGTTGAAAGTTAATTTTATAAATATACTAGAATGAATTCCGCGAATCGCGAGTAAACAGTGAAATTACACAGGTATCCATATGACTGAAATCAGTTCAGCTGATAAATAAATCTAACATCTACTTAGTCTAGAAATAAGTTTAGGTACCACTTGTAGCAACATGGTAATATTCTTCATAATATTCATATATAATATCTGCGAAAGTTTTCAAAATCGATTTCTTCAAACACGAAGAAAAATACTTTCAAACGTAAATGCAGTTGCGAATGAAATTTTTCAGCTACAGAATGCTTGAAATATTCCTAGAAAGATTATACATGTAATTGCTACTTATTGTTAGTCCTTTCATTTTACTAATATGGCCGATAATATTCGCGTGAAATGAAACAATGCAATTCATTCACAACGCACTCCACCATGCATCGATTCAGTTTTATAATAACCTGCAATGACCAAGCTCATGTGTTATATGCATGGGTGGTTGTATCTGATTACCAACAAAGTCATTCGATAAAACTCCTAACCACTTTTCGTGCCACTCGTCCATTATCATGGTTTCACCAAGTCGGAAAGATAAGAGAAGTAGAAATCTGAACAAAAATTACACTTCTTCCTATTTTTTTAGAGTATAATTTCTCTAGAGTTTGTCATATATTTCCGATAAAAGATATAAACTTTTTTAAACATTGAAGAAAAGAGTTAGGCAGTGCCTAAACGTCTCATTCAAATTTGAAACAGAAATAAGAATATTAGACTTCATTTTAATGACTAATTCATCGACCAAATAATCAAACACTCAGGCCTCTTCCAGTTGGGTTAATAAAAAAAAAAGAAGAGAAAATACGTTATATTAATTCAAAATTTAGAGATACTGGCTCGTATTTAATATATTGATAGCCAAGTAGAATGTAACGTATATCTACTGTGTTAAACGAATGGAATAAACTATTCAAAATTTTGTTAAAATTCGGTTGGAACTTTTACCTTTTCCAGATATTTAATCGTAAAGACTAAAGATTAAAAGAGTAAAAATGTGCGCATATGTTTGGATTTATTATATAGAATACAATTGACCTATCATTATAAATTAATCACGGTTTCATGTTCATTTAAAAATGCTCATATCAAGCATCTGGAAAAAGCACAACTGTGAACTCGATTCTCTCAGAAACCTTTCAGTGGTGCATTTTGTGTTGTTATACGTGTTGTGCATTAACTATGTCCAATATTGAACCGAATAGTCTCTCGAACCCCTTGCACTCCTTTCGTTTAATAGTGTATACCACTCAGTTTCCTCGTCGAACGGTTCGCGTAAGCCCAGGTGCAAACTTGATACGTCACGAACGTTTCAATATCGAGTCAGTTCTGTGGATGCTTCTTTTTAGCCGACTTCAAAAGAAGGAGGTTACTCAATTCGTCACGTAAATCCTGTGGTACCATGTTAATTTTTTTTATTATTGTTAACTATATTTAACTTATTGTTATTAACGCGTGGACTGATTTGGATGATTCTTTCATTATTATATGGAGAATGTTCCCCAATTTGTACCACGTTTTTTAACCGATTTCGAACAAAGATAGCTAAAAATTAAAAAATTATAAACTTTTTTTTAAAAAAAAAAGTAACCCGACTTCAAAGATTCACTAGGGTAAGTGGCCCAATTACGGATGGTGTCCCTATTACGGTGGGCTAACTATATTTTTATGAATTAAAAACACTGTATTTATGCAACACCTGAAATAATTTTTTTTTCACTGAGGTCGACGCTGATTTTATTCGGGGGAATTAAACGAACAGTTACATTTTTATTTATATAGATAGATAGATAGATTATAGATTATATAGATAGATAGATAGATAGATAGATTGATAGATAATGCATTAGCACACTAACGCCCAAATTAGAGCGCGCAAAAATTTAGTGGGACGTCGCGCGTCCAGCCAATTTACTTTCGTTTCTATTTTGGTACCGATATATAAAAAAATTATTTTATCCTTTTTAGCGTACCATTGAAGCCCGTTTTTTACTTTTTTAAAAAAGTTTATATAATAATATTCTTATTAAGTAAAAATGTCAATCAACTCCATCAATGTAGATGGTGGAAATCCGAGTTGTACAAAACGAAAAATTACCTGTCTCATACGCCTTGTTTAACCCCTCGTGGTCACACGAGGGGTATTGTACCCCAAGAGCAATTTTTTATTTGAAATGCCACACCTTTACATCTTCCAAAGAGGATTTATCGCAACAAAATTTTTTTCTTTAAAAAATCTGTATTTTACCACAACGATGGAAAATCGCTCATTTTCAACTACAAATTTTAGCATATCAAAATTTACATTTCTAGAAAAAGACTATTAGACCATGTCATGGTCACCATGACTGTATAAGTATTACGAATTTAGAATTATCACTGAAAAGTTAAAAGGTTAAAAAATACGAAAATGGTAAATCAAAAAATGACGCTGGGGTACAGTGAACCCCGTGTGTCCAACTTGTGATTATAAGGTGTGACCACGAAGGGTTAAAAACAATATTCAGCTCAAATATCCGCCATAAATCCTTTGAAAGCAAAATAAGATGGGCTATCTAGGTATCTTTGACTCAGCTTAAAAATGCATTGTCGTCAACATATACTTGTTAGTAATTATTTACGAAAGGGTAGTTCTCGTCGATTTCGATGACCTTGAAATATGTTGTTAAGGTCATCATTCTGAACAACTTTTCTCGATACCTGTTACCATCGCTCGACTTTAGGTAGACATATTTGCAAAATACTCTGATTGGGTTTAGATTGGTTTAAAAAAATGTTATACCAGATAAAAAAATCTTAAATCTCTGACATACTACATGCATATGTATACTGAAGTGCCTACTCTATTAGAATATTGGTAACTTGGTGTGCGAAAACACCAGGGCTTTGTTTACATGACAAGACCTGTGCCCTAGTTCAAACCAATTAGCAGTTAGTATTTTGTTTGCGAATATCTCGAAAAATAAAGACAACATATTTCACGGTCATCGAAATCGGTGAGGACTACCATTTTGTAAATAATTACCTACTTCTTTGGATTAAAATCAATAATTTTACTCGCAGCAAAAACCAATACACAGAGAATTGTCGCCAATCGTTTAACACACATTGCAGAACACTTACATTACATGCTGCATTGCTCGATAAATTACACCTGTCTATACCCAACCTGAGAATCAAGTAAGGTGCTGATAATTTATGGTAATATTGCAATAAAAATTATAGCGATAATAGTTACTAGAGTTTCCTAGTGTTTTTCCCCTAATCAATATATAGGTCGTTAACAAGCTTTACTCTTTTTATAAAATAATAATTGGTTGTCAAAGAAGAATTAATTAAGATGGCAATGTACTTAATCCGTGTGTAGTTTGAACATGGTTGCATATCAGTTCCTTGTTTAATAAATATTGTTAAGTTGAAGTTTGGTGATTGAGTTTATTATAACTAAACAAATATTAGAAAGTGGCATTATAACAGCCAAATAGAATCGGGATTGCCAACTGAACTCAAAGATCAACACGTTAAAAAATTAAAACCGACTTGAAAAGTAAAAATGCACTAAAAAGTAAAAAATAATTTTTCCCTTATTTTTAATTATTTCGATTAGAATTCCAATACCAAGACTTTTCCACCTTTTAAATTTCCTACAATGCTGACATTAATAAAGCACATATATGTATACCTATACAATCTATAAATACAGATGAATCTCGGGTACTTTTCAAAATAATGTTACATGTAATATGATTTCAAATAATAAATAGGTTACTTTATTTCATAATTATTTTACTTTCGAAATACATTCATATTATTTCACTCTTGGGAATAATTTTGAGAATAATAATTAAATATAATATAATCTAATTGTTTCAATCACACAGTCACGCTAGACTCAAAACATAATTCAATTATAAAAATGCCCACATTTACATAACACCATTCGTTTAGATCTATGAAGTGGCACTTCATAACAAATATAAATGTATGTTTCATATATGACAGATAAATGTTGTTAGATTAGATACTCTCCGTAATTTGATTAAACTCAACGGTACTTTTTTGCAAAAATTATCTACAGGAATTCAAATTTGGCGTAGTACTGTCGTATTGGGGTTCGCGCTCTCTGCTCGGTTAAGAGCCTTTACGCACTGTTGACCAGTGGCCGCCAACCACTAGGCTCGAGATCAAGAGAATATAATTATGAGCCCTAACACACGTGGTGACAGCGACCAGCGAATGGTTTCTGATCTCTTGTCGACCAAGTCGCCGACGACTGGTCGCCAGTACATAACGGCACTAAAGGCTCGTGGACCATTCCCCCTCCTACATCTTTCGTCACCGCCAGGCTGGAGCAGATAAATTTTCAAGTTATCTATTTATCATTGCATTTTCATGAAAATGGTACCAGCGAATCCTTGAAAACTTCTTGATCAAAATGAGTACAAACACAACGTCATTCAGAGTACTTTCAATGACGCGTGATTCAAATTTGATTTTCAAAAATGTATAAATGATTCCACTGCAATATCGTTAAAAATAATCCGAATAACGTCGTGTTTTGGCTCATTTTTATCCGAATAACGTCAGGAATCCGTTGGTAATATTTTTATAAAAATGTAATGAAGACTATAAAAATTTAAATTATTTTAGTAATGCATTAGAGTCGGCTCGCTGCTTCGAAATTAAATATGTTGTTACAGATGTATCACAGTAACTAATTATGAGTAAAAATTACAAAAATAAATAAAATCGTTTTTTTTTATTGCTACCGCTACATCTGCTGAGCAAGTAGGATAAGGTATTTAAAAAATCAATTTATATGTATGTGAAAAAGTCTGGTACATAAAAAAATTATTTAAGGTACCGTGAGATATTTATAATTTGAGCTGATTTTGAAATTTTGCGTTAAAATAAACCTTGATTATGTTGCAAGCTCGAAATTTAAATATATATTCACACACAACTGAATTATAAAATCAAATTTTTTACCGTGCATATCACAAAAATTGTAGATATGTATAAAAATTCTTAATTTCTAGTTAAACTCCTAGTTACTTTCCAAGGAATCTGTGCCTAAAGTCTTGTATTTCTAAAATTGTTTTGCAATAGTTATAATTCTGGATTTTAAAATATTTCCAAAATGCCTATGTAACTCTATTTTTTCAATCATTTTGACCCTTGATGTGCCTGTAATAAAAAAGCCACTGCAGTAATATTTGTTAATGTAGTCACACACAAACGGCTTTAAAGTATTTCAATCACTATGTTTCGTCATTTAAAGAAAAAAAAAGATAACGAAGTGGCTGCATTATTTAAAATTCCCGTTCTTTTAAGAAGGCAATAATTATTTTGTTCAATTCCAAATAACACTAATGTAAATAAACAATCTAAATACACTTTCAAATGGTCAATTCTTACTTTGATTTCAAATTCCAGAGAAAAACTTGATTCACAATTAACTAAAATTCGAAATGGATAAAAACTATTATATTTTAATTGAATAGTTTTAAACTATTTTAACCTTCTACCAAACAAGGAACCGCTCGAGAATATCAGTAAGAGAATGAATGAATAAAAATAAATCTTTCATTAGAAACTTGAGGATATTATATATGTAGGTCATATGTATTTAACACGCTGCAGGCAAGCTGCAAAGAATTACAGGTTTGTTTTCCAGGGCAAGTGATCTTATAATCATGAATTTACCCTATTTTTAATTCATATTTGGTTATATGTTCAAAGAAAATTTGCCCAGCTCGGATACAGATGTGTTTCACCGAATCTAGAAATCGAGGATGATCGAAGACGTTCATCGAACCCGGAGGTATTGTGGCACACGCGGCCAAGGCGTTACTCTATATATACGGTGTAACGGTGTGTGCATCAACACGGTGCGCCGAAACGCGACTTCCCCCAGTTCGGTTCACGTCGCACTATATAGAAACAGATAGGATTTTCGGTGTAAGCGCGCGACTGGGGATGCGCGTCTTTTCATCTGCTGAACGTGACGTACACGTTCGTCTCTCGTGCGTGCTCGTGCGTATTCGTACTGCGACTCACCGGGTAGGGAGAGGACTCGTCGTGTAGGACCACCCAGCGACGAGCGTCGCGACGGCCCCCGAAAGACAAGCACGTGGAGTACGGTATCATGGTGACGGCAGCGACAAGAAGGGGGCGTACGATCCGCTCGTGAATGTTGCCTGCCAGAGGGCCTCTCTAATAATCGTCGTTTTCGGCCGTTTGCCCACGTATCTCGCGTTCTCGCGGACCGCGTTGACGCGTTCAGCGGCGTTCGAGCGCGCGTTCCGCCGACAAACAAACGGGTCAGAGAAGCCACGATGGAAAACAACAAGAGGCGACCGGCTAGTCGAAGACCACGAGACTCGAGCGTAGCCAGGGGAATCGCGGCCGCTGATTGGCTCACGCGAGTACCACCGCCGTCTGCCGAGCATTGCGCGCAACCGCGTCCAAGGGATCAATGAGACCCGAGGCGAAGAAGGCACTCGCCTAGAAGCACCCGAACGCTCACGAGCGACCGCGACTATCACCGAAGACGGCCGGGGTGAGAACCGGGTCGCGGTCTCTCGCACATAGTCGATACGGAACGTCGCGTTTAGGGTCGACAATTGCAATTTAGTTCCTCGATAGCCCTCTTCCTTGAAATGAGACCATGTTTCGTCGTCCCCTAGGACCGTGTGGCATGCATTCGTCAACTGGCTGATGTTTACGTCGCAATGAGATGAGTACGACTGTTGCTACTCGTCGAGTATACTTTCTATTCGATTGTTAGGGTCGATCAATTGATTGGTCGGATGAACGTTTAATAAAATGGATTGATCGAATGGTAGGTTGTTCGTGGACAGTCTTGTGGTGTTTGTAAAAGTAATCGATTAGGCGTACACCATGTATAGAAATTCTACAGTCATTCTTCTTAATCATATTCATGGATGCGTACAGGCGGTTACCACGCTACGGTTGGTTACTAAACGCCAACCTGTAACCGTAGCACTGAAAGGCTTAAGCGATGAAATGTGAACGTATAGGGTGTTAGAAAATGATGGTCACTTCTTTTAGAGTTGAATCTACACCTCTGCATCGGTGCAGATTTGTAAAACAACGCGCTGAAAATTGTTTATTGCATTGGAAACTGATATTAATTTTTTTCTTTACATGAACATATTCTGCTCGCTGAAAGGAGATAAATTCTATAAGGAACTACCTATATGCTCGCAAACGCACCGTTACATATAAAAGAAATGATACAATTTTGGGAAAACTGTTTTTTTAGATTTTGTCTCCTTCCAGTGAGCAGAATATGTTGAGGTAAAGAAAACAAATTAATATTAATTTTCAATTTTTTTTACAAATATCCATAGTTCTAAAGTTGTAGATTCACCCCTGAAAGCAGTGACTATCACTTTTTTAACGCCCTGTACAGTTATCCCAAATAATAAACGACAGCAAAATATGTTACAATGTCAAGTGTTTAGATGTAGGATCTCCTTGTCACATGTTCCATAGGCTGAAATTGGGTTTCCAATATAGGTAACGTTTGTAACTTAGAGGCTGATTTTAGTCAGCAATTACGCAAAAATACATGTACAAGTGCCAAGGATCTTGGAAGCTTAAATTTAGCCTTATCGCGTGCAACCAGCTCGTTTTTGTGCCGTTAATTGATTCGACCTAAGAAATCATCAGAGTTGTCAGTAGAATATCGAAACTGCGTCTATAAACACAGCAATCATGCGTAATAAAGTGTTCACCGTACTTGATCTCTTGAATAAACTAATTTTTGAGAAAGAAATTGTACTCACTCTCCATATTTTCAAAATAGCTCATATTTTTATTATTAATTTTATCTTAATATGTTGATTAATGTGTTACTACCTAGAAGGAATTGTACTTTTTGTGAACTTCCGTTCTCCAGCATCATATATACAAACATTCATCTCATACCATTGCTTTAGCTGGATGGGATTTCAAGGCACAAAGGCTGCTTTCAATATGTCACAATAATATTCTCAACATTTGAGTACTTTTCGTATAGGTGACAGGTACATATAAGAAAAAGAAGAAAACGAAAGTTTCACTATTTTTTATAAGCCATCCGAGAACTGAAATCAATTTTTGAAGTGTAAAGTTTCCCCCCTTGCGTCACCTCCGGGAGTGCTGTACCCAGTCCAGTACATTATATGTTGTGTAAGATGTAAGACCCCAGCGAACGCTAAAATCACGAGCCAAGTGTCGCTACTTTTATTAGACTTGGACAACAAAGCTTGTTACGTAGGGCGTAGGGTAAGACATCCATATCTATCGCAGGGAAACGCTTGGTGTAAACAGTTTCTATAATACAGGTACTACGCTACGTCTAGAATATTTATCTAAGTAGTATTTACAATGCTGCTTGTACCATTTGAAAGGTGACAAAATTGTGGCATAACCATTATGAATCGTAATTATATTGAAACACAATGTAAAAGACTTCACAAATGAATAATCATCATAGCACTTCAACCGTTAGTGATTTTAGAGGATACAGTTTTGTGTGCTTGCGACCGGAATTTTGGACGCATACCTATACGTTTCCTCCTGTGTCAAACCGTCCCTGTCTATGCCGAGTAAAGATGTTCAAAAAACACTGTCCAACAGCCATTTGATCTGTAACATACAATAGCCATTTTTTTATAGATTTTTGTACGCTTAAAACGAATCCGCAAACCGTTTGTCGTCATTACCCTCAATTTTCGAGAAATTCAATTTTGAAAAAAAAATGCAATCTTTCAACTTTGAACATCTTTTGTGTTCAAACAGTATTAGTTATTCGGTTCCGTGAAATTATTCTATGAACCCTCGCGAACACAACAATATAAGGTATTATTGAATTATAAACATTTAAATATGTTTAAACAACGATCAAAGGGAAAAATTTTTTTGCAGATATCCTTTTATATATTTCAAAAACTAAGGGTCTAGCAGAAAATCTGACTGCCCCACACGATGCAACAGACATTTTTCCTCCGGAAACCATCAACAGAAGTAGTAATACACCTTCCGTTTTCAAAACAGAAACGAAAGAGTTTGGCAACACGTGCGGCGCGGGCAGTGGTAGTCACGCGCGTTACGCGATTCTGTGACGCTGAGCGGCACTGGACGCGTCCACTGTCATTGACTATATATCACTGCCGGCGCCGCATGTTTTGCCAAACTCTTTCGTTTCCGTATTGAAAACAAAAGGTGTTTTACCACTTCTGTTCATGGTTTCCGGAGGAAAAATATCTGCTGCATCGCGTGGAGTAGTCAAATTTTCTCCTAGACCATTAGTTTTTTAATTATATAGAAATATATCTGTAAAAATTTGTGCATTTTAGGTGTCTCTTCCCCTTCTATCGTTGTTTAAACATACTTAAATGTTTATAGTTCAATAATAACTTACATCGTTGTATTCGCGAGGGTTCATAGAATTATTTGACGAAACAAGCAAGTGAATAACTATTACTGTTTGAACACAAAAGATGTTCAAAGCTGACACTTTGCATTTTTTTCAAAGTCGAATTTCTCAAAAACTGTGGGTGATGGCGGCAAGCGGTTTCCGGATTCATTTTTAGCTCACAAAAATCTATAGGAAGGGGCTATTGAATGTTACAGAACAGAAAAGAGTTGAATTTTGTTGGACAGTGATATCGGTCGTAAGCCACAAAAGTGTCCCGACTAAAGGCGGATTCACACATATCAGTTCCGCGACGCTTCAGTGCCTTCGATGTCAGTGGTAAAAATGTCGTTTCCTTGTTTCGGAATGTAGCAGTCCAACTTGTCCGTGCCAATTACTGGCAGTGACACAAAGAGACCATTGACACTGATGGGCACTGAACCGTCGCGGCACTGATATACAGTGCGAATCCGCCTTAAAAAAGCACCCAGTCATTAAACGAGCTCACAGAAACGCGTATGTACCCGTTTCTCGTGCGTTAATTGCAACTGAAATCCTCGCGATAAAATGCGTTTAAACGTCGCTTCTACACAGGCAGACGCGTGCATGGTTCGTGAACGTAATTTCCGCCGGTGTCGCATTGCAAATCAACGCACGGCTATTACGCACAGGACGACACGAAACGAGTGGGCCCGCGTTACGTCACTGACAAGACGTCGCACGTGGTTCGTCGCACGATGCAAGTGACGAAACGTCGGAACGAGAATAGCACGTAGAGGGAGATGTACGTATAAGGTAAAAAGGGAGGAGAGGGAGTAGGAAGGAGACAGACGAATGAAGGGGAAGCGAGAGGGAACGAGTGAATTTCATCATTTAATTTTAGCACGATCGCGTGCAGCCGATGGCTGCCGCAGGGGCATGTCATGGCCCAGGGAGACGCTTGCAATATCGATCTCGACTTCACGCACCTGAAGCGCACCTTCTCCGTGCCCTTCATGCGGAAAGAGGCTCGCCGCCATTCCCGTTCATCCGGCCACATTGACCACCCCGCAAATCATTTACTCTTGCCATAATAATACAATGATCATACATATATGGACGTCAGTGTCCTAGGAAGTGATTCCACACGCAACCCTAAGATTCGACCATTCTTTTCCATCGCGCACGTGCATGCGCGCCTACTTATCTCTGATCTAATGTCGTTGCATTGGAGAGCCACCTTCTCTCTCTCATCCTATTCCATAATGGAAAATTCCATACATGGAAAATAGCACCTTTAAACTGTCGTATTGGGTCACTGCAATGATTGTTTTGGATACTTGGATGCCTATGTTCATTTATTTACATTGCGATCGGTTTTTCAAATGAAAAAACTGAACAGGCGTTTTTATTTGGTGACTGCAACCATGACCGTAATGTTTTGATTATTGGACCCTTATTGAATTATGCTTTATTTTTGTATACTATACATAGGTGGTGTGAAATACGTAGTACTATACGGTAACGAATGAGTTGGTAGTAAAAAATAAGTCGGGATTGCAAAATAAATCTTTTTCATTGGAAGGTTTAGTTTTGAAAATCCGCTGAGTGTGTATGTGTACTTCACCACACCACTGTTCAGCAAATTAATCATACTAACGACTATAATTTCGACATTTGCAACTATGTTTGTTCATTTACAAATAATTTTACTATTCCTCTGTCAATATCATAAGTCTGATTTGATTAATTCATAGACATGGCAAGAGAGGATATCAATCGAGGATATGGTCCTTGTGTTATACATATACTAACATGTGATCGTATGGTATAGAATTTCTAATTTAATAAAATACAATTAAAAATAAATTATTTTGTCTTAACCGTCCTTAATTTAAATCGCACTGCATATGGGAAAAACAAATGAGAGGGCTAAATCAAATGTATGTGCACTTTGCGAGATTTTTCTAACCGGTTTTGTGAAAAAGGAGCTTCATATGAAAAATATTTATCTACAATTTCTACTTAATTTTTTATGTAAAATTATTCCGTGACAGACTGTATTGCGTATGTTTTGTACACCTTGTATATTATACTTTATTCTTTATAATAAACTGCTTATACTTGATTTTTTGTATTACACTTCATATATATACATGGTGAGTCGGCGAGCCTCCTATATAAAAATAAAACCTAAAGTCTTTATAAAATACATTACATGTTTATTATTTTAATAACGGATCTTCAAGAGTCCTGTAGCGACTCGATATAAGTATCGATTTAAAATTGAGACGCTAATGTCGGTGCATTTCCACGGAGAGATTTTAAGTTTAAAGATTGGCATTATCTGATAACGAGAGGCTTTGACCTAGAACAATATTTCTTGAAAATGAAAGGCGATAGATGATTCTAAAGAGATTTTAGAGGATACTGAAACGAAGAATTTTATAAAAAATTTTCAAGACAAAAACTTAAAAATATTATTAAAAAATAGCATTTTTTGCGGTTGATGTACATTTTTAATATTATTATAAAAATCATAGAACAAATCGACTCGAATAGAAAAATTTGGTCGTCTCGAATGGAAGGGTTCATGGTTACATTTAGTGTTCGTACTTTCGCATGCCTTTTAACATTGCTATTTCATTTCCGTGGCAGGTAAGTACATTAACCGAGTTAATTTTAACGCCAGGCTCGTCTAATGCTCGTGCAAATGGTAGACTGTACATTCAATAGAACGTCGTTCCATTGGACTGAATATAGCGTGGACGTTATTCAGCACGCTTAATACAATGGCCACAAAACGAACTTCCTTCTGTCATAAATTACGCTTGACGTTGCATTCTGTACAAATATTTAGTCCCCACGAACGCCGCAGATCGATCGCGGAAATACTGTGACTTATTAACTCCTACTTTTTCCGCGTGGACCGTCAATTTTATTATATGTATTATGTATGTAATTATACGTTCAAATACTTTAAGATCATTGTTGATCTGAAATCGATGTTGCACTAAATATTCCACCTACTACTCAATGTAAAATCCTCGGTTAAATTATAAGCTTAACTGAGTAAAACATAAATTCCTTCGATGTTAATGTTATAATTTGTTGTAATACCTATCGAGTTTTTTAACATTCAATACTTCGAGAGTATTTTCTGTATCGTACTTCCGTTACGAAAAACTGAGATTTAAAGAATAAATAGATTATAATACATAATTAGTGCATTTGGTGCATTGCGCCTTTCATTCTATTCTGCACTACACCTACCCGCAGCTCTGTACAGAGATTTTAGATGATCATCTTATAAACATTTCGAAATTTCACAATTTTTAATCAAAGATCGATTGCATGTTTAAAGTAGGTATCATATTAACAGTTAGGTGACGTCTCAAAATACTAATTTTCCTAAAATTTCGATGGGCTAGAATTTAAGGATTGTAAAATTCATATTGAAATAATTTATGTTAAATGGAATGTTACATATGTATGGTGATGGCTGTAATTACAATTTAATAAACCAATGGGAGTGTAAACAATTTCACTTACTCGTAGGAATGTTGCGACGATTTCGTCCAAAATTGTAACCCCGCCACGGCGTGCAAGAGCTTTCGCGGGAACTGCAATGTCCAACGGAAGTCTCGGTAACTCCACCATGGTTATGGAAGTCCAACTCTTTCGTCCGTTTATTTTCTTCAAATTGAAAATAAATGATGCATCTGAATATAGTACATCCTAATTCGAATGCTATAAGATTTTAATTAATGTTAAAACTTTATCAGAGTATACGTTGATGACAAACAAATAAAATCGGGCATTGAGTTCAGATTCGCAAAAATCGCAGGTTCGCACCTTTACTATTGAAACGACGATATTACTTGAAAATTGACTGCTAACATTTGCCATTTTCTTACAAATGTATACGCGTCTCTGGACCTTTAAACGTATGAAAATACAATTCTTCCAGGTACGTTTGTATTCGTATTTATTTATTTATTTACACTACAAGAAATGTACCGTGCCGATAAATCGTATTCATTGAATCAGAGAAGATTGATGATGTGTATATCATGACATATATTTTTTCCACTGTATACATATAAATATATTGGGCCGACCGGAAAATTTTGTCAGATTTTTTAATCAAAAGTTAATTTATTATTGTTAAAATAAATTTATTTCTTAATCTGCTAAAGAATGTTAGAAATTAAAAGACATACCTCTGTAAGCAAAAAAGAAATAACAGGACAACGGATTATTTTGGCTAGGAACAGGGGCGTATTTAGGATTTTCGGGAGGGGGTTGGCGTAGGGGTGAATTCAAGATTTTCGGGAGGGGGGGGCGGAGATCTGAGAAATAAACCAGGGACCATTCTGATATTTTCCTCCTAAATGAAAAAGTATTTCTTTAGTATCAATTCATTATCTATATTTTCCCCCATATTGCTAAGTTGAAATAAGTATTTTGCAAATTAAAATAAGTATTTTTCGCTTGAGGGAGGGGCGCGCGCCCCCCTCTAAATCCGTCACTGGCTAGGAACACCTGATAAACTTATAATTGGTATGATAGCAACGAACATTTAGGTCGCTGATCCTTACCGTTTACAGTATCCCAGACAGCACACGACGTCTTATAGACGTCCATTTTAAGTCTGTTTTACGTCTGAACGTCTGAATGGCCTGATTCGTGACAAAGACATCTTTAAAACGTCGTACGGACGTGTGAAAGACGTCTTTAAGATGTTTTTAAGACATCCACAAGACGTCTTCAAGACGTCTTTAACACGCTCATAAGACATCTTAAAGACGTCTGTCAAAAGACATCTTAAAGACGTCGGTAAAAAGCCATCCGAATGACGTCCGTAAAAAGCAATCTTAAGGCAGGACCGGCGCAAGGATTTGCAAATTTTTGCACCATTTGCATGGAATATTAAACATATAGTAACACAATTATCGTACATTTGTTTCGTCAATTTTTCTTCAATACAATTATATGACAGTGTGTGAAATGAGTCTAGAGGTCGAATGATGGTTAGGTTGTAGAGCAGCACTTATGCTGAACCTCGCCTATTCACAATTATTGTTATATCGTAATTGTCATTGTCCCATAATGACATTTAATAATAATATTCTGTAGAATATTTCGCTGTAATGCGCGTTTTTTATAAACCATTAATACAATATATATGTAACTCGAATTTGGAAGTATTTATAAGGAAGTGTGTTGGGTAGGTGCGAATAACGATTGCTTCGTAACCCAGATAGCACAGCTCGTCTTAGAGACGTCTAGTTTATGTCTATTTTAGGTCTGAACGTCTTGACAAAGAGTAGGGATAACAAGAGGCGTCACTCCGGTCGGAACCTTTGAAGTCCTTGCTTGACCTTGGCATTTAAATTGGTTGTCTATTTCGAGCGGGATATTCAAATCGACTAAATGTACCTTACCACAATTGGCTGATTATTGCCGAAGTTTACCGATCATTGCCGAATGGGGTCGAATGGGCATTTAAATGGGTTGTCTCACTAGAAATCACAGTTTCCCTAGATTATTTCTGTCCTTGTCGAGTGACGCCTCTTATTATACCTCCTCTTTGGTCTTGATTTGTAACAAGACGTCTTTAAGACGTCTTTACGACGCCTTTTGGACGTCTTTAAGGCTTTACCAGACGTTGTGCTATCTGGGAAACGGAAAGTCCTGGGTTCGAGTCCTCTCGTCACCGTCAAATTTTTTTTCTGAACTTGTACCTGATAAAGACGTCTTTATGACGTGTGAGAAAAGTCTTAAATACATCTTTAAGACGTCTTGATTCCTGACATAAGACTTGAATAAGACGTGAAAACGACGTTCACGGACGTCTTACTGTCTGGGATAAATACTATTATAGATGTAAAGCCTACTTTTGACATGGTGTGTTTCTTTTGTTTACATGTTAATTCGTAATGAAGATGATTTATTATTATTAATATTAATATTTTCCAAACAACCTAATAAATTGTCGTTACGAAATAAAATATCTTCGATCGTATGTATAAATAAACAAGTTAAACAGCAAGACACCTTAACCTCACTCTGGTATTTGTTTTTGACCCAAGAAACACTGTAACTATAGATTCCTTAGATAATTTGGTACATATAAAGTATAAAAGATACTCAATTTCATACAACGTTTAGAATTAATGAAAGAATTTGTCATTGACATTCTGTATGAATGCAAAAAAATATTGTAATCTTATCTACACATTTAACGTACATATAAGCATGCGACGAACATTGAATTTTAAGAGTAAATCTTACATATTTGTGACAACGCTTGCCTAGAATTTAAATTTGAATGATGATAGTCAAGGAAAACGAGATTCGCGTAGCTAGACTGGAGAAACAATTCCAAGTGTCACTTCACTTTTGGCGCCGAGTTGGTTGAAAGGTTTGATGCTACCCAAATCGTAACAGATCACAAACTACCAACTTAAAATGCTGCATTCCAACAGATTATAAGAACCGTTCGTCCTTTTCACGGATGTAAACACTCACTGATCCTTCACCGCTGATTCGTGTGTCAACATTAGATCACCTTGGCCTCGATATTATAAATTGCGGTTTGTCAGGATTAAGTCAAATATGAACATGATTCGCTCGTTGTTTTACTACCGATAGAAATAGTAAACGGTACACTACACTGAATTGTATACTTTGTATGTTAAGATGCAGTCCCACGGCGCGTGGCTCGGTGAGCTTGGCGCGAGACTCGCCCAGCCAACTCGCCGAGTTCGGAGCCATGGGACTTCACCTTTAGAAACGACTTTATAAAGGTAGTAAAGAAGCTCGCTCCAGGACCACAAGGCATAGCCTTCCCCACTCTGTGGCCAGATCCGCCAGGAACAGAGTGCCCATTCTTTGGCAATACGGTGCCAGACTGTTTGCCATATTTAAACTGTCTCTCCTCATTCACACAAGCAATCCTTTGACACCCGATTACTGGAAGACCCAATGCGGTCGCTAGCCATCACCCGTCGTCAGGACTATTTAGTCTCATGCACTCTCTATCAGGACCGCAGACAGGCTAAGTCCCTGCCATAAAATCCTCGAAGGCAGGGCAGCGTGGAGCCATCTGCCCTCGAAATTTGGTTACGCTTACATATAAATCAGTGTAATAATAGTTTTAATGTCGAAAATAACGTTACGTATGCATAAGTAACCCTAACCTAACTTCACCGTGTCCAAGACAAACTTTAGTCGAAGTTTCATTTAAAAGATTTAAGTTTTGAGGATTAAGTTACTATCAGAGTAGATTGATCTAGCAGTTTTTTAATTCCTACGTCAGGAGACTGTGTGCATAGGGAGCAGCACCTACACGTCACACATTGAAGTTTTCGTGCAGATGGCGCTGATGAAGGCGTCGGTAACTAAAGAAATATAAATCTAATACCACATACGAGGTATACGCACAGGCGAGGTATAGAATAGACCTGACAACCAATGCATTTTTTCTCCCGGGTTTGGTGGTCCTAGGACCCATGCAACGTTCTCGGGAAAGTGTCAAAACAAATTTCACAGACGAGGTATAGGATAAACGTATCACCTTATGGGAGTTCGTGTCATCATCAACGAAGTATAAGATCACAGACCAAATAAGATACGCCTATGACCTTATGGAGGTTCGTGTCACCACCCAAACTGTGTTATCGACTCATAATTGGAGGACTGAATTTAGCGGCCTCTGTTCATGGACCGCGTTCAAGTCCGGAACTATTCTGCAATATGTTGAAATGCTGAAAGGTGTGTGCATGCTTGTATATGTGTGACTTGTTTAGAGGGGAAGTTTGACATAGGGTAAAGAACCCAATTACTGAATCCTGACCAATTACTGTCACCTTAAGGGGGTAGACACGGGTAATGCAGCGCGCTGTATACCGACAAAATCTGGCCCGAAACATGGGTTTGCGCGCCGACGTTTTTCGTCCTTATATGAGCAAATTTTGGGCTGGGCGAGGTCTCATTCGAAAGAGGAAGGTTCAAGGCAGAGCGCTCTGGTCATGATTCAACGAGATTGTGTGGATATATAATAATATGAGTGTCCAAAGTAGAGCGAAAGTCGACAAAATACACCCGCAAGAATCCAAGCATTTTTAGGTCACTAAAAGAGTTTTGTGACTCAAACGGCGACCAGAGCGCTCTGCCTTGAACCTTCCTCTTTCGAATGAGACCTCGCCCAGGCGAAAATATGCTCATATAAGGACGAAAAACGTCGGCGCGCAAACCCATGTTTTGGGCCAGATTGTGTCGGTATGCAGCGCGCTGCATTGCCCGTGTCACGTGGCGTGTTTACCTCCTTAAGTATTTTTAGGTCACTAAAAGAGTTTTGTAACTCAAACGATGTGCAGAGCACTCCGCGTTGAATCTTCCTCTTTCGAATGAGACCTCGCCAAGCCCACAATCTGCTCATATAAGGACGAAAAATGAAAAATTCCAAACCCATGTTTCAGGTTAGATTGTCGGTATTACAGAGCGGTGAATTGCCCGTGTCACGCAATGCGCTGTAATACCGACAATCTAACCTGAAACATGGGTTTGGGATTTTTCGTTTTTCGTCCTTATATGAGCAGATTTTGGGCTGGGCGAGGTCTCATTCGGAAGAGGCAGATTCCACGCGGAGCGCTCTGCTCACCGTTTGAGTCACAAAACTCTTTTAGTGACCAAAAATACTTAAGGAGGTAAACACGCCACGTGACACGGGTAATGCAGCGCGCTGCATACCGACGCAATCTGGCCCGAAATATGGGTCTGGGAAATTACGTTGTTTGTCCTTATATGAGGAGATTTTGGGCTGGGCGAGGTCTCATTCGAAAGAGGAAGGTTCAATACAGCCCGCTCTGGTCATCGTTTCAGTCATAAAACTCTTTTAGTGACCTACAAATACTTGGAATCCACGAGTGTATTTTGTCGATTTTTTCTCTACTTTGGACACTCATATTATCAGATATCAACACAATCTCGTTGAGCCATGACCAGAGCGGGCTGTAGTGAACCTTCCTCTTTCAAATGAGACCTCGCCCAGCTCAAAATCTGTTCATATAAGGACAAACAACGTAATTTCCCAGACCCATATTTCGGGCCAGATTGTGTCGGTATAAAGCGCGCTGCATTACCCGTGTCACGTGGCGTGTTTACCTCCTTAAGTATTTTTAGGTCACTAAAAGAGTTTTGTGACTCAAACAGTGAGCAGAGTGCTCCGCATGGAATCTACCTCTTTCGAATGAGACCTCGCCCAGCCCGAAATCTGCTCATATAAGGACAAAAAACGAAAAATCCCAAACCCATGTTTCAGGTTAGATTGTCGGTATTACAGCGCATTGCATTACATGTGTCTACCCCCTTAAGGTAACAGTAATTGGTCAGGTGTCAGTAATTGGGTCCATTACCCTAGAGGCCAGAGGGCAGGCTATCGCTATGCTACGTTTTGGCTCGGTTCGTCAACGACTCACATGGATTTCTCTCCGAAAATCTGTTTCGGGGATCCGGAGACTATATGGCTCCGAAATATGGCTCTTCTTGAGAGCTTGTACAAGCTATAAATTGCAAGGTGACATTGATGGTTAGTTCTTTACTTGTAGTGGAACAATTAACTAACATTTTTGCTTGTCGTACGTCGAAAAATATGAAAAATTCTTATAAAATTCTTATTCTTGACGTAATTTGCTACTTTTGTGCGGTTTCATTAAGAAATTCATATAAATTGTCAGCAGTGTGTCGTTCAGGGAAGTGTCGATGCGTCATTTGGACACGCTTTACCGGGACACCCTGTAACAGGGACGGGGCTGTAAAATTTATTACGGCAGGCAGCACTTGAGGTCTAGCCCGGTCGTCTGCGTTGCAGATGTGTACCTTTCAAGGTTAGGCCTGAATTTTCGTTGAATTTTAGATGGGACTTGACCTTGAGTATTGCCAGATGCACGTTCAGGGAAAGTCGAGTTGTCCACGCCGGCGACGTTTTCCCAGCACGACCTTGCGTTCGTTCATTGTTTTCAGGCGACCAATAGTTATAGCGGTTTTCCCACACCGGTTTATTAACAGCCAATGACTGGGCTTCGTAGCTTTCTTGTAACAAGGATGTACGCCTCGCAGGCCAATAGAAACTAGACTTCAATAAACACGCAACACGTTCACGAGAGCTAGACTTGTACAATTATTTCTCTTATCCAAAAGAGATGGTCCTTCGAGTAAAACTTATAGTCAGCACATCACGTGCAAAACTCTAACAATACCTGAACGATCTGAATGATCAATCACGGGTAGAAACAGGAAGTAAGTAACTTGTAGTGTCTATGATTGAAGTAATCCATTTGCAAGAAAATGTTCAGTAGTACCCAAAAATGACATTTGTCTATGAACATCCGTCCATAAATCCACAGTAAGATAGACATGTTGAGCAAATGACCATTTCTTACATTTCCGGTAAATATGTATTTTTTAATATTTTTCGATCTGGAATTTCGTACTTGTTATTCATTGAATAATAAAATTTATAAATCCTCTATCATTTACTATGGAAAATGGATGAATATCACCAGACATCATTTCTATTAGGAAATGTGTGATTTCTTTTGCTCGTTTTGAATGACACGAGTATTTTTTAACTTTCTCACTATCTTGTGATGTTATATTTTGTAATCTGGGTATTATGGTGCGGTTACTATTATCAGTACTGTCACGTGAATCCGTATCAAATGAACGTGAAGGAAGCAATCGGATGAATTGTTATTTAAAATACTTTTGTGATGTACACGTATATGTGATCACATGTTTGAAATGTTTTTAGAATGTGGTACTGTACCATGACGTATGTTACACTTAGCAAACTCTTTATCATTTTCAGTACAATTTGAGAAGTGCATCCAAATAGTACTTCTTTTTGCACGCTCTTTTGGCATTTTGAATAATAATATAACAAACACAATAAAAGTATAACAATATAACAACACAATAACACTATAACAATATAACAGCACAGTAATAACAATATCTATATATACATATATTCGTTAAACTTGGCTCAAGTCGATCTTCGAACGAAACTTACTCTCTCGCTGTTCTTGGGAGACTAGCTCTTGACTTTGTCGACACAGGATATTTTGACGAAACCGATTGTTTAACGGTGTCCATACAGCATACTTTGTTGTAGCCACGTTGCAAATAACTGTTTTAAAGACATTGAAGCACAATGTACAGTAGGCGGCAAAATCGGCTTCCCTCCGGAAATTTGGCAACGTTGCATGTCACTAGAATTACTGAGTTATGCCTAGTGACATGCAACGTTGCCAAATTTCCGAAGGGAAGCCGATTTTGGCCCTTAGTGTACGTATGCAATTTCTATAGCAAGCCCGGCCAACAGGCGGCCCGCCACGTTAAAATGTGCGGTCCGACGGGCGATTTTATATTTCCATTCAAACTTTTGTTTCTCGTTGTATATATACGAAAGATATTAAATAAATGAAAATTTTGTATAACAATACAGTTTTATTCGTTTTGTATTTGTATTACATTTTTTAAAAGCATGTTTACCTAAAGTGCGGCCCGCTGTAACGTTACGCATCATCAAAGTGGCCCGTGAAACTGTTGGGTTGATCAGGCCTATCCTATAGTTGAGCGATCGAGCTCCCCCCGGGGTACAGTGCCCCGGTCCGGCCGCGATACCAATCACTGCGCGGCACCGGTTGGGAGTTCGATCGCGGGGTCGCGGGGCGGGGGTGTCGGGGGACACCACCTGCCCTAGCAGCAGCGACCCCGGAAGGGGCGACTCGGGCGCGTGATCCGTCGCGAGTCGCCAGTCCCGGAGAACATTGCTGGGGGAGGTCTTAATACTCCCCCAGGGACGACCGCGTTCAGGGGACCTAGCGCGGGGCTGCACCGAAGCGCAAGGGGGGAGGGTAGCGAACGTATCGCTTGATTGATCTCGCGTCCAAATCCCTCCCCTCAGGCGCGCAGCTCCGCGCGCGAGGTAGATCACCTTGGTGGTTTTAGTGGGTTCGAGTCCCACATAACCCCCTGCCCGCCCCCGCGGGCGGGGGGTATCCGTGGGGATTTCCACCAAGTAAAACAAAAAAAAAAAAAAAAAGGCCTATCCTATAGTATTGGATCCTCGATACATATAAAGATATCGCTTTCGATTCGAAAAAATATGTTAAAACGGTAAAAAGTAATTTCTTTTGCAGCAGGTTGCAGGATAAAACGTTGACCCTGTACAGGGTCAGCCGTTAAAACTCCAACCTACGTGCGCGCAAACAGACGAAAATGGCAACACCGCCTCACAGACGCATTCCACAACAACCATGCACCGGTCCAGCGTCGGAAGGTTACCAGCGACCGCTGGGAAAATTGTAGGATGTTTTTTTTTCAAATTAACGCCTCAAAGAGCTGTGCGGAACTTCCCGGCCCAGGTAAGCGAGCCGCGCGCTCCGCTTTTATGATCGGTTTACCACTCGCACCCCGGATTACTGTTAGTGATGGGATTTGAAGCGCTTCGAAGCGCTTCGAATCTATGTATATGACGAAAACTTCGAAGCGCTTCGAACATGATCGAAGCTCTTGAAAGCCTTGGTCGGCTTCGAAGTCTCGAATCTCTTTCGGATCCGTATTTACAGAATGCCGCCTGGCACCCCGTGGCGAGGACAACACTCCCCAGTGCAGCACTGTTGTCGTGCGAGTGTTGTCCTCGCCACGGGGTGCCAGGCGGCATTTTGTAAATACGGATCCGAAAGAGATTCGAGCATGGACATAGGAATATAGGGACGTAGGAATACTTGCGGGGGGTGATCTCTTTCCGGGAGGGGCGACGAGGTAACATACGCCTTCTTTCTATTGGCTGCTGCTTCGCACAAGCGCAGTGATGTGTAATGATGAACGTTTGTCGCGTCGCCGGCATCGCAAGCTTGGATAGTGGCAGCCATATTTGAAGCGTTCCTCGCAGTGTATGCAGTAGCGTGTTAAAGAAAAGTAGTAGTGTGTTAAAGAAAAAATCATTAAGAACAATGGTTCAGTGCTATTAATGTAATATTAATTATCATTAATTTTATCGTAATTTGGTTTCTGTTATTTCGAACAATAAATAAATGTTACGTCAGTGTCTCTGCTCCAATTCACCTCATATATTTTAATAATTATAGATGCATATTTCTCTTCAATTATCATTATTTTTACAATTTATATTCGTGGATAATCACTCCGTTAGTACATACTTATAATTAGACGTCTGTATGTACTAATCTGTAGCAAACACTTGTTCATAATGAGCGGTACGGAGCATGCGTAGAATACAACCAATCAAATCCAGGCAGATGTAGGTGCTTTCCCCCCCCTGAAATGCATATCACTCCCCTCGCCTAAAGTCGCAACTATTCCTACGTCCCTATATTCCTATGTCCATGGATTCGAGACTTCGAAGCCCATCAAGACTTCGAAGCCGACCAAGGCTTTCAAGAGCTTCGAATCATGTTCGAAGCGCTTCGAAGTTTTCGTCATATATATATAGATTCGAAGCGCTTCGAAGCGCTTCAAATCCCATCACTAGCCAGGCGGCATTCTGTAAATACGGATCCGAAAGAGATTCGAGACTTCGAAGCCCATCAAGACTTCGAAGCCGACCAAGGCTTTCAAGAGCTTCGAATCATGTTCGAAGCGCTTCGAAGTTTTCGCCATATATATATAGATTCGAAGCGCTTCGAAGCGCTTCAAATCCCATCACTAGCCAGGCGGCATTCTGTAAATACGGATCCGAAAGAGATTCGAGACTTCGAAGCCCATCAAGACTTCGAAGCCGACCAAGACTTCGAATCATGTTCGAAGCGTTTCGAAGTAGTCGCCTGACACTCAGACGGATTCGAAGCGCTGGGAACCGACTCCGGAGTCCCATCACTAATTACTGTACTGAGGTTTGAAAACAATGTCAACTGGTCTCGTACTCGTCTTAATTTAAAAAATTTTAGCTACGACAGGATTGACCGCGGCGCTATAGGGTGACTTGTCCAGTGAGTGAACACCCCCCAGTGAGTGAACGTTACTCATATAATATGAAAAATTAACGCCTATTGCGCTCACTTCACGTTGAAACTGACACTGACATTTAGACTGGGGACCTACAGATATCTCGCAAAAGTCTTTTTCTGTTTAATTATAACCGATACGGTATTAATTCCGTTTGTTTAACAGTTGTCCCCATGGCGTCCCACAAGTTCAAGGTAAGGCTTGGTACGTGATATCTTTAATTTGTATTTTGAGGTGCATTTAATAGTCCTATGATAACCTTAAGGTTATAATTACATTGTTATATGTTCCTTTAACGAAGAATACCGTATGAAATAACGGATTTCTAAGAATTTGTCGAGTTTCGTAGGCGTTCATGCATTGGATGGGAGATACCAGTGAAAACCAATGACTGAACGGCCGTTCATTTACAGGACATTTCTTTCTATACCAATGAATGGACAGCTTACCCGGTCTTTTTTTTTGACACTTTCGCCGCCAGTGTGGAGGTTAGATTAACCTGAACCAGAAACCAAATTTCAACTATACATAATTATGATCTTATAAGACTACTAAAGTATCAAATCAATAATATTATTGCAATTGGAGAGTGAAAAATTAATTACACAAAAAATCGTCTAAATATATTGGAAACCTAACCACTGTTATTATCCCGTTCACTCACTGGGGTACCCCTGTTCATTCACTAGAAATGTATGTTCACTCACTAGTCATTGGCTCATTTTTTATTTAATCCTCTGCCAGACTTTGAATGAATGTTGTAACTATCAAACATTGCTAGAATTGTGTTCCGGGATGTCTGACTTTATTAATAAAACAGCTCGCTTACAGCAATAACATTCAGGGGATTAAATAATGACTTTTGAATACAAATTTTAAGAGACATGCAGCTTAAGTGTTCACTCACTGGACAGGTCACCCTACCCTTGTACGGAAAGATTTTTCGCCACCTGCGTGTAGAAACCACAATAATCACGCATCGTTCCAAAAAATGACATTAACGGAAGCCGGTATAGGTGTGGCCTATTGTTGAGTAGCTAAAAGGTTAAACATTCAGACACAAAGTTCCCGACAAAAAATTCAAACACCGCTACAATCAAAGATACTTGCTATTTTACTCAGGGCTTTGTGGTCGCGAATTAGCCACTCGTAAAGTCGTAAACTGCACTTTATTGTTATACCTCTAGACCTCCATTCTCCAACGAAACAACGTATCCCGAGATTTTGTCCATGGATCATTTCAAGGCTTGATTTTCTCTAGGGCGAGGACAAAACACCCTGTATTTGCGTTGAACCATAACATTATATGGAAAAGGTACTTCTGGGTATACTTAACCCCTATTAAAATTCCAACAAAAGCAGTTAAAAAAACTCTTTCGCATGCATAAATAGCACCATAATAGCGGATACGAGACCAGTCGATTTTATGTTTCGACCTGATTGAACTAATACGAGGGTGCAACTGGTATTGTAAAACGCCCGCAATAATGCAGCGCGCGGGTCACTTACCTGAAACGGGGCGCATCGCTACACAGTGAGCTAAACCATGCTTCGAGCGCGAAAACATATTATTATGTCCCTAGAAGTGTTATTGCTTATGTAATGAAATGTATTTGAATGCTAGATATATACATGATATGTAGGTATTAGGAGGACACAAGACCAAAAATATAAAGTTATAGTTTTGTTTATTATCAAAAAATAGTTTTAACTTTATTTTAATTTTAATTAATACCTATAACTACAAGAATTATCTTTTGTTGATTTTCTATTGTTGTACAACTGTTTCATAAGTCTAATAAATCGAGCATATCTGCAGTAATCGCTTCTTTTTCGCGAAATAAAAAGTTTCATAACTCCAGAAAATGCACAGATATGCAAATTCTTTTTATACCAATAATTTCTTAAATATATGTGTTATTACACACAAAAAGCTCAATACATGCAAACACGTGCAATTTTTTGCACTTTTGCAATTTTTTTTAAATATAGTTAAAATATCTGCTGACAGAAAGTATGATGAAAAGAGATTCAACAAATTTATCTATGTAATGTGTAGAAAATTAATGTCAAATCATGTTACATACCCGGTGGAACACAAGCCATCACAGAAAAGTAAAAAAAAATGAAAAATGCTTGAAATTCACGACTGTATGTATAAAGCAGAAAATATGTTTGTGTTTGTCTGTCGCCTAAAAACTTTTGAGCAGTAAACTCTTGGCACAGAAAATGTGCTTCCGCTCATTATGTCTGGCTAATCCAAATGAATGTGACTTTAGAAAATAAGAATTTTTTATCATGTTACGAAAATGATCTTCCATTTAAAAAAATTGTAATCAAATAGGCCAACCCTTCTACAAGATGACAATAAAAGAAGACTGAATTCAATGCGATAAATAAGTTTCAATTATAAAATTTCTTAAGCACAGCTCGGTTTCAAGAAAAGAGACAAAACCTGCATTTGACAGCCCATATTTTTTAAATCAATTGGAAAACAGCAAAATGGTGATTTAAACCCTCTATGGTTTCATGTGGAATGCATTATATTTCACCTTAAACAAAATCCCTGACATCGAGTCCAAAAAGTGATCGAATTAGCGTTGAATGACCCGTAGAAAAGAATCCCCGTCCAAGTTAGAAATTATCTGTAACTCAGGAAACAATTTTGTTTTTTAAAGGGAGTACACGTTGCGTTTCTTTAAGATGTTTAAAACACTTTTAATCGACGACCCTTGAGCTTTCATAGGGAAGAAAAGCTCGGCTGTCGAGAACGTCTAATCCTCCAATAAAAGCAACTCTTCGTAGTTTACCACACCATTCTTAACATGGAAAATGTAGTCCTAGCTTCTTAAAGATTTCAAATTGTTTTCATTAATTGCTATTTTACTAATGGCTTTATGGTCCCGACTTAGCCACTCGTAAACTGCACTTTATTGTTATCTATACCTTAGCCTTAGACCCTCATTCGCCAACAAAAGGACGGATCCCGAAATTTTGTTCATGGATCATTCCAAGGTTTCATTTCCTGTAGGGCGCGGACAAAACACCCTGTATTTGCGTTGAACCATAATATTATATGGGACAGGGACTTTTGGGGATAAGCAATGTTGAAATTCAAACAAAAGCAATTAAAGAAACTCTATCGCAGGCATAAATGACCCGATTATGGCGGATACAAGACTAGTCGATTTTATGTTCCGACCTGATTGCGGTAGGGGTGCGAGGGATATTGTAAACCGTCCGCAATAGTGAAGCGCGCGGCTCGCTTACCTGAAACGGGGCGCACCTCTGCCTTCGTACATACCATCCTACGAAAAACCTTATTTTGTAGACAGTAGGCCAGAAAAATGGTCATACTTATTTAGAATTTAAAAACATATGATGTTGCAGGCAAAATTGAGAAAATAATAATTTGCCTAAATTTTTTGTTTGATGTTACAAATATGTATTTCATAAGCTATTATGTGAATAGGCAAAATAATCTAAAGTATAGCGTAGTTTCAAAAAGAGATATGCAAAAAGTAATTAATTCACAACTGTGGTTCTGTAACAAATTCGGAACCATCAAAATAATAACATTTTTTATTGTGATCAAAATTCCTGACATCGACGTCAGGAAGTTATCAAGTGGGATGACCTTCCTGCTATGTTAATCGAAAAATAAAAACACATAGTATTGTGTTTGTAATATTGAAAACATCATAAATGTTTGCAATTTCATTCATTATATCAATTGGTCCAAAAATTCCATTTCTTGTACAATATGCATAGGTGCATTATAAATGGTGAAAAATTTATTAACATTAACGTTTTACTTTTGAAAAAACTTTGGCGTTATCAGCGTGCAAACTTTTGAAAATTTACTGTTGTTGTTTCCAAAACAAATTGTTAATCCTTAAAACTTATCTATCATTAACTTTGTTTATTTATAACTAAACATTTTATTGATAAGAATATGAATTATTTCTGAAAATCTTCTATCTTCTATATCTATCTTCTATCTATCTATCTATCTATATCTATCTATATTCTATCTATCTACCTATCTATCTATCTTCTATCTTCTATCTTCTATATAAATAAAAATGTAAATGTTCGTTTGTGCAAAATCTTAAATCTCCGAAACCACCGGACGGATTGTGATGCGGTTTGCACCGTTTTGTAGAGCATATCTCGGGGAAGGTTTAAGCGTACATGCGACATTAACCTACGACAAAAAGAAGCCGAGCAATGACAATTTTAGTGAAGCAAGACTTGCGTGAATCGCAGCGCTGACAGAACAGTTAACGATGTGACTCAGCATTTCCACCACTGTGCGGGCAACCGTCACGCACATCTCTTTCGCACACAGCGGTACTCGCCACGCTATGTATAAGATCCACAACACGAGATTCTACATATTGCGCGTAGGGACCCGTATCTCGCACCTACAGCTTGATTGTGCTTTAAGGAGTTTCTTACTTATTTCGGTTTTCTATCATTATCCTAATCATTAATCATTAATCACTAAATAAACGTATGAGGTGGTGAGGGCTGCATCGCAGTCCGTCTAGTGATTTTCGAGATTAGCAAGATCAAACATACAGACGCCTACCGGGGACTTTATTTTCTACTATGTGAAGATAAACATGAATCAGTCACGCTAATAACTCGGGCGAAGCCGAGACGGAGCATGCTAATTATTTATATAAATATTTCACTGCGACTGTCAAAGTAATATTTCATTTATAAAAATATTTAAAGTAGGTGTTTATAAAATTATCTATAAAATTTAATAAATTTAGAAAAAGACGTAAATGAATTTTTAAAAATTTATATATGAATCAAATTAATTGTTTTTATTTATTATTATAAATTTGTTTCATTTATACTATGTATTTCGCTGTGGATTGAAAAAGATGCAAGGACAGGTTACTAACGTGATAAAAAATAATTAAAATAACCTACTAAATATTTTTAGTCACGATTTTCTTCCTATTTCTCATAAGGTGACGAATTCTAGGATAGTAGAGATATAGAGAGGGATAGTAGGAAGAAGAAGGATACATTCACCCACTATTTTCATTTCTCTCTGATCGCTGTCGCCTCTACTTCTTCCCACTGCTGTTCACACTCCAGTTAGTATAGAGCTCAATGGTACAGGATCATCCGTTAAAACTACAACCTACGCGCGCGTGAACAGACGAAAATGGCAACACCGCCTCACGGACGCATTCCACTACAACCATGCACCGGCCCAGCGTTCGGAGGGTTACCAGCGACCGCTGGTGATGCTCGAACTTTGAAAATTTTAAGATGGTCTCTTTCAAATTAACATCACAAGGAACTATTTGAAATTTCCCCGCCAGGGTTGAAGAATTTGGGGTCTTTTTCGTATAACTTTTGAACTATAAAAGATATCGGAATGCAATTTGCGCTGAAAAATGAGGAAAAATTATTCCCTCTTAATGATGGATAATTTAAAATATTTTACGTTTACTTAATTAATTATGAAACTCTTTTTAAAAGTCACGGTGTTGATTAAAAATAGGCTAGTTGTTTTCGTGTCATTACTTTCATAAATTGAGAAATTAAATTTTTATTCAATTATGTATTAGTTCCGCAGACCTCAGAATCTATTACTCTGGTTTTCTTTTTTATATTAATGGGACGTGTCTTTGATTTTAGCGGTGTTTGAATTTTTTCTCTAGAATTTTTGTGTCTGAATGTTTAACCTTTTAACTACTCAACGCCACGCCTATACCGGTTCCCGTTAATGTGAGTTTTTGGAACGATGCGTGATTATTGTGGCTTTTACACGCAGGTGGCGAAAAATCTCTCCGTACAAGGGTATAGCGCCGCGGTCAACCCTGTCGTAGATAAAATTTTTTAAATTAAGACGGGTACGAGACCAGTTGACATTGTTTTCAAACCTCGTTACAGTAATCCGGGGTGCGAGTGGTAAACCGATCATAAAAGCGAAGCGCGCGGCTCGCTTACCTGGGCTGGGAAATTCCGCACAGCTCTTTGCGGCGTTAATATGAAAGAGACCATCCTAAAATTTTTGAAGCTCTGGCATCACTACCACCCAGCGGTCGCTGGTAACCCTCCGAACGCTGGGCCGGTGCATGGTTGTAGTGGAATGCGTCCGTGAGGCGGTGTTGCCATTTTCGTCTGTTCGTGCGCGTGTAGGTTGCAGTTTTAACGGATGACCCTGTACAGTGGTCCTCCCATTATTAACATGCTTTTTCCCCGGATCATCGGGAAAGACCTACCCACCCCACAGTTTTGTTTCCTCGGAGCGAGCGAGGGCCTTCGGTCCCGGGTAGACCGCCCGTTGACTGCCGGCAGCAATAAAACCGTTGGGCCAGGTAAAATACCGAGTCGAGAAAAATAAAATGTTCATGAAAGTATTAGGTACCAATGCACTTTTTGGGATTTCCCAATGAAAATGAGTTCAAATATGGAGAAATTCGGTCCATTTTTAGTGAAGGTAGCGTGTGTCGCAGGCCAGTCACCAGAAGCGTGTTTTCCGCTTAAACCGGGACCTAGAACCGCTTGAACTGGAATTTTAATTGTATTTGCATAATAAAAAATAGACCGAATTGCTTCGTGTTTGGGCTTATTTTCGTCGACATAAACTCACCAATCCATCGGTAATACTTTCTTCCAGATGTAATCAGTAATATGAAATTTTTCATATTCAATACTGAATCTCAATTCGCTGTTGACAGTGGGTCTCCCGCTGGTGCATTATTTCACTCACTCTCGATTTACGTCGTTCAGTCTCCTTGTCAGACAGTTCGGGCGAGGGTCCTGAAAAGGGTCAGTTTATTAGGCGCAAACTACTTCCCCTACCTCGGTTTATGGAGAATTCCTCGGTCCCAAATCTTTCTCGATAATTCGGGGACCACTGTATGTATAGGTTTTCCCGACCGTAAACAGACCTGGTGGAACGTGTAAAGCAAAGGTCTTTGAACCGTAGATTGCTAAGTACATAATCATTTGTTGAAAGTTGAACTCGATTGATATAATCTACGAATTCAAGTACCAGAATACCCTATTATGTATCATATTTACAGAGTTTTAGACCATTACTAAAGTTCTATCAAATATCATAACTCAATATCCACAAAAACTCTGCCTTTCTTTCATCTTAGTTTCTCTAGCGTTTTATAGTCTGTCATGTTAATATAGCTTTCAAACAATAAAGCAATAGAGTTAACGGGGTCGCCAAGTGCGTAACGGGCCTTAAAACGTCGATACCGGAAATTTTTCCAACTCCCTTAATGGAAAAATAATGTGTGCACGGGTCTATGGTCTAAGAGAAACATTGATGTTCCGTTTTACCCACCCGTTCCGTTTTACCCCACTTTCCCCTATTTATATGGTGACTTCGCACCCGTACCCACCGTTGTCCACTGTCGAAGTGCGGAACAATATGACTATAAACCGCGATTCTGATGAGACGCTCTAGCCGATCAACCTGGCTAATTTTTCGGAAACAACTGGTTCCATTAGGCCCAGCATATCATAAAATTTGACATCCATTATGATGTAATATAATGCATACCTGAGGTACCCGTTCCCTACGCGTTGTGAATTCAATATAGTGTATTTAGTTTTTATTAAAAAATCAAAATTGAAGAATTCTAAGTAAATATCCGTATTTCACATTTTGGTCTGTATTTGACGTTGACAAATTTCTGCCAAAATGGATCACCAATCTATAATAAAATGCTGACCCTGTATAGGAAATTGTGACTCGGGCCTTTCTTGAGGAACTGGTCACGGAGTGGGGATAGCGAGGATACCTTCTGGCAAGAAGACTATGATGGCCTATACGGAACAAGGACAGCACCGTAAAAACCAGTGCCGGGCCCATTTACGACGCACTTACGCCTAAATCGCCCGTGATTTTTATTAAACTAGGTTTTCCCGTACGCGACTGGACGCATCGTCAAGAATTTCAAAGTCGCTTTTCTCAAAAATGAAGCGCAATAACGAAAAATTTTATTCCCTTTTTTCGACTTATTTACTTGTTGTAAATTGAAGAGAAAGAGTAACTTTTTTCATATTGCGCTTCATTTTAGAGAGAATCGACTTTGAAATTCTTGACGTTGCGTTTAATCGCGTACAGGAAAACCTAGATTAATAAAAATCACGGGGGATTTCGGCGTAAGTGGAAACTCCTATTTGCTTATTATTTGAGGCAGTCAGAGCAGCAACGGACCAACCCAAATTAAAAAAAAAAAAATTTCCTCATTTTATATGGTTCGTAGAGCCTATTGGAATACGTTATGGCTACTAATTTAACTTCGAAAAAAATGTAGGTTAGTCCGCTTTTGCTCTGACTGATTTATTTCACAAAATGCAAGACGTCCTCAAATCAGTTGATGCACTGCCTCAAAACTGTTGTAAAAGCCATCGAAGAAAAGGGACTTATCATCCTCAGTATGGTTGACGATTAAAATACAAAAAATGTTGCAGCAATTAATATATTATTACTGGATTCGCAGACTATGTTGGACGGCCATATTGAATTTTAGTTCGAAAAAATTGGCACCGCCTAGGTGGCAGTCGAAACACTGTCCCAAAATCGTATATGGGAGTTGCAGCCCCCTGCCAGGGATGCTAAGGAAGTTCTTCGGTTGCAACGGTTTTTTTGTGGGGGAACACCTACAGGAGTGGTGGTAATGTGTGCTTGAACTGACGCCAGCGCCAAGCCAACCAACTGGCGCCAACGCGAAGCCAACCACAGCCAACCAGTGTCGCCAGGAACTAGATTGTCGACGCTGGTTGGCCGTGGTTGGCTTCGCGTTGGGGCCACTTGGTTGTCGTGGCGCTGGCGTCAGTTCACGCACACATTACCACCCTCCTGTAGATGCTCCCCCACCAGAAAACAGTTGCAACCGAAGAATTTCCTTAGCATCCCTGATGCACACAGCAGTTACTTCAGAACCGCTGACGAGAAAGTTCATTGAGAGCTCTCAAGTGATCGGAAAAACTACCTTCTGTATTTAAAACATATATATGTACATATATGTTATTGTCCATCGTGGCATATATTTCACAGTTTTATTTCTAATTTCAGTGTTTATTTAGTTTAGTTTCTTTAGTGTTTTAGTGTAGTTTATATTTCCTTCCAGCACATATTTTGTACAGGTAAGTGGATTTTTGTTTAAATCAGATTTATATGTTTATCGTGAGACGTTTAATCTTCCCTCATTAGAGTATAGTTTCGAAAGACGTGTTGCGTTCCTACTTTAATAAGGCACTTCTTATATCTTCTTTCTTATTTTTAAAAAAGAGTGATAAACTTAAATTACCGAAGTATTATGTATATGCATGCTAGGAAATTCTTATGTATGTCTGGGTCTCAACATGTTATGCATCAAGAAGCCTCAACATCATCTGATGTTAGGTTTTTAGAGAGTAATGATGATTTCCTTCCTGCTAATATTCACACTTCACCCGATATTAGTTCCCATTCGTGTTTGAATATCAGTGAAAACAATATAGAACATTCCACTCATTTCAAAGAAATTGAAGAGGCTATTTATGTAGAAAATTTTGACGTTTATTATAGCGTTATGAAACTCATTAAATCTTTAGATATGTACCTTCTTAAAAATAACAAATTCAAATTAATATTTGATGGTCTACCACTAGGGTTTGTCGGTTTTTATTTATAAATTTGTAAAATTGGAAAACCGGTTTTTAAATTTAAAAAATTAAATAATTAAATCATTTCTTGAAGATATTTAATTAAAAACGTTAATATTTTGACATGAAATCGCCTCGGACACAGGCACATTATAGTAGGTAACAGTTTACTGTAACACTAATCTTCATGAGTTCATATTATCAGAAAAAGGTACAAAATGGAATTAAGATTTACATATAATTTGATACCACCTTTTAAAAGATTTATATTTTGTACGGATTTTAATTATTTTAGCTTTTTTTCAATTGATTTTTATGCAGTCTATTTTATTGTGTTATAGTTTTGTAAATCCATAAATATTAAATGAACTCAAAATTTTCTACGTATTTGTACGGATTTCAGTAATTTAAATTTTGTTTTTATTTGGTTTTGTATAGATAGAGTATATTATATTTTGTTATGTTTTTGTAATTCCATAATATGAACGAAACTGAAATTTTTTAAAATTAGTAAAAATATTTATTTACTATTTTAATTATTTTTTTGCGAAAATTCGAAAACTGATTTAACCATTTGGGGGGGGGATAGTGGAATTCAAAAACCGGTTTTTGGGGGTCGTAATACTCATGTAATATGAAAATACTATTTCGGTTTTGCGTACAGTGGGCCTTCGTTTTCGAGATATTTTGATTTAAAGTTTTTAACGTAGTGAGCAATCCATATACATAGCATCTATATCCAAGAAGATTCCATGGCCACAACGTAGCGCGTCAGATTGTCATGCGGGCGGCCCAGGGTCCAAGTCCCGGTAAAATCCTCCCCCCATAACTTTTTTTCCAATTTTTTTTAACAATTTTTCCCGTGGAAATATATTTTGTGGATATTACGTATTATATAGTGCATTACATATTACTCTACGCAAATTTTAAGGTGGAAGATGCATTTATAACATGACATATTATTCTTATTCTTGTACTGCGAAAATATTTCATTCCGAAACTTTCGACCATTGTGATTGTCGAGCAGGTAAAGTGGGATAGCCGTTACTTCTGACCGTAAGGGTGGTCTCATACCTGCTCAAAAGAATGGTCGAATACCTGTTCGTTGGGGGCGAGTAAGTCTTGACAACGATTTCGATTTCTGAATGAAATATTTTCGCAGTACAAGAATATACAAGCACCGGTGAAAGAGATGATTAGACTAATATGTTATGAATGCATTCTCAACCTTAAAATTAGCGCAGAGCAATATGTAACGCACTATATAATACGTAATATCCACAAAATATATTTCCACGGGAAAAATTTGTTAAAAAAAGAGAAAAAAAGGGGAAAAAGTTATGGAAAGAGGATTTTAAAGAGGACATTGGCCCAGAGCAGATTGCTCTTAATAAAATATACAGAGCGAGCAATTTTCTTACCTGAAACTGAACCCATCATTGTCTTTAACACCTCATTTTCTCAAGTCACTTCTTTTCGTAATCTCATCGCTTCTTGATATAGTTATAGTTTTATGTAGCTCATCACACATACTTGTTTTGCATTTCCAGAATAAATAATGGATACATGGACAGTACTTAAGTTCATTGATGACGGTACTGTCGAAGTCGTCCCATCCTTATGGATAGATGGACAAAAGTGCTGTTGGCCGTTATTAACGAAAGATAAAGTGGGGAATGCTATTAGACAGGGCGAACCCCCCAACCAACGTTGGCCAACACATGATGTAACCACCTTTCGGAATGCCACATTTGGTACGTTCAAATTATGAGAGAGAATAAATATGGAATTCAATTAATTACTAATATGTACTTCCAGATGACTATAATCAAGCCCGGAAGGCAGCCAAGCTGGTGAAACAAATTATTGACCTGCCGCCGGATAGCGAGACCTGTAACAAGCGAAGGCGTATTTCGGAAATATTTGCGAACACTAGTAGAGAGTGTGAACCACCGAAAAAAAGTTGCCCAACAGAAAATTTAGACGCCTTTAAACCTGCCATATTTTGTAAGTTCAAATTATGAGAGAGAATAAATATGCAATTCAATTAATTACTAATATGTACTTCCAGATGACTATAATGAAGCCAGGAAGGCGGCCAAGCTGGTGGCCGAAATGAGTGGCCGGCCTTTGAAAATCGCGTCGGAAAAGTTAAAACGAAAGTCCAAAATATCGCTGAGCAGTGATGATTAGGTGGGTCAGCCCCTTTTATCGACGCCTCCCAAAATTTGCCAGAGATTCAACGCGTAACCGAATGTTAGATGGGTAAATACAAAGGGGATGCTATAAAAAATTATAACATCTTTAGCTATTTATATCTTTTTGTTATATTCGGTGAATATACTTACTTACTATGTACTACTTTGATTTCAGATAACATTTTTGTCCGCGCGGATTAAACACGTGCAGATATGACGCGCTGGTGGCCGTGGGGTTTTAGTGGGTAAAAATCCCACACTACCTTGGCAGGGTGTCTTTTGAAGATTTCCCCACGTAAAAAAAAAAAAAAAAAAAAAAAATTCGATAAGAGAACCATTGAAGTGCTCACGATACTCTTAAGGTGAGATCAGAGGGCGCGTGGTTCGGCGATCTTTGCGCGTGAATCGCCGATCCACGCACCGTCTGATCGGTCATGGTCATGGCTCACCCGAACCGAGCCAGCTCGCCAAGCTACGCGCCGCCTGATCGATCATGGATCGCCGAATCGGACTCGCCAAGCCACGCGCCGTCTGATCGGTCATGGATCGCCGAATCGGACTCGCCAAGCCACGCGCCGTCTGATCGGTCATGGATCGCCGAATCGGGCTCGCCAAGCCGACTTGCCGAGCCTGGACGAGCCGAGCAAGCTCGCCAATTCACGCGCCATCTGATCTCACCTTTACAGCATATATTCTAGGGCTATCCAGCGTAGGGGCCCCTCATGCGCCTGCTTTCCCTTCCAATCTCTAGCTGTGACAGCGTGTGTCACTAAACATGCTCGTTCGCACGAGCTCGACGACGGAGACGGTGGTCTGTCATGGTCGCCTCTTTAGCGTAGCGCGGTATCCCGCCTTATCTTTTCTACTTGAAAATGCGTCCATTTTTTTGGATGACTTGCTTCAGATTTTTACTTTTCTTTTGGATCAGAGTTGGTTCTCCATGAGATACTTCGGTTTTCGTGTTTATTAGTAATTGAAGGTTTTTTTCACTGATAACATAGTAGATGTCGACGGAATTAATGAACGCATATATGCGCTATATTGCTATACGTTCTTTATCGAATTATCGGTAAAAATTTGGCGATTAACCGGTAAAAATTTGAGGGTATTTTTCGCGAAAAGACCAGGACAAAACCGAGGCCCTAAGGGGGTAGACACGGGTAATGCAGCGCGCTGTATACCGACACAATCTGGCCCGAAACATCCGTTCGGGATTTTTCGTTTTTCATCCTTATATGATCATATTTTAGGCTGGTCGAGGTCTCATTCGAAAGAGGAAGGTTCAATGCGGAGCGCTCTGCTCACCGTATGAAACGTATGATTTTCATTGGAAAAACATAAGGAATTCATCGGCATCACTTCCATATCGATACGATAAAGAATAAATGATTATATTTTTCTGAAACTGCCGGAGCGTGTATGGCCGCCTTAATAAGACGTCGTGTGCTGTGTCGGGCAGGGCCCATTATAAGAAAATTGCTCTGGTTTTCTCATCTTGCTTGCAAGATGCTTATCACGAAACGAATGTTACATATATTAAATCACAATGTTTTTCTATTCACTTTCATTTGTTTGTCTTAATGAATTAACGGCAATAAGTTATTTATAATCTCTGTACCGATATCTCATTCAATTCTCTGCACTAACTGCGTTGTCGTTTTAAATCTTGTAGACATATAACACTCACAATTGAAATTAAAACACTCAATCTTCATCTAACTAATATACATACTGCGAAAAATTGAAGTGCTAATGTTGCTAAAACTATAATGGCATTACAACTGTACCAAACACACCGAATGGTATGAAAATGATAACTGCAGATATTGCGAAGACATTGGGTGAAGAAAGTAGGGAAACTATACACTATATGTAAAAAACGAGAAGAATATGTGGAGTATAATTCACGAGAGTAAAAAAGTTGAGAAGAAGAATAATATTCTCGACCTACCTCGATGAACCACCATTAGTTCTTTGCATTCTGCATTTTGCGAGAAAACCGCGCATTATTCTTGCGAACGGTACCATGTAATTTAGTAATTTTCGTCGTGAAAATAAATACACGAACACAGAAGTTGAATTATTTAATAAAAATTACGCATTCGAGTTTTTGTTCGTTTCGCTGTTATTCGTACACGCAAGACGGGACGTCGCGACTGAACGCAATCAGATACATTGAAGCGTAATCGAAACTTGGGGCACAGAGTAGTATTAAGACAAATAATTGATAAACTGTACGACAGTCTACATGCAGAAAAGATAAAGTGGCATCTGTAATATTGGCAATATCGTACTGACCTATGAAAAATTCAAAATGGCTTTGTAAGAAAAGTACATAAACGTATTTGTTACGTTTCCTTCGCGAAGGCAATAGTTGAACTTCATGTATGTAGCAATTTTCATATCAAATGACTGCATGCTTAATGCGCTTAGGGGGTCGCGTTCGAACCTAAGCCACCATTACCCGAACAAAGTTCATTCTCGACTTTCGATAATCCGAAGATAGAGCACTATGAAGGTGACACGAGTGATTCTTTACATGCGGTTGTAGCGTACGACACGTTCGTATTTGCGCTGAAGTTACTACTGTATCGCCGAAAGTTCATTTTATAAACCTTCAATTTCACTTATGTAGAACTTTATGAATGACTAAGAGAATTTCAGATAAAATTCTCTTCATTCTCGGTACAACGATACTTTTCTGTGTATTATTCACAGTGTTAATTACATACGGTACGGTTGGGCCTGTAAACAGACGTTTTATATGTTACAACCAAATACACGGTTCGGGCCACAGGTAGTAGATAATAAAGTGGATAATTCTACATCGTAGAATAAGGCGAAAATGAAGAGTAACAAAATTGTGGTGAATGCTTCATTCTTCAGGTATTAATGTTTAAAAAATTGGTTCAGAAACATCTGAAACACGGCAATTCCGCGATCACCAGTGGGAACACTTGCTTTCATTACACTGACATTCATTAGTACATATTAGGACACCTACTCTGTATGAAATAATGGTGAAAACGCGTTTCGAAACAGTGTTCTCAAAATCGGTGGAACCTATATCTCCAAAAGTGTATTATCCGATTCGACTGAAACCTTTTTTTATTTGGAAGAATATACGTCTGGCTCGTGGACAGACCAGTAAAATAAAAAAAAAATGAAAAATATAATTTTTAATGGCGTGGAAATTACGAAAAATATAGCAAAAAAGTGATTTCAAACTTCAAGTGTCGTTATTTTCTCAAAAATATGATTTTTTGTAATTTTTTATGGACAGTCCACGAGCAAGTGTCATGCCCTCTGATAATCTGGTATTGTTCTTTACTTCAGACTAATGGTTTAGGTGCTACAGGTTCCACCGATTTGGATGAATTTTTTGACATCTCGGCTTTAAAGACTCCCCAGTGCCGTCTGCAATAATTAATTATAAAACTTAAAATTTATTTCTAGACTTTAAGACATCCTTAATTCAATGCAAAAAGTCCCATTCCATTATATGTACTAGTTTTCCTTTAACCCTTATGTCAATAACCGGGTACCCGGGTGCCCACCTGGGCAAGTTTTATGAAAAATTTGTATGTTTCCGTGAAAATTTCGAAATGACCATTTAGATCTTCGTTATTTCAACATTTTGAAAGAGGAATATGCTTTCGGACTTCGTTTTTTGGTGTTGGAGTCGGAGAATTATCCCGTCAAAGTTTACATGCTGATTCTCAATAACCAGGGTACCCACCTATAGAAACGTAAGGTTTATAAACGAATTCCGAATGAACGAAACAATTTACAATAAGATATCGTTGCAGGGATCATTCAGTAAAACCAAATAAAATAAAATCAATATAACCAAATAAAACCAAATATTTATGTGAAAAAAAATCCGAAGGAAAAACATGCTTTGTTCCAAATTCATTCACGAAAAGAACGGCATTTAGCAGCTGTTGAGGGCTGGAGTGCCAACATGACTGCGCGGGATTACCTGCGGTATAACATTCAAGGCCCATTTATATTCTCTGGCCAGGTCTTTCTGGCTATCAGAGGCCTTGGCAACTTGGATATAGATAGCATTTATCGACTAGAAACGTAAAAACCCCAAAAGGACGCGATAGAAAGCATTTATTTAAAAAAAACTGGAGGTGGGTACCTGGGTACCCTGGTTATTGAACAACGTAGGTATTTTTGATTATTGACATAAGGGTTAATTAATTCCTAAAAATCACCTATTTTTATGGGCTCTAGACCGGAACAGCCCCTTAAAGTAAGAGCAGTGAAAAGTATTCAATATGTACCAAATATAACATTTTGTGGAAATACATGCCCTAGTACCTACTACCTACCTATGAATGGCAGAGTACCTATGTACTTATTGTTAGTGACAAATGCATCATTGTTTTTTGAAGAAGACACCACGACTTCTGATCGCCGGATTGACGTGTTTCAGTCGTTTCTGAGCCGAAACATTAAGCATTCATTACTAAAAAACAAAGCTTCCACCGCGATTTCGTCACTCCTGATTTTCCGTCTTATTTTGACACGCGGGACCAGCCGGTTCATTCTCTACTATCTATTGTCGAACACCCTGTATCCTCGATGGAAGTTGTTGGTCGTGTTGTAGGACGATGTCAAGATAAAGGACCCACTCATACTTTATGAACGGATTTTTACATTATGTGGAACGTGGCCAGAGAAACGTATGCGCGGAAAATTTGCGGTGGCGATGATTTACTTGAGCCTGCACACGTTCATGCAATATTGGGATTTGTACGACTACATAGGTGACTTCGATATGGTCGTGCTAAACGTGTTGGAGACTACGATTATGACATCAACTTTCGCTGCCTTGATTATCTTGCAACGCAACAAACGTTTGGAGGGTGCGATCATCGCGATGAGAAAATATATCGCGGATGTTTCGTTGCTCGAGGACACGCAGGAGAAACGCGTGTACCATACCCACAACAGGGTGGCCTATTTTTTTGGCAAATACGCGATCATTGTCGTATGCAGTACTGCTTCTCTGATGTATATGCGTCCTTTGATAAGAATGCTCCTTGGCTATCAAGGTAACTTCATCGCTTGAACGGCGAGAAAATTCATGGACGATCGTAGCTCACGAGGGCGAAGATAAATGAAACGTGCCCTGCGCGAATCCGTATGGGCAGTAGTCGGCCGTGAGATTCGATGGAAATGGAATGACTTGGACTTACGAGACATGATGACGCGATTCCCGAATTTATACTGAATGATACGATGATCAATACCGGAAATCTTAGGATTCCTCAGTGTCAATTATCTCGCGTTTTACGGGCTCAGAGTTACCTCCTTTCGGTTCTACGAGTCTAGAGCCGAAATCTTTGCGTCCCACGAATTCTGGACCCTCCTCTCCGAGCACTACGTATTCAGAATCAATTCCTTAGGATCCTACTTGACTCTGTTGAATCTTTTTATTGAATCCCACGTTACCAAAATTGAAATCATTGCCTATTCTTCTAATTTCTATAAAGAATATGACATTTCAGGCAAGTGATGCACAGTGAGTTAAAATGCGATTCTAGCTAAGCGAAATTATTTTTCTCATTATTTTTTCCTGTATCTACGTATACGGACTTTAAAAATTCCTTACTCATTTATTATTTTCAACGTTATTTCTACTTATTTATGATTATTTGTTGCTTGTTTTTTGTGCGTAAGAAAAAATGGAGGTGTTCTCGATAAAAGTTAATATTTCAAACAGATAAATTTTCAACAAAAATAAAAAAATGCATGTAATGTACAGTCGGGGACAAAATTATGTGGACACTTTTAAAATCGTATTACTTGTTCAAAATTGGTCCGAACAACTTGAGTTTTTTTGAGAAGCTAGAAGGATTAGTTTGCTAAGTGACGTGTTTCGTAATTTTGAAAAAAGTTGCAATTGGTCGGAATAGCAAAAAAAATAGGAAAGATCATTTTTTCAACTTTTTTGTCTGGCCTCGGAATGAAAATTCAAAAAACCCGTTTGTAGGTTTCAGTAAGTTATATACGTGCCTAAATTTTCATCAAAATCGGTTAACGTTGCTTTGAGCTATAAATGATAAAAGATCGCAGAATAAGGTCGAAAATCGCTGATTTCTGTGAATTTCCGCGATTTTCGACCTTATTCTACGATATTTAAGCCTTTATAGCTCAAAGCAACGTTAACCGATTTAGATGAAATTTTAGGCACGTATATAACTTACTGAAATCTACAAACGGGTTTTTTGAATTTTCATTCCGAGGCCAGACAAAAAAGTTGAAAAAATGATCTTTCCTATTTTTTTTGCTATTCCGACCAATTGCAACTTTTTTCAAAATTACGAAACACGTCACTTAGCAAACTAATCCTTCTAGCTTCTCAAAAAAACTCAAGTTGTTCGGACCAATTTTGAACAAGTAATACGATTTTAAAAGTGTCCACATAATTTTGTCCCCGACTGTATATAGAAGAAAAGTAGTGTGAGGCATTAAGAAGTGCTGTAATATTTAGTTTTTCCGGTACTGTGATAAATAGGTACGTTAATGGGGTACGCCACTATGACGGCTGGAAAAGTAAACTATTTTTAAGAATTTTTTTCAGGAATAATTTACAGTTTTCATATAAAATAGTTATTACCTACCTTTAGTACAATGTCTTAAGAGACTATAAAAAAATAAGTGAATAGAAAAGCATGCATAAATTTTAATATATTAATTAATCTTCTAGACCAGGCATGCACAGGACCCCCAATTCCGGGCGCGAGCTCAGTTCCGAGCTCGTTCAGATAGAAGCGAGTCCGGCAACGGAGTGGGGAGCGGTTGGAGTAGTGGGAGCGGTTCCTCACAGGCTGCCGCAGGGAATTCCAGAGTTTGACGCTCCGAAAATAAGGCACATTTTGGGGAATTTTTAAAAGAAAAGTATTGAGTATTATAATTCCAATCTCTGTACTTTTATTAATTGAATTTTAAAAAATGAGTTCAAATTTTCGTATTGCAATAATAATACTTTGGTTCAAATTTATAATGGTAGTAGTAAGCGGAGTTTGAAAAAAAAGTTTGTTGCTGGCGAGCATGATTTTGCTTGTCGTAATCACCTGAAACAAAAAACCTACAATTTTTCTTAATCTATATGAGTGTGGTTCTCGTATGAACTTTAGTTCATGTCGAATGAATAATGTTGAAAAGCGCAAAAATGGTTGTATTTCAAATGGAAACATTAATTTCTTGGAAAAGCATTTGTTAGATTTCTGTGTTGCAAAATTGGATTTTCGTAAATATTTACTTCATTCTAGTTTACGCGATAACCACACTCATATAGATTTAGAAAAATTTTGCGGCTTTTGTTTTCGATGACTACGCCAGCCACAAACTTTTTTAAACCCTTCTTACTGTTATCATTATAACTTTGAACAAAATTATTATTATTACATACAAAAATTTAAACATTTTTCAAATCTCAATTAACCCTCCGTATCCAGGTGCCTGAGTCACCCACCCCTTGAGATCGCTAACGCACACAGCGACGGAGCTGTGAATGTCGGTCGCGGCCAAGCGATTATTTAGCTGTCGAGGGTGTCCTAAAAGCATAAACTGGGCCTTTTCGGTGATCGTGTTGGGGCAGTCATAGAGTTCCACACCACGAGACCTTATACCGAGGAGTGGGGGGTGAGCATTCCACGGTCGAGCTCGAGGGCGGACCGACTGCCCTAGAGCAAACTTAGTGTACACCCCTGTTCTAGACCCTCCACACGCGCTGGTCGAATGTGTAACTACGGATTAGCAGATCCGAAATCAAGTTTCATTTTTTTTTTATAAACTATATGAATGTCGTTTCCGCTGCACGTACGGATTCTGTGATCGAAAACAAATTTTTTAAATATGCTCGAAAAACTGTCCATCTTATTCGCGGATTTTCGAAACTCTTCTTCTAAAGCGTACCATTTTTACAAAAATAATTTCTTTAATAGTAAATTTGTAAACTTTTGTTTATAGTTTATAAACAAAAATGAAATTTGATTTCGGACCTGCTGTTCCATAGGTACACACTCGACCAGCGCGCGTGAGGGGTCTAGAAGATTAATTAATATACCTATTAAAATTTATACAAGTTTTTCTACTCATTTCTTTTTATAGTCTCCCAAGATATTGTACTAAAAGTAGGTAATAACAATTTTATATGAAAACAGTAAATTATCCTTGAAAAATTCTTAAAAATGGCTTACTTTTCCTGCCGTCACGGTGGCGTTACCCCTTAATAAAATTTAAGTACAACTTTTGCTCGTTTTTGCAGGTTACTGAGAAATTGATTTTTTTAAGAACATAGCCGAATTTCAAGAAGAGATTTAATTTTTTTATCTACTATCGAGGGATATGAAAATGTAATTTGTCGACATTAACATCAGTAGTTATTACACTATTGGCAAATAATTCGCCGCCGAAATAAGGAATATATTGCACAAGTTGGTACATAATTATACTATATGTTTGTAATAATATTTCCTATCAAGTACCTATAACACAGACACAATCAGGTAATATTACCTGTTACTGAGAACACCTATATGTTACTTACATACAAAAAGAAGCAGAAAATAATTATAAATAAGTGGAAATAACATTAAAAATAATAAATAAGTAAATACTTTTAAAGTATATATACATACAGGAAGAAACAATGACAGAAATAATTTTGCTTAGCTAGAATCGCATTTTAAACGACTGTGTGATGTGTATACATAGAAGTTTATTTCTCGTATGTCCACACAGGCTATGTTAATAGTACTATGTCTTATCAGCTGCCATATCGGGCGCACATTATTTTCGACTACACCACGGACGCGCGAATTTACAGTCTACTGTATTTGTACCAATTACCCGTTACGTGCGTGCCAGGATGCCACGCTACAGTACTTACCTTTATATTTAATCTCGTCCTACATTTCTGCGGAAGATTATCAGTCCTGTCCTACCGTATACGAAATATCTCAACGGAATCACGTCAATCCGTCAGCGATGGCATCAAAAAGGCAGTGGCCACGCATTTGGAGTTGACAGAGTATGTATCAGTGTTTAATTAATTGACATTTTATATTCCTATGTAAAACTGATGTAGGTACCATCGCCAACACATATAATATAGTGTTCATTTGTGAAAAAAGTGGTTTCATATAAAAAAATAAGGATTATAATCGTTATAATCAGAAATACTGTGGAAATTCTTGCAGTAACTTTATTTTTAAACCGTTACTTTAAAAATGTACACTTCGCAGGTCGATACGAAGTTTGAACGACACTATTTCTGTGATCCTTCTTCTAGAACTTCTGGGCTGCTGTAGCAGGCTGGGCCTTTCTATGTTCGTTGTGCTTACCGTAAGTTGGCGCTTCATTTTAAGGGGGGAATAGGTACTCGTATTATTCCTTGGGCTAAAAACATAGCGAAATTTTAGATTTTTTTTTAAGAAACCAGCGATTCGAATAATCCGAAGGTGTAGTTTTTTTATTAATTTTTAATAATAAATATAGGAGTTATGCATGATCGACCATCACACCGCCGTTGTTTGCTGGTGTCCACGATATTTCTGTAACCACTGAACTGATTACCTTCAAATTTGGCTTGTATGTCCAACAAACATTATTTTATACTTTGATGAACCAGGATACCGATAATTTATATACTTCTTTGATTACATAAGAAAACTGGCCGAAACTTGTATAGCAAAAGTTAAAGTTTCACACCTTTCAATTTAAAAGTTCTCCACACTCCTCAAAAGAATTTTGTATTTTTTTCTGGTTTATCAAATTATGGCTGCATATGTATACAGTGAAACGCCTTTTCATTTTTCTGTTTTAGATTACCAGGAAGATAAGTATCATGCACACCAGCGGACGACGAATTTTGTGCAGCGTGTGGGTCGATCATATATATTTGTTATTAAAAATTTATAAAAAAGACTATTGGTTTCTCAAAGATGCATCAAAATATGATCGAAGTTTTAGATTAATCAAAGGCTAGTTTCTTAAAAAAAAAATAATTAGGAGTTATTCCGGTTACACGGGTTGTAAAATTCGATTTTTCTTTAAACATTTTTCGAAAGTACATATCCTCAAGAATGTACTGTCAAATTTTCTTGGAAAAATTCCGATTATTTTAGCTTCTACAGAGGCATTTTGTAGGGAGCGTAGAGGCTCGGCCTCTATAGATGAAAACTTTGAACGCGTTTTTCTAGAAACATCATTTATCCACATCGTAAAGATAAAATCTCAGAATCTATCGACCCGATTGCTTTATAAATTTTATTGCTTATTCTGTACACCTGCGACTCTCGCAGGGACCACAACCAAGTGTTTTCATTGAGTCTAACCTACTTTTAAAATCGAAAATAGCAAATGAAAAAAGACGAGAAAATATTTTTGTTGCATTTTGCCCACCATTTTGCTAATTTTGAAGAAAAATCATTAATTATAGTCCGAGCAATAGCGACAGTCATACTGATCAAGAATCTGTTTAGATTTTTGGATTCAGATACCTAAGTCTAACAGCTGAAATCGTCTTCACGAGCGAGGCATGAATTTTTAAACATGTCATTAAGACCGCTTTCAAAAGCATTTGAAAAGCAATAATTTTATTACTTTTATATTTTTTAGTTACTGCAGAAATGTAGTTTAATAAATAGAAAAAAGTTTTATTCCATTACTATAATTATTTTCGTCGCAATAAATTTCTGAAAATCGCTGAATTTATCGGTGCGCTAACTGGAATGACCCCTTAAAGGCTGCCGTTCCAGTAAGCGGCTGGCGACTGCGGCTGGCGACGCTCCCACTAGTGCAAGGGAGAAACAGATACATACTTCTCCCTTGCACTAGTGGGAGCGTCGCCAGCCGCTCATTGGAACAGCAGCCTTAAGGCAGTGAGGTCCAGTTGGGCGGTCCGAGGACGCCAGCATCCATAGCGTCTTCTACTTGCTGCGTGGAAGAGGGTGCTCGAAGCCAATGAAGCGGCGAGCATGCCACAGATATGGAAACCTCTAGTAGTGTGCTCTTGGGCCCTAAAGGTGAAGTTCCACGGCTCGTGGCTCGGCTCGTCCAGGTTCGGCGAGTCGGCTTGGCCAGCGCGAGTCGAGGAGCCACGCGCCGTGAAACTTCACCCGAAGGGTACGAGCCTACACGCACACTATGGCCGTGTTCCAATTCACGCATAGGGTAATTCCGGGAGACGCAGTCGGGCTGGAGAGTTGGTCGAGTTGCTATATTCAGACTCTACATCTGTGTATATGTAAAAATGTGTTAAGGTTCAAAATAATTAATTCTCTCGAAATCAACTGTTTCGACCAACTCTCCAGCCCGACTGCGTCTCCCGGAATTACCCTACTGCGCATAGACTGCATAGGATATGTCACGTACCCTATGCACTTCATGCGCATTATGCTGCATTATGCGTGAATCAGAACACGGCCTATATACTAGAGCAGGCCTGCCCCATCGGGTGCAAATACCTCCTGAATTTCTGGGACCCGGGTAACAGACGAGCGCGGGACTGTTCCATTGTTACCTGTTGCGAGATTTGTGAGAGAACTACATGAGTGTGCAAGCCTGTTAGGACGACCGCACACTCATGCAGTTCTTCCGCAACCCATGTTGTGGTTAGCAACGTAACCAGTCCCGCGTCGGCTGTTGCCCGAGTCCCAGAAATTCAGGAGGTATTTGCACCCAATGGAGCAGGCCTGTACTATATATTTGAAAGCTTAAGAGGTCTCCCTAGTGTGACGCCTGGAAAATAGGGCTATATTTGGGATTTTTTGAAGGAAATGTACTTTTCAAACTTTGGGGTATTTATTCAGTTATATTTGGGCAATCTACTTAAATTTTTGGAAGCATTAGTGATAATTATATTTTATGTTAGAAGGATTATAATGAGAAGCTCGCAAATAAACGCCTGCTGCAGGCAATTACGATCCTGGCTGTCATGGTTATCGGAAACAAGAAACGCAGTTATTTTCTTAATGTATACTGTATAGGAACGTAGCTAAGGTTTGAACTAGAACGAAAATAGAAAATCACCAAATAAAAAAATGGCAGTACTTTAGAGAAAAGTTTTCCTTTCGCGGCAAAAAAGTGGTCAGTTTTTTGAGCTGCGAAATTCGAATTTTGCATATAATGACTTCATTCTAGTTCAAATCCTAACAGAACACGCACTGAATATATGTGTTAAGTTTTAAATCGTTTGGTTGAGTAGTTTTTGAGATATCATGATCGCCGCGCCAAAAAATGCCGTTAACGAAAACTTTAAACGCTTTAATGAAAACTTTAAACGCTTTTTTCTCGAAACAACATTTTTCAATCTGACCCACACCATATCTCCGAAACCTTTCATCCAATTTACTTTTTTTTTTAAGTTTAAAACACTATTCTCTCCAATCTAGCGTAGGTTTTTATTGATATTTCAATTATTCGATTTTTTACAAGCATTTCAGTGCAAACTTGTATATAAAAAATTAAAGTCAATTCTTCAAACTGGTACAATTTCCAAAATAATTCGAATTTTGAGAAAATCCTACGCTAGGTTGTAGAGAATATATTTCTGTTTATATATCTTTCTTGTATTTCCTTCTCAGATGATTCAGTTATTCCCGGGAGTGTGGGTCAGTTTCTTTTGCAGTGATCCGGGAAGACATTTTGTACAATTTTCCATAAAAAAAAAATTTCTAGCAAAATAAAGATTGTATTAAAACTATGTCAAAAATCCAGGCCCAATATTTTTATTTATACAAATAAAAAAATCCCAAACATTTTAGTGGTTTCTGGGTGGGGTCCCCCTTTAAGGCCCCAGCTATTAATACGGAAGAAGATTACTATTACAGTGGTAACATCGCGGTATTATTTCAACGTTTCTTTACACGTTTCAGAAATTCGGCACGGATTTAGCAGGTGTAATAACTTACGGGCTGTACGCCATTGCTCAAGCTGGATGGCTATACTCGTTCTGCTATATTGGCGAACAAACGATTTTTGAGGTATTTGATTTAGTTAATAAGTTCTTCGTTAGAGCTACGCTGTCCTCCTTAGTTAAAATATTTCATTTCTCAATTTTTCATTTTTTTATTTTCCAAGATATGTTGAAATATTTGAAGTTGTTTTACCTTTCAACTAAAATCAGAAAACTCTACGTACACTAACTGTTTTTCAGATGGTTAAAATATCCTATCTGAAACATTTAATTAATTGCTATGTTAATAACACCTTATATACCGCCACATCTATTACAAGAAATTATATTAGGCTGTTACGAAATAATGACAACGTTTTTTAAATTGAATAAAGAAAAACAAGGACGGCACAAAGAAAATAATAAAACTTCGAAATTGTTTCGAAATGCTAGATAGATTATTTTAATTAAGGAGAACAGAATAAAAAAGCAATCGAACATGCATATTTTTTGCGAATCGCTCAGCAGGCTTTAAAAACACACCTTTCGTGCAGGTGTTGAAAAAAATATTGTACGTGATAAGGGAGAGATGCGATTTCGCCCACTTTCTTCTCCCCCTTATCACGTAACATGGGGGAGACCGGGGCTGGTTGTCCCAAGGGGTAGGTTGACTAATTGTTAATAACTTTGCACCGACATATGCTCTACTGCGGAAACATTCACTGTAGAAAGAAGTCACTTCTACTATGCAATGCATTTATGTGCCGACCCCGCGATCGCACGTTTTTTTAACAGTTATCAACGTTTGTCGAAATATTGACTACGTAAGTAAATATTTTTTCTTAAAGATTTTATTTTTTCACGCTCTATATAGTTACAATAGAATAAATGTGAAGGATCTATTTTAAAGTTTGTTTATTAAGGTGTTAGAAAAACATTAAAATACCTTAATTGTTGCCACACTGAGTCAGCATTAATAATTTAATCAGATAGACAAATGTATGCCCTATCAAATATACTAGCCGGTTTAATGATATTTCGCCCACATAATTTATTAAAAATAAAAAACTGAAAAACTGGCCTACCAGCCCCGGTCTCCCCTACTATTCGCGTTGCCTCATTCCTTATTTTATAAGATTTTAATCGCGATATACACAGTATTAACGCAACGATTAACGTCTAGTCCCAGAAAGTGGGTGATGCGTTCTACGCAATCAACTGGCCAGCGGTGGAAAACAATGACAAAAAGTCATTGTTAATATGCATTATAAATGGATACAAAACGCTGTATCTCACAGCTGGGAAGTTCTACACTTTCTCGCTTTTCGGTTTCACCAGTGTGAGTACAGTTACTTACAGATTCACTAAAATATGAAAGTTAAAGTACAAGCAAAAATTTAATTGAATGCGTTGGTGCCTTGTAAAGAAATCTATGAGTCACTTGCATTAATTTATTCCATATATCAAAACAGGACATTATAAAAATTAACACTATTTCGTCCCACGAGGACACGAGTACCTAATTAAGAATTGTTTTGCAACGCATGAAAGTTTTGATAACGATCCTTTTTCCTACATAGATCATGAAAACTGCAATGGGGTGTCTCTCTATGTTACGAGCCAACATGTCAAAATACGAGTAACGGGAATAATGCCATTACGAATCGTAGAGGAAGTGCAGTATATCTGGAATACCAATTTGTTTAAGATGAATAAAAAATCACGGCAGAGGGTGGCAACAAATAAAACTGCATAATATTATAGGGAAATTAATAAACTTTTATATTTCAAACTCTCAGTAATGATGAAAAACCAAAAGTATCTGTAACTTTGTTCTAATTGAAAATGACAGAAAGTAACGGTGGTGGCGAACCGATGTGCGGTTGGAGATTTGAACCAGAAACTTGCGGATGTCTGTCAACACCCCCAACTCTGTTCGGCGATGCCAGCGCCACCGGATATTAGGATGACTGTGGTTCTAAAACATAATTTTTTTGCTTGGAAGAGCACCTGTTGGGTGCTCCCGTCAACACCCCGACTCACATTGGTTCGCTACCATGCTTGCGTAAAGCGCGTAGCCCCCGGCACTAATCCAGTCCCAACCTATACTAATATTCGGGACAAGTCGAAAAGTGGAATGTATTGTGTCTGAATAAGTCAACGGAAGTTTTTCGCGAATATCTCGGAAAGGAAGGTCGAACGGCGGTAACATATATAGGGAAAAGTTGTTCAGAATGATGACCTTGACAACATATTTCAAGATCATCAAATTCGACGAGTAATCCTTAAAATACATAATTACCATAAAAATGGAGATTCGTCAGCAAATGTTATTAATTACAACATGCCATTCGCCCCTACTTAGTATTTGAGGGGTTGCAAATTAGATCTAACGTTAAGAATATTTTTAACAGACTTCAAAAAGGAGGAGATTATAGATTCGACTCGTATATATTTTTTTATGTTACACTGCATCAACATTGGTCCAATACTTTGCCAGTACTGGTTAATAATGAAGACCATTTTCACCTAATTATTATTATTTTATGTACGCACGCGCATATCTCCTCAGCATGGTGTGCCAATATACATAAAACTAAACAGCTAAAAATAAAGAAATTTTAAAAAATTAAAACCGACTCCAAAAAATAAAAATGTACTAAAAAGTGAAAAATAATTTTTTCCCCCATTTAATCTATTACTCTCATTCTTTTAAATCGGCGCCTCATCATTTGCAATGTGTAAAATTGGCGCCGACTTTAAAAACGAGAGTAATAGATTAAATGAAGGAAAAAATTATTTTTCACTTTTTAGTGCATTTTTATTTTTTTTTTACATTTTTTTATAGATACTTCGGTATTCTAAATTACCAACAGTATTCCACATATACTGTGCTCCTTCTACTAAAAATTGACATAGTGGTGCAAGATTGCAATTTATTATGAACTAGGTGATATAAATTGATTATGCTACAACATATAGAACTAGGGTGAAAATGAAGCAGTTGTACCGAATAGTGGATATCCTCGCCCGAAATTTGTTTGACTTCCTAGCTGATTTATGAAAATGTGTAACAGATTAATCTTGCCGTTACTGTACACTCATTTAATTGTTGTATCGGCGTTGGACACTGCAGAGCCATACGATATTGAATAAATGAGAATCTGTTACAATCACAATGTGTTTGGTAATTGTTCTTCGCACACAATAAATTACGTATTAGTAGTGTAAGTAATTATGTACATATATACCAGTAAGCACCATACTTTCTTTGTATAATTGAATATGCAGCAACGTTTGTGACTCACTTTCAAATAATAAAATACAAGTCAGAGGTATAAAAAGAATTTACTTAAAAGTTGTATACCATTAGTGCTGCTAGAGTTGAACTATCATCAAGATCATTAGTTGTTCCTACAGAAACACTAAAAAAAGCCAATACTCTACGTTGGTATCCGTTTCTGTGTTCCGTGGCTATAATGTAGACATTAACTACCTATACTTTCGTGTTTTGACTCATCCAATATCCATTCAAAGATTATTATTAAAATAATGAAATATATTATTATCGACAAGGATGAGAAGCATGTGGTTGAGTGTCACTGTTATCTTTCTCGCAAGTGGTCACTCAACCTCTATTTCATATATAAGCTGCTTTTAGGAACGCATTGAGTAGGAGTTCCCTCGTGCAACACCGCGGAGCCACATACGGAGTCCACAGTGACTCTCATGCTCTGAGGAAAGTCCCTGGACCTTCGGCAGAAAGTGCCGTAGCGCAAACGCTGCTAGCCTCCCGCCGTCTGTCTCGATTAGGATAGGATGCCGTTTTTCGGCTGATCTTCGAGATTGGGCGGGAGTGTATTGGTCAAAGAAAAGTAATGTGGTTTGTAACGGACACCTTTTCCCACACCCTCAAGTTAGGGTTGGGAGCGAAGGGATTCGTTAAACTAAACAGGGCCCATTACGAGGAAACTCCATTTTTTGCTCTCTCCTTCTTTGCAGAATGCTTATAACGAAACAAATGTTATACATTTTAAATTATTATGTCGTTCTATTCACTTTTACCTCTCCTCCGTTTTAATGATGCAGTAACTTCTTAAGGGGCTAGACACGCCACGTGACACGGGCAATTCACCGCTCTGTAATACCGACAATCTAACCTGAAACATGGGTTTGGAATTTTTCATTTTTCGTCCTTATATGAGCAGATTGTGGGCTGGGCGAGGTCTCATTCGAAAGAGGAAAATTCAACGCGGAGCGCTCTGCACATCGTTTGAGTTACAAAACTCTTTTAGTGACCTAAAAATACTTAAGGAGGTAAACACGCCACGTGACACGGGCAATGCAGCGCGCTGCATACCGACACAATCTGGCCCAAAACATGGGTTTGCGCGCCGACGTTTTTCGTCCTTATATGAGCATATTTTCGCCTGGGCGATGTCTCATTCGAAAGAGGAAGGTTCAAGGCAGAGCGCTCTGGTCGCCGTTTGAGTCACAAAACTCTTTTAGTGACCTAAAAATGCTTGGATTCTTGCGGGTGTATTTTGTCGACTTTTGCTCTACTTTGGACACTCATATTATTATATATCCACACAATCTCGTTGAATCATGACCAGAGCGCTCTGCCTTGAACCTTCCTCTTTCGAATGAGACCTCGCCCAGCCCAAAATTTGCTTATATAAGGACGAAAAACGTCGGCGCGCAAACCCATGTTTCGGGCCAGATTTTTTCGGTATACAGCGCGCTGCATTACCCGTGTCTACCCCCTTAAAAGGCAATATTTATCGTATCAAGGTCATCAAATTCGATGAGTAATCCTTAAAGTACATAATTACCATGAAAATGGCGATTCGTCAGCAAATGTCATTAATTACAACATGCCATTCGCCCCTACTCGATGTCTTAAGCAATTCTATGCACAAAATGCGTTGTCGTTTTAACTTCTGTAGACATATAACACTCACGATTAAAATTGAAACATTTGATCCTATTGTCACTGATGTGCAGTAGAGTGGTCCATTTTTTCAGATATAAAATGTAGGTTTCCCACAAAGTTGCTTTTGTTCCAAACATGATAACTAATATCTGTATAAAATTTGAACCTTAATCGGACAATATTTGGGGGTCGCTGGGGTTAATCGTTTTTAGGGGCATGGGAAAGAGAGTTTCTGCCTGCTTTCCAATTAAATGACTCTCCAGCTGATGTCCTTGTAGATTTGGGGATTCTAATAGAAGCCATTTTTATATCTGACACAAAAACATTTTTTATTCTATTACAGAATAGTACTGTGCTCCGATGGAAAGATGAAACTCGAAATGTCAGGGGGGCGAGAGGGGTTCTACGCTCCCACCGCCTCACTCTAAAGTTTCTCAAGTATCTTCTTTCCATCGGGGCACAGTATATGTACACTTAATTCTGTAAAATTATCGTAGCGACCTGTAAATATAGTTCATATGGGCCACTTTTTTATATACGCACTTCTTTTGGTGTAAGGAACAAAAACAGGCTTGTGAAGAGCAACAAAGAATAAAAAAATTCCCATTAGAAATTTTATTTTCTTCTCCAATGGGGATTTTTTTATTCTCTGTTTCCCATTCCTCTAAAAACGATTAACCCTAGCAACCTCCAAATATTGTCCGATTAAGGGGGTAGACACGTCACGTGACACGTGTAATGCAATGCGCTGTATTACCGACAATCTAACCTGAAACATGGGTTTGGGATTTTTCGGTTTTTGTCCTTATATGAGCAGATTTCGGACTGGGCGAGGTCTCATTCGAAATAGGTAGATTCCATGCGGAGCGGTCTGCTCACCGTTTGAGTCACAAAACTCTTTTAGTGACCTAAAAATACTTAAGGAGGTAAACACGCCACGTGACACGGGTAATGCAGCGCGCTGCATACCGACACAATCTGGCCCGAAATATGGGTCTGGGAAATTACGTTGTTTGTCCTTATATGAGGAGATTTTGGGCTGGGCGAGGTCTCATTTGAAAGAGGAAGGTTCACAACAGCCCGCTCTGGTCATGGCTCAACGAGATTGTGTTGATATCTGATAATATGAGTGTCCAAAGTAGAGAAAAAATCGACAAAATACACTCGTGGATTCCAAGTATTTGTAGGTCACTAAAAGAGTTTTATGACTGAAACGATGACCAGAGCGGGCTGCATTGAACCTTCCTCTTTCGAATGAGACCTCGCCCAGCCCAAAATCTCCTCATATAAGGACAAACAACGTAATTTCCCAGACCCATATTTCGGGCCAGATTGTGTCGGTATGCAGCGCGCTGCATTACCCGTGTCACGTGGCGTGTTTACCTCCTTAAGTATTTTTAGGTCACTAAAAGAGTTTTGTGACTCAAACGGTGAGCAGACCGCTCCGCATGGAATCTACCTCTTTCGAATGAGACCTCGCCCAGCCCGAAATCTGCTGATATAAGGACAAAAAACGAAAAATCCCAAACCCATGTTTCAGGTTAGATTGTCGGTATTACAGCGCATTGCATTACACGTGTCACGTGACGTGTCTACCCCCTTAAGGGGGTAGACACGGGTAATGCAGCGCGCTGTATACCGACAAAATCTGGCCCGAAACATGGGTTTGCGCGCCGACGTTTTTCGTCCTTATATGAGCAAATTTTGGGCTGGGCGAGGTCTCATTCGAAAGAGGAAGGTTCAAGGCAGAGCGCTCTGGTCATGATTCAACGAGATTGTGTGGATATATAATAATATGAGTGTCCAAAGTAGAGGAAAAGTCGACAAAATACACCCGCAAGAATCCAAGCATTTTTAGCTCACTAAAAGAGTTTTGTGACTCAAACGGTGACCAGAGCGCTCTGCCTTGAACCTTTCTCTTTCGAATGAGACCTCGCCCAGGCGAAAATATGCTCATATAAGGACGAAAAACGTCGGCGCGCAAACTCATGTTTTGGGCCAGATTGTGTCGGTATACAGCGCGCTGCATTGCCCGTGTCACGTGGCGTGTTTACCTCCTTAAGTATTTTTAGGTCACTAAAAGAGTTTTGTAACTCAAACGATGTGCAGAGCGCTCCGCGTTGAATCTTCCTCTTTCGAATGAGACCTCGCCAAGCCCACAATCTGCTCATATAAGGACGAAAAATGAAAAATTCCAAACCCATGTTTCAGGTTAGATTGTCGGTATTACAGAGCGGTGAATTGCCCGTGTCACGAGGCGTGTCTACCCCCTTAAGCTAAAATTTTGCACAGATCTTAGTTATCACGTTTGAAACAAAAGCAACATTGTGGAAAACCTACATTATACTTGAGAAATGGACCACCCTACTGTACACACTGCGAAAAATTGAAGTGTCAATGTCGCGGAAACTATAATCGCATTGCGACTGCACGAAACACACCGAATGGTATGAAAATGATAACTGAAGATATTGCAAAGATATTGGGGGAAGAAAGCAGGGAACGACACATCTGTGTGTAAAAGAGGGGAAAAATGTTGGGACTTTAATTCACGAGAATAAGAAAGTTACAAAGAAGTTTGCATTTCGCAAATGCCCACTCAGTATTCTTACGAACGGTACCATGTAATTTAGCAATTATCGTCGTAAAAGTAAAAACACGAACACAGAAGTTTAATTATTTAATAGCAATTACGCATTCGATTTTTTTTCGTTCCCCTGTTATTCATACATTCCAGACGGGCCGTCGCGATTGAACGCAATCAGATACATTAGGGCAACATTGAAACTTGGAGTGCAGCATAGCATTAATACAAATAATTGATAAATGTTACGGCGGTCTGCATACAGAAAAGCTAATGGTGCACCATCATATTGATAATTTCGTGCTGAAATATGGAAAATGCAGTATGTCTTCAAGGAAAAGCACACATATATGTTTGTTACATTTCCTTCGCGAAGACAATAGCCGAGCTTCATTTATGTAGCAATTTTCATATCAAATGACTGCATACGTAATGTGCTTAGGGGGTCGCGTTCGAACCTAAGCCGCCATCAGCCGATCAAACATCATTCTCAACTTTCGATTTATCCGAAGATAGAGCACGATGAAGGTAATACGAGTAATTCTCTACAGCATATTTTGGCTAGGACTATTTGTCGAATTTGTCGATAGTCGAATATTCAAATACTTCAGTTGCTCAATTATTTGGCGAATATTATTCGAATATCCAAGTATCCAAATACTATTCGAATATTTTAAGTATTCGAATAGTTTGTCAGGATGAAATCTTGTAAGTTAATTTTGACTCACTTCAACACATCCGATCGACCTGAAACTTTGCACACATACATAGTTCTGATAACTATACAATAGTATTCGAATAGTATTCGAATAATAACATCCGAATACTCAAATATTCGAAGTTTATTCGTAGCATTCGAATACTTGTAAAATATTCAAATATTAATTTATTCGAATTGTCCCGTGCCTACTCTATATGCGGTTGTAGCTTACGAAACATCCGTTTATTCGTTGTCACTGAAATTGTACCTGCGAAAGTTCATTTAAAAAATTTCCAACTTCATTTATATAGAATTTTATGAATGACTAATTGTAAGTGAATTTCTGATAAAATTCGCTTCATTCCTGGGACGACGATACCAATTTGTTTATTACACAATAGTGAACAGACGTTTTATGTGTTACAACCATATACACGCTGTTGGCAACAGATAGTAGATAAGAAAATGGGTAATTCTACGTGTCACGATAAGTCAAAGAAAATAACCTACGCAACGCGAATTGCCGTTCTTCAGGCGTTCCTCTAGGCTCCACCGCAATGTCCATACCCTGGATTATCGTCTTACTTTGCCACGTATAAACAGCCATTTAATTTTCTAGTATTTATTGCCGAGCACCCTGTATTACCTTGCCTTCTCGATGGAAGTTGTTGGTCGTGTTGTAGGATGCTATCCAGATAAGAGATCCACTCATATTGTACGAACGGATTTTTACATTATGTGGTTCGTGGCCAGGACACCATATGCGCGCAAGATTTGCGATAACGATGATTTACTTGGGCCTGCATACGGTCATGCAATATTGGGATTTGTATGATTGCATGGATGACTTCGATATGATGGTGTTCAATGTGTTGGAGACTACGTTGACGACGGGAAGTTACCTGGCCATGATTATCTTGCAATGCAACAAACAGTTGGAGGGTTTGGTCATCAGGATGAAAGGATACATCGCGGATGTTTCGACGCTCGAGGACGAGGAGAAACTCTTGTATCATGGCCACAGCAACACGGTCTATCTTTTGAGCAAATACACGATCATTGCCGCAGCCACTACTGCTTATCTGATGTACGCGCGTCCTTTGGTAAAAGTGCTCCGTAGCCATCAAGGTATTCGCCGACCGTTTGATATTTCCCTCGGTTTCGTCTAACTTCATCGCTTGAACGACGAGAAAATTCATAGACGATCATAGATCACTGGGGCCGAGATAAATGAATCATGCAAACAATGAAACAGATTAAATGAAACCGATTAACTTGGACTTACGAGACGCGATGACGTGTTCTCGATTTTATACTGGATGATACGATGATTAGTACAGGAAAGCTTAGAATCCGTCAGTGTGTATTATCAGAGTTGCCTTCTTTCGGTTCTACGAGTATCAAGCTGAATTCTTTGCGTTCTACGAGTTCTGGTCCCTCCAGAATCTTTCTATTTAGTCTCACGGCATCAAAATTGAAATTATTCCTATTCATTTTATTCTCATTTATCTTATCTTTCTCGTATGTTGACGCAGGTCACGATAATAGTACATTGTCTTATGACCTGCCATTTCGGGCGCACATTATTTTCGACTACACTACGGACGCTCGAATTTACAGTCTGGTGTATTTGTACCAATTTCCTGTTACGTGCGTGGCCGTGTACCATGCAACATTAGCTAGCTTCATAGTCAGTCTAGTCCTACATTTTTGCGGAAGATTATCGGTGCTGTGCTATCGTATTCGAAATATCTCAACGGAATCACATCGAGCTTTCAACAACGGCATCCAAACGGCAGTGGCCACGCATTTAGAGCTGATAGAGTACGTATCAGTTTTCAATTAACATTTTATATTTTTATTTAAAACTGATGCGGGTACTATCGCCAACATGTATAATATAATCAGACGTTTCAAGTTTCTTTGCGTAGAAGAGGGTTTTCATATCACACATGACAATTTATAATCAGAAATACTGTGGAAACTATTTTTACTGTCTAACAGTCACTTTAAGAAATTTACGTTTCGCAGGTCGGTACAAGGTTTGAACGACATTCTTTCTATAGTCCTCCTTCTAGAACTTCTGAGCTGCTGCAGCAGGCTGGGCCTTGCTATGTTCGTTGTGCTCGTCGTAAGTAGATACCTACTTATTTTTAGGTACAGACTTATTAATACGAAAGAAGGGAATACATGACAATGTTAACATTGCTGCTATTTCTTCACACTTTTCAGAAACTCGGCACAGATTTTGGAGCTGTAATTAATTTCTCGCTGTACAGTGTTGTTCAAGTTGGCTGGTTGTTCTTGTACTGCTATATTGGCGAACAAGCGATTGTTGAGGTATGACATTTATATAATATCTTCCGTTAGAGCAAGTATTTATATAGAGCTACATAAAGAAGCTTCTCATACCTAGGGTAGACCAGGGCCAATGCGATCACTTTGTGTCTGGCGGTAAAAAAATAATAGTCAAACATTAAAAAACTTATTTTTTATTATATATTCGTGACTAGTACACCTTTGGCTTGAACATTAATATATAAAAACTGAAAGTAAATATAAAAATCTTTCATTTCCAAACAATAAACGAAGAAGTGAGAAATATCCGATTCGCCCCGAAACTTGACACAACTTACAATTAGCACACAGATCGGAAGAATTGGTATTGCCGTTTTATGCCGCCTTTTTCAGCACAATTCTCGTGGCACCACTCTTCTCACACAATCTTCTGAAAGTGGACGAATTAATTTTTCACCACATTAAACACAATGCCATCTTCTTAAGACCACTAATTTATTCATTTTTTTCATCATCTCTTTAGATTTAATTTTTATCACAGCTTCCTTTATTTTTTTTGAGACCATGATCCCTGATTGCTCTTTTTTATGTACGTACGAACCATCTGTATATAAACAATTATCATATTTATGATCATAAAAATATTCAAATGAAAAAAAAGAGTGATCCGATTCGGCCCCAATAACGTGATCCGATTAGCCCCATGTATAAGTATTTCAAAGGATGTAGATTACATAAACATATTATGATATAATAGTATAAAATGCATCAAATACTAAACTTGGACACCGTGCAAACTAATAACAATAAACACATTTGAATTTTCAAACTTTCTTTTTATTTTAAAATACGTCCATTTCACTCAAAACGTATGCCAGCTCTATACAATGATAAACTCATAAACTCATTTCTATCGCGATGTAAGAAATATGGACTTAATTCTAATTTTGATCCGATTCGCCCTGTGATCCGATTCGCTCCGGTCTACCCTAAGCTGGTTTATCAACTTGTCACTGAATAGGTATAATTGGACGATCAATTGTTTGACTGCATTGAATAAATGACTGCATTAAAGTTTTTAGCAAATAAGGATTTCAAAATGTTGAAAAGTAAAAATACTACGCAAGTGTTCGATACTAAAGGCACAGTGATCACTTTTGATTCCATGCAATTTGAATTATTCGGCCGAATTGTTAGGAAACATGATCCTCTAATTGTTCAAAGTCGTATAACTATTTCTCGTTCAAAATGTATTTTCTTGTTGCTTCATTCCTTATTTTATTCATTCTCGACCACGATATGCACAGTATTAACAGAACGATTAACGTCTAGTCCCAGAAAGTGGGTGATGCGTTCTACGCAATCGACTGGCCGGCCGTGGAAAACAATAACAGAAAGTCATTGTTAATATGCATTTTAAACGGGTACAAAACACTGTATGTCACAGCTGGGAAAGTCTACACTTTCTCGCTATCCGGCTTCACCAGTGTGAGTATAATGATTTTCTATAGATTTTCAAAGTACAGTGGCTCACTAATTCGTTACAATATGAAAAGTAAAACTACAAGCAAACAGTTGATTGAATGGGTTGGTGCTTCGTGATGAAATCTGTGAGGCACTTGCATTAATTGTTTCACATAACAAAACAGGACATTATAAAAATTAACACTGTTTCGTCGTACGAGGACACGAATACCTAATTAAGAATTGCTTTGTAACGCATGAAAGTTTTGATAACGATCCTTTTCCCTACATAGATTATAAAAACTTCAATGGGGTGTCTCTCTATGTTACAAGCCAGCATGTAAAGATGCGAGTCAAGGCCATTATAACATGTACCAAAGATTCCCGTTACAGATTGTCGTTTATATAAACTTGTTACATATGATGTACTAAATAGGTGATACAAAGTGATAGTGCGCTGCAATATACAGTGATGCCTCGTTAGAATCCCGACGATCGGGGCTGGCGGCGGGACACTAACGCGATGCGGATACTATTTCGTGTCGTCTCTTTTGTTCTCTCTCGCACATATCGGATTCTCTCACTCTCGACTGAAGGATGTCATGAAATGGTGGGGATAGTGAGCGGGACTATTACGCATGGTAAAAACGGGACACTAACGAGGAATTACTGTAAATGTTTCGGCGTCGATACTGAAAAAACATATTATATTGAATAAATGAAAATCTATTACAGTCACAATGTGTTTGGCAATTATTCTTCGTACACAGTAAATTACGGAGTAGTAGTATACAGGGTGAGCATTGTATCTTGCAACTCGCGCTTGCGCGAACAGATAAAATGGCAACAGCGCCTCACGAACGCATTCCACTACACCATGCACCGGCCCGACGTTCGGAGAGCTGTCAGCGGTTGCTGGCAACAGTGATGCCCGAGCTTCGAAAATTTCAGCATGATCTCTTTCAAATTATCGTCGTAAAGAACTATTCGGAATTTCCTGGCTCGGGTTGAAGAATTTGGGGCCTTTTTCGTAAAACTTTTGAACCATAAAAGATATCGGAATGCAATTTGCACCGAAAAATGGGGAAAAATTATTCCCTCTTAATCATGGATAATTTAACATATTTTACGTTTACTTAATTTTTCTTCACTCAATTTTTTAACAATAATTGTTTTTAAAGCCTTTGCAAACTGTTTATTTGATACTGTATTTAATGCTGTTTTTAAAATTCGTGGTGTTGATAAACAATAGGCTAGTTGTTTCTGTATCATTACTTTCATAAATTGAGAAATTAAATTTTTATTCAATTATGCAGACTTCAGAATCTATTGTTAAAAGGGTTGTAGCGGTCAACCCTGTCGTAGCTAAAATTTTTGAAATTAGGACGGGTACGAGACCTGTCGATATTGTTTTCAAACCCCATTACCCTAATCTGGGGACGTGTGGTACACCGATCGTAAAAGCAGTGCGCGTGGCTTGATTACCTGGGCCGGGAAATTGTCAATAGCTCTTTGTGACGTTAATTTGAAAGAGCCCATCCTAAAATTTTCGAAGCTCGGGCATCACCGGTGTCCAGCGGTCGCTGGCAACCCTCCGAACGCCGGGCTGGTGCATGGTTGAAGTGGAATGCGTCAGTGAGGCGGTGTTGCCATTTTCGTTTGTTCGCGCGCGCGTAGGTTCTAGTTTTAACGGACCCTGTATATGGAGGTCTCATTGAAAGCTCGAAACTGTCGCCAATATCATGCGAGAGAGACAGAGATACTCTCTCCATGGTACAAGCGAGAGAGGTAAAACAAGGAACCCCCAATCGCTCGCAATGCGTATGCGCCAGTGGCCAGCGTACACCTGTCACTTGCACCTGCTAGCACATGTCTTTCTCGCGTGATGTTATAGCGAATTCGGGAGATCCGCACTGGCCACACTGAGTGCGAGTTTTCTCGCTTCCAATTGGCTAAAAGTTGCACTCAGTGCGGCCAGTGCGGCCAGTGCGGGTCTCCCGAATTCGCTATTAGTCGCCAACTGGCTCCACAGGAGACGTATTTCCAAATATGGACCAGACTTATTCCGACACAACGTATTCCACTTTCCAATTTGTTCCAGATATTAGTATTGGTTGGCGCTATATTAGTGCGGCGGGGGGGGGGGGGGGGGGGCGCGCGCGTAAAGCGTGGTAGCGAACCGATGTGAGTTCGGTAATTATTTGTTTTAAAAGTTATCACCATTATACATTATGTACTACATTGCGTCGGTAAGGTAGGAAATTACACCAAAATGGTAAAACAAATTCAAGTCGCCAAAAATCCTTCTGGCAAACATTATTTCTATGTTTATAAAATGAAACTGTTTCCAAAATTTCAGTCAATTCATATTTAGCCAAATCATATTTGAATAATCCTTTATTCGAATAAATTTTTTTTTCAAATCAATTTCGCTTAAACTTATGACAAAAGTGAATATTATTCACTAATGACAACGAGTTTCGGCTGCAAGTAAGGAATAATTGTTAACTATGATTTTATTAATCATTTTTATACAATTATATAATTATAGAAGTTATATTTTTAATCTCTAACTAAAACAATGCTACTTGACACGTTTTGAAGTCAAGCGCGGACTACATGCAGGGCTCAGCGAAATATACATATTGTCATAGAAAACAAATAAGAAATAAAATTTGATTTGAAGGAATTCTGATACAGCATGAAAATACAGATGTATTCATTCCTAACGACTAAAAGTTGCGGCAATTAATTTGCCATAAACAGATCTTCAAGATTTTTTAGGTTACGTTAGGTTAGGTTTATTTTTTGTTTGGTACAGCTTACAAAATATAATATTTCTGCATATACTTTCCCAAAACTGGCATTTCAAGAATAGTCTTCTTATGAGTCTTCCCAACGAACTCTAGTCCCTCTTCAAGGTTTCTTCATTATTCGAAATAAAATTTGCCCGACTGTGGCGCATGCGCAATGAATCCTCGTAAGAGAAGCGTGGACAATCTCTACGATTCTTCTTCGATGGACATGGGTATATACTCAATTTATACGCGATTTCTCGTAATTCCAGCGCACGTTTTAAACATAATATTATTTGCGATGTAAATAAAATATATGTAAATCCTAAATATACTTATTCAGCTCAAGGTTTCTCTCGGATACATGTATTTTCGTAAACTATGTTACATTTGAATTACCAATCAAATGCTGACGTATGTTGAGCACTTGCTTCGTGGAGAGATTGAACGCTACTTCCGGCGAACCATCTTATTATGAACTATTTCTGGTTCAAAATGTGCGTCCAAGGCTGTGTCATTGTATGTTAGTAGTGATGTGGAACTTCGGAATAGTGGAAATATGATGAAAAGAAATTTGTTTATTAATGTAGCATTTCTACTTATTGCAATATTATTTAATGCAATATCACAATGCTCCTCAGCACTATCGAACAAACGATTATGTTATGATGATAAATGCTCGGGTAATTGAAGCCATACTTTCAATATGTATCCAATTTACAAGCGCATTCCTTTCTAAAATTCCCTCAAATTATTTCATGATTTCTTTCACGCAGAGCCGGTTTCGTTGGCTAGAACGTCAATCAGATATAGTCCAAATGAGCCAGGAATATTGCCCTTTGACGTTAATGTAATAGTCAAAGTTTACAGTAAAGAAGCAGGCAATAGAACTGACTTATGGGGTATAGAGGTATATTTCACTGTTAATATTTACCCCTATGCTACAATTAATACCACTTGTATCTTCGTATAAACACATCTAGCAAGAATCAAAATTAATTTTTTATTTGCGTACAACATTCTTCCAAATTAAGTGGTATTAAACTGATACATTGGTATATTTTTAATCAAAAGTTATACGTGCGTAATTAACTTGACGAGTTTTATTAATTCCAGATAAATGGTAAACGCGGATATGCACCGAAAAAATTTTTGAAAGAGTATAAGATTTTACATAAGAATTTAACTTACGAAGTGCCTACTAATCGATTACCACATAATAATAATGTATCTGATACAGAACTTCAGCCTAAGGAGGATAATGACAAAGCAGAGTTTGTTGCAAAAGATACTAAGGCTTCCAATGCTCAGACTAATAATTTGAATTTAAAATCCACAGAAGAACTGCCAGTTGTAAGCGATGTAACTCCGCCGTACGAAATTATAGATGGAACTACGTTCCACTTGGGTCATAACGAACCTAATGTACAGCCAGCTTCTGTGACCGAAGTTGTACAAACGACAGCAGTGCCAAATAAACAAGATGCGGTTCATAATGCAGGACCGAGTTCCAGTAGCGTGAAAGTTAAATCGAATATTTTTACAGCAGAGAATAAGTTACAGAATGAAATTGCGAGCGTTAAAGTGAAAAGCAACGAGCAAAAATTTCCCGAGACGGTCGACATTAAAGATTTTGTGACAAGTTCGGAAGAGATGTTACATGTACCAGAAATAGCAGGAATACAGGTCCCAGCGTTGGATGTAAATGGGAGTCTAAAAACTAAAGATCTGGGTAAAGGCGAACATGCAACACAAAGCGCAAAGAACGATACAACTATCGAAAAGAAGGAGGCGCAGAGTTTGGAAGAATCTAGTAATATTACTGTCTCGGAAATATCTGCGCCACATGACGCTGAGGAAGCACTAAATAAAAATGTATCACATAGTAGTGTCAATGATACATCAACCCTTGAATTAGAGAAGACTCGTAATACTGATACAATTAAAGCAGTTGCAGCTGACGATGCTAAAACAGATACAAAGGCGGTGCAGAATACCATTAAATCTGAGATAAACGAAGCTGAAACCTTGAATGTGACTCAGTTAAAGATAGAAGAAACATCTACATCCCATGATGCTGAAGAAGCTCCGAATAAAAATTTAGCACCTAGCAATGTCAACGATAAATCAGCCATTCAATTAGAGAAGAAACCTAATACTGATCAAATTAAAGCAGTTGCAGCTGACGATGTTAAACCAGATACAAAGGCAGTGCAGAATACCACTAAATCGGAAACAAAAGATGCTGAAACCTTGAACAGTGTGAGTCAGTTGAAAACAGGAGAAATATCTACACCACTGAATAAAAATGTATCACATAGCAATGTCAACGATAAATCAGCCATTCAATTAGAGAAGAAACCTAATACTGATCAAATTAAAGCAGTTGCAGCTGACGATGTTAAACCAGATACAAAGGCAGTGCAGAATACCACTAAATCGGAAACAAAAGATGCTGAAACCTTGAACAGTGTGAGTCAGTTGAAAACAGGAGAAATATCTACACCACTGAATAAAAATGTATCACATAGCAATGTCAATGATAAATCAGCCATTGAATTAAAGAAGAAACATAACACTGATACTATTAAAGCAGTTGCTGCTGATGATGCTAAAACAGATTCAAAGACAGCGCAGAGTATCACTAAATCTGAAACAAAAGAGGTTGAAAACCTGAACAGTGTACCTCAGTTAAAAACAGAAGAAATATCTACACCACTAAATGAAAATATATCGGATAGTAATGTCAATGATAAATCAGCCATTGAATTAGAGAAGAAACCTAATACTGATACAATTAAACCAGTTGCAGCTGACGATACTGAAACGCATACAAAGACAGTGCAGAGTATCGCTAAGCCTGAGATAAATAATGCTGAAACCTTGCAAAATGTGACTGAGTTAAAACCAGAAGAAATATCTACTTCCCATGTTACTGAAGAAGCTCTGAATAAAAATGTAACACATAACAATGTCAATGATACATCAGCCATTGAATTAGAGAAGAAACATAATTCTGATACAATTAAAGCAGTTGGAGATGATGATACTAAAACAGATACAAACGCAGCGCAGAGTATCGCTAAATCTGAGGCGAAAGATGTGGAAACCTTGAAAAATCTGACTCCGTTAGGAACGGAAGAAATCGAATCGAAACAGGACAGTAAAGGTTCTGAGAACAAGTTAATTACAAGTGGTAACACTGATGCACATGTTTCGCCTTTATCAATAAAATCGTATGTACTTGATGCAGCGAAATTAATATTATCCTCCAATAATGATGAAAAGATTACAAGTGAACAAGTACATAATTCTAGTTTGGAGATTTCATCTGGTGAGCAAAACGTAGCTATTCCATCTAAAAGCGCTGAAGTTCAAGTAACTCCTAGTACAACAACAGCTTCGCCCACTCCTCAAAATGTTATTCATAATCTAAAGGAGAATAATAATGCTATTCTTGTCAGTGAGGGGGATAGCAATGAAGAATTGCAAAAAGGCACAGTGCAGGACAAGCGGTATGAAAGCGAACGTCATACTGAAATTGTAAATACGACAACAATAGGAGATAATATTTTGGAAAATGAGACGAATGTACATATAAATGTGAGCGACGATTCACATTCCATTGAAGTACCTCGTGTAGTAAACGAGCTCCATGCATCTACAATTGAAGAATCTAATTTAAGCACACCAGAATTACTATATTCTGATGAAACAAGTATGATCTCAGAAAATATCGAGAGTATTAATGAATTTCATAATAGAAATTTGTTAAATGCTGATATAGGTGAACAACTTGAGATTGGTATGTAGCTGATATTTAATAATTGCAAACTTTAAACAAATTCTATTTGTAGTTATGTTTAAACAGAATGTCTTGTAATCTTATTTTGTGTTTATATCAAATAGAGAATCTAGTAAACCATGAAACTGATCCTCTTAAGAATGAAGCCTTAACTGAACATGAAGGTGATGTAAGTGTTCAGGATAAGGTTCTGCATGAAGATTCGAATACCGAAGATATTGTGTTTGAAACATCAGAAGACCTTTTACACCAAGTGCAAGGTATAGTATTGAAAACGTTTTTAATTGAATGTTGCATTCATTATTATTATTATACTTAATCTATTTTATTAATGTTAGTAGTTTCATCTCCCCATGTTTGTGCGGCTGATAATGTTGAATGTTCCTTTGAAGATAACAGTCAAAGTTATTTTAGTGATAACGTAAGGATTAATCTGTTTTTAGAAGCTACACATATTACGAATAAGTTACAATCATTTATTTAGCTAATTATTCCAGGAAGGAACTTCTCAAAATAGTGAAAATGCTTTAATGGAAGGAATAAAAATAGAGAGCAATTATTGGTTGACACTAATGTATGTAAGCCTTACTGCTACTACAACGCTTATATTTTCTTTAGGATACTACTATATTGAGGTAATTAATATATTTTCGTTTACTCCCTTTCTAGTATCAAGTATCAATAAAGACTCACTTCTGTGAATAGTAACCCAGAAATATTTGCAATTAAATCTCTGTAATTCTTTTAACTCTGTATTTTTACAGAATATGAGGAGAGACGGAAAATTAATAGCTAGAATCAACAAACTCGAAAAAGATCTACTCATTTCCACTAAGGAATGTACGATGTTGAATGACAATTTAAAAGTAACAAAGGATAAGGTAGTGAAATTAATATATTATCTGTTTTTATTTTACAGTATTTTTATAATATTAATTTTTTATTATTATGATGGGCATTTTAGTTAACAAGTATTGAGGACGAATCATTCGGTTCCAACGAAATGGTACTTTCTTTAAAGGCTGACTTAGAAGCTTCACAGGTAAAGCATAAAAATGTATATAATTTCAGATTTAAGTATAACTATATACATTCAATGGTGAAATAATTTCTTACAGAATGTCAAAGCAGAATTGGAGAAGCAGGTTGATTTGTTGGAGAAGGATTTAGAAAGTGCTACCGAAGCAGGCTTAGAATTAGAACGAATGTTGCGGGAAGTCCTATCATCGAACGATGATGTTAACCCATTAGCTCAATCGGTGGAAGATTTGCAAAGAAGGTTGAATGCTCAACAAGCTGCAAATGAATCATTAACGAATGTCCTCAATCTCAAAACTCAAGAAGTACGCGTACATTTATATTACGTACAATAACATTTTTCCTTTTATAGATACATTTTTAATTTTATTTTATCATTTATTCATTTATCGCAGCTTGAGTTTGATAAATTTGAGGTTCGTAATTATTTTATAAGGGTTACGACTTTGTTGTACTTTATTAGAGCATATGTCTCGTGCGATGTATTCTATTGCACATATGTAAACGTTATTTACCGTTGATTTTTGTAGAACGAGTCGTTATCAGCCGAGCTCGTATCTCTTAAAAAGAAGTGTGAAGAGTTGGATGTGGAACTCACACGGGTAGCAGAAAATTTGAAAGCCGAAGAGAACAGTAAGAATAGAATCGAGAAAACGTTGACTGATAAGGTACAGCAATTAGAAATGCAAATCAAGGAAGTAAGTATACGATACATGTGTATTTAATCGTATTAGGGAAGAACGTTGTTTTACAGACGTTTTTTTATAGATTTCTACCGACAAAACAGCCTTACTGAAAGAGATAAAGGGTAAAGAAGTGGAAATAAAAGATCTCGTAGACGTTATTAACCGACTGAATTGCAAGAACTTGGATTTGGATAAGTTGTACGACGTATCTCGCATTAAGGCCGAAGCAACAGCTTTGCTTGAAGAAGGAAACGAACTAAAGATACGGCTAACTGATGTTGAAGGGGCTCACAACTTATTAGAGGGTACTTTTAATAACGTTAATTACATTAGAAATTGCACAATAAAGAAAGTATTAAACACAATTTCTTTTTTAATGGTAGAGCACATGAAGCTGGTCAAAGAAGAGGTAGTTACTCTAAGCGAACAATGCAGAATTGCTGAGAAAGAGAAGAAAGATGCAGAAACCCGGCTCGAAGTACTATCAAGCTTTTTCCAAGAAAAGGAGGCCCAACGGCAAAAGTACTATAAACTTATTTTACTTATAAATTTGTTATATTATTATTCTTTTTATTTAATCCGATATACTCTTCCAGGGAAGAAGCTGTTTGGCTGCAACAGCAGGGCGAAGTTCTGTCGACCGTAGAAAGAATACAAACAATGCAAAATGAAATACAAAACTATAAGTAAGTAATTAATGCGTTAATCGCACTATGAAAATTTGAAAGACGTATAATCATCACAACACGTGCTGACAAGCGCCTCTGCTTATAATTCCAGGCAGCAAATAGAAATGTTAAGACGCGAAATATTAGACCAGGAAAGAGAATACAAAAACCAAATGTCTGTTCTTGAAACGAAAGCGCATGAACAATGGGTATGCTTTTTTTTATACATTACACCTTCTTCAATTTTGACTTGATATTTTTCTAATTGTTCGATTGAATTTCAACATTAGGTGATAGCACGTCAAGTCGAGCGTCGTTTAGAGGAATCCAAAGTTGAAGCAGGCCAATTACGCAACCGGCTCACACTTATAGAGAAGAATATTAATGACGTAGATTGTGAAGCAAAATTGCATCGTAAGTGTTTCACTGTAAAACAACATATTTTACTTCGATTAAGTTTCATTTGAATATTGCAGTCTCTGTAAGTAGCAACTATAATTTTATTCTCTGTCATTTAAATACGAGGATATATTTAGCTATGCATTTTGCTTAGTGCTTCCATTAACCCCTCAGTGTACGAATTTATTTTTTTATATGGAAATGACACAGTAGTTACGAACAGAATTCTTAAATGAAACTGTTCTCTGCTTTCGTTCAGATTTCTGTTTAACAGTTAGAAAATTTTAAAAAATTTGTATTATTCATGTGTATGACAGATGTATTCAAACACGTGCAAAATTTTCACTCAATAGTGAAGGTTAAAAAGTAAAACGAAGGAAGTGGCAATGAAGGGTTAATCTTTAAAGCTGTTATAATGTTATTATATTGCGTAGATCGCTATTGTAAAGTTATTACTGGTAGAACTCATAGGAACTTGATTATTGAATTTAATTCATGTTAAGGATTATCAAAGATCTTCAGGCTCATCTACCAGTGGTGCACATTCTTTAAAATCACTGCGGTATTATAAGATGCACTTAAATGGTAAAATGTATTTTCTTCACCTGATTTTCAAACAGGCCTGGAAGCAAATGGGGAGACGGCAACGTCGTCTCAATTATTCATAGGACCAGAGTCATCCAGCTCTCCCGTAATGTTTTCTGGTTCTACAAATGTTCCTCCCCCGCCACCGCCTTCTTATCTGCATTCACTCTTTCCTCCTTACCTGCCACCTCCATTGCCCAATGCTCCTGGTGTACCGTCATACGAAGTCAGCCAACGACCACCACCGTTGGGTGGCCGTTTATCCTCGCCTCCACCTATGCCTCTACACCCTCCTGCTTCCAGCAGATATGATAATGCTGGTTCCCCGCCGCCACCAATGTCGCCACACTTACTTCCACATTTCGATCATAGATCACCACCGCATCTATTTGCTAGCGATCATATTCATCCACCTCCTCCTCCTCCTGGCTCGATTTTGCCACCACCCCTTGGAACGGCGCATTCATGGGGGGAAGAATCACTGCCGCCTCCACGCAATTCTGGTTTCCACCCACCGCGACGAGAACGAGTACGAAATCACAAAGGTTTGTGCAACACATCTCCAACAAAGCGACGACAAACTGGCGCACGGACATTTATTAACCGGACTCAATCTCATTGCGACAAAATGACTTTTACTCTCCTTTGTTTTATCATTATTTATTTTCCCCCTTTTTTCCTTTTTGTTGTGCATGCAAGGACGCAAGCGATTCTCTAAAGTGAGACAGTTTTGGAGTACTATGGAAGGGAATAATTGCAAATAGATGCAACAGATCAGGTTCAGCAACTCGAGATTTTGATTTTGATTTAGTTCTGCTAGTTATGCTACACAAGATGCGAATGAAATGTCGAAATCGGATCACGGACGAGAAACTGTTATAATCAGTTCCATGGGAATTAAATCCTGTTCTTGTTTTAGCTGAAACAAAACTTACAGCACAACTTCGTGATTCGATTTCGATATTCTCAGAACAATATGTATTTAAAATTCGTATTTGTGATTTTTCAATCCTATTTTGAACATCCATTATTTTAGGAACAATTCGTAATTTCCACTCTTCATTTTCTTTTCTTTTCCATACCAGTAATTATAATTAATTTGAAGAGATTTCACAGATTACTGATAGCTCATTCTTGTTCCCAGGTTCCTTGCATTCTTCAGGAGACTCATTGGACAAGACGCATCATAACAGCAAAGTTTAACTGTTTATTTTGTTATAAAACATCTTCGTACGTACGCCAAAATTGTCACTGTAGTAATGGGATATACTCGATTATATGGAACTTCAATAAATAATTAACAGTGATGGAAGATATATTAATGCTAGTAGAAAGACCAGCATTTATTATATAACTTATTGGAATAGAGAATCGTGCATTTGATATAGGATTTGTGAAATATGATAAACGCATACTTAGTTCACTGAAAGGAATGCAACTGTCAAATGTCATTGCTGTTAAAGAAAAACAAAAAAAAAAGAACAATTGTACATATACACTTGATTATTGATTAGAAATGTGTTGAAGTATATAGAACAGATTGTAAAAATGTTTCTTTATACATACAGTTATATATAATTCTTTGTTCCAGTCCGAAACTTACGTGTCTTTATAAAACATGCAGTCAAGAAATAAATTGTAATACGAATTTAGACTAAACGCAATTGTTATATAAGGTTTTAAAAAAAATTGAAATAAACCGTAATTTATTATTATTTCACGTTTCATAGCTGACTACACCAAACTCCATTTCTGCGTGTACAGACGTGCATTCGCTAGAAATTAGCAAGCATTGAAAATTATACATTTATTACCCACAGTTTCCTTTTTTTACATTTTACAGACAACAATGTAGCTGGTGCCCTACATTGATATATCTTTTAATAATTAATACTTACAGTATTCACAATTCAACAAAGAGGTCGAGGAATGCAATTGAATATATTAATACTCTATAGCTAATGAGTCATAATTTTATAAAAATTTGTCTTGCTCATTGATCATCTTATATCACAAGTAATCGATATGGATGGTCAACTACAAAGTTGCGCAAAGAAATATTCATAATTGTATTATAATTAGTTTATGCCAGAAACACTACAAAAAATATGAAGAAAAATATAAGGACCGCAAATATTTTTATCATTAACCACCTGTTGTTTGTTACCGACTGGAAATATTTTAAAATTTCTGTGTGTGCTGCCTCCACGTTCAATTCTGTGTCTTCTATATTGCTATCTATCCTGAAATTTCATTAAATTCACAAATAGTATACTTCATGAACCTTCGTATAGGTCGGGTGCTTTTTGACTCGTAGTTTTGATACTTTAACAAATGTAATTGTTAAATTCGGTTGTAGTTCCGAATGGCCCCAGTGGCAGATGGACACGAGGTTTGAGGTGATGGTGTCTGGACCTTAAATCTAAAATTGAGGGGGCCAGTGGAAAACAAGCACAAGCCACCGTTTTATTATTTTAGAGGGAAGCACGTAGAAGGAAAAATTATTTTAAAAGGAAACGCGGTACCAAATTGTAATTATTTTAAACGGCACTTGAATTAGATGGTAAATGACAACCATTATCTAGCTGAAAAATGAATTAATTTTTTGTATATATTGCTTACCGCTATTTCTTAATAGTTTTCTTGCTTTATCTTTCCATTTATTCCCATTACGAGAATTCTTATACCACTTACATCTGTGTATTCTGGGCATGTGCCTATTTTCTATTGAGACCCTTAATTGTAACTTCGGGCATTTATTAAGCTGAGAATACACTTAGAAACTAAACTAAGCCATGTTATGCTACGTTTTAAAAAATTAGCTTCAATACATTCTTATGGAACTATTTCCATCAAAAGTTAAGCTAAGTTGTGTTATGCTATGTTTAAAAAAAATTAAAACCGTTTTCCAAAAAATAAAATGCACTAAAAAGTAAAAAATAATTTTTTTCCTTACTTAATCTACCACTCTCATATTTTTTAAGTCGGCGTCGGATTTACACAGTGCAAATGATGAGGCACCGACTTAGAAAATATGAGAGTCGTAGATTAAATAAGGGAAAAAATTATTTTTCACTTTTTAGTGCAATTTTAGTTTTTTGAAATCGATTTTAATTTTTTTTTAAATATTTTGTTTTATATATATTGACACAACATGCTGAGATATGCGCGTATGTACATAAAATAATAATAATTAGGTGACAATAGTCTTTATTATTAACCATAACTGGCAAAGTATTGGGCCAATATTGATTCAGTGTAGGATGGGACCACCGGGGTATCGGTTTCTTTCTAATAAAAAAAGATCATCGAAATCGGCCCATATGCTGAGGAGTTATGCGGGGACAAACATAAAAAAAAATACAGACGGGTCGAATTTACAACCTCCTTCTTTTTGAAGTCGGTTAACCTTCCGGTACTCGCGCGTGTGCACGGAGTTCAGTTTTTGGCAGATAAAACCGTTTTACCGTGATCTATTGTACCCAGCACCCCTATGTATTCTTCCAGCGGACATTTTTGCATAATGCCACGTACTTGTCAGGTTCAAATTCAATTTGCAAGTGTCTCTGATTGAACGAAAACGAAAGTATTGCCGCGTATCCCGCCGGCGAGCGCGCTCGTGTACTCACAAGTTTTCCAGGTAATTCGCCACCGATTGCTTTGATTTTTGGATATGTTTTAGAGCACCGAAAAATAAGATATACGTATTTTTTTATTTTGGCCTGTTTGCATGTTTAGGGGGTGAAACCACCCCTCAATGGTTTTCCAGGTATTCGCCTCCGATTGCTTTGGTTTTTGAATATGTTTTAGAGAACAGAAAAATAAGAAACAGGTGTCTTTTTATTTTGGCCTGTTTGCATCTTTAGGGGGTGCAACCACCCCTCAAAGTTTTTCAGGTTTTCGCCTCCGATTGTTTTGGTTGTTGGATATGTTTTTCCATATGAAATTTGACTCAACAAAATTTTGTACCCCTTATGAATTTTGAGGGGTGGCTTCACCCCCTAAACATGCAAACAGGCCAAAATAAAAAAATACGTATATCTTATTTTTCTGTCCTCCAAAACATATAAAAAAACCAAAGCAATTGGAGGCGTACTTGTGAGTACACGGGCGCGGTCGCTGGCCAGATACGCGGCATACTTTCGTTTTCATTCAATCAGAAACACTTCCAAACTGAATTTGAACCTGACAAGTACGCAGCATTATGCAAAAATGTCCGCTGGAAGAATACATAGGGGTGCTGGGTACAATACATCACGGTAAACCGGTTTTTTCAACCAAAAAGGTTAATAATACGTGACCGTGCACTCAGTGCACGACGCGAGTGCTCGTGTTACAAAAATAGGCGCGAGTACCGGAAGGTTAAACGACAGCTTCAATACATCATTTTCCACCAAAAGCTACGTTCGTGTGCGATGCCTTACTATGTTCCCGAAAAATCGCTCGCGGGGCAATCTTGTGCTACGTCGAGCTAACCCGAAACACAGTATGTAGGTAAAAAAAATTTTTTTTCTTAATATTTCGGAAAGTAATAAATCCCCGAAGCTACAATTTTAGATTTATGGTCCACACTCCCTCCCCACCCTTCCTCTAAAACCTCGTGTCAATCGGCCACTGGAGCAATTCGGAACAATATCCTCAAATTCTTTATTAGAAGCTACAGTGACTCACACCCAAATTCGTACTCTTTAAAATCGCATAACATTTTTAAAATTGGTTCAAGCGACTTGAGTTTTTTTTTAGAAGCTGGAAGGATTAGTTTGTTAAGTGACGTGTTACGTCGTTTTTAAAAAATTACAATTGGTCAGAATAGAAAAAAAAGAGTAAAGGCCTTTTTTCAACTTTTTTTCTGAGCCTGTAATGAAAATTAAAAAAAAAAAACCGTTTGTAGATTTAAGTCTGTTGTATATATCCTGAAAATCTCATCAAAATCGGTTAACGTTGCTTTGAGTTACAAACCTTCAAAGATCGCACAATAAGATCGAAAGTCACGAAATTCGCGAAATCACCGATTTTGGACCTCATTGAACGTTTGTAGCAAACTAATCCAGTGATGAGCAACCCGCGGCCAGCATTTTACCTGCCAGCCGCTGAGCTGCGGCAAACCTGAACATTGGCATAAATTAAAATTTTTGGATTAGTTATATTTATGTATTTAATATTGTGGCCCGCGTAGAGTAGTGGGTTTTCACTTGTGGCTGACTTCGGACAAAAGGTTGCTTACCACTGTACTAATCCTTCTAGCTTCTCAACAAAAAAACTCAAGTCGTTTGAATCAATTTTAAAAATGTTATGCGATTTTAAAGTGTGTGCAATTTTGGGTGTGAACCACTGAATATGATAAAAATATCACTCTTACCTCTCCACCATTTCTTCCTGTTCCTTAACCATGTGCGCTAATTGTTGAAAAATTCCACCAAGTTCGACAATAGTAGATTCTATGCTTTGCATTGTTTCTGCTCTTGATTGAACATAAGCATCCTAGTAAATAAATAATTATTTCGATAGTGTAAACATATATTTAGTATCATTAGATTATTTTTTATCAAAATTATATTCGTACAGTGTCATCAGTGATTGCTCGCTGCAGTGATAGTTGCCCCATTGCTGGCTCTAGATCTATCGTTACAGACGCCGGCGAATCTTGTTCTTGAAACAATAACGAACCTTGTTTCCCAGCAACGCTTGGGGGTAACATGGTGGACACAGAACCTTGAGTAAACTGTTGCCTCCTACTTTGTTCTTCCCTCATATTCTGTTCATAAACATTTATGTTATCATATGAATCTATATTTAACACACAGTATTAGACCCAATACTACGTTTTTCATTTTACATACTTCAGAGCGAACTTCTAATACACTCTTGAAGTGATTCGACATATTTGCCAGTTTTGATTGTAAGGCCATAACAATGGAAGATGAATGCGAGGCCATATGGTGACTTTGAGTTGCACCATGCCCTTCTCGCTGCTTTTTTCCAAGTTCTTGCAACTTTCCTATTTGATGATTTAAACTTTTTAAGTCCGTTTTTATGATATTCGTTAATTCTTCAATTTCCACTTGTCTGTCATTAAATATAGACTTCCTTTTTGCCACTAAAATAATAAATATAACCAATATACTAAAAGCTTATTACTTGTTACTTACACTCTTGTCATTCTCACAGAGTATTTAAACAAGTGTACATGCATTTGCTTGCTTTGAAACGAATGCTTCATCAGCGGGCAAAAATAAGAACACAGAATGAGTTTGTACCAAAATGATTCCAACTACACAAGTTTCTGCGAATGAAATACATAATAATTTTATTGTGTCATATAGTTCGTATGAAGACATTTCTTCTGCGTTCTTATTCCTGTTTCACTGTACGATAGATAATTAACGTGTTGCGCTGAATATGACAAGGGGAAGATGATATTGTTCACTGCGTTCTTACGTAGAGCAAGCTTCTCTAGCTTGTTATATGTGCTTGCTATGTTCTTTCCAATACTCTTAGCTATCATCATGAAATTTGAGTAACTCTGCAGCTGCCGTGCTCTACGAGGGTTCTGCGAGACCACCGCTCGCGACACGGTTCTGCTTTGCATCGTCCGGATGGCGTTGACGAATTCATTAGTCCTGTCGCGCGACGTCATTGTCGGTGGCACGGTGTCCAGTTGCTGTTTCTCGTTCCCCGTTAAATCGCGCCCTTCACTTTCATTGTTAGACCGCTGACTTATGGTACTGCCCCGCCAGGGACCGTTTGAGGTTGTGATCACGAAATCATCGTCAATCTCGTAGCCAACGTGTCGTCTACGCGCTGGCATCGCATTCTCAATTTCTATACGTATTCACAGTTTTATAATTTCTAAATTACAATCCCTATAATCAGTCTACCTTATATACTCTCCTGTAAACGTATCAACAGATTGAAAGGAACACGTCCACATGACAGCTCGAATACCATCGAATATCTATACCTCGTACCACACATACAGTGATTTCACTCGTTTATCCTTGACAACGTCAAGTGTCAGGCGTGCAGTTAATGGAACGAAATGTTACTAGATCGTAACTAGGGGGTGGACACTTAGGGCGGTATTCTCAGTCGTTGCTTATAGTGTTGCGTGGCCAGAGCAGTCTTCTGGATTTCTCCTGGGGAATTTGGCTGGGATCGTCGCCCGTGGAACGCTAATGCGTTCAGCTCCTTGGACGCGGATAATTTAAGTGGTAGGTAAAATGAAACTAAGAACAAGAACTGAATAAATGATTGGAAACACAAAAGGTTGTATATTTAATGAGGAAAATAAACGATTTAAGCACAATATAAATTCTGAGAACTGTTATTATACGTCTGATCTGTTAGGCTCTTTAGGATCAAGTGACGCTTTCCTGGGTCCTTTGCGTTTTTCTTTTTGTTAATAACAAGATGTCTTAGTTACTAAGAGCCAATCGCAAATTTACTAATTAATTAGCTTAATTCCTATTCGTCGATCCGGTTCCTTCCGGTCTTCGACTTTTATAAAACCAAGCGTTTAACTACATTGCGCTGGAATTACACACCTAGGAGAAGGGAGAGACGAGAAGTTCATTTATTCAAACATTCGTTTCCAAGAGGGTATCGATTAGTTTATAATCCTGAAGGCCCTTCATTAAGGGATCTCTAACTATTTTCAAACACCTCGGACTTGTGCGAACTTCACTTCGTCTCCCTTTCCTATTACAGTCATGTGATCCGATTCAAACTTCGCGCCTTCGAAGCCCACACCACATGCCGTTAGACGGGAGTCGCAACACTTCCCTCCTTATACAAAAGGTGTTTTCCAATGGAAACAGCTTTTCCAAAGATACGTTTATCAAATTTGATTTTAATTCCTAGTTTAAGCTATAAATAAACTTCTTATAGTGAAGCTTTCCTGCACCTCCTCTCCTCGCCACCCCCACGGTATCCGAGCTACTCGGTCCACCCGGGTTCCCGCGAAGAATGCGATTCGAGAGACGTTACAGAATGTTCACTGTGTTACAATTTGCTACAATTTTGTCTCCAAAACACGACGTCTCCAGATTTATTCTGGGTAATACATGAAATTTTAATGATAAACTAACGTGGCATCGAGTTCACAAACAAATGGAATAAAGTGATCTTAACTTATACCAAGGTGGTGTAACACACTAAAACAATAAAGAAATACAACAACGGTACTATGATAAAGGTGAGTATCTTTAAGGAATCTAATCTTACACATGTTAATTTTAATTTCTTCACATGAACTATTTTGATTTTATTAACTCTTATGCCTATTTCTGCATTCAAATTATCAAAAACATTTTAACAATTTTGTTAAGTGCTGACCAGCTAGAATCGAGTTTAGATGTTTTGGTTCTCTGAACAAATATACATCATCTCTTACACAAAATTTATAAGATCTGTCCCTTCTACCATAATACAATTTGCATTTCTACTTTGCCTTTTTCAGATTTGTCGCTGCCACAGCCTGGGTTGCGTTTATCTTTAAAAATAAGTCATCCAAATGATCAACAAACGTTCATAGAATTTGTTTAACAACTTCCGAAGAATATAGCCTTTACGCCAAGTACAAAGTCACGTGGAAGAATTTACAAATACCTAATGACCATCGATGGTGAATTCATAAAAATTCTTTATGGAAGAATTGGAGCTTAGATGTGAGTTGAACTATAACTTCATTGGCATGAGCCGTAATTGCATATTCTAAGATATTTAGTTCCTGTTTTAGAAGACATTCCACAAAATCCCAACTAACATGCTCGATATTATTATATTCAGAGATGCTGACTACTTGGACATCCAAGGTATGTATAAGGTGTTTGGAGGAAATTACCGAAGATTTAAGATGGTCCTGGCTTACTGATTCTGCTGGACGTGACTTTACAAAAGATGAAGGTAAGAAATTTTATGTTGACAAAAACCATTGTTCCTATAACATTGATGTTATATTATTCAATCTGTTTCGAGTGAAAATTCGTTATAAATTAACAAATCTTTAGTGGCTTGACATGACTTCATACTTGAGGGAGAGGAGGAAAAAGAAAACGAATAAAATTATCCTTGCACATATGGAGGTAATCCCTAGAGTAAATAATATTAAGGAGAAAAGGGTGATGGGTGATTGGCGTTAATGAGGTTGTCTTTGTCATTAAGACTCTATTACTATTTTGTTCAATTAGGTCACCATTTCCTGAGGCCACATCAACGGAGGATCGTGTCCCATCATGTGCGCACTTGGTCTCAAATAAAGTCCGGCATACTTCAGCCTCTAAATTTGGCTCGTCAGCCCCTAACCAGACACAAGTCGCGGGTAGCAGGTCGTGAACCTGGACGGGGTGCTTTTTGTCAAAGCCTATCCGATGTTCCAGGTCAGACGATTCTGAGCCCTGAGGTACGTGGGCAGCTCCTAACGGGTTCTGTGGCAGGGAGCCCTCAAAGTCGGCCTTTCTTATGTCGAACAGACAACCGGGTCGGAGCACCTCACGACCTCCCGAGAGCGATCCTCCAAACATTACATTCTTAATCTCTTTCTAGGTATTTCTACCACAAAGAAAAATGAAATTTTCCTGGCATAAAGTAAGCGTCACCGTCATTTGAACTGTCATTCAAAAAGCTCAATCTAAATGAAGACCTCAGGTGGACCGTTAATATTTGCTTCATGGGCAAGGAAGATGGTAACTATTACCTTCCATTATTTTCCATATTCTATTACAGTCTGTATTCTCTACTTTTCAGAATCTGCAAGTGGCAAATCGTTGGCGCCTACGACAACCCTTTGCAGACGCTTAGAAGAAGAGATGTCTGTACAGTCCGTCTTAGTACAGTTAGATATGCGATTTATGGTTTTTAAGTCTGCTGAAAATACTTCACATCTGTGAGGAAAGATTTTGAAGATGAAGGGGCCTTGAATAATTAACCAATTCCAACACTGACTCTATCTTTCTGACAATGGTGATAGCCGTTTCGGGATCAGGTAAATCTTTGCTGTCTTTCCATCTATTCAAATAGAATCGCGCGGTTTCATTCCAAAGGCCTTTAATAAAACTGATTGTTGCCGAGTTCCTTCATAAATCGTTAACACCAACTACTTATTCTGAATTATAAGCGTCCCTGGCGGTCTCTAACACACTATTTAACATTTCATTGACTCGCGCTCCGAAAACCTCTACCGTTTCATTTTTACCCTAGTGTAAATTCATTAATTCAGCATTCAAACTATGGACATTAAAGGACTGTGCGAAAATCCCTTTTTTCAGGCTTTACCTTGACGTTAATTAAGTTGCATTGTTTAATAAATTCGATTAACGAGTCGGACTCTCCATCAAATCTTGGAACTGAATCCCTCACCAATTTTAACGAGAGATAAGATTTAGGAATAAAATTTACTAATTCCGACGATTTTAGTGCAGGAACTACACTTGAGCATGGCGACCCACTACTTAGTTCGGGCAAATTAATGACAGTTGTACTCAGTAGTGTCGGCAAAAGATTTAGCTCGCGTAATTGTGACTCATCCCCGGGAATTCCTAAATTGGCAGCAACAACCGTGGCTGGGCAGGGCAAAGGATCCTCTGACTCGGGCGGATGAACAATAGGGTTACTGATTTGTGTCGGCAAAATACATAATGTTCGAGATCATGAGAACGTAATAGGGCGCTCTATTTGAATCGTTTCAGCAAATATACATCCTCAACTTCGAAAACCCCGTAAGCAACATGATCGCGGTCGTCGTCCCTTACGTTTTAATGAATTCTTATTTCTACGCAATATTTCGTAGTGTAGATACGAAACTCTATCTTATCAACTAATAACTAACACAACGCAACGATAAATTACAGCATCCTAATTTAACAATTGAATCAGAAATTGGGCATTTTGATTAAACTTCAATCTCTCACGCAATTGCAGATGAGTGTTCTATGTCGCCCCGCTGTCCTGGTTGATCTCAGCGAAGGTTCTCTGGTTGAGTGCATGTGGCTTCAGGTAAAACTGGTACGGTCGTCCGAAGTCACTTCCCTCTGGCATTCACCCATGTTCCGGGGGAAACCGTCCAAAACCCAGGAAAGAGGGACTGCACGAATTGGCCGATGGTTGTCTTCGAATCCTACGTCCACAAGCCGGCGAATTTGAAGTATCCCACCGCTGTCACCAATTTGTTGCGTGGCCAGAGCAGTCTTCTGGATTTCTCCTGGGGAATTTGGCTGGGATCGTCGCCCGTGGAACGCTAATGCGTTCAGCTCCTTGGACGCGGATAATTTAAGTGGTAGGTAAAATGAAACTAAGAACAAGAACTGAATAAATGATTGGAAACACAAAAGGTTGTATATTTAATGAGGAAAATAAACGATTTAAGCACAATATAAATTCTGAGAACTGTTATTATACGTCTGATCTGTTAGGCTCTTTAGGATCAAGTGACGCTTTCCTGGGTCCTTTGCGTTTTTCTTTTTGTTAATAACAAGATGTCTTAGTTACTAAGAGCCAATCGCAAATTTACTAATTAATTAGCTTAATTCCTATTCGTCGATCCGGTTCCTTCCGGTCTTCGACTTTTATAAAACCAAGCGTTTAACTACATTGCGCTGGAATTACACACCTAGGAGAAGGGAGAGACGAGAAGTTCATTTATTCAAACATTCGTTTCCAAGAGGGTATCGATTAGTTTATAATCCTGAAGGCCCTTCATTAAGGGATCTCTAACTATTTTCAAACACCTCGGACTTGTGCGAACTTCACTTCGTCTCCCTTTCCTATTACAGTCATGTGATCCGATTCAAACTTCGCGCCTTCGAAGCCCACACCACATGCCGTTAGACGGGAGTCGCAACAATAGCGAATTTGGGAGACCCGCACTGGCCGCACTGAGTGCGAGTTTTCTCGCTTCCAATTGGCTAAAAGTTGCACTCAGTGCGGCCACTGCGGGTCTCCCGAATTCGCTATAAGACTTAAGATCGTCTTAAGCATTCGGCATCCTTTATTAGTCTACGAGGTTAGTAGAGGATACCGCATTTGTTTAAAAATACGTAGCGACTATGAATACCGGACTTTAACGTAAGATTCTGTTGGCGAAATCAATACCCTCTACAGGTTTGTGCTAAATACTAGATCATTCAGAGCGGGAAAATTCAAACCTTGAGTTATGGTATCTTACTAATATAATATATGCGAAAGTGTGTTTGGATGTTTGGTACTCAATTACGTCGCAACTACGTAACGGATCTTTCTGAAATTTTGTATACGCGTAGTCTAGGACCAGGAATAACATAAAGGATATTTTTTATCCCGATTTTTTTAACCGATCTGGACCAAATTTTATATAATTACTCTTTAGAACACTGCGGAAAATATCGAATACCATGAATCTGGACATCCCTTCCCCCTTATTTCACCTCCTTGACACTGTGTGACAATCAATGTTCTAGGCCGGTATTCATAGTCGCTACTTATTCTTAAGCAAATTCTTAAACATGCGGTATCCTCTACTAATCTAGTAGCTAGTAAAGGATGCCGAATGCTTAAGCATTTGCTTAAGAATAAGTAGCGACTATGAATACCGGCCTTATGAACGCGTCGAGTGAAGCTCCCCGCGGGGAGGGACGGTATACTCTCAGCCAGCTTCTACCGGTCAAATAGCGTTGTCATCTGTCCTCTTGTCTCAAACTTTTCGTGGAAATCCTTGTTTTACATCCTTTTACAATGCAAACTGGCATTCTTACGGTTGGATTCATAAATAATTACACAAGATCCGACGCCGCAAACAACTATTGTATACGTCTATACCAAATGACGCCAAATCCATGCCAAACTTGAAGCCACGCTAGTACTAATAAGCAAACTCGCCTACAGAGTGCACCAAAATTTGACCAGTTGTGGCGACCATGCAGCGACTTTCACGCCTCTACAGGCGAAGCCATGAAGCAACTCCCGGATTCCCCACGGTTGTGGCACTTCAACATTCCACCTAATCTAAGGTTAACGAGTGCGAGGAGCGCGCGGACTCCCGAACAATTTACGTCGTGCTTTATACAAAATATATATAATCGTTACGTTCTCTGAAGTCATATTTATTCACACCTGTATCCATCTGTTGTCACAATCCGTGAGTCTACATCGAGTAGGTCACACAGTCCAAGGTGGCTGACACAGGATTCCCCTTCCGTCTTTCGATTCAATCCCCCACAACAATGCACTGTCCATCAGGTCTTGCATCCCTGATCAGAGCCGCAGTTACTATAAGGTACACTAAGTGCTAGCTGGGGCCGCACTCTCTATGGGGCTACGATTAAAAACCTTGTTTCTCGCAAACAATAATATAAAAAATAGGCTAGTTGCACAATAAAATACTTCTTTGTAAATATTAAATTCATAATATAAAAACTAGAGGCAGCTGAAAAATTTGTGAAGCCTCATAATGATTTTGCACCTAGGGCCTCCAAAAGTATAAATGCGGCCCTGTCCTTGATGATTTTTATATCTACATAGCATTCCACCTAAGAGTAGACCTACGCGTCTACCGATTTGCGACCGATAGGTATGCGCAACTCCAACGGATCTGACACACGCTATTGTTCGTAGAGCTTTCCCTGCCGGTTTCCTACCAATCAACAGTATATTCCTGCGCGGAACTAGTCTACTCCTAAGTGGAATGTAGTATACCCACACCAAGCGACAATGAATCTCAGACAGGCTCGCACTCACGCAGGGAAAGAGGCAGGAGGTGTAGCATTCCAATTTATGATAAGATATTCTGTGACGCGGACCAGATCGCCAGACGTATGTTCTAGTGATGGGCGTGATACCAGTCTTTCTCACGAGTTTCAACCAGTTGGATACTAGTGATGGGCGTGATACCAGTCTTTCTCATGAGTTTCCAGCAATTCGATACCCAAAGTACTTGTTTGGAAGGTTCGATACGTATCGAAATTTTAAGTACTTGGTATCGACATTTGATACGAGTAGGGATAAAATGAGTATTGAGTGGTATTAGTATCACGGCAACAGTAAAGTACACATCGATACTATTCTAACCGGAATCAAGCATGCATATGTATCGAAACAGTAATCAGTACTGTGGGCAGGGCCGGATTTAAGGGGGTGGGGGAGCAGGCAGGGCGATCGCCCGGAGCGCCAAATCTGTAGGGGCGTCGTTGTATGCGTTTATTCATTTATATCCGTTCTCGTAAAATTGATTTTCGTGCCTTTGGAGGGGCGCCATGATAATCTTGCTCGGTGTGCCAAGTATGCTAAAGCCGGCCCTGACTGTGGGTATCGAAAAGAATCAATTCCCAAATTATACCTACAAAAGTCTCGATCCTTTAAACTCGACTGAGTTCGGGTCCGACGTTGAGCATACAAAGTCTCGCGATAAGGGGTCCCTGAATAGTTTGACAAGGAAAGAGAATAAATATAACGAGAGTAAGTGAAATAGACGTATGCTCATCGTCGGACCCGAACTCAGTCAAGTTTCAAGGATCAAGACTTTTGTAGGTATTATTTGGGAAACGATTCTTTCCAAGTACCTATTACTGTTTCGATACCCATGCATGCTTGATTTTGGTTCGAATAGTATCGATACCAAGTCCAGCCAGGATGTACATACACTGCGTCCCACATTAGAGCATACTGGCCGCGCAGGGAAACTCTGTTGATTGGTAGTAAACCGGCAGGGAAGGTGCTACGACTAATCGTGAAAGTGCTACGACCAATCGCGTGTGCCAAAACAGTAGGGGCGTCGGTATGCTCTTATATGGAACGCAGTTTAGATACAGTGGGGGATTTAACAGGGCGACTGATGAGCAGTAGTCGCCTGGGCTCCTGCCCAGAACTCCCAGAAGGCCTTCTCAGGGCCTCATTTCCAAAAAAATTATGATTAGGTATTGGGAAACCAAGAATTTCGATACGCCAACTAGTGACAGAAAATCAAACTACTGTGAGTAGGCCGAAATACGTCGAAGTCCATACGATTATCAGTGTTTATATAGGCATTTTGTGAAAAACAAGTGTTTTTTAACTTTTTGGAACACTAAATTTTTACTTCTTCGATTAATAAATACTTATTCGGAATGTTTGATGGAATCCGGGCCTACTTGCAATAGTTTGCCAACTTACCACCGCAGCGCTGAAATCTAAGCCACGCCTCCAGTTGGTTTCCCAATAGGTATCCAAACCTTTTCTTTCTGTACTACTACACTTAGCCCCTGTTTAGCCTTTTTTCTTAATCTGCCACTGTGTAGATACTTACAAAGGATCAAACTTTTTGAGTAGATATCATTATGGGTATCGATACCTTCTGATACCTACGTATTCATACGTGCTTGTGATACTATGATACTTCCCCGCTAGGTATCGATACTGCCTGAGCGGTATCACGCCCATTAGTAGCATGTGCGCGTTCTGGCAGTAGTCCACTCGTTTCAATTTCTGACTTCTGTTGCGAATAGAATATTATGAGCAATATTCACAAACTATGAATGTATAGTGCTACAGAATTCTTTTTCAGCATGCATTCGTTTTCTTATCGCAACGATAAAAATCCACATCCAGCTGGCACGTAATTATATTGTTAATATTAATGGCCATTACTATTACTACTATGATTTATGTATTGAATACCAGTTTAAAATGAAGGAGACGATATTTTTATGCCAACAACGTTTATTTATTACGCAAACATTTCCTTTCCTTAAATTTTTTTCTCCAAAACACAACACACTACATTTTACAAACAGTCAAACTCTATCCCAATTCATTTTGATCCTCGCTCTAGCCCGTAGCTATAATATGAATAATCATTAATATTGTTGTGTAATTATATGATATTCTCTTCATTTATAAACTATTTCCATACTTACACACACTGTTAGATGCTCTGCAAGGATTTATTGGCATTGATAGAATACATTGGAATAAAATACGTATAAAATTTCCGTTAAACGCTACACTCTTGCTGGCATCCACAAGGAAAGGAGAAAGGAAAGAGGATTCGGAGGAAATAAACGATTCTTACGTTTCATATTAATTTTTACCACGTAAAAAACATTCTCGTTCCTTTTTAAGATCCATCGACGTAAAATATCGTAGTACAATCTCTGTAATTATAGTCTCACTACTGCTGGTAGGTTCAAAAGAATATAAATAGGATATGCCGCGTACGGAGCTAACTTACTTACGTTTCCATGTTTTTAGGAGAAAAACAGACGATATTCATAAACGTTACAATCGGTTGCTTCGCTATAGGCGGACTTAACTATACGATGCGACTATTCTTGGAGAACGTATATTATATTTATATATATATATATCTCTATAGATAGACGCTCTGTAACCCGCAATTGTTTATACAGAATGTTTTCGTTACGTAAGCCATCGAAACTGAATCCGAAAGAGATTCACTGAGGAGGGAAAAGTGCTTATATCGACTGGATAATACATTAATTTTATCATTCCTATCATTAATGACGAATCAAGTATACGATATGCGTACAATCTTTTTGATGTTACAATGGATTGTAGTAATTCGTAGGCAGTGGCGGATTTAACAGGGCGGCAAATGAGCAGTTGCCGCCTGGGCCCCTGCCCGGAAGCCCCCCCCCCCCCCAGGGGTGCAGATCGAAAAAAAATTATGATTAGGTATAGGTATCTAAACACTAAATTTTTTTCGTACTACTTCACTTGGCCCGTTTTTAGTAAACTACCTCCTCTTCATTTTCCCGAAAAGTGGCCCCTCAGAACGTTTGCCACCTGGGCCTTTTTTCTTAAATTCGCCACTCTTCGTAGGTGATGCAATTTAGGAAATAGGAATGTCAAATTTTCTTGGAAAAATTGGGAGCATTCTTTCGGATTCGATTCCGAGGGCGATCTTGTTAGGTATCTCGATATTGCTTTAAGCAGTTAGGGTGTCTACTTGGTTCTTCGGTATTTCGTTGTCGAAGTCTTCGACGGTCTCGACGCTTCTTGACGGTGTGCTGCGTTCCTCTCCATTGCCGGTGGTGTCTGTTGCTGTGCGAGGAGTTGGGTTGTTTGTTGCTGTGCCAGAAGTGGGGGTACGCGTGGGCAAGGTAGTCACCTCAGCGTCCGCCTCGCTTTCAGTCAACAGAATCGTCTCGTTCTGGGGTTTCACATCGATAATGCGGATGCGGATCTGCGTTCCGAATACGTCGTCACCGTCCGTGTAGGTCGTCTCGTTTATGGTCACTACGTGCCCATCGACAATCTGCGGAGAAAAGCATTTGTTATTTCGTTAATGGCGACTCATGCTTCCTCTCTGTGGAACAGATATCGAATAACGATGATGCGACACAGTTCGAGCAAAATCAACTGATTCATAGGCTATTTAAGAAGACCTTGCTACGCGATTGTTTCGCGTTTTCCTTTCACACCCATCTCACATTAAATTTATTCAAATATGTATCTATTGAGAGAAATAAAAACACTTCGTGCTTCGATGACGCACTTATTATTTCACATCATTATTAGTGACATTAACATTTGGAGTAGCGCAAAGTTTGGCGAAATACCGTTTCAAATCGATCGAATGTTTTGAGGGGTCGCTTCAGCCAGGAAAGTTTTGTGCTACACGTTCGGCACTTTGAATATATGCCGACATTAATCACAATACAAATTTTTATTTTCTGTTACATCTTCACGAGAGTACTGCAACTGGGTGGGCGAGGTTTTTCCAATGAAAATGGGAGCAAATGCAACTTTGTTTTGTAAACCAATTGTACACTACGCATAATTAAAAATAGTTCAAATACGGTCGGGATTGGACTCATTTCCATCAGGAAAATTTCGCCGATCTATTAGCGATACATTTACGAAGATCTGACAGAAAATATAGAAATTTAAATGTACAAAGTGAGCTTCGAATTCAGATTGTTTTCGAGCAAATCGAACATTACTTTCGGTGCCTTCCAGAAAATATCGATGTGAAAGCACGCCAAGTGGAAATCTCTTTGAAAGTTGTTCAGAAGTTTATACATACATCTGCGAGGGTTTATTTATTCTTAGCATATCAATGTTTTAAACGGGTCATTTTTCGAAACAGAAACATCTCCAATAATAAAAGACAAAATAATTCTGTTTTTATACAGTAACTGCTACGTGTTATCTAATACTACTATATTTAATCCACTTGATTGAGCGTAAATCCGCCTAACGAATTTACATGTCCGTCACGTCAGTATGACTTAACTACCTATTGCTTTATATCTTCGTTGGTATGTTTTGTATTTTTAAACACCGATGTTGGCATCAAAGAAGAAAATACAGTGGTGCACCACTTTTTCAATCCACGTTACTTCTAGTACTTTTTAACATCAACTCAAAACTGTAGTATGTGTTCAATATACCTACATATTCTGATAGAGAATTATAAGCTGTATAAAACACAGTGTGGGCACAATGGGTCGTTTGTGTCCGGGAAAATTGCTTCTTTTCTTAAACTTCCTCCCGATTTTTTATTTTTCATAATTAATTCCTTAAATATTTGACTCGGAAAACGATTGTATATTAATGTAGACACGGGAATGAGTATTGCATAATTTTTTCAAAATTTTTAAAACTAAAAACAGTAAAAAAACAGCCATGGACATAAACGAGTTCCCATTCCCAGGGAAGATGCGAAAATAAGTTTGCCCACGGCGGGTTTAAGTTGAATCTATTTAACTAACAAACGAAAGCCCTATATAACATTGAACAAGAAAACACACTTTTAAAGCCGGCAAAAAGGTACCACTTTTGAAAAGTAATAAAAAATCTAATATTTTGTGGGGGGACATTTTGTTTTTAGGACAGCCTAAAAAGTAACCAAAAGTGGTAACTCCTTTGCTGGCCCCAAAAATGTGTTGTCCTTTTTAATTCCATGTACCTAAAACTGTTGTTTGTTTGTTAAATAAATTAAACTTTAACTGGGTTTTATAAAGCTTTCAGTTCTCTATCAGAATATTTCTATTCAACACATACCACAGTTGATGCTAAATAAGAATAAAAAAAATAAAACAAATTGAAAATGTGGTAACTTGTTTCTCCGCTACTGCAAATCATATTTGTATGAATCATCCATTTTTTTATTGAGTTAAAAATGAAAAATATTGGTGTTATAGTTGCAGAGAAGACCACACCTCCTTGGCGAATTGAAGAAACATGAATGAAAAATACCAATGTATATCCATTTTGTAATTTCATAAAACTTTTTAAATTTTTTCTTTTAGTTTGAAATTGATTTTTAACTTCTGCTTGTAGACTTTATTCTCAATACATACTTGTATCTTTGACAATATTCAAACATAATTTCTAAAAGAATAAAGAATTAACAATCTATTAAAGTTTGTTGTCTTATTTGTGCCACAGTAATCATACGTTTACCTTTGAAATTTTTCCCAAAAACAATCTTTTTTCCATATTCTCGATTCACTTTTACTATCAATAAATATAAATGATTGCAACTACCTCAGTATCACAATTAATCACTGTCTTAATCTTTAAACTTTTTTAGATTAATATGAAAATGTCATATCATATATTATTGTATTATAACATTATTTTAGTTTGTATCATAAAATGCTCAAAACGATACACAAGAGAATGTTCTGTTCCCTTTATTTAACATTAACATAAAAAAGCAAGTGCATTCGATTCGACCAAAATCAAAGTTCGACACTGAAATCGATTGTTTATAAAAACACCTAGTAAAATACCTCTGCTATTAGAGCTCCGGCGCTTTAAAAAGCTTACACCAATTTAGAAAATTTCGCTGCAAAATGTTTCTCTCGTCAAAAACCAATTTCAATAAACTAAAATATTCCATACACCGTAGAAAGGATCTCGAAAAGGAACTGGCAAGCAGACCTTACTGTAATCGTTGGCAACAGTAACAGCAATATCTGTTCTTTATCGTCTGGGTCGTCAAACAGTCGTCAAACAGTCGTCAACAACGGGAATCGGCGCAACGTGTAATTTAGCTCCCAGCGATAGGGAGAAGATGCACGCGAGAAATAGATGACGTTTCAAGTCGGGGACGTCGACAATGGGGGTAGACGCGATGTTCGAGTACAAAGGATTAACTAAAGGGAAGAAATTCGCCAGCGAGGCGAACTGATTAGCCATGCGGGAGCGTAGTTAAACGAGGTAGACGGAAATTATTGTAATATTCATGGGAGGCGCGTGCGAGAGTCACTCACCTTGGTGGTGGAGGTGGTGTTCGCTCCGTCAGGAATCTTGCCCCAGGGCACGACACCTTCCTCAGGAATACCTGACACAATGCCAATCATCTGCTCCCTCAACCTTTTCATCATGGCTGAAAAGAGGTCGGAGATTAGAAACGAGGAGTTGTGGAGTGAGCGACGTAAACACACACCACCTGTCGCTACGTGTGCTCTCTTTCTCGGCTGAGCAAGAAAGTACGACTCGATGAGGGAGGAACGAGTAGGTACGGTACTCTGGGAATGGGACCGACGGTATGTATTTGGAAGTGGTATCGAAACTTGGATGTGAAACATGTTCGAGTCGTATACCCAGCAGGTTGAGAAGCTTAAAGCAGCGATATCGTTTGCTCCTAACAAGTGAAAATCACAGGGGAAAAATAAAATCGTTTAAAAATATGACAAACCCATTTTTGTTGGTGTGCTGATTTTGATGCCATCTGGTAGCTAAAAGGGAGTACTTTAATATTACATTGTTGAAAAGAGGAAGAACCTTTCTGGTCCATAGGTACTATAAGCCTTTTAACCCATCGTCGTCATACCTTCTTGTAATCACAAATTGGTCACATGGGGTTCACTGCACTCTAGCGTCATTTTTTAGTTAACATTTACGTATTTTTGCATCTTTTAACTTTTGAGTGATAATTGTACCTTCGTAATACTCATACCACCATGGTGTAAGAGTATTTTTCTAGAAATGTACAAAAGTTAGAAGAAAGCAATTTTTTGGTTAAAATTCATTAAATTTTTAAATTTTAATATTAAGGATAAAAAATTTACAGAAATATTTGCAAAGAAGACAAAGTTGCCTGGGGTGCGATACACCCTGTGTTTTAAAGTACAGGAAAATAACACAAGTCCAAGTGAAACAGGGAATAATTTAATACGCCCACCAAAAACTTAATATTATATATTGAGCCGTGGAAAAGGTGCGAATCAATTTAAGAAGTTAAATGGGAATTTGGGAGTAAGCTAAGGAGTGATATGGGATTGGTTGTGAGCGTTTTAAATTTTAAAAGCGGATTCAAAAAACACCCGTTTCAGAAATACTCGACAGATATTCAAAGTCGAAGCCTCCTACGAACAAATTTTATTCCACGTACCCTATTTTTTTATCGTATAGTATCATTACCATTCCGGTGGATACCTCGTGCACAAATACATAGAAAATATAGTATAAAACTTTTTTATACGAGCTTCCGTATTTTGAGAAAATCGAATTTGAAAATTTGTTTATACACTTACATAGACTTGGTTAAGAATTGGCAGAGTATGGGAGTAAATGTCGTACATGTGCAGATGAAATAGATTCCTGTCCAAAAACGAGTCAAAACTGTAGAATAACTATAACGTGGTTTTGTTTTGGAGAAAATCAAGTTAAAGATGGAACCGATTGCCAGGCTAGTACACGCGCCGTCGTCCATTTTCAAAATCAGTTTTCCCGAACACAAAGCCTTGTTCGAAAAACAGTTATTCCACAATTTCGAACTATTTTTACACGAAGATTTGTTTCACTGGTAGGTTATGATAGCCATTGAGTTTCAGAGTTTTGAAAGCTGATTTTCTCGAAAACGAAGCCCCTGCAATCCTCTCGTGTCTAAACAGTGTCCCGTGTCAAATTTTTATAAAAATCTACCACTCATTTCATCACCAGTCATTTCATCATTTCCAAGTTTATTCTTGAGGTAACAGGATGTTTATCAGTCTGAATCATGGTTTTAAATTTGCTCGCCAGGGAGACGCGAGATTGATATCAATCGCGCGAAATGGATGGCTATTGTGCCGCGGCGTGTAACCAACTTCGAAGCGTTTCGATTGAGAGGGACAGTTTATTCGAGTCTAATCGAACCTGCACTGTTTGTTCTCGAAGGGAGCAATTCTCGGGCAAGGCAGGGAAAACGGTATCGAGGAAAGCCTGAGGCGACAGTTATGCACTGGGCCTTGAGGCGAAGAACATCAGGCATAATTCAAGAAGGAGGGTACCGCGCCTATTCAGGCCAGGTCGGATGGAACGCGGCGGACATAAAAATAGCAGGTTGTAATCATTTCTATAGCATCGTGATGGTTGGTCGACGAAAATTACGGTTAATTGCTTTATCAGCGGCAGGATAATGTCTTGATAATGTTCCTGACAATGTGATTTTCCTATGTCGCTCCATCAAGGATGTTCTAGCTTCTGTGATTATTATCATTGTAAATAACAGTCGGTGATCCGGGCTCTGCTTCGAACAGTCTTTACACTGTAGTCTCGCGTATATACGTACATACTCGCGCATGAAGACGTTCGAAAATCGAAGTAGGCCATTTGTGGTTTATGCATTACGCAGCTACTTCGCCGTGTCGCTGACCTATCGTCGTCTAAAATACTATAGCGATCAGTGTAAATACGTTGTTACTTGAGTAGAGGCAGCTCTTCAACACGCCATCTTGTACGAGAATTTAGAAGCTGTGCGGAATGGTAATTTTTAATGATTCCGACTTAAAGGGATTCAGGACTGGCTGAAGGTGGAAGGATGAAGTGATTTAACGTGAAAATTTATAACTCCCTACTACTCTGGAAACTCGTTCAACTCTCTGAAGTCTCTCTATGAAGTCTGCCCTCTCAAAACTCTCTAAACACTTCGGACGGCCAGCACCTTGCTGGACGAAAGTTCTAGTTTTCATGGTTCGTTGTAAGTATACTGCTTTGGTATGACTGACTGACTGAAATGCATCATTATCAAACGGTTGAAATCTTTGATTGAAATGATTGATTTGAATGTAACACATTTTATATATTAATTGGATTTTAAAGTAAGAATTAGTAGAAGTAAGTTATATAAACCTTGATTAATATTCTTTTGTTTTAGGTGCATTCAATTGAAAAATCGTACACAGTTTATTTAAAAACGTATTATTATCCGTGGAAGTAACGAAGGTCGTGCAAAAAATATTCGCTCAAATTCAAAATTTAATTTAAACAAACGTAATTACACTAAGTTAATATTCTTATAATGCTCCTGCTATTTCATTATTAGCTTTAATTTATTATGCATTCAGTTAATTTTCTACGAAATTCCAACTTATTTTGTTCCATTCTTCTAGCAACATTTTTTTGAGGATTTCTTTCTAGATAGTACTAACTAAAAATATATTATGCTATATACCATGCGTTGTACGCCCGGCGACTATCCCCACTATTTCTTGGAATCCTTCAGACGAGAGTGAGAGAACCCGAGAACGAGCGAGGGGCTCTTTCGTTTCCTCTCGCTCGCTCTTGGGTTTTCTCACTCGCACCATTGACCGCGCGGTATAGTGTCCACAACGCGCTGTACGCTCGCCGCCAGCCCCGTTCAACGGGCTTATAACGAGTGCATAGTGTACATATATGACAAATACGGTGCACCCTGCAAGGCAGGCAATGAACATTTTACCGGATGCTATTTAGTTTATTCTGATGCAAAATGATCGTACATATTATAAGTTTACTTTCATGCATTATCGAGATAAGCATTCTTTACTCTGAATATCGAATCTACCATCTATTGATGAAGATGTAGGATATGTAGACTGTTTGTGATGTTCAGTCTGTTTCTACTTTTTGGCTACCCCATTCCTATTCACTGTGCGCGATGCCTCGCACGGTTCCAACTACAGAATACCTACACCGATATTGTATTCGTGCAATGTTTTTGCAATAGCGACGAGCAGAGCCGTCGCGGTTGAAGCACAGAGACTCTCATTGCTTTTCCATTGATTTCGCAATTAAGTATCTACACCTAGTGTTTTGAGGAAAACTGCTTCCTCTGCGTCATGGAAGTAAAGCAATACACTTGTTGATACGCACACGGAGACACACTCTCACGCATTCTGTTTGTAGAAGCTCAGTTTACCAGCGATGATGGATAGCCACAATTTTTTATATCTTTATTAGTAAGTATGTAGAAATCTACACGAAACGATACAGAACGGCTTCCAGTATCGATTCGCAGTAAACGTGTGGTTTGTGATATTAGATAATTACACCTCGCGTCTGTCAACAGCCAGCACACTTGATACCAAAAAATTAAACGTTGTTATGCAAAGACTAGAGGTTTCCTGCCTTACCATTGGGGGCTTTTCACACGAGACACATTTGTGACTGGTAATTTGAATGTATTCACATAGTTCTTATTTTTAAATCAGCTCTGTCATGTAAGTATATCTGAAATATTCGTGGCCCATCACAGAAGTAACTCGTGTGAAAAGGCTTTTACAGAGAAAGGGGCAGGAATTCTCTTTACCTCTTAGATAGGAATTATAAGTACCTACACTAGAAGCATATTAACAGATGATATAGGATATAGTACACTGTATATTAGGATACCATCTGATGCGGTTTTTCTCAGACAAATACGTGGAAATCTTTTGGTACCTCGAGTCTCATTTGGGTCAAGTTATGCAGAAAGCTAAGTATCAACCCTCAGTGATCTTAAATTGAGTAAATTTAGTTTGAAGATTTTAATTTTTAAAGAAAAGCAGCTTTATTTCTATTGGGTATATTTTATTATTTGTTAACGTTATAGAATGCTTTTTAATGGGATATATAATAGGTATAATTAATGGGTATAATTATTATTATTTTAAATTTCCTGCAGTTTTTCTTTTTAAGCCTAAAATGGAATTATGGCTTGGTAGTTTTAATATTTATAGAATGTAAGAGTTGTTCTATGGATTGGAATTTTTTTGGAAAATAAAGATTACAAAATTATGGAATCCATACTGTGTTTAACTAATTTTTTGTCACTTTGAGGGTTGGTAGGTTTCTGCATAAATTGGCCCATTTACACTTCACATCGTGTAAGCGTGATCTTTGCATCACGTCGTAATAAAATAAGGATTAGGTACTGGAAAATTTATATTTTTTTCCATTTCTGTGACTGTTAACTATTAAGAAATAAACGAAAAATATAGCTTCATCTCATACGTAGCACTTGCTGTTGTCAAATCGAGTTAATTCTGTTTCTAACTACTTTTGAATATATATTTTAAAATGCAGCGGGGACATTTCTGACGAAGAGATTTGGGACAGCTAACCAGAATGTGTTCAATGGAAATTTTTGTGCCGCACACGTCGCAGATAGTTGGGTCGTCTTTAGTGATAACGAAGGAGTGTGGAATTCCCGGGATAGTATCCTAGACGTTATTACTAACGTTTCAACTTTTTCCATTCTTCATTCCATAAATTGGTTGTCATCTTAATAAGATGTTTTCAGATGCCCTTATGCATTGGCGGATTTAAGGGAAAAAGTCTAGGTGGCAAACATTCTGAGGGGCTCATTTTATGGTGAAAATGAAGAGTAGTATTACAGAAAAAAAGTATAGTGTTCGGATAAAATAATATTTTTCTTCAAAAAATGGGCCCCCCCGTCGGGGCCTTCTGGGCACGAACTTAGGTGGCAACTGTTCGTTAAATCCGCCACTATCCTTATGGTATAGTGACTATTCGTTCCCGGAACAAATTGTGTCCCTGATTTTGTCCCCAGTTCTGAATTTAACGTAACCATGTCCCCCGATTTTCGGTATTAGTCCCCATTTCTGCAGTTCTTCTTTAAACTTACAAAATAATCAAAATGAATCTGAAGTCACGAGTGTGCTATCAAAATTCTACTAATTTGGCAACAGCCTAATTGAGTTTTCCAGGAGTAGAGGTGGTCCCTAAACAAAAATTATCGAAATACCGAAAACCCCAAGAAAAAATGCCTCTATTAAAACTGAAAATATGTTACCCACATGTTTTTTAAAAATTAAACCCTTTGTCACTTTTCTAGTAAAAGTGCAAGCAGGTAAAAGAAAGACATTTCCGTACACACTACATCACCTGACAGTGAGCGAACGAATTATTGCCCTGACCTAACGTTCATTGCCCAACGAGTAACACCCGTAACAAAGACAATCTTTAGGGACGAAAGAACACGCTTCCAGACCGTTCGTATCTCGACAATGTAATAATAATTTATGCGCAAATTGAGGCCATGTATGTATAGACGCGTGATAGCCGCGTCGATAAATTCCGCATATTTTATTGCGTTTACAATGCGGACACCCAGAACAAAATGGACGACTATATCGGCTGATTATTACTACGCGGAATTCCCAATGAAGATACGACGGACATATCTGCTGATCGACGACGTTCTTTTTGCATAAAAAAAATCCAGAAATTCGTGATAAATGTCGTTGGACATTTATCTTTTCGCAGATTCATGCAGATGGAAATAGAACTGGCCTGCACCGTAAATAGCATGTTTGCTCATTGCTCCCGGATGTAAAGCTACTTTATAGACGTTGACAATTTGTTATTCATAATTAAGATGCCGAATTGAATTATCTATTTATTACTTGCTGCGTTCACTGTCTACGATATTTTTAAACGAAATGTATGCAAAAGTTTCTTTTAGAATATGTATTCACTGCCGTGGATAAAAATTAGATTATTAGAACCGAAGTAGTGTATTTGTTTAATTCTTATAGTTAGTTATGCATTTTATGCAGCAAATTATTTAATACGGAAAACCCATTTTCGGTGGCTACTAAAATTATTTTAGAAGTGGGGTATTTTCGTTTTGATATCTCTTGTGATATCCCTTTGACATTTTACCATATTTAGCTAAGACTACCAGCTGGGCAAGTGTCAAAAACAATTAATCATGTTTTCGCCTTGCTACTGAGAGTAGACATAAACTTTATCCCTAAATTAATATTCATTTCCTAATAAGACAGCTGCAGCAACAATTAAATAAATTTAGAAGGGAACATTTGAGTGCCATTTAAAGCCATTTATTTTTAGACGTGCGTTTCTTAGGAGCTTTGAAAGTTACTCAAGTTTCCTCCCATAATTCTCTAACACTTTGCCCAAGTTTATTCAATAACTCGACGATGATCCATCGCGAGGTACGAGAAGCCCCACTTAACAATAAAGTATGTAAAAGAATTTCTATTTTTATCTGCAATGGTCTCGAAGAAAGTGGTTCGCGACATATCCTACAGCTCACCCTATACAATTACGCAACCTAATCCGACCTAATCTTATAAGCCGTGGCACAGTTAGCTTTAAACAAAGTTGTTAAGCGAACCAAAATAGGATTTCCTGTACGTCTTCGATCGATGAACCGTTTTTAAATGAACGTTTCTATTCAGAGGGCGTTTACAGGTACATACACACTTTAATTATCCTCGAAGATCGTTAAAACTACACTAGTGACTTCTCTATCCAAACTTTTGACACATGAATACTTTAGTACCTAAATGCTCGACTATTTCAACGCTTGGTTATCCAAAACAGACAGAACGTTCCTCTCCTTTACTTATTATACACATAGCTATTTATACTCGTCGAAATTAATTATTATCAAAGTGGTAAGACTGCTGATAAATTCTGAAGAATATGTGGTACCTAGTACTATAAATGCATTTGTCAAGAGTTTTCTAATTATTTACTATATTAGGAAGCAAGAATTTAGGCGAAGCATTCTGTATAATGAACAGCTTTTTAATAATTTTTTCTAGAATAGAATATGTCATTAAAGTACAGTTATTGAACTTCTAAAAAATATTTTTTGTTTCTATATATTCGTTCCAGGAATCGTTCAGTTTTGCGTCGATTTTGAGCGTACGGCCCGCTCCCTGCTTTCTGCCATCCTGCCGGATGAACGAATGGTCTGATATAAAAAATAAAATTGATTTACAAACTACATAAGTGTAGGTAGCGTTCGTCTGAACTACAGATATTTAATTTGAACAATAATTTTCAAAATAGCGGCGGTTCAACGCAAAGTAATGCGAATTTTACAAAATTGATATCCTTTCAACCCCTGAAACAAATAGGAGTAAATAGTCGTAGTTCAGACGAAAAAGATATGTTTTTTAACCATGTGTTCCAAGTTTGAAGGCAATTACTTTCTTCTAAATCGTGGCGGAAGTTTACGACAACATCGTTTTAAGAAGCATCGCGTTTAAAGTTTATCTGAGCCGCTTAGATAGCCTGTACTATTGTTGATTCAAACCTCTGAAACTGTTTTCATAAAAAAAGTCTTCGGGTGGAGTATTTCTAGGACTATAAGAATCAAAATAAACAAATAAAATCGATTTTTTGGGCCGTCCAAAGTAGGAAATCCCCTTAATTCTGTGGGTCGAAAATCGCTTCTTTAAAAAGTGCTCAGTCGCTCGAAATGAATCAGAGCACGCGGGAACCTTACTCGTAGCACGAACTGTACCGATTCATGAAACGTTATAAGATAATGTTTAAAAAATACTCAGCAAGGCCATACGTAAGATATCCAGAATTATTTATAGTCAATCGAACGCTGATTTCTTAAATGAGTCAGTGTAACACAAAACACGCTAAAACTCAGAAACCAGGTCAAATTGCAAATATGTTTATACAAGCTTTTTTTATTATTTTTCACTGCTGAATACATCCTTAAAGTTTGACGCACTTGTTATGTTGCACCTTGTATATAAAGGCCACAAATATTTAAGGGGTTATGCCTAGTCGCTTTCGAAAAAGAACGCGATTTTGGGGAATTTTTTGTGGAATATCCACTGTATTTTTTTTATAACTATTCGCTTACTTTAAACGTACATATATGCAGCAACTCTCAGTAATTTTGTTCTAGAAAAATATTAAAAAATGAACAAGTTACAGCCATTCTCACGGAAGCTGTGTTGTTATCGGTGAGCAAGATATTTCGGAAACCGCTGTACCGTTTGGCCTAAACTTTTGCAGACTTCTTTTATATACCAAATACTAGTAGATGAAGAAAGTATTTTTTATTTTAACAAGAAGTCTATTTTTCATTAACTTTTTGAAAAAACATTCGTTCATCTACTGAATTCAACCATATGTGCCCATAATTATGAAAGTGGTCTAGGTGATATATTTCCTGTTTCGAGATATTTAATGAATTACATTTGAATAAATTAAAAAATATTTTTACATTATGCAACATTGTAATTTAGAATTTTATTAGTCTTGATTAATGGAAACTTATTATGAATATGAAATTTTGTGTGAATTTCATCCGAAAATGTTGTTTTTAAAGTTTGAATGGACTTAGACCATTTTCAAAATTAACTGAATGTCCTTATAAATGACTTAAAGCAATAAAAAACTACGAGTTTTATTGGAAAGTATTGTCGTTTCTGTTATTGTTTGATTGTGATTTGTCGACTTATTATGTAGTTCAAAAACGCGTCAAAGAGAGCCACGTGCCATTTTAAGGTTATGTTCATATAATTTCTTTAAATTTTTGATTTAGACCACTTTCATAATTGACACCAAATGAATTCCATATAATGATGAAATTACAACCATTATCTAATGGTTCATTTTTTACGATATCGTAAAAATTACATTGAATTAATTTAGATTAAAATAATATGGTGTGAAATAACTGATAATCTCATTTTTTTTTCAATTTTGACTTAGACCACGTTCATAATTATGGACACATATATTATCAGAATGTTTTTGAATTTTTAGTATCAGATGATCAATTAATTTTCCATAACGAAATTACCGAGAGTTGCTACATATATGTACTTTGAAAATAAGCGAATAATTGTAAAAAAATATACAGTACATATTCCACAAAAAATTCCCGAAAATCGTATTTTTTTTCAAAAGCTGAATAGGCATAACTACTTAATAAAATCAATTGTTCGTATTACCTCAGTTTTGTTACTGTTCATTGAAATGTTACTTTACCTGGAATAGAAATAAAACAGAATTCTAAACATGGTGAGCGTTCTGTTATCCTGGAACCTTCCTGTTCGAGCAGTCGTGCCTCCCTATTAGTTTGGATAATGAAAGTGCCATTATAGCTTGCAGATGGGCGCAACGGCGACAATACCTTTCACGGTTACAATGATTTTATTTAAACGGTGAATTTATTCCCGCCTTAATGAGCCGTGATTCAGCGTCAGCGATATTATGGTAATTTCCTCGATAATCGATTTCATGTTACTCCACGACCCTACCTGCGACCGCGATTTCACTTTTCCGTTCCTACGGGCAGACATGGAGGCCACTAACGCTTTTATCGCGTTGCAGCAACCGGCACGTAATCGCGGAGAACCACTGGCGCGATTCGACCATTATTAACATATCGCGGGAAAAGGGAAAATAAGTGTTGAAATTCATCCGATAAGACCGTATCGCTAAACCAGCGGTGAACGATTACGCGGTAACACAGCCACGTAACGTTAAACCCAATTAAACGGTCAACTGTCGGCCCTTCATTTTCTCTTCACACCGAAACGTAACGACCGTGAAACTCAAGGAGGGTTTCTCCTTCGGAGGCTTGAAAGACAATGGGTGTTTTTTAGGAATATATGGTGACTAACCTCAGGGGCAGATTTGAAAATTTCGAGCCCCTAGGCTAACAAGATTTTACGCCCTTTCCGTGAAATATCATCGAATATTTTAATTTAAAAGAGTTGAGATAATATTAAAATTAATTCAATATGATGGCAATTCGTATGAGTTATTTCTAATTTTCTACATGAAAAAAGGGAATTGTTTTTAAAGCTGCCTCAAGCCTCTGTGTTTAAACCTTTTTCAATTTCTTTAACTCAAAATTTTCCACCTCCTGAAATTGTCCCTATATAACGTACCGGGTGGATTTTTCACAAATTATACATTCATGCCCATTGACTTTCGGACAATACTCGCCAATTTTGTAAGTTGTGTAGAATAATCAGTAGAAATACTGTAAAGCTGTTTTTCTCAGAATTACATCTTTCAAGTTTGCGAAAGTGATATTTTAAAATCTAATGAAGCTATCGATGTGAAATTTTCAGACATTGTAAAACACCTATCCCTCAATAGAACTATGGCAATATCTACAATATTGTAGATATGGAATAAAAATTGAAGCTTAATTTCCTTAAGTATGAGTGTGGTTATGGTATGGACTGGAATAAACATCAAGTATTGAAAATTCACAAAATGACGGCATTTTAAATGTGAAATCGTGTCAAAAAATTTTTCACGCGATTATGTTGCGCTGAGCGGCAGTGGATCGCGTGCCGCTGTTGGCCACCACTGTCGCCGCGGCACGTTTTGCCAAACTATTTCGCTTCTGTATTGAAAACAAAATGTGACTTAAGACTTCTGTTGATGCTTTCCGAAGGAAAAATGTCTGCTGCATCGCGTGGAGTAATCAGATTTTCTCCTAGAACCTTAGTTTTGGAAATAAATTTAATGATATCTGCAAAAACGGGGGGCATTTCGGGTGTTCTTTTCCCTTTGATCGTTGTTTAAACATATTTAAATGTTCATAATGCACTAATAACTTATATCGTTGTTTTCGGGAGGGTTCATAGAATAATTTTACGCGACAAGCAACCGAATAACAATTACTGTTTCGACACAAAGGATGTTCAAATTTGAAAATTTGCATTTTTTTTTCAAAATCGAATTTCGCAAAAACTGAAGGTGATGGCGACAAACGGCTATTGAATGTTACAAGTCCGAAAAAAGTTAAATTTTTGTCGAACTGTATGGTGTCAGACTTTTACAATGAACTCTGCTTTGAACGATTTCATCTGATATCCAGATATGTATTACGTTTACTTTTGTCACGAAATACAAGACTGCATCAAAAGTTAATTAGGTTCTGTTACAATTGCGATTAACACGCGACCATTGTGGAAATTTTTTTAGAATAATTTCCGCACTGTTCCATCGGGACCCAGTTTTTCAGAAAAAGAATCTCATCGCGACAGAAGTCAACAAGACGGAGTTATTAAAATCGTCGAAAAATCATCATATATTTCTTCCCCTCCAGTCTTTATCGCCGAATGCTTTGAATTTTGTCGCTGTTCGCGTTTCCAACGGAACTTCGAGAGCTCTGTTCGTGGCAACCACACGATCCTGCTCTTGATTTATCGCGATCGATATTTCACTTTTACATACACTGCAATTGAATATTGTTATTTCCTAATGCGTGCGCTGGGGACATTCGTTTCACTTGCATAACATTGCTCTTTTCTAGTGTGACATAAATAATCGTAAATGGAGCAGGAGAATTTTGAGCTAACAACTTCAGATCCTGTTTTCGTAACCTGAATCCGCCATGTTTAGTTGCCTGTATTCGAGTTTTCGTATTTAAATGACACATGTGAACAGGAATAAAATATTCCAGAGACGTTGAATGCTAGTAAAACAATTCGAGACGTTTAAATAAATGGTTGAAGACGTGTCTATATCTGTCAAAATCTAAATATGGATTATTTGACATTGAAGAATTTCCGTTTGAATAAAAAATTAACACTTGTTCGTGGATATCTTGGGCCTCCGAGTCAGTTTCATTTGAGATACTGAGTAAGGCAGAATTAAATAACTAAATAAATAGCGTAAAATTGGAAATAACGTGTCACTGACAATTACATGCTAAACAGCTTTTTCACATAAACAATTTGTTTAACTATGTGAATCAGTGTAAACTTGACTTGAACTTTGTTGGATTAAATAAAATTTAATATTTGCATGAGATAATAATTTACCCAAGGTTATCACACTGGGTCAAAATGACTAAAAATTTGATTTTAAGGTAAAATATCTTTGAGGCTTCATTGGAAATTATACTACTGGCGCGATGCAGTAGTAATTTCATACATCATCTACAGGGAGAAATGCTTCCCGTGTGGGTAGAATTTAATTTTTTTTATTAATGTAACATATCTCAAGAGTATAGCCTTAAATTTTTAGCTAGAAATATTAAAAATTAAAAAGTTATGATTTTTTAAGCAAAAATCTCTTTTTGGAACGCTATTCCTTTCAATATTTGTGTTAAACATGATGGTACTTTAAACGTTCATTTTCAACGATGAACATATATTCTAGATTATTCATAAATTATCTCAATGTTTCAGCTGATTGAAAATTGGCTTGGGTCGACGGTTAATATGAGTTCATTTTATCATTACTATAATTAACGAACGATCGTAATAATCAGCCGATTAAAGCAAGAGTTAGTGATTAGGTTACACTAATATATCAAAGTTAAATAATCGGGATCTGGAAAGTTTACTTGCCGCAATTCCCTGACTGCATATAGGAAATAAAATTATTCGATCGCCCAATTATTCAAATAATGTTCCGGTTTGCTTTCACATACGGTGGCCGTTGAAACAGCTTGATAATTTCACGCTGGTCGCCGCGGGGCAATTATATCAGAATTATATAAGAACGAGCGAAACATGGTCGAAAACCGGTATGGCAGGACCATGACACTAATTTCAGCTTCTGCGATGCATACGAAGCAAACAGGAACGAACAAATGTTAAACAAAAAATTTGCTGCAGTTTGCAAGTACGAATTTATGCATTTGAATCCATTCAGATTTATTGGAAGAAACCTGTAAAATTGACCTTGACCTTGAAATGTAAAAGCAAATTCTTTCATTCCTACATATTGTAGGTACTGGACAGATGCATGTTCGACCTGACGCGTGTGTACAGGGTGTTAAGGAAATCGTTGCTTGGCAATGATAGTGGGCGAATTAAAGAAAAATTCAATTTTATAGGAAAAGCAGTTTAAATTTCGCATTTGATTAATAGTTGAATACTCATCATACCTACATACCATTTTAATTTGTTTAACATGACTCCACTTTTGCATTTACTTATTCAGATTAAGGATCACAGACAACCATATCCGTTAAGATGTAATCTATGTTGAAATTAGAGATCGACTCGACATTACACACCCTTAAAATACCTGTATTTTTGTGTGGTTATGATATTACTTGAAAAAATTTAAAGGTACGAATACCGGGATTCATACAATTTATTTACAAAAACATATTGTATTGTAAAAGAAATGATAGAAAATCCCATAAATTACAATAGTATTGAAGACAACGAACGCAGACAACAAAAAATGAATACTTATACCAGTATTCGAGAAAACAGCTGCAGGGAACAAACGATAATGTTTCAGTGTTGTTGAAAAAACAAGAAACTAATGAAGTTACTAAGTCCACCATAGTACTTACCTATGGAGTCTATTTATTTAAAAAAACAAACATATTTTGAGTTATAAAAAAAAGATGTGCTATATATAGGGGAATTTAATAATAAGAATTCTCTTGCAGGTAATTTCGCCTACCCAAATTCAAATCCTTCTCAATTGAAGGGTAATTGATAGTTTTACATCTGACCCTAATTCTTATTGGCCCACTCGATATATTTACTGAAAAGACTTGAATGCTTTGTCCTGAAGAAAAAGATAAAATTCTACTGTATAAATAGAAAGACATCTAATTCAGCCGCGTATTTTGACACACCCTGTAGGCTCGAAGTGATTCGATATGTCTTCCACCCATCACTAGATGTACCGTGTACGGGAATCAATTTGAAGAACCAGTTCCATTAATCGAAACGGATGAATCTGACTACCAAATCGGTGGTCCGAAAATGGCGTTCCCAAGGCACCAAATTATTCAACCGACGACAACAGCGCCCCGATTCACGGCCTACCTTTCTTGCTCGTTCGGCGAAATTTCGCGGCCGTTCATCACCCGAAAACGTTTCTGTCGATGCTTCGTCGCCGCGCGAATAAAATCCGTGACATTTCCATGTAACGATACTGACGCCAGCGCACCGACATTACACAGTCGAATTCATTCGTCAAATATCACGGGCGTATGGGCGATCATAAGTGAACTCGATGAACGATATCGCCATCCCCTTCCCCTTAAAAATTCTACGCTTTTCCAACGCGCCTCGAATAATACTCGTCAATGAACGAGCAGGAAATTGACATAAACACGAGCTCTTCATCCCCTATTTTTCTTTAGCATCTCCTTCTCTGTTCCCCTCTTTTTTCGCCATTAATTCCAGCCTCTTGTTCTGTCGAATGGAGTGCTCGCATACAAGTGAATACTATAAATTGGGATCGATTACAAAAGGTAGTTTTTGATGGATCAAAAGATGAGAATCAGAGTAATGTAATTTGAAGGAGGTGACTCATAATACGTGTTGTGAATTTGGGAGTGATTTAATTCTTGAAAGAGAGATCTTAAGTTAATTTTAATATTATGGTATTACGTTGTTTAATAACACAATATTAATGAACGAGTAAAATAATATCTTTACTACTCTGTACTTTTGGTAAAAGTATAATAATAAATAATAAAGTAAATAAATAGTAATAAATATGTAAATAATAAATAAATAAAAGTCAGTAATACGTAAATAAATAAAAGAAAATAAATTAAATGGTTTTCTATTTGAAGGAACTGACAATGGCATCTTTGGAAGAGTATTCTACATCAAAAGACTTATATGGTTCTAAGTTACTAGCCATTTCGCTTTATTTTCAAATTGTAGCTATTTTCGTGTTCCAGAAACATTTATAACCAACACTTCACAGATCATGTAGGTACATACATGCAGCTTTGTTAACTACTTTGGGAACACTGCCACGCACTGTACAGTTCGTTCTAAAGAGCTCCGTGTTATTTAACAGCATGAACAACGATTCAGTTTAAACACACGAAGAATAATAGACGATAATTAACTGACTGTCAGACCTATATTTCCCAAGAGGAAATTAATAAGCGAATCTTAGGTTGAACTCTTGGCTAAGCAATTGACTGTGCTATCAGAAGTTCTACTTAGCATGACACGTTGCACTTGGGTTATGCATGATGTTGCTTCACCACCTTTTCGTAGCCAAACACTTCTTGAATGAGTGATTTCCTAATAAATGAGATAAGTCTTGCAAGATCTATTGCTCAACCTACTTGATCTCCAGATCTGAATCCATAGGTGGTTTATTTGCGGGGCCATCCGACGTGAATTGTTCACGGAAGACTCATCGAGAGTGTGCTTCGTCAATGTATTCAACTAGGTTGCCAAAGAATTCGAACACCTGGGACTTTCAAACGCACGCGAAGATTTATGATGAGACATTTACTAGCTTGCATTCAGGTGCAATGTGGTTAGATCAGGCACTTGATACGAAGATAAATAGATATAAGTTGCTCCCACTGGAAAATGGTTGAATTTCGAAATTTATACAAAATTTTTATTGTTTTTTTTTCGATACTGTATCCATCCCAGCGAGATGTGGAGTTGAAGGTAGGATAGAAAAGGAGGAAACGAAGATGAATTGTGGGCTTCATCTTAAGGCCGCTAGTGGACTTATTATACAGGGCGTCCCAAAATTCAGGAACTTCCCGGAACATACAATGTCCTGATGCAAAAAGGCACCAAAAAAACCTTTACCATTTGGGAACCCGAGGCTTCGTTCTTGAGATATTAACAGTCGAATATTAGCGGTCCAAGTTCTAGGCCGCGCAGTTTAAAGCCGAGTCAGCTGAGCGTGAAGCACTGCCCGCTCGCACACACACGGAAGAGGCACGTGTAGATATAGAGCCACACACACAGTAGAGTCGACCGCGCTAATTCTTTTTCACGGTTTGAACCAGCGCGGCCGACACTGCTGTGCACGTGGATCTGTATCTACCTACGCGTGTCTCCTGTGTGTGCATGCGAGCAGTCACTGCTCCACGCTCAGCTGACTCGGCTTTAAACCGCGCGGCCCAGAACTTGGACCGCTAATATTTAACTGTTAATATCTCGAGAACGGAGCCTCGGATCCCAAAACGGTAAAGGACTTTTCGATGTCGTTTTGCATCAGGATATTGCACGTTCTACGATCTTCCAGAATTTTGGGACACCCTGTATAGTAAAACTTACCTAGCAAACTCAGCTTTAGACGCGGAGATGTTAGAACACATTCTGTACAGTCCCTACTCTTTTTGATAGGTAAAGTTGCTCGAGTAACTGTGTCGAGCTAGGTATAGTTCTTTTTAAACAATTATTACGTTCTGAACATAATCTTTTAATTTTTATGACAACGTGTCTCGATAACGTATAGCATTGTGGAAACCTCCCACATCGAGCGACGATAATGTGAATTCTATTATCATTAATTTCAAATTATTGACCACCAGTCAGTTCATATAATAATTTCCATAGTGTTGGATCAGAAACATTGTGGATGCGACTGTAAGGATGATAATACAAATAGAAAACCTATGAAAGGAAGGAGAGACACATTCTATCCATATAAGATTCTTCAGAAACCATTGGTCAAGGTGAAGTGGGCGTATTTGGTCGCATAATTTAGAAACTATTAGAGCTAGAAAACGGTTCAAATGGCAAAGTTGTGTAGTTTTAGACAAAGAATCCAGCTACATGAACAACTTCTAGAAATGAATTTGTATATTTGTATGTGAGATCTACAGCAACCTGAGAGCCGCTGTATATCCAAATAGAAAATATAGATAAATTCGGCTTTTATAAGTTATATTTGAAAATTTCTCGCATTCTATGCAATTCGGAGTCCTTGAGTGCGTATAATCACAGCTACGAACGTGGAACACCTCCGGTTCGACTTGTGAGTGGAAAAACAACGGATTATCTTGCCAAATCCTTTACTCGAAATCTACAAAGGATGTTCCAGGTGCCCTCCTTCCATTTCCATACACGACTGGCATCTTACAGAGTCCTAGTACCCCTACAAACTTTTCACGTAATCCGAACTCACAAAGGTGTTGGTGAATCTTCTTAAAGAGTATATGAGAGAGAACTCTCCGATTGGAATACTGTTCCATGTAAAGACGTTGCGCAGCTGTAGCATTTCCATTGGCAAGGCCATACATAAAATGCGCATCTGTTATAGAGAATACTTTCAAACAATGTCATCATTGGACGGACATAAAATCGCTGGTTGCAGAGACGACTGACTGTTTTGCATATCGAAACATATTGGTTTTATAAAAACCTTGGACGATCCATCCAATTGGTTACAAGTTAAAATCAACATCTGCTGAATGTAAATTAGATGCACAAATTTTCTTTTGCACGTTGTCATAAAATCCTGTCGTAAACAAATCGATAAAACATCCATACAAACGTACTGTAATTGTGCGTGTTACTGTGTGTTTAACATCCTAAGCAAACAATGGTGTTCTAAAAAGAATAATGAAATATGATGAGCTCTTTGTTATGAAGCATGCACGAAAATGGACACACCTTTTATAGATATCGAGCTAAAGATCTGGCAAAATAATTTCATGCCGTATGCTCCACATAGAAACCAGTGAGTCAATTGTAATATGAGGCAGTCAGAGCAACAACGGGCTAACTCATATATTTTTTCGAAACTGAATTACTAGTAATAATGTATTCCAATAGGCTCTACTAATCATATAAAATAGGGAAAAAATTATTTTTTTCAATGTGGGTTAGTCCGTTGTTGCTCTAACTGCCTCATATACTGTAATCATTTGTAACTCAAAAACGGTTCATATTCCAACCTATCCTTTTAACACACGGTATAGTTTACTACTGGAGTCAGTGCTGGATTAACCAATAAGCAAAATAGGCAGAAAGGGAGGCACCATAAAATTTTTCTGAATTTTAAAATCTAACTTTTGTTAGAAACACTTTTTAGTCAAATTATCGGAAATAACTAAGAAATCGCGTACATTGCGTTGAAGTTATCATTCTGTATAAGGGGGCTTCTAAAGATCTTAATTAAGTCCTGACTGGAATATAATCTACCTGCAAATCTAGGCAAAAGTACAACAGATCTTTGTTCTAATACTTTTATCTTGTCATTTAACCATTCCATCAATACCCTCATTAACCCTCTTATTGTCGAGCATTTTAGCGAATATACTTTACAGTTTTTGACTTGGATCCTCCATGTCGGCTTCCTTTACTTCCTTTGATGAGCGCTGTCTACCGTATTAATCCTGACATCCTATCAAACACCCTATGCATGAAACAACACCAATTTCCTTCTTTTTCCCTCAAAAAAAGAGAATCATCCTCTCATGCAAAATATCGAATAGTTGCATAATTCTATAATCACCCGTAACAGTACAAATACAGTATATCACATCATTCGCAAACAATAAGGAACTACAACATCCGCCTCTCTTAATGTCCCCTTGGTACGATCTCAGCTGTCCAAGTCCCTCCCCGCTGTAATCAATTTCTAAAGGGAAAGAGCGATTTGATCGCAACGAGGTGCCAAGCAGCCGTCGTTAGCCGCTAGATGAACGCGAAAACCGACGACTATCTGTATCCGGTTAATTGCGTAATCTCTGCCAATTGTAAACGTGGAGGGGCAATGCGGGGTTTTACTTTCAAAGGTCGGTTCTGGTAACCGGTATCAAGGTCGCCGCGTAACAATTTCGATTCGCGCGACGATCACTTTCACCACCGAAAGGCGCTCGATGGCTGGCCATGCACCGATCGCTGCGATCGGGACAATAGGGAATGAAGGGAAAGAATCGAGGGAAATAATGGTGGCTGGGTCGAGATCGTGTGATTCGTTATACGGAGCGAGTAAAGGCGGGTTCACACATCGTTGCTCGGCATTGATAGTGGTACAACTGAACAAAAAAATTATGTTAACAAATTCTATGATCAGTATTCAATTATTAAATAGTCAAATGCAGATTTTCTCCTGTAAAATTTACATTTTTTAAGTTACGCCACTATCAATGCTAAACAGTGACAGACGTATAAATTCTGTGATAGTTAAATGTTGTCAGTAACTAATGTTGGTAACTGACGCGTGTATACGAGGGCGAACTGCTCCATTAAAAATGGGGAAACGATATTTTTAACCACCGACACTGGCGGCACTGAACTGATACGTGTGAATCCGCCTTAAAGCCGCTTTTGGTGAATAGGCAGCAATTTTCGGTAATCGCCGATTGCACGAGTCGACTGATCGTTATTCAAATCTGCGTTACATGTCCGCTGCCGGTGGTTGCAGCGGAAGGTAGGGCTTTCGGGATTAAAAGTCGTCGGGCTGGAGAGAAACGAAACTGGATCTGTTATCGAAGAGAGAAGATTTTCGCCTGGGAGGAGCTGCGGTGTAGACAGAAGAGAAATTCGAGAGGGAACCTGATGTACAGGGTAATTCTGGAAATTGGGACAAACTACTGTAGCTTTTTTCTGCGCGGCGATATGAAAAATTGATGGAGAGACAAGTTGAATGTTGCGATGTGGACTATCGTTTCATGAAATAATTTTTCGCTTGGCTGGACCGGCACAGTGTATGCTGTACTTTGTTTTAAGGAATCTCTGTACTGTAATGATTCAAGAAAATCACATTTCTTTTTATGTGTACACTCTTTTTTCATAAATCACGGAACATCTGCTGTGTCTGTACAAAACGTGACATTTTATAGGGATTAGGTAAGACATTCTTTACCACGCTTGTTACTTCATTTTGGTCTAAATATGTACTCGTTTTTTTTAATGTACTTTTATTATCGAAAATATGTGCCAAATGTGTTTTGGTGCGGATAATTTCTGAAGTCGAATTCTTTGAAATCTTTGAATATGCTAATTGTAAGACTGAAATATTTGGAAACTTTAAATCATTAGAAAACTTTTCACCTCCAACAGAGAATGCAAACGTTAAAATTCGTCTTTCGTGAATTACTATTTTAATGTCAGTATCAACAATGAAACGAAGTAATACCTAAATATAATTTGCAGGAATGGACGGGCACAGCAGCATATTCATGGACGAATTATATCTATTTCGTTTGTGCACGTTCAATTTAATTTTAGCGAGGAGCAATACATAGTGGCACTCTCATTTTATCCGCGCATACAAGATATTTAATGAATCGAGCAGACTCAGCAAATTGTTCAACAAATTGTACGGTGATTCTTATGGCATAAAAGGTTAAACAATTCATTGGACATACAATTTAAAACCCGTCGACAATATAATATATGCAATCAAACTGACAATGGAAATCATTTTATGTACCTCTCAGTGTGCCTCTTTTCAACTTCGATTCAAACGTCGCCCTAACCGAAGAGAATTCACGATAATGTACAATAGTCTCCTCTGCTTTCATTGACAATGTCATACTATCATTAATTTTATTTTTAATTTGGTCAGTGGCGTATGCTAGGATTAATGAAAACTTGAATCCTTGGATAAAAACAGTTCTTTACAGTTTTACAAAATATTAAAAGGAACTTACTTTCCAATTTTAATTTTAATCTCAAACGGAGAGGGACTTTCACTGGTGGCTCGCTGTTTGACGTTTCAATGGCAGTTATTTATTGAAACAGTCTTATTATGTATTTTTTATGCCACAGTGTAATTATCTTCTTTATGATATGTGCAAAGACAGCAAACAAGATAAAGGATATTTTATACTTGGGGTTATTTTTCATAAGAGCGTAATTTGTGTTCGCTAAATATCGCACTTTACATCACTGTCTTTGCATTTATTCTATTTTTTAATTTTAATGTGATATTGTCTAAAAATAAAGTATAAAAGTATAAAAATCGCAGATTGCAAAAATCTTGCAGTGGTTTTGCATAATTTACAAAACTTTTTACATCTCTTGTTGCTGCTTTCGTAGATATGGAATTCTTGTATTTTTTAAACATTTCTTATGTCATTTTCGTTCAAAACGGAATGGTCGATACCTTCGTCCATTGTATAAAGTACATACACGTGAAGTAAATATTGTTTTATTCAGAAAATAATTAAATACTTTTTCTCCATTTTACAGTCGACATTATACATATGTATGTATGTTATTATACAGTGTGAGCAGGGGCGAGTGGTGCAGCCGGGCATAGGGTGATTCTTTGTGCAAAAATAAATCGAAAATGAAAAATGAAATTGAATGATATGGGTCATCGTTTTTGAGAAAATCGTTTTCAAATAAAATAAAATCCTTAAATCCTCCTCCTTAAATAAAACGCACTAACAACTAAAAAATAATTCTTCTTTTTTACTACAATTTCGATGCTATATTTTCACTTTAAATAATTCACTTTAAATAAAATCGTGGCGCGGGATATTTCATAACAGAATATGAATCAATTTAATACAGCACCACGATTTTATTTAAAGTGAGAAAACACAATCAAAATTGTAGTATAAGAAAAGATTTTTTTTTAGTATTTAATGCATTCTATAAATCGTTTAACTTAAAATCTTTTTATATATATTTTTTATTTTTTACTTTTTAGTGTCTACGTTTTATTTGTGGTTATAGGCTGATTTCAAGTTGTTTGGATTCGTGGTTATGGGTTATATTGATGGATGACTGGGTAATTTTTTAAACCCCTCGGGTTTTTTTATGCTAGCGTGTTCAGCACGGAATTATACATTTTTTCTTTTCACTTTTGACTTTTTTTATATAAAGAATTGTTTTGTCATCGCACCCACGCACGTCTACAAATTTTCAAGACAATTGGACTGGTGGAAGTGGGGGAAAATTGAGTTGCCAGACTTGAACCACACACCAATCATACAGACGATCAAAGCAAATATAAATCGTTTAGTAAAAAAATCAGCAGAATTTATCAGTACTAAAACATGATCATACTGTGTATGAAATGAATTCTCATGTCCAAATAATTCGAAATTGTAGAATAACTTACTTCGACTTTTCAGACTTTTCTAGTCGAGGATATTGGTTTCAAGATAGAATCGATTTTTAGTTAAATGCATATGTATCCGATGGAGTTTCGAACTCGAAGTTCTCGAGAACCAGTTCAAGTGATTGGCTCAAAAACTGAAGCTCACACAAACAAATTTTCCGTACAATTTCGATTCACTTTTGCTGAAAGAATTACTGTCCTGACCACTCTGTATATTGACTTGAAAAATCGACTGTATATACAGGGTGATTCTTATACTGTGACCGATGGAATTATTTCGAATATTAAACAAGATACGAGAAATTCCTCGGAACGAAAAATGTTCTGCTTGGAAGAGGACATCTTATGCTCTGCACGACCAAAGTGTAGATGGAGGCACCAAAGATATTTCAAGATCAACTCAATTTTTTTAAATGGGATCTTGCATTTTTTTTCTACAGCCTAATAAAGCTTTTTAAAACGAGTTCAACGACCTATAACCTAACCATGTTACCTAAACATGTAAGCATTGCGATAGTCTAATGGTGGAGAACTATCGATGGTTCTTACGATAGTTATCGATAGTTCTCACTATCGAAAACTATAGATGGCTTATTTTCACTATCGATAATTATCAGTATTGAAAATCGTAGGTTAGCCAATTAAAAAATAACAACAGCTGAAATTCAGAATCCCAAATTTAATTTGTAATATCATTACAAATTTCGATAGTGAGAAGCATCGATAACTATCGTAAGTACCATCGATAGTTCTCCACCACTACGATAGTCCTTTCATTTAATTGTCATAAATTAGTTTCAATAAGCACAGCTGTTATATCATCATTTAATTCTTTAATCTCTTACGAATACAAGCTATTTTGTAATTAACCCCTGGCAATCGAGCTTAACATGTAAATACACGTGCCGTGAATAGATATTCACTCGTCCCGCATAAAGAGGTTGAGTAGTGTGCTTGCTCTTATCCGTGCTCAAGGGCCTTCGCCATTGTAATATTTCTCGCCGCTCCATTCGCTAACCGCCAATTCAGAAAACTCTGTAAATTCCCCACCAAATAATACAAGCTTAGACCTCAGCTCGTTCATTTTCGCGAGCCATTTTTCGAGCAGACCTAAAGCGCCGCTGCTAAAGCGTAAAAGCTTCGTCAATTTTTTATTTACAGCAGTCCTCACAAAATTCTCAGAAAAAACGAATAACAGAAGCAACGGTGTGCAATTAAACAGACGTTGCGTCCGCGTAACACGGTCACACTTTAATCCGACGATCGCCACTTTCCCTCAACATCTCCCTGGCAAATATAATCTCCCCGGGAAATAATCGCGGGAACCGGTATCCTGAATTAATCCCTTCAGCGGAGCGGGAATTCCGCTCGAAAGATGCAATTAGAACGCGCTTTTAATTCCGTCCTGTCTAATGTTACATGAAATATTTAGAGCATTGGGAAAAATTTCATTCCATCTCCGGCCGTCGGGTGCAAAGGGCGAAAAAGGAGGAAATGTACCGCGAGCCGGAGCGCGCGTGAAATGCCACCACGTACGGGCCCCTACGCGGGCACTGTTGCTGCTGTTATTCGCTTTATTCATTTTCCGTGCGGGAGCCGATAATGTTAAACGAGAGATACCCGGCGACCTTTGCCCGCTGCACCGTCGCGAGGGACCATGAAACATTCAGAGGACCCGCCCGGATTTTTGTTTTGCCCCAGCGAAACCGGTTGTGTTCCGAGAACGCGTGGCTATCGTTTAAAACAACTCCGAGCAGTCGTTGGGAATTCCACGCGACAACGTCATCAATCTTTCCCATCAGGGGCGGCTTCTCTGTGTTTCTTCTTCATTGTTTCCCCCCCATCGTCCCCAGTCTTTTTCTGCTTCTTCTTTTCGAAACTTGTCGTAACGGTATGCAGATATATTCATGAAATTGCTCCGTGGAACGTGAGCAGAAGCTCCGCGGAACTGGCCAACAAATTGCAGATGCTCGTCTCGAAGACTATAAAATCAATTTTCCGTTACAAAAGGGAGGATGAAAAAAAGAGAAGAGCAGGGGGGAAGGGGGAACGAAGGAGATCTGCCCGCAGTTTCCGCGACGCCGCAGTAATCACGACCAGCTAATTAGGGCGGTAATTTCTGCTAATTGCTTTCATTAGTGTACCGCCGAACTACTCGTCTTCTTTATCGCGGATATAATTTTATAATTACGTCGATTTAACGGCATGATGTTTAGAACTCTCTGTGCCTGCGGTCTCGATCGGTCTTTCGATCGAAATTATGAAAAACAAGATAGATTTCAAATGGCAGGTAAAATTTTACAGGCGTATGGCCGAAGTATTCGGATATCAATTTTATTCGCAGGGGGCACTGTTCGTGGGGAAGTAATTGAGAAATGTGGAATGCAGCTTTCTCGTTTACGAGAAAATCGAATTTGATAATTTGTTGTGTACACGTGCACTTGACTGACAGTAAGAGTCGACTCAATAGACCTGGGTACACATCACTGCTCCTAATCCTGGCTGTCAACAATACCATAAGTTGTAGCAATATCATGGTTTGTTTGCTATCGTTTCCATTACGGCTAACCATCTGTTTGAACTGTTAGTATTTATGAAGCTATCGTGACAATATCTCATCGGTTAACGCACCTGCAATTCGTCGTGTCACAATTTATGAACGATAACGAGACACTTTCAGCAATTCCTAATTGGGTAAAATAAATACGTTATTGAAATTTATTGCGTCACTTTGAACTATATCGAGTACATAATTTTGATTAAATACACATTGTTGCGAGTACGCGCGCACTTGACGAATCTTGAAATTCAATTTTTTCGGAGATGAAGCCCCGTAAGTAAAAATTTATTTGTATTTTTTATATATTTTTCGAGTTCTGCATGAGCCATCGTTTCCCTTTCAGTTGCACCACGAATTCCGATACACTCTGTATATACCTTTGTATAGTGAAAAATAAAAAAAAATCAAAATGAATTTTTTCAATTCAAATTGGACCAACTGGAATACAGATTGAAAATGTTTAAAGATGATTAAACCTACAAAGTAAATTAAAATGGTCATTACTGGTTATGTAAGCGATAGAATCCTTTGATACATGGAAATATTTGCGAGTTTTTCATTTTCGAAAACGTTGTTTCTGTCAACGTATTTGTACTAAATTATCGAGACTTCTTTGATCTATTACGCAAATAGCATTTAATTTATTTCAAATTAGTATTTATTAATGTAATAACGGAAAATATAAACTGTTCCTATTAACTTCTTACAAAAATATATCTCGTAAACTCTTTTAGCGTGATTTGTTGTTTCCTTTATACATATTGTCATCTCTTTTCTACCTTTTGACTTTAAATATTTCCTTCTGCTTTTCCTATTTCTCTTTTTCTTTTCTGTATAAAAATTTCTTTTTAGTAACTTCTTTGGGTTCTCTTTTTTCTTCTTCTTCCTCATACATTGCAGCTGCATTATTTTCCAAAACATATTACCAACATGTGTAATTTCTTATTAATATTAAAATAATTAATAATTATAAACTAATTTTTTCGTATTTTATTAACAAAAACTAATATTTTTTTCTCATTTGACTCCGAGGTGACTCGGTGTAAGAATGCTGCACAGCATGTAACACAACTGAATATATTAATGACAAACTATTAACAGTAACAGATAGAAGATTCACGCGTTACGGCAAGTCCAAGAGCCGATTCGGGATCAAGTGCCCGTGTCGGTAGTCCGAAAACAAAGATGGAAACGGAAAAACAGAGAAACCCATAGGGAGGGTGAGCAGAAACTGTGGGGAAAGAAACCTGGTCGCCAAATGTTCCTGACGATGACCAGGCCTGTGCGAACCCTTGAAACCAGATGGAAGAAGAAGCGGCGGGAAGTAATAAAGAGGTGTCAAGGAGTAGAAAAGTGAAAGTGAGAAATACCTTCAGAAACAGAAAGAAACTAATACCACACATCTGGCAAAATATGGCAACGGCGTAGTTTGAGAAATGTCTGTTATAAAATACGGGATAAAAAGTGTATTTGTAGAATATGTTTTTTGTCATCACATATTACAATTTCAAAGAAACAGCTTCGAAATCTTATTATTACTACGAATTTGCCCCTCTCGTTAGTGGAAACTTTACGTTTAGGTCATTTAACACACTGTTTACACGCGTACTTACACACTCAGCATGTCACGTTAAAAATTTACATAAGCATGTGATTTTCTTCAAATAACATTATTCATGCAGAATACCTAAGTATTTACGCCGAATTTGGAATAATATTATATCGTTTCGTAGTTAAAGATAGTTTAAATATGTGTGCCGGGAGTGATATTAAAACTTTTATTTTATTTCATACGCAAAACTATGTTAAAGATTTAAGACACAGGTAGCAATAGTACTGCTGCCTAATATTTCCTCTAAAAGGAATTTTTAAACCTAGCCTTGAAGTGCCATGTTGAAGTTAACCTTGAAGCATAGCTTGGATTGTTTATGTTTTTGAACATTATTTTTTCCCTCATATAGTATGTAATTATAATAAGTTATGTTACTTTTTAAGTGCTGATATTTTGTAAATCTGACTGCTAGGCAGAAACTATGATTGGTCAAAGCTAAAATTCAACAATGAAAACAATTATGAGACCTCTCGACATAGTTCGTAGGCTTCATTCAAATAATACAAATGAGTCTGATTTTTCCAAATTTTTTTCGAAGGGAAATTTTCACAACATGAATTTATTTATAATTTTCATATTGCAAAAACGATTCTTTGGTCTAAAAAAAGTTTATTCGGTACGGCTAATTTTTCCTGATTGAAATAGAAGACGCAATTTTGGAAATAAGAATTAGGTAATTTATAGAGAAAGCAGAAACATTGAATTTTGACGGACTGTATTTTTTAAACAAATTCAAACCCAGCAAAATGATGACTTAAACCCCCATTAATTTCACATACTGTACATTATATTCCAATCCCATCAGAACAGAATCACTGACACCAAGTAGGAAAGTCTAAAATCTTAAGGAAAAATCTGAATTGCATGGCAGGCTCTGTTTCAAAAGATATGATACAATGAAAAATCTTAAATTATAAACACTATTAGGTCATATTTTGCACATTAATACTTAGTGTAAATTCACTATCTACTATAAAATTGTTAGATGCTGAAATTTTTAAATAATGACAAACCACAAGTGACGTTCGCAGAACAATCGGATCCTAGAGGATTTATAATCGAAAACGAGTTTCCAGTGTGTCTCATTGGAAACACAAAGCATGTTTGCGACAAATTACCATTAACACTGCTTTGCCTTGACCCGCAGCAGAGGCCCAGTAATTTTTCAGGCGATAACGCGGCGCTACCTAAAGTGCCGAAGGATACATGTACTCTAAAACATCGCAATAAAGCATCGGAAATTCGAGAAATTTCGACGACGACGACAATCGGAACGCGTATCGCCACAGGAAACAACAATCGGTCTACCGGTGTGTACATTCTGTACAACTGGTTCATTTAATTCTGCTCCCACTAACACAAACGGAGAAGTGACCCAACTTCACGCGGCTGGCATCCGTTTCCTGAACATTTCTATAATATATCTCGTCTATTTCCAGAAGTACTTTAATTTGGGATTTTCGATCAATTATATTTACTTGGAAATCGTTTATTATAACTTAGATGTCTGTTTTCGTACAAAAAAAATATAGATGTAGGTAAATACGCTTCCACGTGAACTAGCATTAAGGCTTTAGAAAAGACTTTTAAAGTTTGAATATTTATTTTTATTAAGGGCTGCTGGTTGAAAAAAAATTATGGTAAGAAAATTGAGTTAAATATTATAGCATCTTTGAAAACATAATTCAATGTACGTCGTATAAAAAGTGAACATTATTTTGCTCAAAAGATAGTGTATAGGCAATTACTTGTAGACATCTGCAGTAGTGGTGGAGAACTATCGATGGTACTTACGATAGTTATCGATGGTTCTCACTATCAAAACCATCGATAACTATCGTAAGTACCATCGATAGTTCTCCACTACTAATCTGCAGCATTATTATTGATTGTTTTATAGCAGGATAAATAGGTGAAAGTACACCATTTGTCTCGGGTTCACTTGCCTGTTTCATTTCCTAGGCTAACATTACGCTGCTCCTAGTAGCGAAATTGTGAACAAGGATTACCGCCATTTGGAATATATAAAAATCATGCAAGTCGAAATTCAAATTTTCGGGCTTATACCACCTGAGATGCAAGCGATTATGTTACTAGGGCAGAGCTTCTGCTGTGGCTTTGTTCTATACAAGATGTCCGGTTCTCTACCAGGATGCACTGGTCTCCTTAAAGATGGTGATTAGAGAGGTAAAATGAAGAAAAAGTATGAACATTTAATGAGGTACACGTTTTCAAAGATTAGCAACCACTTACGTCGCAAACTTATGATAGATGTTCAAATGATCATCGTTTTTTTAATGCAAATATCAATGCGACTTAACAGTGAGCGTAACAGTGATTGACGAATTCGTGGGAGTGTATTTACCTAACTTGATATTTTCACTAATATTGTATGTATACTCATGGGAGTAAACTGTTTGCTTTATTCCTCCCAATATATAGAAATCTAATAGTGACGTATCTGGTCATCCAGGTGGTTATTTTGTTGGAGCATCTATCACAGTGTTTCCCAACCTTTTCTGAGTCGTGATCCTTTTTTTTAATATTGAAATAACCTGCAAACCCACCTGTGTAAGGTAAGGTAAATTTAATAACGTAAAGAAAACACATTAAAAATAGGTATTTCAGAATATAATTCTAACTGAATAATATTGAGAAAAAAAAACGGGGCGACCCCACTTCGCCACCCATAGGTTGGGAATCACTGATCTATCAGTTCAAATTACGTTACGGGTTGTCATCTCTGGTTACTTCTTTGCAGATTGATATCTCATTACTAGCAAAATACTCCCGCGTTTCGCTTCGGGCCGAAGAGATATTACATCTTTTCTACGTATTTTAAGCGCAATCAGGCCCCGAAACTCCAAAAATTGAAATAATTTCAGCCAAAACTGTACGAGCCTGCAGATGACATCGCAGAATGACAAAACTGCATATCCAACTTTAAACGTGATTACCCAGAAATTACGTTTTCCAAAACGGTGAACATAAAATCTCGAAACCCGCTCCAACAATTTTAATGAAAATTTACAGAGGCGCGGAAAACTATTCAACTCAATGTGTCACGAGCACATTTTCAATATAAATTCTTAAAAAAAAAGATAAAAAATATTTTTCCCACAAAAAAAGGATAAAATCATGTACATTAACATCAAAATTGTATTAATTTGTTCATCAAAATTTTGCTTCCGAAAAAAGATGTGGACTGTCCTACAGATTATAAAAATACATTTACTTTATGTTTTAGGTACTTCACTTGTCCGGAATCGTGTCCACCATCAATGGTGCATCGCGCAAACGCTCTCACATTTATATTTATAACTTAATTTTCTGTAAATATATTGTAATTTTTCTTTTTGTGCATTAAAGTCAACGAAACGACGATTAAAAATTAAAACAAAAAATAACTCTATATTCATTTATTACTTCAAAATTTGTTTGAAAAAGGGCCTGATTTTGAGTTGTTGAGGGTTAGCTACCCCCTTAAGGACTCCATGAAAACACATTTCACCCCGTTTCATTATCCCCTTAGCAGTTGATTTGGGCAAAATCCTGAAATTGATTTTTGGGCATTTTTACGGGTAACCTTTGTAAATAAAAACCAAGTTGATCTGTAATTGGGCCTAAGAAATATTAAGAAGCCCGTGAAAACACACTTTACTCCTTTTCACCCCCTTGGGGATGGAATTAAGGTCAGGTATACTAACTGCATACTGGCTGCACTTCGCCTTTTACGGTAGTAATAAAGACATTTAATAATAATAATAGTAATAATAATAATTTTAAAAAATCCCTTCTTATCCAGCACCTGCGTCGCAAAAGGTACAATACCCTCCGAATTTCATGTTTCTAGGGTCAGCGGTTTGGGCTCGACGATGATGAATCAGTGACACAACGATTATACATGTATAAGTATAGAAGAATCGGTTTCCGGCACCATGTTTATAGAACATTCCTTTTTTTATTTTACCTCCCTAATCACCTCCTTCAAGGAGACCAGGGCATAACCGGACACCCTGTACAATAACATATTCACGAACCACGAACTATTATACCGTAGAACTGTTCGCGAAACGGACGTCAACTGCGCGAAGTTGGGTCACTCTTCGTAGTGCCTCCGTGTTCGTGGGGCAAAATCGAATGAGCCGGTTGTACAACGAACTCGCGCGGGAGTACTACTGGAGCACGAGGGTGTACCGGAAGTTACGTTTGACAGACCGCATGTAAGCGGAATACGGACATGGTCGCGCGCGAATCCATGTAATTTTATGTTTGCGCTTGTTGAACCGTGATCGCGTTTCTGCGGCGGCCTAAGCGGCAGAAGCGTGGTCATTTCGATCGCACCAGTATTAGTGTATTCAGTTAATTCTATGTTATACCCTCGCGAATATCTGGTCCGTGCTAATTGATCCCGCGGCGACCACTGCCACTAACAATAAGCTTCGGCTTAGTATTGTTTTATGGCGCTGAGTGTTGCAGCAAGTGCGTCAAAGATGTCGATTTCGAATTAATCTGATCACGTTTCTGGTTACATTTTCAAGTGGAGTAGACAGATGCTCTGGGGTGGTCTCCACTGCTTCGGTATTTGAGAAGTTGAAGGTGAGAGATTGGAAACGGGACGCGTCGATGGCAACCACTTTGTAATATTAGGGTTGGGAGGAGAGGATTCTAACGACGTAAGAATGGCCAGTTACGTGTAGCAGAGGGATATTAAAATGTTCTGTGTGTATGTAAATAAATAAATAAATAAGTAAATGAATAATTGTAAATCTGTTACTTGCTAAAATATGAAACTATTCTTTTTGTATGATCCTTTTTACTTTTGATCTATCTCAACTATTCTTGTAGTGGCTTAAGACTTCAGGTTGATGCTACTGTCACTCTGTGACGTGAAATATTGCAAGAGGTATACACAGGATACCTGTTTCAAAGTGGCGAGTTCAGATTTTTCCGCAAGATTTTAAGTTGCTACTTGTTCAAATTCCACCGAAATGTAATAAAGATACATTCTCAAACTATCCCTTTTGATGATCATAATGTATGAATACTTCAGTGCACATTGCATTCTTTTTTCCTTAAAATTCCGGGGGAATTTTTTGCAATATTAAGTAAAGAAGCTTGGTTTCTTATAAACAAGTCATTTGCAAGTCCATGGTAATTAGGATGTTATTTTCCTGTCGTGCATTTACGTATGAAGCAGTGAGTGCAAAAATGGACTAACCCACATTGAAAAAGTATTAATATTTTCGATTTCATGAACACATTATTGCTACTAACTCAATTTCGCAAAAAATGTGGGTTGGTCTGTTTTTGTTGTCAATGAAAATTGAATGCTCTTTTTATATTATTTGAACAAAATTTCGATAGGGCTTACTATTTTTGAGAAATTCTTCGAATTCAAATCATTGATGAATTCTAAACTTTAAGGCCCGGTCAGCACTCTTTCCTGTTTCCGATTGCAATAATCTTTTTTAGGTACTATTTTTTTATGAAGTGGAACCATATTACGAGGTGAGAGCAAAAGAAATTGCAAGTTGTAAATAAGGGCCACCCTAATCTCTTTGTGGATTATAACAGTGGAAAAAAGGGTAACAGATACAAAATTTAAAATATTTCCACGAATATTTCCAAAACTACAAAACTGCTAGAAACTTAATCGTTATTGTTTTTTTTTATAATATAAAACTGTCTGCTCGTTATGAAGTAGGTACCTATATAAATTTCTAAAAAAAAATTAAATATATAATCTTCACTATTTTCAAAACACGTCCATAAAAAGTCACGGCTGGTTGAAGTACCACGAAGTAACGCTAGGAATATCAATAGACAGCTTGCTGTTTTTTCATAAGAATCGAACGATCCTCGTCTACGCGCAATATTCTAAGAGTACCTACTCCTCAGAGATATCAGTCTGTAGAGTGTAGAGTTTTTACCTTTACATCGATCTTCGAATGGATTGAATTTTTTTAGCAGTAGCCAGGTGGTGTGCATTACATTGTTTTCTACTTGTAAACCGAACAATAGTGAGGTTTGTAGGCGAAGTTAAGGGGAGGTGGCGTGGCAAATGAAGCAGTACGTGGGAGATTTTTGATTACTGCAGATTACTGATATTACTGATTATTATCAGAATTTGCGTTGCGGAACATTCTCTTATTTGAGCATCGGGGACCTCACTGTTGCTTGGTATACACGCAACAGTCAATTTTTCCACATACCTTGGACGTTCGAGTGCAAACTGTCGAAGGGGTTGCTTTTGAACCAGCTAGGCCAGCTCCAGATTGGATTCTCTTGGCTCTCATCGAAGCTCAAATCGGAGAAATCGATGACCGGTCTTAAGAGACTGTCCTGCTTGTCAGATCCCAGCACCAGAACGGTGTCCACATTCTTATTTTCATCGCTGTCATCATCGCGCAGGCCTGCAAAAAGAAATGAATTCATTGTCATGAAACCATATCATTCATAGCAATAATTGCAGAGTCTTTGTAAAAAACTTTACAAGTGCCAAAATTAAAAAAAAAAAAGAAAATTATCGGAAAATGTTCTACGCGCAAATGGTAATCGTATAGTATAAAATTTGGATGCCATTTCTCTTTGTAAATAAGTTACCAATAATGCTAAAAGTTGGTACGAATTTTCTTTGCAACTTATAGTAATAGGTGGTCACATACAGTGGTTCCTACAAATACAATTCTATTCTTCATGAATTTGAACTATATTAATGCAAAAAAATAGAAAATTTTGTGATGCATTTGGGTTTCTGTATATGTACTTAAGCATATTTAGCAATCAGAACAAATCAAATTTCGCAAATAATTTAAAGTCGGGAAAGTTATTTCTCTCTTCTGAACGATTTGATTTTTGGCACTTACAGTGTTTTCTATAATGACTCCTCGATTATAAGTATCTATTGATCTTGAGTTTGCGTAGAGGGCAAAGGGACGGAAATAAGTACACCTTATATTTCTACTAATTTATGTGACCCCTCCTTATTAATTGTAAATAATAATAGTAATTTTGCAATACTAGAGGTGTAATGCAGTATTTCACCCAAGCTTGATATTTGGATAATAATTGCGTGGGATCGTTCGCGGTAGAAGCCTAATTATTTCCCGTGGCATGTATACGGAAAATAGTCGATATACAGGGTGTCTTAGAAATAAGTTTGGCAACGCCTTGGAAGCTTATTTCAAGTACTCTGAAGGTAAAAGAGGAAATTATATATATCAGGAAACATTTCTTTACAAATTATAAACGATTTTGTAGTAATTACATCACAAAATTTCAAGTTTAATATTGCATATCTCCTTTCAAATTGGGGCTGGGACTATTCGAATAATTTAATATTGGAATATTTTACAAGTATTCGAATGCTACGAATAAACTTCGAATATTTCAGTATTCCAATGTTATTATTCGAATACTATTCGAATACTATTCGAATACTGCTGTATTCGAATAGTATGGTGTGAAGTGGGTCAAAATTAGCTTACAGGATTTCACCCTAACAAATGTACCTAAAAAACTTGATTTATACTTCACACCATACTATTCGAATACATCAGTATTCGAATACTTTAATATTCGAATACATCAGTATTCGAATACTTGGATATTCGAATTATATTCGCCAAATAATTGAACAACTGAAGTATTTGAATATTCGAATACCGAAAAATTCGACAAATAGTCCCAGCCCTATTTCAAATTAAATAATTCCTCTTGCTTCCTCGGCAGTTTGAGAAACAATTGCGCGTATACCTACAGCCAAAGCGGATATACCGTGCACTGAACACGAGAATTCTAGAAGGGCTGCTGAAAAAAAACGGAATCAACGAATGCGACCTTATAATTATTCTTGCTCGCCGTTGTGGCCCGTACGTGCGATCCTTTCAAATGCCACACGGCACTTAGTGCTTTGCAAGGAATTTGCTCAAGTGATTTATCGTCGAGTCCTTTTAGTGCCACGCCACTGAATCCGCTGCCGTGCTCGCTGTCAAACAGGAAATGCGAGATTCTGTGCTTCTCTTCTGTACGGCATGCTTGACACGCATGGACAAATTCAATCGGTAATCGATAAGCAGCAGCACGTCGGCAAGGATTAAAAAGAAAAGAGTACACCGCGTGATGTCATCATTTGCAAAGTGTCAAAGGGACGCATGTAAAGCTAAAGTCGACAGACGAGTCATACTTATCCGAATGATCGATCGAATTTTTGTCATTTCTGTAGAACCTGTAGTTGGTGTATAATACTGCTCGCTAAGTTGCTTATTTCCTCGAAAATAACAGATTTTTCGAAAATCCTGCGACGATATAATATGTGAGTTCGGATTAATACAGTTGAAAATGGTCGAAAATTATTATTGTTGTTATTCTAATTGTCAAAAGATTTCATGGGGTTCTTAGACTTCGACGTACAGGGAACGTTGAGGTTATTATTTGATTATTAAATTTAACGTGTTTGTTTGTATCGTGGCTGTGTGTTTTAATCAAACTAGTGATTATAAGTTAGTGTAATTCGAGATTAATCAGTTATGAAACGGAAAATGTTCAGTTTGTAAATGGGGGTATGAAAATCTGATGGTATCGTGTGTTGAATAGATTTAATTGTACTGCTTTTATTCAGATTTTATTATCGTGTTACGTACGAAATAAGTAATAATGAATAATAATGGAATAGGTGAAATAAGAAATGATTTGCAGGATGTATGTTATGATATCACGTTATTACTACCCTTTTATTTTTGTCTAAATAGGCTGTTAACAATAAAATGTCTGTGATAATAGACAATAAATTGTGTATTTTCAACTATTCAAAGAAGAAGACAGAAACTGATTTAAACAAAAACGTTTTATTTTAGCAGTGTAATATATTTTCTTTTTATGTCCTTAACAATATTGTTTTCGAGTGCATAATTATATTTATTAAAATATTACTGCTACAATGATATACTTTCCAACTTTATGTACGTAAGTCCGATATAAAATGTTTTAAAAAGGTATAAACATAAATTGATGTGATCCATCATATCTTTACATATATGCATTTAAACTGGAATGATTGTTTTTTTTTAATGGGATGGCGTAGATCGCCGCATACTGGAAGCTTAATTCAAATTCATGATACTTTCTGGAAATCAATACTAAATAATTCTACACCCTTCCTTGGATATTCCCACGTTTGCGCTCAATTTAAGAATCTATTTATTCATCAAGGAGGAATCTATTGATCGAGAGATTTAGGTAATAGAAATATTCTCGTTATTCTATTATTTATATTTTCGTTAATTAAGAAGGATTATCCACTCCTACATAACAAAAGTAAGATATTTTTAAAAAAATCTCTAATGCAGTATTTTTATGGAAATGTTATAAATTCTCCATTTTAAATGGTGATCGCATATACGTCAATGTTTTAAAAAAAATAACATTTTGTACTACATAACTGCAACTATGTAATGTCCTTCCAAACAAACATTTAGCTGTAACCATCGATATCGCTAAATTACAAAGCTAATGGTTTAAAACAGCCTGGAAAATAACATTACTATTTAATTCCACTAAGTAGGTGCATACATATACACATTGAAACAGGAATTATTATATGTATACCACCTTCAGTATCTTCAAAACAATAAGAGCAGAACTGACATTAACTATAAGTTTTAATATTAACTATAATATAAACTTATATTAAAATACCTTTCTGTAGAGGTGCTCCAGAATTCTGAATGATATCTCTGTTTTTTAAATGGCATGCCACCCTTTTTTTATTCTTTAATAGCGGTTTTTAAGACAGATACAACGTTTTATGAAGCAAGGCCATTCAGGGTCACATTTATGTCTATTAATGTGCTACAGTATTATAATCTTCTACCTGCTGACTTACGATAGCTGCACTTCTTATGCTAAGAAAGCTAGTAATTTAATACCTTACATACAGACATTTGTGAGTAGGTACAATAAGCCCTGCTTGAAAGATACCAGAGTAAGTAGGTATGTACAAAATTACAGCAGTGACATCGATACCAAAGGCAATCATTACGAAAGCCTTCTGTAAGCGTAAGATTCTTTTACTTGCATCTGGTCATTAATATAAAATATTTTCGTTGTAACTAACCTTCATTAACTTTGAATCACCTCATACTATAGGTCGTTACACTCGTCTTAAAAATCGGTAGCAAAGAATAAAAAATTATAGCATTCTATTAAAAACAACAAAGAAATTAGCTTCAGGTTTCCAAAGCACCACCTTCCAAAAAGAAGTTAACACCATATGTAGACTACTTCTACACTATATATTGGCCCCTGTTTACATAGTTTTAAAACATTGAAGCTGGCAACAATTACTACGTCACCCTGAACAATAAATTTTAGAAACCATTGCCCCCATCTTTCTGCGAAAACTGATTTTTTTCGGTCAAAGATAGACCTATTTTACAGGAAGTCTTCCTCATGAATGCAACTGGTATATCCAGCAGGAATCGTGTCAAGTTTCATAAATTCAAGTTTCCCATTACCATCAACGTTTCGAGAATCTAGGTTCTAGCATATCCAGTAATTAATCGTATTCCCAATAAGTAACGTGTAATTCACAAAGTCACCATTAAGACTCTGCATCCATGCGGATGAGTAAAAGACCTCAAAGGATTGATTTAAGTGCGTTTGTCTGATCGAACCGCTCGGATCCCATCAGAGGAATTGATCGCAGTCGCGCGATTAAGCAACGCGAGATCAGGGAGACAGAGGGTGAATCCCAGCCGAGGACCACCCTCTTCAGGCTTAAGCGCGAGAGGTTTTTCTCGAACGCTCCTGGCGATTATCCAATTTGTTGGTCGTCAATTCATATTGACGCACGCGAAACGCGGGAGTCAATTCGAGTCAATCTAATTCCCGCCTCTCCCGTAGCCCCTCCACGCGGAAGACGAGCACAGTCAAACAGTGGCTCGAGGAAATCCGCGCACCGTCGGCTTTCGATGATGAAAAATCGTCGAGATCGCTGCCACCGGATGAAATGTTTTGACAGACGTCGACGGCGACGAGACACCGCCTCCCTTATTGAAACCTGCCCCGCGGGGGTTTCGTTCTTGCCACGCGGGGCGAGTTTAGTCGTATCGTCCCCTACCAGTGTAGATTTACTTTTGTAATTGAAACGGGACCTCTCCGTTGTGTCATTAAATCGCAAGAAAATTAATTCCGCGCCGAGCACTCGCGGTATTTTTCTACTTACAAATTTAATAAAACAGGGACCTTTGCGGAGGGGACCTGGGGGATAATTTCCTTCGTTCCTAACCAATAAAGTGCTTGCCAAGGGCATTACTGGAATGAAAGGTCTACAAATCGTCATTATTGTATTATGCAATTGCCGGGGTGAGCACACTTGCATTTTGTAGTGGAATATTAAATTACATCACACCTAGATAATACGATTTTATGCAGATTTTTTTATACTTTGCTGAGGCATTTGTAGATTCCATTGGCATGGAAGCATTTTAAGACTTTGCTGCGACGAGGCAGCTTCATAATTTCCTGAAATTGTGTTACAGGTAGCATTGAATTTAGAAAAATATAACTTTGAGTTAACTGAAGGTGAAAATTGTTCTGAAGTTTCTGTTACACATGAGGGTGACCGAGCAAATGAACTTTGAGACTATTTCATGATTTAGTAAGCAGACTTTACTATAGTTTTTTTAATTGTGGAGATTGATGTTTTCTTATATGTTTTATGTGTTAATACATAACTTTATAACATAATAATATCTCTGAATTTGGAAAATTCACCCTGCCATAGAGAAAAGATATTTTGGCTTAGGAAGAATGTTAAATGCAGTGTTAAGATGTAGATTTTAAGTGGGTAAAGTACTTTGAACATAAGTCTAAAAATATTTTGTTAACACTGCTTTTATTACTTTTCCAAAATTAATACATTTGGAGCTGTCTTTTTCTTCCAGCAAGACCTTCATTTGTTTTGGGGGTTGGCGAACCTGGATACGTGATTTTTCAGCTTCATATTTGTCAATGAATTTTCAGTGAGTGCATACTTCAAAGCTCGAAGTAATAAGAATGTAACAATTAAACATTTGGTGGGTATTACGGGTGGATTGATTACGTTTCAGTTAAATTGCAATGTTTTTTTTTGTCGTGGCATCAGAGAAATGCGAGGTCTAGCGCTGTCATGGTGAAAGGCGACTCTGTTTCATGTCAGAAGGATTATGTTTCCTTAATTGCAACCTATAATCTAGTTAATTTCAGCCGCATTTTTTTATTTTGATTATGTGATTTCACAACGGGAGTTCGTGATATAAAGAACATTCTTCTAATCCTACTACACAGACGGGAATATCTTTCTTCAGATTGGTTTGGGTGTATTCTCTTTCATACATATTCCTTTTCTAACATTTGTGCCTAGTTACTTTAATAAAAATCACGTTTGTAACAAGCTGAAATGTCTAGCGAATTTTCGAGTAATTTGCTTAAAACTGAATCGTTGCTTACTTGTACGAATCTCAAAAGCATAAATAAAATTTTTCTCATTTTCAGTATGAAAATAGTGAGGCGTAAGATATTCGTGGAATTTTTTATTTTGTCATTCAAATTTTTATGAAATTAAACCTAAACTCTCCATAGGAAGGGAGATCTTTTTAAAAACTTCGCAAAATCTTGTGTTTTAGTAATTTAGTTTTTATCAAAAGGGAAGCTAGCAGACACAGTAATTATGTATATGGGTAAAAGGGATTTGAGAGCAAAAATGTCGTTCCAAATTCTATAAACATAAGAAAAACGATTCTTGCCAAGTATTTAAACTTTCGGCAAAATCTCGTTTTGAGCAACGTAAATTATTTTCAATTAGGTAAGGGTCATTCCACGCCAACTCAGACACTTTTCGGAGTAACATTTCGGATTTTGGTACAACTCGGATATGTTGTAGTCTTTAGTGATGCATAAACATATCTCGAAGGATTTTGGAAAATTTCAAAAATTGTGGATGTTACAGCTCTTTGAAATATAGTGTTTACTTTTTTTCTAAAAATTGTAACTCTTGAACTAACAAACCGACAAAAATGACCTTTTGAGTGCTTGCAGTGGAGATATAAGAGTACCTAATAAAAATTACTTCACTGGAAAAAAACAAATTTTTAACCATTTATTTTGCAATTCTTGTAAACAAATGCAATTTTATAATTGAAGGCAACTTTTTAAAAAATTGAAAAAAATAGGAGGATATAGCCCTGTTTGTCCTCTTTATGGACATGTTTGGAACACGATGGAGACTTTAAAATTGGCCAAATGAAAATTATTTGAATGGAACGCTGCGTCAAGTCACTCCGGCTCGACTGGTCGCTCGGGCCGTGCGATACTCGCAGCGGCCAAGCCCGCTATACCTGCCACTTTTATATAGGGTTTATTGTAAGGTTTATTGCCGTTTATAGTTACTGGAAACTCACTCTCTGTCGAAGGCACTTATTGTTTGAAACATTTAAGTTGCCATTGTTCAATGGAAACCACGAGAAGGTGGTGAGTATTCTTCCATCGGGAGAGGATGGGGTGTGATGGGATTATGTTAAAGGATAAATATTTTGTCGTATCTTTGAGCGTCTTTTGGAATAAATGACCGGTTATGTAATTACTTATTTGATAATTGCTACAACTTTTGATTTGTCACTGTATGAATAGACTTTAGCTTTTAAATGAGACACTGTATCCGTTGGTATAAATGAATGAAAGTTTCGAGTTCCACAAATTGTTTTTGCAAGTCCACGTCTCTCTAGTAATAATCGTGAATGTTTTTGATATTGTTCTATTGAGATGAATTGAAAATGAATGTTTTGAATGCTGGCAGTCGCCCAATCAAACAATTTCTTTGGTGTCGTTATTTGTTCTTCTAGACTCTAGAGAGTGAGTTTCCAGTAACTATAAACGGCAATAAACCTTACAATAAACCCTATATAAAAGTGGCAGGTATAGCGGGCTTGGCCGCTGCGAGTATCGCACGGCCCGAGCGACCAGTCGAGCCGGAGTGACTTGACGCAGCGTTCCATTCAAATAATTTTCATTTGGCCAATTTTAAAGTCTCCATCGTGTTCCAAACATGTCCATAAAGAGGACAAACAGGGCTATATCCTCCTATTTTTTTCAATTTTTTAAAAAGTTGCCTTCAATTATAAAATTGCATTTGTTTACAAGAATTGCAAAATAAATGGTTAAAAATTTGTTTTTTTCCAGTGAAATAATTTTTATTAGGTACTCTTATATCTCCACTGCAAGCACTCAAAAGGTCATTTTTGTCGGTTTGTTAGTTTAAGAGTTACAATTTTTAGAAAAAAAGTAAACACTATATTTCAAAGAGCTGTAACATCCACAATTTTTGAAATTTTCCAAAATCCTTCGAGATATGTTTATGCATCACTAAAGACTACAACATATCCGAGTTGTACCAAAATCCGAAATGTTACTCCGAAAAGTGTCTGAGTTGGCGTGGAATGACCCGTAATGTAGTTATTTCGTCATTGTTGATCCCGCAAATCTTATGCTACATTGCAAAATTAATATCGTATTTTGCAAGAGGTCTCATGAAATATCACATAGTGATTTTAATAAAACCTTGCAGCTGGACTCAAGGCCAAAACATATTCGACCCATGCCAGGCCTTTCACATAAATCGTAGGCACTCAATAGTCTACAAATATATAAGTAGTTTACAGAATCTTAACACTAAAGATCCTATAGCAAAAGTTTACAAAGAAAATTGTCCGAATATTTCTTTATTTCTTTTTAGAACGATGAAAAAGTTAATTGAGATGCTAAATGATTAAATAATCCCAAAATGCTGTTCACTTTACAAATTCAAACGAACCAAGCCGACAAAATTAATGGTATGCTGAAGTCAACCTCGAACTCCGCACTTCCAGATCGTATTAGAACATTTAAAACCCTACTCATGGGGTTGATTAAATTTGATTAAAAAATAATGTCCCCGTCAAATAACAACTAATTCATTTCATAAAATGACAAATACTTATATTTAACTTTTCTCCTATTTCATAAATTGATTATTTCTCAAATAACCTTCAAAACTAATTTTAAAATAATATTATTTGAAATGATCTGAAAACGGCCAACTCTGCCCATACAGCACACTCCGTGGCAGGAAGGTTCCAGGAAAGTTCCAGGAAGGTTGCGGCCAGACAGCGGAACGTTCCGTGACCATGGCTGGAATGTTCCAGGAAGGTTCCTATGTCCGCCCGTGTGGAACATTGCCCGGCAACGTTCCGGGAATTTTCTAGCCATGGTCACGGAGCGCTCAGGCCATTCTTTGGCAATGCTCCCGGAGCGCTCAGGCCATTCTCTGGCAATGCTCACGGAGCGCTCAGGCCATTCTCTGGCAATGCTCACGGAGCGCTCAGGCCATTCTCTGGCAATGCTCACGGAACTGTTCGCAGATTTTACAACGATGTTGTTTCGGCAAAATTTGTGTGATATAACAGAAAGGAGTATATTGGCAATATTCATATATTTTTTTGTACAAGTCGATAATAGCAACAACAACAATAATAACAACAATAAAAAAAATAATAGTATCGATATGTATCGATACGGTATCAGTCCTAACTTATGAAAAATATATGTAAATAAAACTACGAGACGACAACAAGAACAATAATAAAAACAATAAAAATAATAATATATTGACTCTGGTGGAACTTCCCAAGCCCGCGTGGTGAAGCTCCAGGAGTTGTGTCACGTCACGCACATGCAACTGCATGCGACGCGACAGGTTGCAAAGCCAAAACACGTAAGAAAGCACAAGCATAAATAGTTAGAGCGTGATTATTTATTAATTGCTTTTAAATAATAAAAATGGTTAGAACGTGTGTGTTTTGTGGCGCCTTGAGTGAATTGGATGAAGGTTTAACATATCACGGATAAGTAGAACCTATGTATATACTATTTGTAGGTTAAGTCGAACTTTTTAAAAAAAATATTTTTGTTTGTTTCATATAGATTTCCGTTGGTTACAGAACATGGGTCTGGGCCAGAATTTTGTACATTCAAACAACGCCTTATTGTGTTCTAATCATTTTGAAAAACTCTGTTGAAAAACTCTGGTGAATCTTCTCAAACCCGCGTATGTGGAGTTCCAGAGTCTTCTGCCCTCTTTACTAAAAATGTACTGCATGCAGCATGTAATGAACCTGGAATAATACATGCATTTATTTTACAATTTTAAGTGCTAAAATGTGATAAATAATAAATTGACTTACTCATTGCTAACTTTACTATATGTTTGAAGGTACTGAATGATTGTTTTTGCTATTTTCCATACCAACTATATTTTTCTGCCACAGAATCCTCTATTAATTTATGTAATATCATCAACGCCATTGTCGTAGCATTGCTTCCACAGCTCCTCTTCAGTAAATGAATCTATAAAAAGTCATTAATAAATTATTTTAGTCATTAACAATGGCTTCATTGAAAACAACATTCATGTAACGCCAATGACAGGGGTGCATTGAAGCGAAGCAATGAAAAAATAACAATCACCACAACGTTAAATAATTGAACGGAAAGTGAAATGAAAGTTATACAGTGTATGCATGTTTACAAGGAAACTGTGTGAAAAATAAAAGCTTGTAGCACAGAAAGCAAAGAAATATATGTATTTTAAGTAATTAAACTATTGCAGTTGGTTAATAAACATCAAATATGTTATATTAGTTACTTTAACTAAAAAATAAGATCCTTAATTTGAATAATTCATATCTATTATCTGCGAAAGATCTGTTTTTATCCCGTCCTTGTGTAGCGTGAATGAAAACATAAGTTCGACTTAACCTACAAATAGTATATACATGGGTTCTACTTACTCGTGATATGTCAAACCTTCATCCAATTCACTCAGGTCTTTTGCGCCACAAAACACACACGTTCTAACCATTTTTATTACTTAAAAGCAATTAATAAATAATCACGCTCTATCTATTTACGCTTGTGCTTTCTTACGTCCTTTGGCTTTGCAACCTGTCACGTGACGTCACACAACGCCTGGAGTTTCACCACGTGGGCTTGGGAAGTTCCATCAGAGCCATTATTATTATTTTTATTGTTATTATTATTGTTCTTGTTGTCGTCTAGTATATAAAAAATATATGAATATTTAATTGGCAGTATTTATTGTAATTTAATTAATTCCCTTACATTTTTTATCCTATCTGTAATATCACACACATTTTGTCGAAACATCATTGCTGTAAAATTTCCGAAAAGTTACGAGACCATTGCTGTAAAATCTGCGAACAATAATTATTATTGATATATATCAATTAGGGAAAAGTCGATGCAAGAATCGATCCTGGAACCTTTGTTGTAAAATGTCCGGAAGGTTCCATGAGGCTGGCCAGAGAATGGCCGGAACGTTCCATGAGGCTGGCCAGAGAATGGCCGGAATGTTCCATGAGGCTGGCCAGAGAATGGCCGGAATGTTCCATGAGGCTGGCCAGAGAATGGCCGGAACGTTCCATGAGGCTGGCCAGAGAATGGCCTGAGCGCTCCGTGAGCATTGCCAGAGAATGCCCGGAACGTTCCATGAGGCTGGCAGGAAGGTTCCAAGTGGCAATGTTCCACCGCAACATGGCTGGAATGTTCCAGGAAGGTTCCTATGTCCGCACCGAGGGAACATTCCACGGCAACCCCCATGGAACCTTGCTGCCACCTTCAGGCCACGGAGTGTGCTGTATGGGTGGTTTGACCTAGAATGCATTTAACTAAAGTAGCAGTACAACAGCACCCCATGGTTGAATATCTCGTAAACTGTCAAGTAGCAACTACGCAAATCAGACCGCAGATAAGCAAAGTGAAGTATTTTTTCCTTTTCTATCAACCTACAAAATTAGACTGAAATCAGTACGTTACAATTCGCGTAATTCCCCGGTTACCTTTACCACCGCTTTACCGACACAAATTTTTCATGACGTGTTGCGGCATGTATCTCTATATCCGCGAGAATGCAACAGCGAATGGCGTCAACGTAGCGGTTTCAATGGCATTTCCAAAACAGAACACGTTTAGGAGCACGCCGTTGAAATAACCGAGGTGCCGCTGTGGGCACATCGTTCCCGTCTGCTCCTGGGAACGTTTAGTCAGTGAATCTCTCAGTGTACTATCTCAAATGTTACAAACATCACGCGAATGGACGTTCGATGGTACTTACTTTAACACTGCCCGCCGTCGCGTATCCCCTTTTTCCCTTCTATCGCTTTTCGTGTGCACACACGAGGGCGCGGGCGCGTGTGTCCGCTCCCTTGAGAAATTTGAGCCGGATCGATTTATCGGACGTGGTTTTTTTTTTTACTCTCCTCTCCTCTACTCTTTCTCAAGTGGCATTAGGCAGGTTTAATACGATGCCTGCAAAAAGTGAAACAGGGTGTAGGAGCTACGGGGGCCGAGTAGGTGCCGAGTGCCATTGACTGCAGAATAAAATAGACGGTGGCATTTCTACCGCGGCTCGGGGCTTGGCAAAATTCCATTTCTTTTCCATGGAGCTCCCCGCTCTGTGCAAAAACTGATATTTCCCTTCTCCCACATTTTTTTCACCCCGCCCCCTCTCCGTTGAACCCCAGACTGCATCGACGAGTTTTGGCATACCGTACTACATTTGCCGGAACGACGTGTCTGAACAATCTGAACAGCTTCGTGCTCGTGCATTCGCGCAATAGCACGGTAATACGGAATAAAAAGACGCGGCTGATGGACTGGCTGCTCAGGATTTTTGCGCTTCTAACCCGTTTCTCCGAAATTTTCACACCGGCTGTGTGACGTTGAGGTGGAAGGTGCTTTTTTTACTCCCAGGTGAAACGATTCTGGGTGGGGCTGATCGATGGGGATGGTCTTAATTTAAATGTATGTATACAGTAGTAGTCGAAAGAAAATATTAACTGCGAATAATAATATAAATAAGAAAGTTCCATTAGAAAGAACTATATCAGTTTATATCCTGAAGATTATGAAGTCGCCAGAAAAGGTAAGTAATGCTAATATAATAATTGCATTATGCTTGTTAGGGTCTAATATTAACTTAGTTATGCAAATATATAAAAAAAATCAGTTGTAACTTATCAGGTTGAACTTTCTTTACTCCAAAAGACAGTTTCAGCACGCATTGGTGACTCTCGCCATTTCAGACAGCACAGTGACGTTCATTCCCAAAATTCTTATTCCCATATGACATTAAGAGGTAATTTAAAATAACAGGCTGACGAATTTTTACACATGTATGGGGTGTTATAAAAAAGGGGGATCTATAATAATTTGTGAACCTCGCCCTTTTATCCCTTAATTCATGTGAATTTGTGATGAATAAAGACAAATTATTATTATTATTATTATTATTATTATATTCATGGGGGAGATAGTACTCATTAAGCTGGGTATCAAAGTTTTAATAAACAAGGGTTAAAAAGTGAACTCTGTCAGAGTTAAAAGCGATTATCGATGCTGGTAAGGGAAATGTCTACTTGTGTTTATCGCACGCGAATTGAAAATAAGAAACTGTCGTAACTACATTAACAATGGTGTTCCATTCACGTTAGAATTAATCATTTCTGTTGCGATATCCTTTTGTAATTTAATAAGACACAATACTGTTCTGCTTCAGTAAGTAGAAAATGCCTGTCAAGAACAGACCATGAATTATTGAAGCACTACCATTTCGTGGCAAATCGATCACATTTTGTACATAATGCAAAGGACTTTCATGAAATTGAAATATTACGTGGTCCATGGGATATTAGATAGATTTTAAGTCATTATTATTTTAAAAAATATACGCTGACAAAGTCTGAAATTTTGACCCCTTTTCCCGAAAAGAGTTCGTTCTTTTTACAATTTAATGAAGAAGGATTGTTCTTTCTAAATAAATTTTTTACCGTCTGAAAACTTGTATATGCAACATGAAAATTCTACACAAAATCCTTGTTTTGCAAATATCTTTTAAAAAATGGTAATAGAAGACTTCAAACCCCATTTATATACATCAAAATAAGAATTTAGTAATGCAACTCTGCAACTTTTATTACAACTACTTAGTGGCACATTTCGCAATTCAACTTTTCCTCAGTCACCCCCTATCTGTGTACATTTCCCTGTCCCTTCAAATGAATAGATCACTTACTTTTATGATGTTATAGAAATAAATAACTTACTCGCCGATCATCAAAAATATTTTCTTTGTTCCCTACAGGGTGAGTCACCACAATTTAATACCCTGAACCTGAATATTCATCACATTAAATACACGTTAAGATGGGACACAGAATAATCTGTCAATAATTTCCGATGCGAGCACTCTGGTTCAATGTTAGCTCAAAGTTACGATGTTATCACGATATACATCGCACAATTTTTTTCGCATTAGCTACAAGACCGCGTGTACAAAAAGATCAGGTTCCAAGTAACAGAAATGCAAGGTGCCCCTGGAATTTGAAAAGAATGTGAAGCTCACAGAAACCTAATTCCAAACATTCGGTACGACTCATTGACCAAAACATATTTTTCTGGGACATTTTGCTGTAATAAATATGAAGACGAAAGGAGTTCTTTAGGTGCTAAATTATGACTCACCCTGTACGCTGCTCGGTTGAAAAAGTTAGTGCAACGACGCCACGATTTGGTGGCACAGAACGAAATCGCGACGCGTTTAAACGCGCGTTTGCTGATTTCGCGGGATTCGTTGAACTTCATCTCGAGCGTGGCGAGCTTAATTGGGGTAGCGGTTATCAATTCGGTCATTCCAACGTGTACCGTCTGGGCTCTGGACACCAGGTAATTATAGTAATTATGGCAAAGCATCGACATAACTACGAGATGCTAGCGGCGTGCAAGGGGATACATGCGCGTAGCGGGCCGATATGGGTTCTCGGTGACAGTGGCCTGCGCCAATATTAGGATGAACCTCTTAGTGTGCTTGGCGCTATAACCATTGACACAATCACTTGAATTAATAGCCGGCAATTAAGCGGACGATAATGACGCCCCCGTGCACCCTTCTGATTCTGTTTGGCCGTTGATAAAAAGACGATCCGTGAATTTATGCCTCCTCCACGCTGCACCCTCCGCCGTTTAAGCTATACAAGGTGTCCCAAGTATACACTAACGCTCATATCTATCTCGACACTTACACGTTTTCGGGGAAATATGAAATATGTAATAAATATAATTATCTTTAGCGACTTTACCCTATCGTTTTTTGTTACAGTTGATTATATAATATTCTTACTGACTGGCAAAACTAATATCTATCAAGGAATAATATCGATACAACGGCTAGAGTTTACGCGAAATGAAAATGTAATTGGAAACGAGTGATTTTTAACAATAACTCATTTCGATTTTTCATCTGCGTTATTATACACTTATATTACATACGTCGATGTATATCGGTTATGGACGTATTAATGTGCAAGATTTGAAGAAATTCCATCTCGGATAAATTCGGTGGATTTTGAGTAAGGTCCTTTCAAAATTGACGAAAATAGAAGAAACTTATTAGAAGAAAAACTGCTCGGGAAAACTTGAATAAAAAATCTCAGGAATAATTTCGGGCGTTATTACAATTAGTATGGGATTAATCAGATAGCTGCGTTAAAAATATTCATTGCTAGAGTTGCGAGAATAACAGAAACTATTATGTCTCAGAAAGGCAGACACGTAGGTGAGAAGAATATTTAATATTTTTCATCACTTAACAGTAATATTTTTATAGTATCCTGCAAATTAATTTTTGTGTGATATACCTCTAGATTTTCAAGTCAAACTATTTTCGTTGGAAAATATTGACATTATAGTGACATTAACTAGTTATTTACTTAATGTTGGTAAGTGTCAGATACGTATGAGCAATATTGAAAGTGCAGTTATTCCGTGCATTGTTATTTTTCGAAATATAAATAATTTCCCTGTGTTGTAGAATTTTGCTAGAATATTCAGTATTATTACTTGTGTAAACACGAATAATACATACTAGTAGCAAATAATAGTAGATTAGCTATCTTCCTATTAAGAATGAATTTTTGTATCGAAGTAAATTTAGATATAACACCTCCATAAACTTTTTAGACGAGTTCGCGAAAGTCTGCTGCAGGCAGAAAGTGTATCGAAGCATACAATCGTATGATCCTCTTTTTTATCCTTAAGTACTTAATGCTTAAGGCACACACAATAAGCTCTCAGAATTTTTTCCGCTTGTTGTTGTAACACTCTGTATACAGAGAAACATGAAATTATTGACATTGACTATTTAAGTTCAACTCTTTGTTTTCTTTCCTCCACAGCCTTACATTTTTCGGTATTCGAATATCCGAATACTTCAGTTGCTCAATTATTTGGCGAATATAATTCGAATATCCAAGTATTCGAATATCCAAGCATTCGAATACTATTCGAATATTAAAGCATTCGAATACTATTCGAATATTAAAGCATTCGAATACTATTCGAATATTAAAGCATTCGAATACTATTCGAATATTAAAGCATTCGAATACTATTCGAATATTAAAGCATTCGAATACTATTCGAATATTAAAGCATTCGAATACTATTCGAATATTAAAGCATTCGAATACTATTCGAATATTAAAGCATTCGAATACTATTCGAATATTAAAGCATTCGAATACTATTCGAATATTAAAGCATTCGAATACTATTCGAATATTAAAGCATTCGAATACTATTCGAATATTAAAGCATTCGAATACTATTCGAATATTAAAGCATTCGAATACTATTCGAATATTAAAGCATTCGAATACTATTCGAATATTAAAGTATTCGAATACTATTCGAATATCCAAGTATTCGAATGCTATTCGAATATCCAAGTTTTCGAATACTATTCGAATATCCAAGTATTCGAATATCCAAGCATTCGAATACTATTCGAATACATCAGTATTCGAATAGTATGGTGTGAATTATAAATCAAGTTCTTTAGGTTCATTTGTCAGGATGAAATCTTGTAAGCTAATTTTGACCCACTTCACACCATACTATTCGAATACATGAGTATTCGAATATAGCAGTATTCGAATAGTATTTGAATAATAACATTCGAATACTGAAATATTCGAAGTTTATTCGTAGCATTCGAATACTTGTAAAATATTCGAATATTAAATTATTCGAATAATCCCAGCCCTAATCTGATGCAGATGTTACAATAAATTTATTTTCATCACAAAATATTATATGGCACAACAAAATTAATGGATTTTAACATGCATGATACTTGTCACACTCCAATTATTTCTTTCATTAATACCATTCACATACAATTTCAATTTTTTAAAAACGTTTTTAAAAATAGAGATTCAAAAATTCCTTTTACATATTTCACCACAAAACATCTCCCTACTGCATTTAATAATAATAATAATGCTACGCTGCTGTGAGCGTATGTATTTGCTTTCTAAAGCTCCTCTGTCCTGATATTTTCCACGATGTTTGTCACGTTTACGTTTTACGAAGCTTCCGTTTGTCATTTCCACCATTTCGCCATTTTATTCGATACTTCTATTTCAATCTTTTGTATCACGTTTTACTGCGGCTCGTTCTGCTCCGCGGCTTGCTTAGAGTCTCCAATAAAAAGATAAAATTGATCCGCGTGTAAAGACGCGAAATATCATCGGCTCGAATAGGGGTGATGGGGAAGGTGTTATACGTATGCAGGGGTAGAGCCACCGGATATTTCCATTGAATTTATACCGCAGTGTATCAAGTCGTTGCGATTGCCAACTGCAGGAAATCGTAGAGTGCAACGAACGGCGCATAGAAGGCTTTATGGAAATCGATGCGAATATATAATGATAATAAGTGGAACTTGCGTTATTTTAAGTACTCTGCCCTGCTCTGTGAATTTACCTCGCTCATTATTGAACCGCCATGTTTTGTTTAGTCGACCAGAAACTAGTATGTTAACTTTGGTGACGTGCTTTTATTTTCACGTATTATCCGTGTCCAAGACGGGTAGAAATAAATTGTGTCCTATTTTCGTGAACCGTTAATAGTATGTGACCGAAATAATTTTTCTATCTGGCGAATGAAATTGAACCGAAAATGGTATGAAAGAAGCTCGATGGACGCGTCACTGTGAAATTTTTCCCATTTAAATATTTATTTTTTTGGTTCAGGCGAAGTTGCTGAACATTTCCTTTGTTTTTGTAGACCGATAAAAATTTGGCCATCCATCGTCAACACTTTTGTAATTCATTTAACACGCCCGACCGCTGCGTGATAACGTGTACGCTGTAGCAATGTTTTACAACGAGCGGGCAAATTGTTTTTTATTCAATGAATATCAATTACCGCGCGGTTTTTTGGGGAAAGGTGCACCTCGAAAAGTTGAAAAAATTTAATCCTTCGCTCGCAGAAAATACAGTTTTATGGACTGCTGTGATTAGAACTTGAAAACGTGAAATCGTGCGGGATTCGAGTGTCATATCACCTTTCGTAAAACAGAATGATGTCAGTTATTTCGCGAAGTTCTCGCGAGGATAGTAATACGTTTGTTTGTAATTCAGGAAATAAATTAAACTTGCGAATATCGTTACCCTTTTTCAGATACACAGCATCGGATAACTTTCTATGCAACGCAAATTTTATTCGAAATTAAATTTTTTTACGAGGAAAGTGCACCTTTGAAGTGCAGCCTCGTGTATGCAACAAATACGCTGCCATCAATATTTGGAATTAGAATTTAGAATATCGTTAACATGTACAAAAACATAAAGGGGTAAAAACTTTTCATTATACGAAAGATTTAAATTATTCCATTAAACTTTATTTTCTAGAAACAATATCGCGTGTTGTTCGGGAAATACAATTTTCTCAATAATTCGAATTAAAATCAAGAATATAATTTCTGTTGGATGTCGAGAGTTTACGTGGTTTTCTATGGAATACAAGATATTAATCATTACATTGAGTGTCAATTTAAGGGAATCAGTATTAATTCGTACAGAACGTATATCAACAACTCCTAAATATATCAAGCCATTTACTTTACTTATTACTTATCAGCTCCACTTCTTTAAGAAACCTAGATTTTTAAGTTATAATACGATCAAATTCAAATACGAAATCTTAGTCTTGCATTTGTACAAATTAAATTTTTTGTCAAATGGACGCAGCACTTATCATCGAAGGGTTAAAGTGCTTTGTGTTTTGAAGTGATTCTTATATCACATTTTATATCATATTTTAACACTTTTGGTATACCGACTCGTGTATCATCTAATAGAGAAATAATAATTTATAATATAGACATTTAATTTAGCCATCTAATTAAATAGTTATTTCATGTTCTACACAAAAAGTTCATCAGATTTCGATTAAATCTTTCCAAATTTCTGAAGTCAGTTTATTTATTCCCATATCTTTGAAAAAAAATATTTTATCGACTTAACATCACTGGAATATGTTTTATAAATGTCTTGTCGCTTGCCTGACAGCTCTACTTAGGTACACTAAAACTTTCAACTATCATTTATTTTGTAAGACTGTAAAAATAATATTAGAAACGACGAGGACTTATTGATTCCGGACGGAATTCTGTCCTAAACATAAAAAACACGTACATATGCAATGATGCTATTATAGGTTGTAGATATCTGCAGCTTTATTCCAGTTATTTAAACAAGAAGTTCGATAAAGTTAATTTTATCTAAATATATAATTTTCAGGGATCTTGTCAGATGCCTCGAACTTTTCGACTTTTTTGCTTGAGAGTCTCTAATTCCTACGCGTTCATTTTGAATACAAACACTTGTTCGTAGAATATTCTTCAATTAAAAAATATCAAATTGTAGAATCTCCATTGAAATGAATAAGAAAATGTGACAATTCATTTTTAAAGAGATTTAGAACTTTTATATTATAATGTTTCTAATATTTCGATTTTCAAAGTGGCCTGTAGACTCCTAAAAGAGAGTAGACTGTATATAAACTACAATAATATCAATAATACCGATGCAGTATCACGAAATGTAACGAAAAGTACCTAAGAGAATTTATGTGACACTAAATTCACGAATAAAATTCAAATGGATAACGAAAGATTGAAACCTTTAATAGGTACACACCACTGTTAATAACACAATTTGAGTAAAACAATTTGTAACACATTCTTATTTGTACGCAACGGGCGTTTCTAAAACGCTATCTTATATGCAAACTGAAATACAATAATTTCTATTTAATGAATCTGCTACAATGTGTAGTATTATGGTTTTTAGTATTAAATCTGCTGCAGTAGATGATCAACGATAAGTGCATGTCATTTGCATGGAAAACACGATTCGATGTTAAGATAACCGCATCGAATAATTATGCAACGAAGGATTTGTCTCTGTGGGAAGAGCTGCGCCAAGACAATCTATAACGCACGCAACTCTACGTCCGACGAATACGTAATGAACAGGTATATCTGAGATCAGAGACAGCAGGGTAGCCTTCCTTCTTTGGGATACTCGAAGAAACAAGTTTTCCGTAATCGCGCGTGATTCATAGCGCACATGACCTACGCGTGTAAATCTCGTCCGGTGGCATTTACCAACTACAAACGTTGCCGGGTTTCCTTGAGGATAAATATGCATACCACTCGCGACACAGGCATTCCCGAGACGTGTGAGATGAACATTACTGCCTTCAAGCTGACTTCACTGACCGTGTGTACCTTTTTCTAAGGGAATCATTGATACTGTTGCGGTGCACTGGATTTTGGTGGAAATGCATTGAATCAAGAGGAAGCTCAGAAGTCTAATATCAAAATGTTCAAAATTTTATTAAATTCAAGACGATTTCAACAGTTGATGAAACGAAAAAGTTGTTCAGAAGTTGACATTAAAAATTCACGAACCCAACAGATGGATAGTACGTGTATGTAACTACACATTTACATTTGGAAATCAAAGTTTTGTTTGCAACCTTATGCAATGAAATATATACTACACTAGCTTAAAGTTCCCAGCGTTGCCCGGTTTAAAAACGTTTCTTAGCGAGCACCTCGAGACTAAGAGGAACCTATCCACCAAGTTTCATGGCCATAGGATCATTCGTTCCAGAGAAATCGTGATGCGTCAGTGAATGAGTCAGTGGTATTTGGATTTTATATATATAGATTAAACAGCCTTTTTCTGACATCACCCGTGTATTCTTCACTTTGAAAGGCTTCATGCCGATAGAAATTTTGAGATCTTCTGCGAGGAGTGCGAGGGGTGTCAGGGATTTTTATGAAAAATGAGTGACAGGACAGCGTGTCCTTGACTTTCACAAAGAACACTATGCAAAATCGAGGGGATACATACATAATATCTTGTAATATATAGGGTGACCTATTTAAATCGACCCCCGCAAATATCTTCGAAACTGCTAATGGTACAGACAGTATTCCAAACGAAAATTGAATGGTTTTGAGGGCGATATAATTTAATTTCAATATATTTATTTTTTTTTAAAAGGGAGCCATACATTTTTAACGCATTAATTGATGCAGCTCACCATTCACTATAAAAAAAAGTATTACTATTCATATCGAAAAGTCAATTCTAATTTTAATATTGCGAAGTTAGGTATAGGTACTAAATTTCAGTAGGGGAGACCGGGGCTAGTTGATACATTATTCTGATTTCAATTTTTCTTTCTCTTTAATATATAGTAAGCGAAAACTTGAGAAAATATGTACAAAATGAATGGAAAAATGTTATTTGGACGAAGGCAAAATGTATCAATTGACCTCACTGCGGAGTTAGTTGATATGTTATTCGTATTCCATGATATGGTAGCGTATTCTTAGTGTCATTTCGTAATGCTAAAACTAAAATATGTCCGAAACTAATGGCTTTTTGGAATCAATACTTTAATACAATTTTACAGTTACTAATTAACTGCGCCGATTAAAGTCGACCGTCGCCTGTCCTTTACGCGGCACCAACAAAAACCTGACGTCAAATTATGGCTTTGAAACCATTCAATTTCCAAACCGTCAAGAAACAAAGACGCATTGATAGCAGCTTACCTCGTAGAAGCAGTGATAAATGCGTCTTTGGTTTTTGTTCTGACTTTGTTTTCACCCGATTTTTTACCATTAACCCTCAGGGACACAGACAGCGTATTGCCGCCGCGTCGAAAAAGTCCGTTATTTTCCGTTTTGACGGTCTTTTGTTTACGTAGTGGTTATTTACCCTATGTCTGGATTTCTGTCAGTGCTGTTTGTTAGTTTTATTCTTATTTGTTTTACTTGAAAACTGGTTTTTTTTCACCCAAATTATCTACCATTAGGATTAGAAAATTATAAACCAAAAGTTTACTGCTGCCTTTTGGAATTACGCCATCAGTGTCTTACAATTAGAGTAATTAATAACTAAGCAACGAAGCCTTTATTGCAATTTCGTTACTCTCGATTTTCGTCTTATTTTGCCATGTAGGGTAAACGCACCAGTAAATGAACAGTTAAGGCTAATGAATGAACACTATTATAAAATTATGTTTGCAGCGCGATTGATTCCACGTGCTGCAAAAATTGTTTGAATATGAAGTAAGAAATGAAAAGAAGTCTCTAATTAATTAGTCGCTTACTTTAATAACGTATTTTACTCATTTTAATAAAAAATGTTCATTCACTGGTACGTGTTCATTTACTGGTACATACACCCTAGCATCATCCACTTCATACTAACAATAAGTATCCATTGACAAAAACCTTGTATACTAGCGGATAGAAATGCGTGTTGCAGTAAAAAAGGAAATGATGTTTCAGAATATCCAAATTCTTTAAGCGCCATAGCATAGTCTCGAAGAGAATAACTTTGAAAATCAATTGGGTACGCACGCTACTCAACGAAATTCGCCGTGACAGGTTTCATTACGAACCACTGTCATTATTTCCTCTATGAGCTTATTCCCTACTACGCAGTTCTCCTCTTTATTTAGAGCCAAACGGTAGCAGGCACGGTCAATAAATATCACTTAACTGGTTTTCTAAATTGGCACCGTTATTATCCCCGATAAAGCGCGAGTACAGAACCACTTTTTCATGAACAACGAGTACGGGTCTCCTTAAGCTCTGGACTCGAACCGAAGAAAAAACGAGCACTATCAAGTCGTCAACTATAACGAGCAGTATATTATCGATATCGGCGAATAAGCGTAGCACGATCCGTTTTTCAACGTCATCAAAGTCGATCGAACAGTGGCGATTGCGTGGGTCCCGCGGCTACGAAAGTGGCACAGCCGCGAGTGGATGGCCAGGAAAAATTATATTCTCGCCAGCGTGCACCGAGGGCGCTGCAGAAAATATGAAATCTCGGGGTGGCAAGCGGGTGAACCGTTTGCATCCGTTGCAAAGTTCCACTTTCTGTCGGAGCGGGAGCAGGGATACGTTTATGCAAGTTGACAAGCGAGAGAGGAGAAGGAAAAGTCCGCGCGAGTGCCGCGAGAGGGGTTGGAGGAGGAGGAGAGGTAAAGGTTGAGGTAAAAACGACGTCGACAATGCGCTCCAGAGCATTATGAAACTTGAAATCGAAATAGCGCGCGAGAACACGTACCGCCGGTACCTACTTGATGCCAAAGACGTAATAACTTGGAAGTACTCACTGTTGCAAAATGCGTCTGCAGCCCCTGCGTTGCGCAACATTCGGACACTTACGTGTATTCGGGGATATTACGGTGTTCGGTTGCTCCGGGATTCGTTGGTCGCGTAAAAAGACATGTTACGTTACGCGAATGTGGAGCTACTTATGTAACTGCTATAGTTAGCCGCGAACGACTCGTTAATGAGGGTATTAAGGTTTCAAGCAACTCGCGGAAATTACAACTTATACCCTGTTTACTGAAGGTATGGATAAACCTACTGGGGTAAGAAGCAATTTGCATTTTGTGAATTAACTCGTGGGAGGTGGTGCGAAACTAGTGGTGGAGAACTATCGATGGTACTTACGATAGTTATCGATGGTTCTCACTATCGAAAACTATAGATGCGTTATTTTCACTATTGATAATTATCGGTATTGAAAATCGTAGGTTAGTCAATTGAAAAATAATAACAGCTGAAATTCAGAATCCCAAATTTAATTTGTAATATTATTACAAATTTCGATAGTGACAACCATCGATAACTATCGTAAGTACCATCGATAGTTCTCCACCACTACTTGGGTCACGTTTTCATGTATACAGTCATGAGTTTTATCATTTTGCAGGGAAAGGGATAATATCTTTTTTCAGATAGAATGCCGTGTAATTAGTTACTTTTTATAGTGGTAACTGTTTACATGGAGTTGTGGATTTGACAATAGAATTTCTTGAGTAAGAGGAATAATAAAAGTTATAATAATATTATAAAATGTACGTAAATATTATGTGCATAGATAATACTATCGCCAGATATGTAAGAATATTGAAACATGGGAATGTACCTACATTATCTAGAACATGGCGCTTTTGGTTTTTAAATTAAATTCACTCTCAAGTCTGACAGGAATTTTGCTCAACGAGATTATATTCAAAAGTACATTAAGGGGTTGTGGACTATTTCAGCATCAGAAAATCGATTACTTTTTTTACTGATTTTGAAAGTCTTGTCCTTTATGAAAATTTTAAACAAAATTTCATGAAGAAATTCAAATAATTGTCGAAGTTATAACAGCGAACGTAATTGAGTGCGCCGTCGAGTAACGGCCTCGCAGAGCAGTATTGGCTTAAGACACTTAACTTTGAAACCGGTCTTCTCGAAACATCATTTTCAGAAACGGTGTACATCATAACTCTTGAACCAATGAATATTTTCACTTGACAGTTTAACTGGACATGTAGAATTCCATTATATATCGTGTAGAAAGTCCGCATCCATATTGGATATTTGTACAACATTTTATAACTGATTATAGTCGATTTTTTCCTGTAAAAATGTGGAAAAAAATTGATTCGTGTGTAACTTACACAGTTTTTGTTCAAATTCATCGGCAAGTTTTGCACATTGTAGACATTTGTGTATAGAATAATCACCTCAAAGCATTTTGCTTTCAGATGATTGGTTCACCTGAATCGATGTACATCACCTGCAGCGGCGCGCCGTACAGGACTATCTTCAACGATTAATAACTTCGATAGTTTGATACATTCCGACGATTTGTTTTTGTAGATACTCGCAACCGTGCCCACAATAGGTTGTCAAAAGCACGACTATAACGATTGTTTGGTATCAAAGTAATTTATCGTCAAAGGAAGTAACGATTTTACGTATCCAATAGTCCACTACCCCCTGAGACCTCTTTTCGGCCTATGGAAGTGTGTATGTACAGCAATAGTGAGGCCTTCAATCCGTATGCTCAAAAAACAGATGATGAGAAGATGGAGCCGTGGGGTCTCTCCAGTTTACAACGCAAGTTCTGTGTAGGTTTTTCAATAACGATGTCACCAATGAGGATGTTACGTTAAATCATTTATTACTCAAGCAACCAATCATACACTAATTTGAAAACAGCTTCTGCTCGAATAAAATTATTTTCAATTCAAATAATCTCGAAACTATTTTACTAAAATAACATCCAAGCTTGGTAAACAAAGTATGGCAATAAATTATAAAGATGATATCTACGATTTATGACATACGTATGAAGATCACAGGGGGGAGAACATAATAAGTCAATTTTAATTGATTTTCTAATTCTGATGCCATCTAAGGGCTAAATAGTACTTTAAATATGGAATAATTGAAAAGAGGAACTACCTAAGCTTTTCAAAAATAGGTGTACAGGGAAATAAGGTGACAAGCCCAAGTGAAACGAGAATAATTTGATAAGTTCACGAAAAACTCAATATTAAATATTGAGCTATTCGAAAGGTTTGAATTAATTTAACCCATGTACGGAAATTGAGCCATTTTCACCCAAAATCGAGTCACAAAACCTCGTTCTTCCTTTACTAATGTATTATTTGAACTAAAACTCGCTTATATCAGAAAGTAACTAATAACCGTTAATAATAAATAATATATTTTCAATTTTATTTTTATTTTTTGTATTGTAGAAATTTAATAAGTACTTAGAATATTAAACCGTAATAATTGAATGAACAGAGTTTTATTTTTGTATGCTCATTTCATGTAAATATATGATATGTTACTTTTCCATGTAACTTTACAAATAATTTCGTATAAGTGTTTAGAAGTTAAATAACAATTTAAGGGAAACCTAAAAAGTGGTTATATGAAAAAATAACTATTAACAGGGGAAAAAGCTGATAAGTTCGCGCAGTTTTTTAAAAACCAGGGGCATAACTAATACCAAAACGATCAATATTTTTTAAATATTCCAGAGGCTGACAAAAACATATTGAATTCCAAAGCAAAATAAAAATGAATAAATTAAAAAAAAATAAAAACACAATTTTAGTAATATGGAATTGGTTAAAAGCGTTTTGAACTAAAAAATTGCTGCCCTATAAACAATTAAAAATATGATTTATCATATTTCTCCCCTGTAGTCATCATATTATTATGCACGTGATATTATCATCAAATCTACGAATGTGTCCGTTCGAGTGTCTTAAAGAAACCAAAGCATTCCAAAAGTACCACAACGCGAGGAGGTGAAACGAGAAGAGCGAACAGGAACAGCACACAAGGTCAGAAAGAAACTCGTCGTTAAACGTTAACAACCTTACGGGTCACTATACTTCTAGTAGAATGGTTACACACCGAGCATTGAATGCGCTCGTCGAAGCCACCGCGCATGCTTCATGCATATTGCATTTTGTCAGCGCGCGGCGAGCAATAAAAAAGAATTATCATAATGAAATGCATTTTCAGTTATGCATCGTACATAATGCACGTGCGTACAGTAGGAAGTGCATATGCTGGCTCGCTTGAAAGGAGTTACGGTTGACCGTGAGAGGACATCTCTCTCCATCTCTCCTTAACTCGTCCTCGTTAAGCTCGTTACCATTGCCAAGTCGAGGAAGCAGAAGAAGCCACGCGTACACGGACGTACACACACGTAAGTACACATGCACACATGGAGCTCTATCAATCCAGCGGAAGGTGCATCGCGAAGAAGCGAGTTCTCTACACGACGATTCGCTTCTATCCGCGACGAAGTCCTTCAACGTGCACACTTCCGCCTAGAAGTTGTCGATAATTGGAAGTCGTTCCACTTCTTTGCCTTTGCCAACTCGCATCTTGGAATGCGACCGGCTCTACGCTGACACGTTTTTTTTTTCTTGCGACAACGGTGTGGCGTAATACACACCAGGAACGGGGTACAATGAACTTCAGGGTTCGATAGAGATACCTATGCTGTCTGTTGGTATAGCGTCCGAGTGCTGCACGGTGATTAATAAACGAAGGTGGGCAGAGAGGGGTAACAGAAATGATAGAGCGGGAGTCTATCTGTGGGGCTGTTGGATTACGATTGAACTTGGGATTTTATAGCGGGGATAGTTTCCGCATTGACCAGTTCTCCCACCGTTTGTCATTTTTTTCTCAGCGGTAAATAGTTTGAATTTGTTTTTTTAATAGGCATAATTCGTAGGTTGTAATGTTTAGGTAGTTTTAGGTGGTTTTTTTAGTGCCACTGGTGATGCCAAAGTACATTTTGAAAAATGGATTCTATTCAAGTATCATATACAGATGCTAAGTGTTATCGAACTTGTGATTTATGAAATATAGACGTGAAATTTGAGGTTACGAATTTTATTTTCGAAAATTGTAATGCCTGATGTAAGAAGTACAGCAGACGTATATTTCTGTAATGAGAAGTATCACCTCGTCCCTCGAATTTGCTTTTACAGAATTTGTACTTTCAAAAGTTGGGGATTCTTTCAGTGTACCATTTTGGAAATGCATATTTTCCAGAAAAGGCGGTCAGAAAGACAGAAAAGCCCGTTAAATAAATCCAATTGATTTCGAAATTCAATTCAGAAACCTACACAGTACTGAATCACTATTAGAAGAAAAAGGGAACTGACAAATGAAAGAAAGACACAAAAATTTCTGGATCGAGTCAATTTCAAAATCATTGAAATAACTCTGAAATTTACAAATATTATAACACTTATGAAACTATTAGATGCCAGAAAAGTAGGGATATAGAACGAAGATAAATATTACAAAGCCAAATCAGTTCGAAGCCTTCAAATAAAAAAGTCTACAGACACTATTGGGGGGTTCTTAAATTACGTAAGGATAATTTTGGCAATTCGTTATCCCCTCCCTCCCCCAGTATAAAAATCGTAAGATTTTATATTCCAAAGCCCCTCCCCGTTCCTAACGGTCTACTTTTTACATTACATTTTTTCAGTTATTAAAATTCTTTTAAAGGTTTATATAATTCATTTAACTCGACTTCGTGTGTGCGATGAAACATCGTGTTTTAGGCTACTCATATTGAAAATTAGGTCACAAAAATATTACGCAAAATGCTACCTGACTCTTTTTCCCACCCTTGTATGAAAACGTAAGAAATTGCATTTCTTAAGAAAATTAAAAAAAAAATGGTACCTACTTAGACAAAAGTGAAACAGGAGTGGTAGATAAGTACAAAGCTGCGATGATTCTAGCTGTGAAATCTCAATGCACAAAAACCACAGGCATTAAAAATGCAGGTACGTAGAAATGCGCCGCAGAACTGGCGCGGTATCGTATTCCATCGCAATTGAAACACGTGAATTGAATTTTAAAGATTCATCCGGCCGAACCTGATACGCGATTACGGTGTAAGCCGAGGCGATCCACATAATTTGCTAAACGACCGATGCATCGATTTAATCCGATGCGTTCTTGTTTAATGGCCGCTCGTAGCTACCGTTCCATCGTACTTTTCCGCGTTCTCCACTTGCGCGCTCGCGCGTGAATCGCCTCATTAAGAAAACATAGACGTAATAGGTGAGTCCTTATTAGTTTCTGGCTTGCCTTCGACGTCTGGAGGTTACATAATGGGATTGCTTGAACGATAAGCTCATCGACAGTGAAAAAAAGATGGCGCGTGTAAGTACGTGCGGTGCCCGCGACAAGAGAATCGTGGCTGCTCTCCAACGGCGAATTCCTTCACGTTCTGCCGACGTGTTAAATTGTTTCATTACCAGGGCCGCGTATGTAATACAGAAAACGCGTCCAGGCGTAAAAAAGTGGTAGCTATGCACTTGAACTTCGAGAGCATCGTTGCAATTGCACCGGTTCAGCCGAGTTGAATTTGATGAGTAGGTTAAAGGGGAACTGATTGTAAGTAGCACTGTATCGGTTCAAAAGGCTAGAGCAATTTTAGATTTTTATTCGGTTTAGTAATGCTTTTTTACTGCAGTTTATTAATGTATAAATAATCTATTTATTTATTAAGATATAAATCGGGAAAACTTTATGATGGGTTACATTAGTTTGCAACCATTGCTCACGAAGGAAGATTCCCAACCCGGAAATGCAAAAAGTTATGAAACTTTGAGGATATAATATTCATACATATGTATTACTAAATGATAGCCCTAATTAAAAGAAGTAACATTTGACCGAAACTTCTTTTCTATCGCTTATAATTCGGGAGTTATAATACAAAATCGAAAAATTACCGGATTTTCAGGGGCCAATTTCACCCCCTTAGAGTGAATTTTGGCAGCAAAAAAATTTCGTAGTACATACCTGTATATCCTATACATATCCGCAAAGTTTCATAATTTTTTGAATTTCTGGGTTCGGGATCTCCCCTTGTTAGATTGACGAGACGCGGTGGATCCGCCAAAGAGGTTTAGTTTTTCGCAATATATTCTAGTAACAGGATCGATGTACCCAAAACAGAAAGTATATAAAAAGTTTGTGCTCTAATAGAAGAAAATTTCTGACATTTCTTTTGAATGTGCTGAAGTTAATTAATTTATGAAGCTCAGGGCTTGATATTTGCCCGTTTAGTAATTTGTGTATCGTGGTACGGTCAGCTATGATGCATTATTTGAAGTGTAAACTAAACCAAAGACTATTGCAACATGTTTTGGGTTTATAATTCTCACCTCATGGAAATGAGCAATTAAAACTCAGTATTCTATTCGAAGAATTATACTCAGAGGACAATATGCACGAATCTTATGCTCAAGGCTCTGCTTCAAGTGTAAAAAAGGAGTGGGGAATTTAACTAATTTTTGTCAGCTAATGAACTAAGGGGATCTTTCTTCATCGGTTTCATTAAGAATTCCCTGTAAATACATTATTTGAAATGTCCACCATAAAACCAGCAAAGATTGTTGTTATACGATTTCAATATGCTAGTGCCTGCTAGAACGATCATAGAGCACCTTATGAGATCATGTAATTTCTTTCACTGTAAAGAACGTGTAAAATACATTAATCATTCAGTACAGTCTCTCCTTTGACCAGGCCACGTACGTTTTTTCCCCTGTCAGCTGGTAATCTGCATTCCTCGGAGTTTGTACCGACTAATGATTTTGACTGAAGGAGAGAATGAACAACAGAATATAGAGCCAGAGACCGGAGAAGTTGCTCGAGTAATGCAGCACGACAATGAGTCAACGTCCATCAAAACGTTTCCTTGGTGACTTCATATCGTCTTCCGTGAATTGTTAAGTACACGAGCTGCTAATTGTACACCGTTACGATTGATAAAGAGTGTTCGTGTGAGGCGTACTTGTGTAACGTGACTCGTGAGGCGTAGTTGTGTTCGCGTTGAAATGAGCAATGCCTCCAGCACAGGAACCTGTATACTGATATAACATTATCAGCGCTTAATTATAATCCCGAGAAACTGTATCCCTCATGATTGCATCGAATATTCGAGACGTCTTCAGGGAGAATCCGCTTTCCGCGAACTAGATGCCTTTGTACTCGAAGGAATTTGAGTATCTTCGTTAGAAGACTGCTGCCAGTGCAGTGTCATCGAAAAATGATCCAACGAAACGATCGATCAATTTTATGATACAAAGTGTTTGCAAAGCTAAAAAAGGGATATCTACTTGACGTAGGCCTGAAGAATAAATGTAACTGAGAAATTCTCGATACTTTGTTCTGGTAACACGAGTAGCTTGGTATGTTGGTTTAATAGTGTGGGAAGCTTTGTGCCTACGGTGATCTCTATCCCTTGATTCCATACATTTACAAATAATGTTATATTGGCAAATGAAAGGAATTTTTAAAATAGAAATATCAAAGAGAGTTTTGCGTAATAGTCTAGTATATTCCTTATACTTCCAGAAGCGAAAATTGCATGTTACTATTAGGGTTGGGACTATTTGTCGAATTTTTCGGTATTTGAATATCCAAGTATTCGAATACTATTCGAATACCATTCGAATATTAAAGTATTCGAATACCATTTGAATATTAAAGTATTTGAATACTATTCGAATATTAAAGCATTCGAATATTAAAGTATTCGAATACTATTCGAATATTAAAGCATTCGAATATTAAAGTATTCGAATACTATTCGAATATTAAAGCATTCGAATATTAAAGTATTCGAATACTATTCGAATATTAAAGCATTCGAATATTAAAGTATACGAATACTATTCGAATATTAAAGCATTCGAATATTAAAGTATTCGAATACTATTCAAATATTAAAGCATTCGAATATTAAAGTATTCGAATACTATTCGAATATTAAAGCATTCGAATATTAAAGTATTCGAATACTATTCGAATATTAAAGCATTCGAATACTATTCGAATATTAAAGCATTCGAATACTATTCGAATATTAAAGCATTCGAATACTATTCGAATATTAAAGCATTCGAATACTATTCGAATATTAAAGTATTCGAATACTGATGTATTCGAATAGTATGGTGTGAATTATAAATCAAGTTCTTTAGGTTCATTCGTCAGGGTGAAATCTTGTAAGCTAATTTTGACCCACTTCACACCATACTATTCGAATAATAACATTCGAATACTGAAATATCCGAAGTTTATTCGTAGCATTTGAATACTTGTAAAATATTCGAATATTAAATTATTCGAATAGTCCCAGCCCTAGTTACTATGAAATGATTCATTTTGTATGAAATTACAGTTTAATATTTCTAGTTGTGCACGACGAACAAAGGAAAACTCCATGTCGATTAGAGGTTTCCTTTCCCCTTAGATCACTGTGTATGTGATTGCAACGGATTGATCGGGCGAAGGAACAAAGGGATGAAAAGAGGGAGATAATGGAGGGATAGGACTTATGATTGGTTCCAAATGAATTTCCAACTAACCAATTCAATTCCGATTTCCACATGCGATATGCACTCGACTATTCATAATTACTCGATAGTTAGCGGCCACAGAGGTCGAAGTTTATGGCTTCGCAACTCGCTGGTAATTGGATTGTCCGTCGAGTGACCGAACGCTTCCATAATTCTTTGCACGGGCTGTGAAATCGAAATAACGAGTCTGCTGTACATTCAACTCTTTAGTTATTCCTCCACGTTTTCGAGGTTTCAGACCCCGTCGCGTCTGTCCTCAAAAAATCAATTTATTTCCAGCTTGTCGCATTCCCTTTGGACGGTCTTTAGAATTCAAGGTAAAATCGATTATGTATAGGACCAAGGAATTTGAAATATTTCTCATATATTTTCTCATGTTCAAGAAAGCACAGAAATTTTTTTAAAAAATTATTTCATACGTTTGTATATTTATTTTCTGTTTTCTGCAACGTGTACAAAAATCTTATATTTGTTGCTGCGATGATCGGTGTCGTTTTAATCGATTGAAACAGATAATTCGAAAAAATCTTAATCTACATAAGTATGATTACTACGAAAAGAGAACATAAAAAATATAATTTGAATGGCAGCTATATAAAAAAAGACGATTATGTTCCATAAATTTTTCGTGGTCTAGAACTCGTGAAAAAAAGCATTACAGATGTCGATTTAATTCTCGTAAGAGTAAAAGTTGAAGACGACTGGTTAAATCATTCCGAAAATACCACAACAGCCAGTTCAATCAATACAGTTCCGACAAATAAACGTTTAAATCTCTGCGTGAAATTTCATGTATGTATGGCACTTGCTTGTAATTCTGTATTGGTTTCTATTGCTCTTCTTTTTCATTTTGTATAAATGTATTCTTAAATGTATTCTCTAATCTCCGACCGTCAATTTTTTCGATATTTTAATTTTTACTTGACTTATGCGCAAATAAAGTCCATTTTCTTACACACGAAAATGAGGTTTTTGGTTGAAAGTGTAGCTATTTTTTTATTTTTCAACCAATCGAAAAAATTAGCGGTCAGGCGGTAGAGAATACATTTAAGAACGTCTGTGCAAACTTGTATAAAAATCCACAGAGTTTTACTCAAATTACAGCGTACACTGTTTCGGAAAACGTGGTTTCGAGAAAAACGCATTTAAAGTTTTCGGAATCTCTTGATATTTGAAAAAATTGTATATATTATTTAAAGATGTCTCTATCTTTATTGAAAAAATTTTATCGATAAAAGTGTTTTTGTCATTTAAGAATAAATTCCCAAAGATGCGCTATTTCTTGACCTGGCTAAGGTGGTCTATAAAAACATAGAATTTTTTTTTGACCGTCCACATGAGAATATATACCCCCTCAATATAGGTCTTTGCTGCAATTTCACTTACATACTTATTCACTTTGGACAGTGTTTTCCACTTGTATTTGTAGGACTTTTCATTTGTCCATCTCATTACAAGTCTATTTATCCAATCGTTCTCGCGGAGGTGTTATTTAGTCTGTCTTGCGCTGGCGTGAATCGAAGCGTTAATATGAGAAGTTTCGCGTGAAAAGTTTCACGAAATTCCATTACGTTGAAAAGTTTTCACGCCTTATTAAGATCCTGTTAGAGGAACAGAACGTTTTAAGGATACTCGCAGTCTCTCCCTCTCTTCCTTTTTCTCTCCTTCTCTGTGGAAAACACGCGACATCCCGCTCTTCACCGGACGTTTAATATCGCATTATAACGTAGTTTACGACATATTTTGAGGATAACGCTGAGATATTTCTCCCTCGTAATGCAGTTACGTACCGTTGTTTCGCGCGATGCGACATTATTCGTGATAAAATGTGTCCTGCAATTATATGACGGCTTCCGGTAGCTCGTTATTAACAGGTAGTTGACAGTTTTAATTTGAAATTTATGTGTACCATTTTGTGCACCTCTGCCGCTTAAATAAATATTGTTACCACGCATGTAAATTTCACTCTCTCTCTTTCAAATCAACAGTGAGAAAAATGACATCTTTCCTCCAATATCTGTGTGCGTTTTGTCGGTATCGCTGCGCATAGCATTCATTATTCAGAATCGAAACAAACGTTATGTACGAATTTATTTAAGAAATTTCTCCTTGTTTTTCACATTAATCGTGTGTAAAGATTCTATAATTTAGTTTAACGCGATGCTGTAAACACAGCGAAACCAACAATAGGGAGGCGAAATACCGATCTTGTGGGTGGTAAAATTAATGGATTCAAATTTAATTAATATCTTATATTTCAATTAATTATCGAAATTCATATGTTGGATATCCGTCAAAGAAATGTATTTCCAATACCTGATATTCAAACTTATTAATGTTTAATAAAGAATTCTTTTTGGAAACTTTTGGGACACAGCGTGTATTAAAGTACCGCGCAATCCGGAGATCGTATTGTGTACATTAAGTAGCGACATGCATGCACGTTTCCATATTATTGCAACAGATAGTTACGTGAACGCTTTTATGCAACATACGGTGTATTAAATTTGTTGTATGCGTTCCCGTAAGTTCGTTTAAATTGCCGTTCGAATGCAAACTGACGTGCAAAGCCGTGCCACTGAAACGTAAGTAACTTATACACGAGTTTCATTTTATTCGGCTCGTTTGCTTCTAGTTCATACGGAATTAGCTTTGTCTTTTCAGTTATATCAATGATAGCACGCATTTCTCGTTGAGAGGACTTTTGCTTTTAGCGAATGGAGAGCTTTAAAAATTTATCGGACATTATTTTTAGATTCCAATTACCAGCATAAAATTCTATGCGAGGTATTAAAAAATGTAGTGATTTTTTATAAATATGGAATAAGGAAAAGTAATTTATTGAAAATGATAGTTTGAATAGCGCAAAATATAGTACATACTTATTTGCGAGCGATTCTTCATTTAATGCAAACATAAATCAGAAATAATTTTTTTGAACTACAGTGCTTGATGGTTTAGAATTTTGAGTTCTAATTGGCTACTAGAGTCCACTGAAAGGAAAAAGAATTTTTTAACGATTACATGTCCAAGGATAGATTATTTTAAAAACTTTAAATTTGTGCTACTGCATATACATTATGTGATAATGTGTAGATAAAGACTGACTGCACAAGCTACATAGTTCCATTTTCTTGAAGAAACTTTGGATTGAAACTGACCACTTTTCGAACATATATTTCACATAGCTTTATTGCTCTGTTCCTTTCCTTGACCTATAATAGTCAATCAGGTTTAAGTATTCATAATTCTGAAACACTGTGTAATACACGTTCACTGCCAAAGTTTCAGGTGATTTAATACCTTTATGGCTGTACTTCGACTTTCACAGATTTATGCACATTTTTATTGTTTTATACTTTCTATAATATTAGTAAAGATTTAATTCCATTAAAAATTATTTTAATAAAAGATTTTCAAATTGTTAGTAAAAAAGTACATATATTTTGTTGCTGTTATTTTTTTCAACGCGTCATAATTAGTATTTTTAAAGATTTATCTCTGCCTATAAGATTGAAAGCCCTCTCCTATGCAAAGGTATCTCTGTTTTATTGAATCCATATATTAAACTACAATATTATTTGCAAAGAAAATATGTTGTGGAAAAATGAATTCTTCCCCCGGAATGGTATCATAAAATATTTGAAATTTTTGAGAATGAAAAGGCTGAAGATCCGGAATAACATTTGTTGCCTGCAAGGAAAGTAGCAAAATCATGACGAATGCCAAGATACCTTTTATAAGAAAAATTTCCACGGATTTGGTGCAAGTGAAATCTTAAAACAGAATTAATATGTAGTAATCTTATCTACTCCCATAATGATCAAAATGTTTTATTGCATCGTTGCTATACATCCAACATTTTTGAAATCCAGAATTCTTAATAATATCACACATCATAGCAAAAATATGTCTCCAATGCAATATATAAAAAATCACAATTTTCTTAGCTTCGTCCACGTTGGATTATCAAGGATGCTTTAGAAATAGTCTCTTCAATTGTTTAAACGTTCTGAACCCGTATTATACGCCTGTCTCTGCCATTCCCTACTGCACGAGTGTTTATCGATTTTCAAAAACGCGCAACGGCCCCGGCAGCTTCGACTTAAATGTAAGTTGCACGTTCCCCGTAGTTCCAAGATGGAGGAAAAGTTCAATCCTAACACGTCCTTTCTAGCGATACATCGCAACTTATCTGGGACACGAGGCAGCAGTATCTCGCAGATGTAAGTATCTCATGTCTCGTTGAGTACAGAGTATTGTCCTCTCAGTTTACAGAATTACAAATCTCTTGTGTTTGGCCATGTATTGAAACTATCCCTATACTTGGTTATATAATGTACAATCATTCCACAAAATACGATAAATTGTGTTCACACCGATATCATTACGCTAAGTAAGTACCGCGGAGGGCGCCTCCTCCGTATAAATCAATATTTGTTGCTTGGTGATGTTTGTTCCATAATCTGAATTTTACCCCTCATCCCTCTCCAGTATACTCCCAATATTTAAAAAAAAATCCGAGAGACGGTGCGAGCGCTCCGCGCCGAAGATAGGGAAGGCCGGGTATGGTTGTCACATTTTCTTATTTTGATTTTTTTGTGGGTTATGGCTGCAGGGAAGTTCATTTAAACTTAGATTAATATAAACTACGTACGTCCGACTTTAGAAAAAAATTGGTCCTGTGGATTTTGTCAACCAGATTAGGAGCTAATTCACATTATTTGGAGGAACTATTTTGTGACAACATACCCCGTGGCCGGGTTGGTTGTCACAGTATGTGGGGTTGATTGTCACACGTTTGGATAGCTAAGATTATGAATAAAAAGTCGATTCAATTATGAAAGTAATATCATTTTTTATTATAATTATAAATACTATACTTTTGAACAAAAAATTAAACTTATAAACATTATTAAACAACAGTTTCTATTATAGAAACATATTCTAAACAATCATTAAAATCAAATTATATAAATATAATTTTAACAGAAACTTATCAATCACTGGGAATCATTAATAACTCAGCAATGTTAATCAGAATCTGCTGAATCACAATCATGACAGCGGGATTAGTTGTCACATAAGGCAACGACCTAACCCCAAATGTTCTGTGACAATTTACCCCAAATGCTCTGTGACAACTTGCCCCAAACCGTTAAATAATTTCGCCTCTGTATTCATGTATTAAAAAGTTTAAAAAATGCAAAAAAATCATTACATTAAGTTAGAGAAAACTCTCAACTACGAGAATATTGCAATAATATTATAGCCAATACTAAGAAATAACCTATACTTACTTGATAGCACATTCGGCAAAATTTACTTCGAGCGCACGAAACCAAACAATGATACATCGTGCCTCCATGCGACTCCACAACGACTTGTGGGATGGAGGGGGAGGCGGCGATATGCTTACGCATCGCCACGGATTATTAGTACGTTCCTATTGTTTATAGTTTCTTTATTATAACGGTTGTGACAACCAACCCGTGAGACAACCATACCCGGTCTCCCCTACTTACCTAGCCCATACTGCAAAACGTAACTAACGTTTCACTTCGCGTTGTCCAAACACTCGAATCTCTCCGAATTAATTAACAGTTGCATTCATCAGTTGTGTGCAATTTTATCGAGGTTAATTAAAAAGAAGGAAAAAATCGAACGGCTCGATTGACGATGACGGACAGAACTTTCAAACACGCGAGTCTAACCAGGTCGAGGATTTCCACGACAACTTCGAATTCGACGATATAACCTAGCGAGAAAGCCCCCCACTGTCGATCCTGTCGAAGTGTCAGAAACATTTCGCCCTGGTAGTTGGACTAATTTCCTCCAGCAATGTTGCCCATCGAAACCACGTTCAACGAGCCAACTTCAAGAATCTTCGAAATCATTCCTTAAGTCTGCTGCCCGGAGAGATGCTGCCGTAGAAGATACATTCGATGATCTCTAACTAATCTAGGTATATTGCCCAAAAGCCAACGAACATGCACGTAAAAATTGAGAATCAATCCACCCAATAGCTTATCGCTTATAAACGCCTAGAAATCCCCATGTTTCGCGGGCCTGCAAAAGAGAAATCTCCTTGAAGACCTCGCCCCTACCCACTCGCATTTCTGTTATTCTAACGCATCACCCTCCTCCTAACCAATTGAGCCGCACTCGACCTCGAAAAACCCTGGCACTCCTACATCGCTAACCAACAATCGCAAGTTTGAACTCATAGGTGACAGAGTAAGCTAGCTGAGAGACATAGCTATCTTATCGCCACACCCCCTCCCCCTCCCTACTTCAACCCAGAAGCGTTGTCCATGCTATCGTGTGCTCAGAGAGTTCCCATAATCATAAACTCAATCGTTGATAACGCGGCTGATCATCGTGCGCTAAACTGACCCTCCTGGAGAGGCCGACCTACCGTTGGCAGGGAGAGCGCGTTAGTAGAATTGACCCACAGGACGGGCAGCAAACGGATGCGGCGATCATCAGCGGGGAAAAAGCACGGCGGTGCAGGCAAAGTGCAGGGGGTGTGCCCCCTTTTTTCATTTAAATTACTTGAAGGCGGTAGTACTGCGACGCGGCCAGCATACCTAATGGCCGCATATTGTGCGCTGCCACTGCCACTCAAGGCGAGCCGAACGCCGCTATACTGCGTCAACGGAGCCCTGGCTGGGCTGTTCTCGACAGGAAAATAATACGAGTTGGCCATAATCCGTGGCCGCGCTTCGTGTACGGATATAGTACGTATACACGCCGGTGGAACGCGGGAGGGTTAGGCGGAACGTACAACGAGAAACGACACGGCACGGGGCGCACACGCACGGAATACCGCAAGCCGGCGTAACCGTTTATTCGCGCGCGTGATGCGCGACGAGTGCAAATATACGCTCGCCATGTAGATATTTTAGGCGGCAATTGGCAGTGGGATTGAATTCGCGTCGGTGCACCTTTAACCTTTTCCTGTCATATTCGCGGATCACGTCGCCTCACGTTAATTATATTAGATTGGTGCTTAACTTCTGCCGGCCACTTCGATTATATCATAATAATAACTTATTTATGAGACGAGCCCAGTAAGAACCAGAAACACTTTAAAGGAACAGATAATTATAGAAAATCACTAGTTAATTAAAATAGATCACTAGGTAGGTAGATGGGGGATGCACTAGGTAATGCCTTCCGCAACCAGGGCCAGGGTTGCCAGACAACATTGTGCAGGACATTATGCGTCAGCGACGTCATCACGTACACATTAGCACCACTCCTGTAGGTGTTCCCCCTCCGCTAAATAAGTGGTCCTGCATAATGTTGTCTGACATCCCAGGCCAGGGCTCCCCGAATACTAATCTGGAAGCTTGAAAGAGGACCAGCAAAAAAATCAATGCTCTCGTAGAACTGATTGGCGAGGCCGCAGATTCTGTGCAGGGGGTATATTATGAGAACCTAAAGATTATGAGTTACTCAATCCAAATACAACTATCAAGGCTGATTAATATTGTCAACCCCTTGAAAGGGTACAGCAAGAATTGCAAATTAAAAGACCATTCTTTGTGAATCGAAAGGGTATCCTGTAAGTAGGTCTACGGTAATGCGAGCCCACACGTGGAGATGGCAATGCAAAAAAGGTATCTGAACTTATTCCTCATCCACCATAGTCCCCGGATCTGGCACCAACAGGTTTTTACCTTTCGCGATCACTACGAAATAGTTTAGGCAGGAATAAATTCAATAATTCTGAGGGCACCAAAAGTTCCCTTTTTTAATGATAAATCGGAAGATTTTTGTGAAAAAGGCATAACACAACTGTCACACAGATGGGAAATTGTCATAAATAATGATAGAAAATACATCATTTTTGCTTTGCAACCTAATATTTTGCTTCAAAACAAAAATAGTCGGTGAAATTTGACAAAAATAATGAACAATTTTATAGAAACTAAAATTCAGCATCATAGTATCCAGTACATAATAATATTTAGTAGACAACTAAGCATGAACAATTAGAAATGTAGACCATTTCCAAATTTGATGTGAACCTTTTTTTATGGTGTAAAACATTTGTCCCAGAAGTTGCAAAAAAATTAAAGGGCCTGAGCTGTGCTTTAAACCGCGCCGGCTACTCGAGTGTTTCGAGTGGTCTGAATGTTAGAAGTTGCTCGAGCAATTTATTCTGTTTGAAGGGTTTGAAGGATTCGGACACTCGAATCGATTGCTTGATCTACTTAAAGTCGAACTGTTTTTTTTTCTAGCTACGTGTCAATTTTTTCTTCATTACCTCCAGATATGAGGATATATTTTTGGGAAATACGAGTTTTTGTCTCCATGCCAAATACAATGCGACACGGTCTATGAGTCATTTTCAATATTCGCTGGACGAAGGAAATGTAAATATCTATTTTCATAATGGATTCTATAAATGCTAAATTCTTTAGTTCATGTTCACGCCACTTTTTTTCACTGTTTCCAAATTTGAGAAATACATTCGTTTTCATTGAGCGATGCCCATCGATTTCTATCGGTTTTTATCACAGACTTCTAATATAACACTTGCATTATTCGTGTTCAACACTTTTTGTTTATTTGCATTAGTTTGTGAAAAATTTAACTATATAGGTTTTCCACCCTCAAGTCAGAGTGTAAGTAGTTTTCATCCCTTAAACATGAGTATCACCTAATAAAAAAAATATGTGTTGAATATTTTTCACTGGCTGTGCAAAATTTCATCAAATGGATGAAATTGCTCTGCTGGAACTGCTCATTGATAGCTTTTAATATTTTCGTGCATGTATGTTCCAGATATTCAGACATGTTCATTTCAACGATGCTGATATATTTACTTGTACTTACGTAGGTATTTCTTTGGCTATGAACTGATTATGGCACTTTGGTATTAGGTAATACCTGGGGTAATAGGAAAAATAAAACCAAACCATGTATTTTTCTGTAGGAAAGTATTATTAATAAGAGTATTATGTGCAGTTTCATTCATGATTCTCATCCCTGATCCCTCCACCCATAACTAGAATATCCAATTTGGTGAACGTTTACGGTTATATAGGGATCAAGATTTCTTTTCTGGTAAATCCCTACCCTCATCCTGGCTGAACATGAAATCGTTGTCATAAGTAACCGTGATCCTTAACGCAATCTTGCTGTATACTAAGATGTATCTATCCGTAAATAGATTAATCGAACAACTTGTTTCACAATATACTGTACAGGTTACATACAAATAATTTGCTCGAATGTTTGAGTTGATTAAGTTACTCAAGCACGTTGATTATATTCGATTTTGTTTGAATACTGAATTATATACTCAATTCGAATTTGGAAATATTCCTGCTCACTTCGGCCATGGAAAGTAATAACAATGCGGCCTTACTGTATCATATAACGAGTACAATAGAGAAAATAAACAAACACAGTAGAAATAAATAAAAAAAGTAGAAGAGAAAAACCGATAATTTTAAACACAAAGCCAGGTAAAAAGGGTAAAATTTAGCGAAGATAAATTGCGCGGTTATTGAATTAAAATCTAAATTAACGAATAATAACCATCGCGCAAATTTGATTCCTCTCAAATATTCCTTTAACTCGTCCAAAAGTCCAACCTCTTAATTACTCCGAGCGGTACAAATGGTATTTTATTGCACAGAGTCGAATCACAATGCAATAATAATTAAATAAAATGGATAATGAAATAACTGCACTGCAACCTCAATTACATACCTTTCAAACTGAAAAACCACAAAGGCCACTTTTATTCCCCTTCAGACTCAAATCTCCGTTTACATCCTTTCCTCAAAGGATGAAGGAAGAAGAGGAGGATGCGAAATTTCACATCCTCTATTTTCTCCCATTCAAACATCACTTCACACCTATCTATACTCCCCTTCAAAGAAGATCGTGCATTCTATAGTACGAGTATTATCAGCCTGAAGCATTATAGCTCCTACAAGCCAATTGTTTGCGAATGGCTCTCGCGCCAAGATGAATCAGATCGGTAGCTATGTTAGCGATTCGGAGATTAAAATTCAAGATCTACGGAGCAGGCACTTGTCAGCCGTGTTGAGCATCGTTGCGCGTTATTTCATCGCGGGCTGGGTTATTAAGTTGGTAGATACCAAGAGGAGCAAAAGGTACGTGCATATACAATAAACCGTGCAACTGAGCGTGACACGAAACCGCGCGAGGAAGCGCAAACGTCCATTTATGTTCGCAACGGATGCGTAAATACGTGCGCGCGGCGGGAAGAGGCGGAGATGGAGGAAGAAGCGGAGGTTCGACATTGGCAATACACGCCGTGTAGAGAGAAAAAAGGAAAGCGAAGTAATACTGAACCGAGAGGCTTGATATGCTGGATAAACTAATTAATGATCGAACGACGTCGGAAGTAATTAGTCACGTATCCTATTCACGACATAATTAAACTCTGGCTAGAGGGTCCGCGGTGTAAACTAATTTATATACGAGCAGACATCCCGCACGATTGGGACGCGACAAATAAACTGGTCTCTATTACGCGGATTTGGGGAAAAGAGACCATGATTTCATGCACTGATTGAAATGGTTCCAGAATCACGCTGCTGGACAATATCGAATAGCGAAGCAAATATTGGGGACGAACGTTCGCGTAATAGTATTTTCGCGAATTGCCTGTGCTGTAGTAGTTGCTGGTGCATTGAGTGCTGCGGGAACGGAGGGGTTGTATTATTAAAGATAACAGTAAAAGGTGTACAGTTGTAGGCCGGGCATACGTCGAAGATGAATTCGGCACCAAATAACACGATATAATAATGTAATATAGGTAATAATAATATGGCGAACGTAGGACTTGTTTCGCTGTGACATTGGCAATTCACTGTAACTGTGTCCAGGAACAATCAAGAATAGTCCCTATACTTAAGGGGAGATTAACTGGAAAATCTGATTACAATTTCTCAGATAATCAACTATGGTTGAGGTCAGATATATTGGCCGGCCAGTCCGAGTGAGGGGCAACTCCCACCATGCCGTCTGCCCCCCTCGGCGCTCCTTTTCGGCCGTCCGTCCACGAAGCATCGCTGCGTAGACGCGTGTTAGACCTGGCATCGCTTATACATATAGAGTGTTCTTATACTTATGGTCAATACTCTAAGGGGTGATTATACAGGCAAAAATAAGACGAAACTCAAGAGTGACGAAATTGCGGTAAAGGCCTTGTTTTCGAGAAAATTGACTTTGAATTTCACCTAAGTACGCGTGCACCGTAGGCGCTTGAGGGGCACGCGGAAGATGAGCGGAACGCGTCAGCTGCCCGTAGGACGTCTCTGCTCTCAAGCGCCTACGACGCACGCGTATTTAGGTGAAATTTAAGTCAATTTTCTTGAAAACAACGCCTTTACCACAATTTCGTCACTCTTGATTTTCGTCTTATTTTTGTCTATATAATCACCCCCTAGGGTATTCTGTAAAATGCATCATCCTCTGCTAATTCTTTTGCACCAAAACTGTTTTGTTTTCTTTCATTCTTTCTATAGAGCGAGTAAAATACTTGTCAGAATTTAGTGCTTTTGGTAGCTTCGCTAATCCAAAAACAAGACACTAAAATGCGATTTTGTGTTAGTCGTGCGTTGTGTTGTATGCCTGAAAAGCCAGCAACGAAAACGCGACGCTAAAGCGTACAGTGCCTCTCCGAGATATAGTGACTTAGGTGTGAAGTCCCTCAACGGGGTCTTACCCGACACCCTGTTGGGTGCTGGCCGCTAAATGTGCCTCCCTACTACCTTCTGCAGGACTGTATTTAGAGAAGACCAGGCCTAAGACTAAGGCCTTAGGGCCTTGGAGCCCCGGTTTTGTTCTGATCTTCTGACCAGGCCTAAGACTAAGGCCTTAGGGCCTTGGAGCCCCGGTTTTGTTCTGATCTTCTCTAAATATAGTCCTGCAAAAGGTAGTAGGGGGGCAGGTTTAGCGGCCAGCACCCAGCAGGGTGTCGGGTAAGACCCCGCTGCGGGACTTCACACCTAAGTCACTATATCTCCGATAGGCACTATACATGGACAGACGTCCATTGTTTTACATTGGTCGCTATATGGAAGCGCCTTGCGAGGGGCACATGTCTACATATGACGCGTCTTTGACGAGATGCCTTAATGGGCAGTAGGCGTAAAGCCTGCCCTACACAGAGAGATCGGTCTCGACTCTCGAAGCAAGTCTCATTGTGTAGGGCAGGCTTAATAGTACGGGAGCCAGTGAACATTTTTAGTGTCTCATCGCAACGTGGTTTTTCTATCATTTTTCTAATTAACCTTATGCCGAATGTCAACGAACGGGTAGTCGAGACAGGGGCGCCCTCGAACATGTCAAGTTTGGGAGCGTCCCCGACTCATCGCGACAAGGTTCAAACTCCCCCCATTAATGAACTTAATACAAAATAAGAAAATCGCAGTCTGGCAGCGCTCCGTGGGGCCTTAGTGGTCTGGCAGACCCCTAAACATATTAAACAAAAACAAAATTCGACTTACAGCGACGAAGCTGAAATTTGGTGGAATAATTGTTTATGTTGTAAAACCAATAGAAAAAAGTCCCTAAGCGGTGATAAGACATTGTCAGACGTTTACAAATGAATCGAGGGTGTAGTCAAATTTCTTATCGCGACATTGATTTTAATATTAACTGTTTTAAAAAATTGACGTTTGATATGAATTATGAAGAGGATAGTATTACTTTACAATTTTATTATAGTATAATAATAAAAAATTTATTAATAAATTATTTTACAGTCATTCATAATCTGAACTATCGCAGTCATAATTGTCTAATTCTGTTTCACAGTCTTCAGTGTCAGACTCATTTTCGGAATTATGGTACATTTCACTCCTGAAGCCATTATCATCTGTAAGGTCTTTCTGGAGAGTCCCCGACTATAAGGCTCACTGGAGGGAGCCGATTTTCTCTCGATCGCCGCTGTTCGCGAAACAGCTTCAGACCGGCCGATATATCTGACCTCTAACATAAGTGTGCCGTTAGAAGCCCCACTTGATAATACACGTTGCATTTGATTTATGCTTGATGATTCCCTGTCACGCTTAAGTAGCTAGGAGGGCTGCCAATGAAACTATATGTCGAATTTTGCTTTATTTAAATATTTTAGCAGTCCGACTATAATTTGCATGTATTATTTAAATACACTCCTAATTCGAATTTAATCTTTGAATACAGTTCTAATTTGAATGTAATATTCGGGGAATATTCATAACGTGTGAATTGAAAACCCGTTTGGAATAAAAATTATTTTAAAACTTCGACTTATTTCTGTACAAAGGTTGCTTTTATTCATGGCGTACCATATTTGCCGATAAATTCTTCTGATTTTTAGTCCGGCATGCGCATGCTGGATGAATTTTCAGAATCGATTTTGTCGAACACGGAGCCCCATATCACAAAATTTTATTTTACATTTTCGATTTATTTTGCGCATCAAATTACCCTACATTCGTTATACCATCCCTTCTGATCCACACAGTTCATATATCTGTGTCACAGAGGTGCAAGAAGAATAAAGTTGTTACCTCCAAGAGTGACTATGAAATTAAACAGATTTGCTATTATTTGAAACTCCCTATATGTAGGTTTTGTAGCTTTTAAAGCATCAAATATGTTATCTTCTGTGATCATCCAATACTTGAGCGCCACAGAAGTCAAACTATTTAATCAACTCTAGTATCTACAAATTTCTTAATTCTAGTAGGTACCTAACCACCTGATTATTTATTGCTAAAATTATCATATTTTTCTACTTTTTATATCATCAACTTGATCACTTTGGCTTCTGAATGCTTCAGTTGTAAAAGTTCTGTAATTGACAAACAAGTTGTTCGCAGAATTTCAAACGAGTGTCAGTCGACAAAATGTAGATGCTGCGATAACGTGCAATTGCCAGTGTCGTGTCAGAGGACATAAACGGCCTGCATATTTTGCCTAGTAATTGCATTGTAGCTAGGGGGATGCATAGATCAGAAACTTGTAAGTGCACGGTATTAAGAGAAATGGTGTAACCAGGGAGAATCCAAGGTAAGCTTTGGTAACATAGCAATAAGTTCTAGAGTCACTTCCGGCCGCAGTGAATCATTGAAGGATCGTTCAACAAACGCGCTAACAATCGGGTGTAATACGCGTGTATTTCTGAACTTTGTGTCAACTATAATGCGACACGGTCTATAAATTACTTTGAATATCCACTGAATGGCGATTACATAGTTATGAATGCATACCTAATGAGATTTTTCTGCATAGACTGTGTAAATAAAAACCGCGAGCCTTCAGTCCGTGCTTAATAAAATGGGATATCAAAATCTGATGCTATTGTACACAGGAGCCCAGAAATAAATGCAAAATAAATATAAATGCTTTCATACTAGATTTTAAAAATGCACGCTTGTTTTTTTAAGCTACATATCAATTTTCCGTCACTGTCTGCAAATTCGAAAAATACAACTGTTCCATGTAAACGAAGGCTGAACTCAACAGTCAACTCCCGTTTTCGTTGAGCAATAGTCATTGATTTCTAACGATTTTTAATATATGTTTAATATACAATATAAAATGTTTTCAATTATTATTAGCAGCATTTGAGGCTATGGTTGAACTTCTGAAAGGTCACGAACCTTTAATCTATTATTTTTACGAAATTTATATCACACACAGATGTTCAGAATCCAGAAATATTAGCTCTTGACTCACATTCTAAATATATTAATAAAGAATTATAAATTTTTCTAGTAAATCCTGAAGCACCTCGAAAAATACGCGAAGAAAGAAAACTATTCTTATCTATTTCACTCAAAGCAATAATCAGCACATCTTTATACAAGGTAGGTACATCATATTCCTTACAAACTATATCCATAATTAAAAGCAGTTATCCCACTACAACTTGTCGTTTAATACATTATCTCGTGCCCAAACAAAATTTATACCTAGAGTAAAATCCGCAATTATTCTATGCAATTTAATTAGTTGCACCAATTGAAATATTCATAGAAATCCGGCAATGTAGCCTTTACAAACGTTCAACGTTACAGAATATTAACCTAACTACTTTTAACGACTACATTTTCATTCCCTTTTAGGTACAACACGCACAAAGCAAACATTCTAAGCTTCCAATACTTTATTCTCCTAACTGGTTGCTGGCCCGCGCCCTCCGAACATCCCGAACCCTTTTTCAGCTGGACAAATAAAGGAAATTCGCTGGAAGTCAAACAAAACGGGATAGCAGAGCTAAATCTTTAGACACACTTCGCGGTTGCCATAATAGTTATCGCGGCGTACCACGTCGTTCCCACCGCTACACGAATCTTTATCGCCGTCGGTCGTTGGCAACAGTACGACCTATATTTGCGGAATAATCGGGGGAATTCGAGGAAGCTGAAGCACGCGCAACAAATCTTCGCTAGCAGAGAGAACTTGGATGAAAACTGCGCGATAGTTGGATGGAAATTTGTCAGAACAATTATCCATCAGCTACGACATGGCGCCAAGTCAGGCGAGCCCTCGCCCCACCTCCAACCCCTCTGCACCCCTCCCGGGCGACACGCAAAAACGCGACTTTGGTACTAATTAGCGAAGCCCACGCTACGAATAAATTTCGTGCCGAATCCGCGGGATGCTCCAGCAACTATCCTCGTAAACGATCCGAGTGCTTTCGACGCAGCATTCCGAAATTTTCAACGTGGCGCGATACCCGCGGAGCACGTTTCAATCATATTTGGACTAATGGCTTCCGCGTATGGCGCAATTCTTACGCGCAAAAAAAGTGTCGCAATCGATGAGGAGCTGCAAGGCACGCGAAGAGCAACGGTCTTTCGTAGAGCATCGTGAAATAATCCGTTTAAATGAAACTGATGGTCAACGTTTAAGGACAGGTGTGATCTATTTTTGGAATCTTGTTTTTCATGGCCACTTTTTTTTAAATTGGTTGTTTGGTAATTAGCGGTAAATGGTTTGCATTCCGAGGTGAATTGTTGCATAAGACTGGTATTTTCAGTGTTCCATTTTTACTGAATGTAAGCTTTATTTATTTAGAATTTTGTAGAGTGACCTGAACGATTGCAATGACTTTGTTTATTGTTTCAAGCTCGGAACTAAGCAATGCTATGCTATGGCATGCTACGTTTTAAAAAAATTAGCTTCAATACATTCTTATAGAACCGTTTCCACCAAAAGCATCGCACAGCACAGCTTAGCTTAGCTTCCTGGAGGATTCCCGGCTTTACTGAGAAACCGTTGCATTGATTTTAGAGTTTATAATTTTTGCAGCGAGTTAATTTAGCACTAATGGAAGTAGAATCGTAGAATTACCTGGAAGAATTTCATACTTCTTCTGTACTGTTTAAAATATTCCTAGATTTTTTAATATACTGATATTTTTGTTAACGAGTTTTACTGTAACTTAGATAATAATTTGTGATGTACAATTAATACCGTATATCACAAATTAAGATTTTGTTATGGAGTAAATTGGAATATTCTATTACAGAGTAGAATATAAAAGTATTCATATTTCTCACTCATTAAACTCTAAAATATTTAATGTGGAATAAATTAGTTCAATGTAATTTTCAGTATAGAATAATTTGAAATATTTTTGATGAGCAATTTGTTTTGAATTGTGTACGTATGTGTGAAAGAAGTAGGTTAAAAAAAATGTACTATGTAATACTCTGAGATATGAATTATGAATTTATATAAATATAAATATTTTTTACTAGCACTGAGAACATGTAATTCACATAATTAGTGTAAGGTCACGTTCACGTTCACGGATGAGTAACGAACTGCGCACAGCATGCACACTTGAGACGCATCATTCAGAGGTGCTTCAACGTCGCGTGTTACACTCGTGTGAACGTGGCTTAACTCGCTCAATTTTCACCATGGAATAAATTAAACTGTTAAAATCCTTATTACAGAGTAAACTAGAATATTTTTACTGAATAATGTCATCCACCCTATATTGCAACTTAGTCTTGAGTAAATTAAACTACTTAGTCACTTAAGTTGGTAATTCTCCATTTTGAATAATGCAGCTTTTCACGACGATTAGATTAATCTCTTTCCAATTGTAACGTTATTCCAATCAGTAACATTATGTTACAAAAAAAATCTGCATACCGTCTTTTGATAATCTTATGATCACGCCGAACGAGGAAGCCATAGCAATATCAGCAAAGATTTAAAGCGCTCAACTTTAATTTATACGCCATATTAAGATGCCGCGCGCGGGAATTATACCGCAGTGGAAATAAAGCAGGCATATGCCAATTGGCAATTTTCCCGCTTACTTAGCACGGACAAGAGGAAATGGTACTTGCGCATACGACCCATCCCGCGTACAACTTTCTGCATAAAACTGCATAAAACAACGGTAACCAGGCAGCAGCTCTTGATTTGCGAAGTTTTATAGCAAGATGGTTCTGCCCTGGCATGAGAATATCCCCTTTTGTACGGGAGAAGTTAAGCTCGTTTACAAATATTCGCGCCTAAGGTATCCAGAAACAAGGAGATTAATAGATCCAACGCGTAGATAACTCACCAACCATTTACTACATATGACTAAAGCGAATCTCCCCCTTCGACGTCCCTGTACAATGTACATATTCATTGGTATTATCTGTTCCTCGTACTACGTGTTTTGTGTTTTATAAACATTTCTATCAGAAGTAGCAAATATATGTACGGGGTGTCGCCGAAATAAGGGGAGTCTTTATGAATACAGATAGTTTCATTATTATACAAGTAGATAGGTGTGTAATAAATTTAGGATAGTAGAGGATAGTCTTCCTAAAATTTTATATTAACACATTCCGTACGGGTGACGTGTACGGTCACGTCATGGAACTCTTGGGCCCGGTCCCAATAAATGTGGAAGGTGAAGAAGAATTTTTCAGGTGTCGAATTTTCCTTTTGCATACGCATTCAGTACGAACGTGTTCATCAGTGTGTGCATGTCGTTCCAAATTTGCAACGTTTTTCACCATAGTGCAGCTGTTTCTTGTATTTAGATGAAGGTCAACTATTTTTGGTGCCGGACGCAACGTGTTAAAGGAAATGCCCATAAAGAAAATGATAACAGGGCCACGTAGTTTGTTCTACTCTGCCAATCCAATGACTACGATATTTATTATTAAACTAATAATTGTTAGAATGCTATAAAAAGGAGGAATCCTTGCGTTAAAAATCACTTTATTCTTCACTCTTTACCATGCATGCTATTATGTTCGATTAAATTTGAAAAAGGTTTGTGTTTTTACGAATTTATCTGAACATTTCCAATTACAATGTATTTTTTCAAATTCAATATTTATATGGCACTTTTTAAATCACCACATTAAGTAGAACACAATTTAACAGTTTCACCATTTAGTTTAAGGACACCCTATAGATATATTCTTCATAACAGATATGATAGGTTGACTTTGATACTATTGGACCAACTGTTTGCTTTGAAATACGAGCAAATTCCGATTGTTGTGACGAATTACTCGACCTTAGGGTCGATTCGTCTAGGCAGAAGTTTCTAGTACACAGATATCGGGATTCGAAAATATCCTTAAGATTCATATTAAAATACTTCTGTATAATGGCACTCGAGGTTTTTAATAATAGGAAAAGAAGAATTTTTTAATAATAGGAATAGATACCAAAGAAACAAAGGAGAACGTCGCCTTTTCAAATCGAACTTTCCCACACAAACAATGTGATTAACGAACATAACTTTTCAAGCACTCTATGACCCCTTCTATATTTCTCGCCCCCGCACGTAGTTCGTGCACGCATGCTCCTTTCGCTCGGAGCAGGCCGTTGATTCAGTTGTCACGCGACAAGATCACGAATATGACCTTAGCAATTGCCAAGGAATTGCTCTCGAGCATTTCACGCTCGGTCTGCCTCCGTAAAATGCTCGATCGTTGAAAAAAGTTTCACAGACGAGGACAGCCTCGAATTCGAGCGCGCGCGCAACGAACTTCATACATACGTGTCGACCGGAGAAAAACTAATTTCAAAGGGAATCCCCCAACGCAAACAACGATAACGACCGACCATCGAACGTGACCGCGCTCCTGCGTCCGCTCTAATTACTTTCCCAACGAACTGTCCCTTTGCCCGTCACGCGTATCTCATACCAAAACGTTCGCTAAACAAAGAAAAAAAGAAAAACAACTGGTCACTGGAAAAGGTTTGTGTACTCACCGGGGAAGCTGTGCGTGCATGCGACGAAACACGCCGCGACGAGCAATACACTAGCGATGGTCTTCATTCTTTCTCTCTCTAGCTCGGTACTGTTTGGTTGGGTTGCTGGAAAGCCGTTCGGTTAAGTCTCTGCGACGATGACTCGGTTACTACTGGCGGGTTCGGGCCTCTGCGAACGGGACTGTCACAGAACTCGCGAGGGGATCAAGGTCACTCACAGAACCAGCTCACCTGAAACTCGCTTGACGCTTTACACCGCGACTTTTGTCTCTACATGTGCCTGCCACTATATATGCACTCGTTCGTTCGCCGCTCGGCCAATCGCAATGCTTCCTCCGGCTGTCACGTGGCCATCGGGTCACGTGACCGGGCGGCGCGCCGCTTGAGTCATGCCATGTCTTTCCCGGTATTTCTGATCTCTTAATGCTTTGTAGTCGATGCTTAACAATCACACACAGTGTAATTGCCACGATCATCGCTCCCATGATGAATTCCTCGAGGATTGTACGTGGATGATATTAATGATAGGGAATTTACTACTTGATTGTCGATTTATGTAGTCACGTGTGGCTGACGGGGTTGATTTTGGAGTAGACACTATCGTAGCTTCCGATGAAACTTTAATTACGAAATAATGCAGTATTAATGTGTATCTGTCTGTCTGTGGAAAATGAAATGCCCGTCTGTGTGTTCCCTATTAACTTCTAAACCCTTTGACCGATTTCGACCACATTTTCCATAGTTACTCTTTAGGACCCTACGGAACATATAAGCTGTCCTGAAACCTTGACACCCCATCCCTTCCACTCGATTTTTGATCCCTTTGACGCTTTACGATAATTTAAATTTGATGCATTATTAATCAAGTAAGCATTGTGTAATAATTAATGGAGGCGCTAGTTAATTTTAAAAAGCAATGCTGATATTATAAATATAAGAAGTCGTCATAACGTGGGGTATTTTAAGCTATTATCTATATACATATATAAAAGAAGAAGTCCTGGCTGACTGAATGACTGACTAATCAACGCCCAGCTCAAACTGTTTAACCTAGGGACGTGAAATTTGGAAGATACATTGTTTTTGTGACGTAGGCGCCCACTAAGGAAGGATTTTTGGAAATTCCATCCCAAAGGGGGTGAAAAGGGGAAATATGTTTTCTCGGACTTATTAATATCTGTTAGACCCGATTAGATATCAAGTTGGTTCTTACTCACAAAGATTATCCACACAAATGCCTAAAAAACAATTTCGAGATTTTTCCCTAACAAATCCCTAAGGGGGTGAAGAAGGGCGAAATCTATTTTCACGGATTCATCAAAATCTTTTAGGTCCGATTAGATATCAACTTGGTTTTTACTTTGAAAGGTTACCCACACGAATGCCTAAAAAACAATTTCAGGATTTTACCCTAATCAACCCCCAAAGGGGTGGAAAGGGGTAAAATGTGTTTTTCACGAAAATTTAAATATATCTTAGGCTCGATTAGATATGAATTCGGGTTTTGCATACAATGATTACCTACAGAAATCCCTAAAAATCAATTTCAGGATTTTGCACTAATCAACGCCTAAGGGGGTGAAAAGAGGTAAACTGTGTTTTCATAGAGTCCCTAATATCTTCTAGGCCCGAAGCGAAACGTGGGGTATTTTGCTAGTTTTATATGTATAGTTGATATGCATATGATTTTTCTTAGTAGTATCAATAAATACAAATAGTACATTTATCTTATTTGAATTATTATTACAGTACGATAGGATTTGTATTGCATATTACTCTTATAATGTTATTATTATATTAATAATATATGGTCTTGATAGTCCATTAATTAATCGAACAATGCTGTTACTATAACAGAGTTAGTGTAACGAGTTTTTTCATTGTTCCTTGAATGACGAGCCAACGACTTTGTCTTTGATGACTGGATACAACTAGTACGTACGGTTATGGAGTAAATAACAGTTTCTAAGAGGAATGAATGTACACAGTTGCAGCTGCGTTATGTGCTGTACAAGATGTAGAAACCCGTTACATGTTTCGTGTTCATAGTTTATAGTATGTATGTATATACTTGAAGCCGTATTGAAACATCACAGGAACTAGTATACCAATAGGATTCAATGGCTATTGTTTGGATTACAAGATTATCGCTTCAGTACATCGTTTTGGAGTAAGTAAAGTCTTGACATTGAAATTGTTGATGCCTTGTAGAATCTTGAAACAGACAGTTTCCACTAAATTCAATAACCGATTTGAAGGAACTTGACAGCTTTGAAACATTATTAGAATTAAATAAAATATAACAACTTTAGATTCTATATTTTTTTATTATATATCTTTAATCTAATATACCTGGAAATAAATTTATCTATGTATTTCATTCCGCCCAAGTTTTGTAAGAAAATTTGAAAATTCTATAGTATCTGTACACCGCAGAAAAACATTTATCTACATTCTACTATTTCAAGCATTAAAGGATCGCTTGTTTAAATACTTTTAATGTCATTTCATAAAGTACTCGATGCTTTGACAGCACCAACACGTTACACAAATTATGTCACATTGTAGGTACACTGAAAGTATTGAAACTGACACTACAATGTAAATATATAAACTGAGCCACAAAAACTAACAAGTAGTGGCAAAAATGTTTAAAATCGATATTTTGACATGCTCGTATAAATAACTTTAATTGCGATTTATGTGTTATAATTCAAATATCATAAGGACATCTTATGTACGTCCGAAGAACATCCGTTCCGGCTGTACTTCGGAGAATGTCCCGAGAAGTTCAACATGTCTCCTGTACGTCCTCGTTACCTAAGCTCTTTAAATATCGTAGGGAGGTCCCATTTATAAAGTGGAACGTCCTGACGACGTGCTGTGCCAACACTGCCAACATCCTCAGAACATTTTCCGAATGTCCGAAGGCAAAGTTAAATACGCCCAAAAGGCGTCTTAAACACGTCTTCCGCCGAAAAATTAAGCTATTTTTGAACATACTTTTCTCAGTAAATGTAACATATAATGAACAAATATTTTTAGTATTTATTAAGCTACTCTTATATTATACAAAAAAATTAAACAGAATTTTTGCAATTTGCTTTAATTGTTTTTTTACAGTGCCAATATGGCACCTAAAAGGAAGAGGTATGTTGAAGGCGTAGGTGATTTTCTAAAAATTCCAAAAGATTCTTAATTTGTATGAGTGTCGCTATAGTTCCTAGCTCAATTAACAATTTTTGTTAAAAAGTAACAAAATGGCGCTGGTTTGAAAAAAAGTTTGACAAAACATCCAGAAGGATGTATTCTCGGGTGTTCCATGAGAAAAATCTCTGTTAGTTTTCGACAAAAATTGTTAATTGAGTTACGAGCTATAGCGACACTTATACAGATTAAGAATCTTTTGAAATTTTTTGTTTCGCATATGCTTGAACCGGAAAATCACCTACGCCGTGCACATATGTATGTACCTCTTTTTTTTAGGTGTCATTAAAACAATTTAAAAATATTATTTAAAAAAAATTTCTATAATATAAGAGTAGCTTATCAAATTCCAAAAAGATTTATTTCTTTATATGTTGTATTTACTCAGAAAAAATCTTAAGTAAAAATACTGGGCAATAACGGGAATCGAATTCACACAATTTATTCGCAATTACCCAACATACTACCTAATTCTATGTATATAACTATTACTAATTGCTTATAAAAAATGCGCATTAAGGCGAAATATTCTGCAGAATATCCAATCATTCGACTTCGAGACATATTCCTTAAAATTTCACATTCGTCTTAAGACAGATATTTTAACGTCGTCTTAAGACAGATATTTTAATGATGTTTTAACGTCGTCTTAACGACGTTTTAACGTTTAATTAAGTGTCTTTATTGCACAATACAAAAATAGGAATAAGAAGGAAAGAGAAAGAAATAAAAAGAAAAAACTAGCGCGAAGACGAAGTTCAGTCGAAAAAGTATTTCGCAAGCTAAGCTTAATCATCTCTAAAACCTACAAGACGGTGGTTTTTAGAACATCTGAAATTTAGTTCTTCTAAACATTCACGACACTTGCGAGACGAATGTTCACGGAACATTCGAAATGTAGTCATTGCCTAACAACCACGTAACTTATGAGATAGATGTTTCTGGAACATCCGAAAAGTCTTTTTGAACATCTATAAAACTTACGAGACGGACATTCCTGGAACATCCAAAATTTAAGTCTCACGAACATCCTAGGAATCCTCAAAATTGACCTAGAACGTTCGGGATACAGGTTACAGTTCTTTTTTGTTAAAGAATGATATTTGGTTACGGTTCACACTTAAAACTTTCGTTTGAACCTCACAGTAGTTTTAGTTTCTCGGTAACGACTAAGAATAACGATTATCACTGACCATTGTCGAACCATCCCCAGGGACGAGAATGGAAACGCCCCTTTCTTTTAACAAAACATTTACATTTTTGTATTTACAGTTATTCCCATTGAAATTCAGTAATTTTCATTCGAAGCTTATTTTGTATTTCGAATGTTATTCTGACATAGAATTTGTATTTTTTAATGGATTTATAATGACAAATAACCTTCATTATAACTGTTTATAAGGTAAACATACCAGAATGAATACAGTATAGAAATAATTTTAATTCCCAAATCAATGTTCGATGGTTGTTATTTGGAATATGAGAATATTTAAGGTAAAGTAAAATACAAATAAAAGTACAGCCCTCTAGTATTGTTCTAAACAAACTGGTATGATACTTTTACCAATTTTTTAATCACTTACTAGAGAATAAATGAAATTTACATTAAATAGTTTCTCATGTGTCGTATAACAAAAATGATGGAGGTAAAAGAAAACGTGGAAAAAGAGGACGCTTCCTAGGCCAAGTCTGTTATCATACCTGTTAACCCTTCGTGGTCACACGGGGTGTATTGTACCCCAAGAGCAATTTTTGATTTGAAATTCCGCACCTTTACATCTTCCAAAGGGGACTTATCGCAACAAAAAAAAATAAAAAACTTTTTAAAAAATCTGTATTTTACCACGACGATGGAAAATCGCTCGTTTTCAACTACAAATTTTAGCATATCAAAATTTACATTTCTAGAAAAAGACTATTAGACCATGACTGTATAAGTATTACGAAAGTAGAATTATCACTGAAAAGTTAAAAGATTCAAAAATACAAAAATGGTAACTCAAAAAATGACGCTGGGGTACAGTGAACCCCGTGTGACCAACTTGTGATTATAAGAAGGTGTGACCACGAATGGTTAAATAAGGTTTGTATAAGAATATAGACGCTATTTGAGATATTTAATAAAATAATTTTTAATTCAACATTTATTGTAATATACATTACTGTACTTAAAGATTCTTCTAATCATAGATATTTTCGTCATCTTTGCATAAGTACCTATATAAGACACGTGAACATTTTTTGAAAGAGAAGTCCTTTGTCAAAAAGTGTAAGCACTAGTGCCAATATTTAAACATCATTTCATTTTACCCCTTTCTTTTGAAGCTGCTCCAGTAACATTATGTCATAGGTGTATCGCATAAAAATAAGCACTCGATCCCCAAGATATCATAAACGTTGTGTCGCTCCTTGTCGAAAATATTTGACTTTACGCAATCCATTTTATAATCTAAGCAACAACTGCATATCAGGATGTTCTACGATAAACATTATAAAATCAAATACATGGTACCTATTACAAATCATAGATTCATTATACTGTAATTTATGCAGTAAGAATATCATTTTGCTGAATAACATTGTTTTACCTGCAATGTTTGGTTCATTTCCCTTAATCTTCCAGAAACATGACCCCTTAATTATCTCAAACGGTACAAACTCATTATTATCGGTTTTCTCGTAGAAATCACATCAGTAAAAGTCTCGCAACGCGCTGAAACAATTATTAAAGGAGCCGGTAATCATAGCACCTCGCTGAGTGCCGTAGAATCGAGCGTGTAATTGGTTTCGGTACTTCCGCCTTAACATGTTTCCAGGCGCACAAACATACTTCTTGTTACCGTTAAGTGTCGAGGAAGTGCACACAGTACAGAAGCAAAATGAATCAGGAAACGTATTACCTTAGATGCCTCTGTACATAGTACGTTCCCAGAATATTTCGTGTCATTTTGTTTATGAGCAGACGTAAGTGGATTTCTGATATTGGTTGACAGATCACATTGGTAATTTCCCAAAGGCAAATAATTTTACTCGCGACCGTACATGTTGTATGTAAGTGACACGAGGAAGTTCGTTTTCAAGCAGAGGTTTATTAGTAAGAACGTACAACGTCCTGAACGTTACAGCGAATAAGTATTTAACAAGATTGAGTTCCTGACAGATTCAGAGAGTTGGTGAAAAATGTTTTGGGCTTTTAAAGGCTAGCTGAAAAAATAGTCTAGGTGACATAATATTCGCAACCAAGAGTGATGCGGTATTTGCAAGCATGCATAATTCCAAAGGAGAGTACAGTACAACTAATACAGTGGGCCACGAAAGTATTTGGACACCCTTTAAAACAGAATAACATTTTTAAAATTGGCCCAAACGACTTTTTCTTTTGAGAAGCTAGAACGATTAGTTTACAAGCCAAGCCGACTTGCCGAGCAAGCTCACCGATTCACGCGCCGTCTGATCTCACCTTTACAAACCCGAAACGAGATTTCAGCGTCTGTGGATACGAACACCAGTAGATTTCGAGATTACCGCGAGCATACAAACAAACAATTCTACTGTGTTTATATATTAGTAAAGATAAGCATGCATTAAATCAATCCGCCTATTAATCAGTTCAAATGGTTTCAAAGATGGATTACACTAAAATCTTACTAAGAATAAATATTAAATTAACAAAACTAATCGAATTAAAATGCGAATAATTTTGCTACATTTTTGCCGATTACGTTAGCGCTGGTAATTGTGTTGAATCTTGTAGATCAGGGTTGACTAACTGGCGACTCACGAGTTGCCGGGGGCTCCTCCGCCTTGCGGCCACGCTGAACACAGTCGAATTCGTCCGTCCCTACACAAACATAAATACATTCGATTGCTACGGCCGGCCACGGCTATACGTTTACATATAATTATAATTAATACGACAATACGAATTGATATATATGTACTTACATTTACTCGTCTCTGCAAATGTGAACGTTGGTGGATTTGGGTTTAAAAATTTCATCAATACAGTATTTCCTCGCTGTGGGCTCGCTGGTCGGGACCGGCGTTGAACCCATATCATGAACAGAGCCCTAATTCCGAGTGTTCGTTTCTCGCTTTTTTCTGGCCGAAGGGGGGAGCGAGATGGAACGCTTTGCGTGCGCGGCGGGCGTGCGCGACGGGCGCGAACGCTCAGAATGAATCGGGCTGCGTCAAGATTTTGCGAAACGGTTCCCGTGCTCACCGTGTGGACTCGCGACCATTGCGCACGCCCGTCGCGCTCGCAAAGGACGGAGTGTCACGGCGTCCGAAAGACGGAGCGAGACAAAACATCAACGCGTCGTCTGTCTCGTACCGCCGTTGCTCGCTTCCAGTGTCTCTCGCTCGCTCTCGTTCCATCTCGCTCTCGCCTTCGCCGCACAAGAGTGAAACAAAAGTGGTGGGGATAACGAAAAACGCACATCGTGTACACCAAACCGAGCCCATAAGGAGACAATACTGTATTTGGTTCTGCATACAGATGCGAAAGTGCGTTTTCCATTATGAAAACTATAAAAAGTAAATATCGGTCAAGATTAGAGGCCCATTCACTATCTTCGATGTTAAGGATAGCCATAACAAAAATTGATGTGGATATACCATCCCTTGTCAATAATATGACCCTGTTGTAGATCATTTTCTACAACATCATGTACATGTATACTTAGTGTACGTTTTTCCGCCTGACAGACTAACCACCGTGGGTTTTTCAAAGTGATTTTTACAAATCCCGTAGTCACGCGAAAGATACGCGTTAATAAGACGCTCGCAACGCAACTGATCATTTCGTAAGCTCGCAGCAAGTAGTAACTGTACACGCAACGATAATATTAGAATACGTAATAATTAGTTATAATCGTTAGACGCGTGAGTATACTTTCAACCGCGTTTCAAACGAAACGTGTGTACCTATCTGCGTGTCGTATCCAACTCGTGTGTTCGTGGATTTGCAGCAGAGACACTAATTTCAGACGTTCGATAACGTGTTTCAAATCGGTTGAAAGTAAAAGCTCTTTCACACGAGGCACTTTTGTGGTTCAATATGCATCATTATTATCGTCTTTATTACGCAAGATTAGGAGTATATGTGTAATATATAGGTACAGGGTGATCCGAAAGTTTTTTAAAAAATTGAAATTAAATTAATAAATATGATCGCATACATCTTTCCTTTTGGAGATACAGCTACTTTAATGGGAATGTAGCGCAAACGAAACTCGGTCGAGGTGGCGCTCTGATCGGAGTGCCCAAGGTGGCGTCTGAACATGCGCGTGATGACGCCGTGACGTCCGATTTGAAATGATGCACGCACAAATCATGATATTTGGTTTGAAATAAAAAGGTTATAATAATAAACACTATAATCGAATCGACGTAAGCCCAAAGCCAAGCTCATCTTGGCGCAAATCGACGCAAGCGCAAAGCCAAGCTCACCTTGGCGTTGATTGATTTGACGTCACGGCGTCATCACGCGCATGCTCAGACGCCATCTTGGGCACTCCGATCAGAGCGCCACCTCGACCGAGTTTCGTTTGCGATACATTCCCATTTACTGCGTGTCTTAAATTTATTCATTATGTAAATGTTTCAAGTGGTATCCATTGAAAGCACTTCAAAATTGCGCAATCCTAATGTAATTCGTACTCTAATTTACAGTAGTAATGTCTTCGAAACAAAAGGATTTTGAACCCACGTTTATTAGGACCTTTTATTAATTCTGAGATATAGAATACCCTTCCAAATTTTTTAACCGAATTTTCGATTAACCTTGCATAGTATGTATTCGCATAATAATTAACAAGGTGCAGCGTAAACCTCATCATAGTGTATGTTCATTTACAAGGAGAGGTTTTCGCCTACGATTGCTTTGGTTTTTGGATATGTTTTAGAGGACCGTAAAATAAGATATATGTGTTTTTTTATAGCGGCTCCTTCTCATATTTCGGGGTGAAACTACCCCTCAAAGTTATAAGATTTTCTGGTGTTCGTCTTCGATTGCTTTGATTTTTGGATATGTTTTAGAGAACCGAAAAATAAGATATAGGTACGTGTCTTTTTATTTTGGCCCGTGTGCATGTGTAGGTGGTGAAACCACCCCTCAAAGTTCATAAGGGGTAAAAATTGTGTTGAATGAAACTTGATATTTTAATTTACGTCATAACTTGCTGTATGGATGAAGTTTTTTGTCGTCAGTCACCGTTAATAAGGGTTAAACTACCTGTAACGGTTTAACTGCGCATTTCAGAGACTTGAAACATGTAAAAAAATTCATGAAATTTTTAAAAAACCTTGGACATAAATTATTTTAAGATGACACATCAGTGGTGTTATGACCTCCCCTCGCTACTGACAATGAGAGGTGAACCACCCCTTGGGTAGTTTAAAATTAAATTTATATAAAGTTTTATTCAATACAATTTTGTACCCCTTATGAACTTTGAAGGGTAGTTTAACTCCTCAAACATGCAAATGGGCCAAAGCAGAAAAGCAGGCATTTCTTATTTTTCGGTCCCGTAACACATATCCAAAAACCAAAACAATCGGAATGTTTAAATTCCTCCGCAATACTGATCGCGGACCACAAAAGTGTTACGTATAAAAGGCTCCTAAGATTCGCTGATTTGCAACGCATAGGTATAATTTATTGATTCATCGTCAGGTGTGGTCTGTCATTGTTAATAACACAGATTACTTATACGGGTCGTCGATCATATCAATGTTTTTAAGTAGTCGTAGATGCAAATACCCAACGCTCAAAGCTGTGTATGTGAGCCGTTACGTTGCACACTAAGCGATCATACGACCACGGAATACAAATATGCAGTTTCATTAATGCGCGCGCGAGCACGTGTTTGCATGTGCCTTCTACACATTTGTGTGCCGTCAGTGAATTTTCCAGATGCAATGTTTGTTCAAAGAATAGCAAACGGTTTAGCAAAAGCGGAGTAGATACTAGCATAAAAAAATTTATTTTTGGGTTGAAAACTTTGAATCATCAGAATTAAAGGCGATTGGGGCTGAAGGGTTCAGCAACTGTTGTTGACTTTGTATGTTTTCCCATTGTATAGGAGGAAGATGAAGCTTACTCAGTTTAATTTGATGTTTACTTATTTTTTACATGTCTTCGAAGTATTAGAAGATTAGAAACTGCATTTATTGTTTTTTCGTTCTTCCAAGAATTAGGTACTACCGAGACAGGTGTGGAAGGACTTTTTAAGCGACTTCAAAAAGAAAGAGTATGTATGTATGTATGTTAGTATGTATTATGTTTCTCCGCGAATTTCTTCGTAACTACTGGACTGATTTTCGTGGAAACTTATTGCATTTAGTTTAGCTGCAATCGACTTAGATGATGAAAAAAAATCATAAATATCGGTTAACCAGTTAACTGTCAATGTATCATATATGATCAAAGAAAAATCTGACCAATTCTGTCAATGTATCATATGTATATGATCAAATGGAATAACTTTTTTGTTTTTCAAACGATTTGAATGAAACTTGGTAGGTATGTAATAGTCTTTGGGGTCGTTGAATCTGAATTTCGCATCGGAATTGTAAAATTCAATATGGCAGACTCAAAATGGCCGAACCAAATTGGCTGACAAACATTAAAATACTATCGGGATATAGAAAAATTGTATATAGGGGGTTTTGGGGTCGCTGAATCTGAATTTGGCATTGGAATTTTAAATTTCAATATAGCAGACTCAAAATGGCCGCCAATTGACAAACTCACCCCTAAATTCTATTTTTTTAGGGGTTGGGGGTGTCAGATGAAAAAATTACCCCCGGACTCGGTTCAGCAACTCAAAAAACCCCTGTATACCAAATTTTGTGTGATTCACTTAATTTTCCGATGGTACCAGTTTGGGCTCGAATAATTAAAAGGACCGTGCCAGTTAACCGGTTAAGTAGTTTTGAAGTTACACCAAAAATAAGAAATCTGTTTCATTAACCGATTGCATTATTTAAATAAATGTAGTTATATAAGTTAAATAACTAAAAAGTAAAAGTAAAAAAATTGAAACCGGCTTCAAAAAATAAAAATAAAAATGCGCTAAAAAGTGAAAAATAATTTTGTTCTTTATTTAATCTACAACTCTTAATTTTCTTAAGGTGGTGCCAGATTTACACAGTGCGCCGACATAAAAAAATTGGGAGCCGTAGATTAAATAAGGAACAAAATTATTTTTTACTCTAGCGCATTTTTCTTTTTATTTTTTGAAGTAGGTTTTAATCTTTTTAAAATATTTTTACTTACACAACATTAGATACATTTTTTTGGATAATACTGATTAGGTTAGCTTCAAGTTGCAATGTTTTATTGTGCGTTTATAATATACATATATGTATACCTACTCAAAATAGAGTATCTATTATATTTAATTAAAATATTGTTACAATTGGGATTGTGATATAATAATTTAATATTATCCAAGCCTCAATTATGTAAAAGGCGACATTTACCAAACAAAACAGTACATAAAGAGGTTCTTTATTTAATTAACAGTTCCAAAATTGGCGAGGTCAGACTTAATATAAAAATGGGTCCAATCAAGAGACACGGTAGTGTCTCGCGCCAAGTATATATATAGATATATGCGCAGCGCGAGACACAGAGTGTATCTATTACGGCACGCCGCGCTGTCAAGTACCCTGAGATTATCGAATCTCAATAACGGCTGATCCGATTAGACTTTGAATGGTCTTAATGGATAGATTGGGTTTGATTTACATAAGAAAAGTGTCTTCGTTTTGTTCCTACGTGCCTTAGGAGCTGAGATATTTTGATGTAAAGTTGCAATTTGCCGAATTTCATGTTAAGATCTTTCATAGTCATCGTCCTACGCTTCTAGGCAAGAGGGGAACATGAAAGGGAGAGGAAATGTCTCCAATATCCACGTCGCTGATTCGCTGAAGGTTTCGGCACTTTCGGCCAATCGCGTAACAAATCGTTGTCACGTGACAGCTAGCAGAGAGCAGAACTGTCGAGGTAAACGTAACCTAGCTAGTGTCAAACAGTTATTATAACCTGTCAAGTGTGAAATAAGGAAACTAGTTAAAAATTTGTAAGTGACAGGAGTTTTTACACCACAGAGGACATTGAATTATTGTCTCAATTAACAAGGTAAGTCGCCAAAATTTTTCAATAGACTATTTACGTAGAACATATAGAAACGGAGGGAACGCACAGACTTGGAAGTTGTCCGGAGGAGGTTTGACAGTAAAGCATCTTCTTTCCCAGAAGTTTCGACAAAATAATATATTGTTTTTACACCAGCAAACTATTTTTTCATTAGAGTTTTTATGTATAAAGCTTATAGAAATGAATGAAGGGGACGCACAGGCTTATATAGAAACGAAAGGAATGGACAGGCTTGGGTAAAAATGAAGGGGACGCACAAGTTTCGATAGAAATGAAGGGGATGTACAGCCTTGGAGGTTGTCCGAAGAAGGATAGATAGACAGAGAAGCTTGAAAGAAATTTGTCAAATAAGGTAAATCGACGAACTTTGTCAAATTAGCGTAGCATTAAGAATTAAGAAAATTATAGCTTACTGCTTGCAATGTAGAGAAAGTTACATTATTGATTGAAGAAAGTGCGATGAAAACGCATCTCCCTTGATACTTTTCTATCTCTTGTGAAAGATATTTCTAAAACTTTATTTTAAAATCCACCGTAGTTCCCACGCTAATCATTAATTTTATTAGTTTCAAATTTCCAATATTTAAATTCACTAATGAACATATTAAATTAATTTTATTCCAACACCAATAAATTGTGCGTTAAATATATTGGAGCTCTTCGTTCATTTTTGATAAATTACCATTAGCATTTAAATTTCCTTCAACAAGAGTTTCTGCCATACGCTCTCACCTCCTTCGGACACATTATGTAGTCTCCACGCTTACTATAGGAAAATTCCACCCTTCTTCTAAAACTTCTAAGTTATATTGTAACTAAAATGTGGATTTTATATATTTATTTACAGATAACTGAAGCACAAGATGATGCAGTGTGATCTACGTTAGAAAAAAAATTTATTGTAATATAGTATAATAATATTAATTAAACTTTAATTAAACTTTTATTCAGCTTCGATCCTCTGTGTGCTTCTTGTATGTTTGCTTCATATTTGAAAACTCAAATTTAAACCAATTCCACCAATCCAATTGTCTTATAGCTTTGCAGGTGTGCGTAGTTTGGACGACAATATAATATATTGTTAATTAAAAAAAATAACCTCGACGGGGTGAAAAAATTATCCAGACATCAATAAACACTACAAAATGTGTGAAATCCTCACAAAATTACCTTTTTAAAAAAAGGTACAAAAAAGAGCGCCAAGTATATAATCCCATTAAAAAGGATCCCATTTAAAAACATTGTCGTAAATTAATAGCTTTACAAAACTAATGATATACACCAATTGCGCCAATTATCGCAATGACTATTTATACAAACAAAAAAATGTATCAAATAATAGTAAACAGATATATTTTTATACAAATAAATATTTTAATACGAATAAATATTTTATTCAAAATAGTTGGCGCTGCTCTCGGAATTGGTGTTGCTAAACTGAATAAATATGTCTGAATCAATAAGTCTGGCCTTGTTTTATTTATTAACCAAGACACTTAACATTTTTTTCAGAGAGCAGCGCCAACTATTTTGAATAAAATATTTATTCGTATTAAAATATTTATTTGTATAAAAATATATCTGTTTACTATTATTTGATACATTTTTTTGTTTGTATAAATAGTCATTGCGATAATTGGCGCAATTGGTGTATATCATTAGTTTTGTAAAGCTATTAATTTACGACAATGTTTTTAAATGGGATCCTTTTTAATGGGATTATATACTTGGCGCTCTTTTTTGTACCTTTTTTTAAAAAGGTAATTTTGTGAGGATTGTAACGACGGTATTCAAAAGGTACATGATTTATTTACTGAATCATGTTTAGATTAATAAATATCATTTTCAATAGAACTGTAGACGTTAAAAGTTATATTAAGAATCCCGTCATGTCAACAACAACACAATATTATGCAAAAATGTAGTACCCCACCAATTTACTGTGACGCAAATCGTATTGTTTTTAGTCACCATGCTCATTTCCTCTGACCTTTGTGGTTGGACGTACCGTTACAACTTACAACGCGGAAGACCTGACACCGTGACTGTATAAATCAAGCCTGAGAGTAACCACCTTAATTGTAACTCATTAATGCAACACTCTCTGTTAAAAGACACTCTCTTGCTGCATTCTCCGCAGTAGCATTAAATATACCTCCATGAATTTAACGCTCTTCCCAGTCGTATATTTTCGGTGTGACTCAAAAAAATATTCTCATTTAGGAGGCTCGAAACACCTGCTTTTGAATTGTGGTATGTTCTTGAACATTAGAATCTTGAAAATGTATTATGAACATTTTAACACGAAATTCTTAAAATAACAGTTATAAAGGTTTAAAGGGCTGTTACGAAAATTCGAACATTATTCAAATAATTACGAATTCTGCTTCAGAACGTACATTCTCGACAGCAACAACATTGTAACGACAAAGAGAAGCTGTCTTGCAGCAGAAAACGTTAAAATTTTTGTTTCTCTCCACCTAAACACGTTTTGGTACGAATAATAAGAATAAAATTACTATTATTACTACTAATGAGCATTATGATTCAACATTTAAATAGGTACATTACACCTTAAATGTAAATAGAATTTACCTTTCGTCTCAAAATTTATGAGGGTGCCAAAGATTAATAAAGTTTCAAATCTAACATTTGGGAAACAAATAATTGTAAAGGTCAATATGAAAAGTATAGCGCAATAATGTGGGAAAAAATATTTCACGTTTAGACTCGTAGGTATTCGGTACAATAAAAAATTCTAATACTTTGAATTTTCTTTGAATACTCCGAATAATTCAAATTATTCGAAAAGTTCGACTTCTGAATATTTACAGCTCTAGTGTAATGTTAAGCGTTCAAATGGATTTAAGGTCCTTTCAAACCTTATTTCAATTGACAATACATAGGTATGCTTCTGAATCCTTCATATAATAATATAATTGTGGTTCCTTCCTTTATAACTTGCACCCTATTTGTATGATGTAATCCATAAGAAATTAAAAAGATTTTCATGGGGATTGTTTCGTATGCTCTCGGAATTTCAAACGAGGCAGATATATATTTTGCGAAAAATTTCCAAACTTGGGAATGGACGGAAGGGGTAGAAAATAAAATCATTCTCGTCCAGGGAAACAGAGGAAAAAAAACTGATATTGCATACTGAGACTACTTTTGCAACTAGGTATTTCAGCAGAAAAGTTGAGGAAGACAAAAGATGACGAGATTCGTATTATATAGTTTAAAGAACACAGGTATTTTATTCTCACCTTTTCTTTTCACATTCTTCGAAGATGAGTAACGTCCCCGTAAGTGCTATAAATCGGTTGTCATGCGCTTTAAAATTGCACGACAAATTTCGAATGCCTTTTTTCAAAATGACGTTTTTCAATTTTGCAGTACAGATATTTTATTAACTGTTGAATCGATTGACTTCCGCTTTGATACATGCTGAAAATACATACATCCAGCTGTGTGCCCTATTGTTCTTGAGTCAACGTTTTAAATACGTTTTTGCGGCTCGCGAATTTTATGCCATTCCCTTTCCTAGGGACGATAACTACATTCATACGGATTAAAATAAATTTCGAATTTTTAGTTTCTCGTAACTAGGAAAAGCTCAATATTAGTTTGGTAATTTGGAAAGAATTTTTCACATATGAAGCATGCGATGGTTTTCTAACTCGTAATATGATATTGATAAATAGCTAAAATTTTGTTACATTAGTTAAAGTATCGTTAAGGGGGGAATCCTATTCTTTGGACTAAAAACATAGTAAAATTTCGGATTTTTTTTAAGATACCAGCGATTTGATTCATCTAAAATTTGGACCATCGTTTGATGCATCTTTGAGGCAACTGCAGTTTTTTTAAATTAATTTTTAACCATAAATGTAGTAGTTATGTACGATCGACGATCACGCCGAGCAAAATTCGCCTGCCGTTGGATATTTATCTACCAGGTAATCTGAAACAGAAAAATGAAACGGCGTTTTATTTTATACATGTGTAGCTTGAAATTGATGAACCAGTAAAAAACAAAAAAATTTATTGGGCTGTGTGGAGTGTTTTCAAACTGAAAGGTTTGGACCTTTAATTTGTGCAATCCAATTTTGCGCCAATTTTCTTATGTAACAAAAGAAGTATAGAGCTTAGCGGTATTCTGGTTCATCAAATTGAAGCTAGATATGTACAAAGTAAAACGCCGTTTCATTTTTCTGTTTCAGATTACCTGAAAGGTAAATATCATGGGTCAGCGGAGTTGGCGCGGCGTGACTCATAACTCCATTATTTATTATTAAAAACGAATAAAAAAACTGCAACTTCTTCAAGGATGCATCCAAACATGATTCAAATTTCAGATGAATCGAAATGCTAGTTTCTTAACAAAATTCCTAAATTTTGCCATGTTGTTATCCCTATGAAATAGGATTCTCCCGTTAAGGCTGTGTACAAATTGACAATGTTGCAGCTTCATTCACGCTTCCCCTACTAATTTCTAAATATGACCTTAAAACTACCTATTTAGGCGAAAATACCACTTAAACACGTTCCGTGACACATACATAGTGATGAGAAAATTAAATTGCGAAATTCATTTAGGGTAATTCCGGTACAGTTGCCCCACCTAACTTGAGCTCGCTATTAAATTAAAACTAATCCTCATATTACTTCTTTTATCAGAATAAACCTAAAATGTTTAAAATTGTATGATGATTAAAAAAAAGTGGCCAATACCTATTTCCTTTAAGGCAATCTTTGTTGAAAATCGGGGTGAAAACTGATGTGCTGAAATTTGGACATCTCTCCCGGGATGCTGTGAGAGATCCCCAACATAATTATTAAAAAAAAAAAAATAACAAAGAGGAAATGAAAATGATTTATGAGTTAATGCTGCTGCAACCAAAATTTAAATACAATTAAATCTTATATTAACATTGTAAGTATCTAAGACATTAAAAATAAGTCAAACAAAATTAGAATACTGGGCGATGAAAATTACATGAAATGAAACACATGCTTCACATTACAATTATTATTATTAAAATAAAGTAAACTACAATCCTAGTATTATTATTATTAGAGCAGCTATCTTAATCATAACTGAGGCATCTCACCCTTTTTCTGAGAGAGATGTGAAGAAAACATGGTGTCGGCTTGTTGGACGCGCCGGAAACTGAAATAAAATCATTTCACGACAGGGCAGGGGCATCAATTCTGAAATATCCTGTAATAACGCGCGAACAATTCACTTTCTCGTATGCGTCATTTTGTGGGGGCTCGTTGAAACCGTGAAATTCAGCCGTAGAATAAATCGGGCCGATCATCAGTTGCTGTGGATTTATTTCGCGCGGAAGACTAGGCGCAGGCGTTAATTCGATGTCTCGTAAACAACAAGCGGCTCGCGTCCGACTGTACAGGGATTTCCGGTGTTTTATCGACGCACCATAAACCCGCCGTGGATGGTACGTCCATATCATGATCCCGACAAGCGAATAACTTCACCCTATGATCTCATTGGAACAATACTGCCATTTTTTTCTCGATTTAATCTTGCGGAGCAAACACTTGTTCGTCTGTTTTATCAGTGGCGTGATTCATAGAAACGAATGTAGCAGGTTAAGGTAACAGGACGGCATTTTAATGTCTCATGTAAGTACTTAACCGTCCAACCGTGGAACAAAGATTAAATGAATTGCATTGACGTGGTTACACAGGTAAAAAGAGGAAGTAAATGTCTAGGATCCTTGCAATTGCGACGTTTCGTGGAAAAAGAGAATGAGTTCTGTTGCTCGATGCATGCTTTTGCGAGATTACTGTTGTTTGGAGTTTGAATTTACTCGCTAGGCTCGGGACACTCGTGGTGATCACTACTCAAATACGCAGTTCCTTACACACCAGGGATTTATCACGTTTCGTGATAACTGGGTCACTGATAATATACGATATTTATCAAAAATTAAATGTTTAGTGGACAAACAAGCGTATTTCTTAATTTGATGTCGAAATAACAGGTGGCAGGGAAACTAAGAATGTGAAAGTTTTCTCATAATTGGAATTTTGTTATAATCAAATATTGCAGTTCAGTTTGTTATTAATTTTTAACCCACATCCGTCCCTCGTGTCAATTTGACACAGTTATCCCGTCATAAGTTATACTGTTCTATTACTTGTGATTATTATAAAGAAGCAGTATGCCCTGCACATCGTTTTATTTTATGCGAAAGATGTGAAGAATTTAAGATGTAAATATTAACTCATCAATTCGAATAAAGAAGCATCGAAAAATAACTGTTTACCTTCCCATTTCATCGATCTTATACCACTGTGCCAATTTGACACCGCGGGACAGATTTAGTTTGTGAAATGAGAAACGGATGAGAGTCAAGGTTCTAATGGAAACATGAAAGAGTGACCCCAAAAATCGCCTCTTTTTGGTCCCACGATTTTGGAACTGAATTTGTGCTAAATGATACCTTATGATGAGACACCAATCACACGAAATTTTCAAGTGGAGGTGACAATTAGTTTCTGAGATATGGGAGGTCAAAAAAGTGAAAATTGATTAAGGGGAGAATCCTATTCTTTGGGCTAAAAACATAGCGAACAATGTCTTAAACGCGTAGGGTGCAAGACTCAACACTTTTCGAGACAATCGTGTTCAAAATTTTACCTTTTTCAGACCCTCACCCATAATAAAAACCTTAACTATAATTAAATAATTCCCAGTGATGAGCTTAACCAACGTAACTAAAATCGACCTAATAAACATTCTTACATACGGATACAGAAACAGATACAGGATCTGGAAGAGACAAAATTTTAAACTTCATTTTCTCACAAGATTTGGTGTAGTACGTCTTATGTATTTAACATACTATATATATACATACATGACATGGACTAACTGTGTACTGTGTGCAAATTTGTAGCCTAATTGATGACTCGAACCTTGTGCACTCCTTATGTTAGACTTCAAAATGTAAGAAGTCAAATTGCACTGCACGCGTAAGAAATAAAAAATCAAGTTTTATTTATTGTTCCATAACTTTATTGCCGAAGGCACTTACACATGATTATTGATAACGTAAGGTACGACGACCGCGTAACGAAATGTCAACCCAGTATTCCACGGTTAATGTGTCGTCAGCCTTCTCGTTATCTGTTAACGGTGCAATGACAGTTAAGCGTGCTTTGCTGAGACTGGCACCAGAACAATTCTGCGGCGCAAATGTTGAATCATCGCGGCTGGAAATATCGTAATTATATAGGCCATATATAACAACTCGTCTTTTTCCTTGGACGACTACGTTCTGCCACTAAATGCTGACGTGTCTCGGAGAGCTGAGTTTGAACTGCGTGATTTGCTCGCGGAAGGAAACGAAACAATGCGCTGGGGAATGATTTCAGTTCGTTTTCTTTGAATTCTGCCTTTTGTTATAACTTTTCTTGCAGACAGTGGGAAATCTAAAACGTATCCTTTGTAAATTATAGGATACAGATTTTTTTTAGAATTACTATAATTCCAACGAGCCTGAAGGATGAACGTGGTGAAAAATTGAACATATATTTTTGCACGAGGTACTTTTTCTGAATTACCGAGATCATTAGTGGTCCCGTTATTAATGAAAATTCTATTATTTAAATTTATTATATTTTTAAGTTTATTTGATTAAATCGAGTCGTGCGTGATCTTCCATGAAAAAATAAGTCGAAAATATAGAAGAAATTTTTTTCATTTGGGGCTTTATTTTTTTTAGGCTTGAATGTCTTATTTTCATTTATAAGTCCACTTTAAGCAGACAAAGATAGATAATAGCATATAATATTGATAAGGAATTAACATTACGTATGATATTAATGTTAGTTATAAGCGACACGTTAAGTGCACGTGTTAAGTGAACAATATACAGTACGCACTCGTTACCAGCCCCACGACACTATTCCGCGCGGCCAATGGCGCGAGTGAGAAAACCCAAGAGCGAGCGGGAGGAAAAGAAAGAGCCTCTCGCTCGTCCCCGGGTTCCCCCACTTTCGTCCGAAGGATTGCAAGCAATGGTGGGGATAGTCGCCGCGCTTTCAACGCATAGTAGAAACGGGCTGGTAACGAGTGCGTACTGTACATAGTTGATTTTCTCAAAAACAAATCCTCAAATGAAAAAAATTCATTCTATAGTTTCGACTTATTTTTTCATGTAGAATCAACCCCTCCTCGGTTGTACCGTCAATACTGAGACACTCTGTATAATCTTAAAATGATCTTGAAATAACAATTTTGGAAGCAGATGGTGGGATTTCTGAGGAATTATTTTATTTCAGAAAACATTTCTGTATTTCAATCACAATGTTAGTTGAAATTCAACGTAATGTCGACGTATTTGAAATAATAGGGGGTTCAGACAATAAATCTCTTTCATCATGTTTCATTTTAAGTATTAGTGCAACATTAATAGTTAATGTACTTTCGTTTTACATTTTAAATTAAGACCAGTTTAACGGTATATGAAATTATCATTATTTTTGTAGACAAATTATGCGCGCCGCTTTAATAGCCATTCTATAATTTGTAATTAGAAAGTGCGAAGGTCTTTTAGTATTATCTCCTATTTTTAAGAACAAGTAGATGCAATTTACTTATTAGCATGTAAATGTTTATTGAACGTTTATTGAACTACTAATTGATAATTTTACTATTTCATTATCTCAAATATGCAATTATCATCTTCGAAATAACTTCTTGAAATTAAGTTTTATTACTGTACTTATATACTTCAAAAGGGAAATAATCATGAACAAGTAAATTTCACAGAACGTTATATCCATAGTTCGCAAGTCCGCAGTGTGAAGTTATTTTTTTCTTATTAATGACTTTTCTAGCTTATCTGTATAATTTTAATAATTAAGCTGACTTCTAATACAATCGTACTTAGATGACGAAGCTCTAAGTCTTTCTTAATTCAGGTAGCCTAAAGAAAGGTGTGTGAGCGACATTTTAAACACTGTGTTGCAACTAATAAAATACATGGCAAACACGTATGCTACGGGTAACTGCATCGTGTGAAACTATTCCGCGACGGTTTGATTGATTTTGCGCGTTCACGATATGGGTTGAATGCGTGAATTCACTTTGCTACAAGTACGCGTTCCTGTAAAGGACATATTATTTGGCCTGAAAAACATAAATACACGTGTACTGTTCCCCCTCCACTACAGAAGCATATTTACATACACGCGGGTTTCGCCATTTGACGTCTACAGGGTGTTGCCAAATAAAGTATCATATGCTTGGCACCTCAAGAGAATTTAATTCCGAATAAGAAATTTAAGTGAACATATGCCATTAAATGCTTTCTCAAAATGGGTCACAAAATAGACACGTTTATGCTGACAAAAGGGAAGCTCAGGAAAATCATCCTATTAATAAAGGAAAACAACTTAATATTAAACTCAGAAAATTACTGTGGTTGCTATGTTACAAGGCACAGTTGTCACTATAGAATAAATTATTACTCTTTAAAACTATGATAATATCCAGTTGGATAAATGGAATGCAACTTTGGGGCTGTGGCAAAAAATGAAACATTGTAAATTATAGATCTCATCCAAAACAAAGCATTCAGGGCAGTACCTATCGGTTGCTTCATGGTACGTTAGTAACGAAACGATACAAAAAGATTTTCAAATCAAATATCTTTGTGAAGAAATAAAGGAACATGTTGCATCCCATAAAAACAGACACAGTCGTTCCAAGGAATTGCCCGAAAATTTTCTCAACAACGAAAATGAAACCAGACGACTGAAAAGCAGAAAATCTTTAGTCTTATCGTAATGAAAAATTAAATTAATTTAAAATTTGGAAGAAACACTAATAAATACTATCTTCATGCATGCCCATTTAACGAACATGTGGTTGCTGATTGGCTTAACAAAGGCCAATTGTATGTAGTTTCAAACACAGAGCTTAAAAAAGAATGCTGCCTGACAATGTTATTGTGGGAAAAGCATTGTGCTCCATAGGTACCTTTCACTCAAGAAGCTAAAGTAATTTGAATAAATCAAACCTATGGATATACTGATTATTCGAGGATACCGATTTATTATAAAAGTCATGCAATCAATAAAATTTTTCTCTCGTGCGTTGGATGCATTAAATAGATTTTAGGCAGTCAAACGGGTTTTAATCTTATGATAAACAACGTAATATTCAAGAAGTACCTACGGGTTTGAAACATGATCACTAATAAATTTCGAACACGTTAGTTGTAGGAGACAACTTTATGCGTTGTAGGACTCATTTGTCTCATACAATTTTCTAAAATATCACCAAGTATTATATGCCATTACTATTATAACCGCGCAAGAATCGTTAAAGAAGATTGATATTACAGGTTCGTTGCCACACCACAAAATTGTGACACAGAAAGTATAATGTATATGTATTATGTATTGTATCGTAACAGACGCAGCAGAAGTAAGAATTTACGAGCATATGTTTACTAGATTTTTTTTACTCGGAATTACATTTCCTATCAAATATCAAGAGCCTTCTTTTTTAATCCTGCAATCAATTCAGAGCAGTGTCTTCAAGAAACCATTTATACCATTACTTCGGGAAAACGATCAGTAGCTATTTGAATCTCCCGGTAGTACTTACTCCATAAAACGTTACTACGTAAATATATTCGCAATAAATATTTTAGTACTGTAATGTTTGATAATAATAATTAGGAAAAACAGTTCCCGGTCAGGTAGAAATTTGAGTTAAAATAGGTGTAAAAAGAGTCGAGTCTATTGCAGATATGAAAGAAATCATACTAAAATAGGTATAGGAATGTAAGTACCGAATTGGAAATAAATATGTGGATAAAAAATAAATTTAAGTAACTGAATTTATATAAATAGATACATGGTAAGTATTTAGTTTAGGATAAGTACGTAAAGATTTAAGGTTTCATAAGTTATTAATAATTTAATACATAATAAGATTAATTAATTTTATAACGATCATTAAAGTGGATCTATCACTTTGGGACATAGTTCTGCTTGGGTTTAAAGTTTTATACTGAAGAATGTTTTTGTTGTGTCATATTTATGCAAAGATACATTAAATAAATATACAAATACAAAATAATCCAGAACATCATTGAAATGATTTCAAGACTAAGATGTGCCAAAAAAATTTTCTTTATTTTTGGATCTCCTCACACGTTGGCATCAAGGCAAAAACAGAAGCTAACGCAAACCCCAACCACAGCGCATCCACTACATTTCTGGAACCTGTATTCTACAATCTACAAGGATCTTCAAAAGGACTTTATAAGAGCTACAGCAGAATCTTGGAACGACGAATGGATCAATTCAAGACTTATCACTCTACACCAAGTCCGCAAGAATATAAGTGATATCAGCCCAGCTATGTGTCTGAACAGAAAGGACCAATTTACACTGACGCGAGTAAGAATAGGCCACACGAACTGGACACACTTCTACCTGATCACCAAAACCGAAACAAACACCTGCGATTGCTGCGACGTACAAAAGTCATATCTTAACCATTTGTCCTAAGTACAGTAGGGAAACAACAAAATATAAGTTACAAAATTCACTAAAAAATATGTTACAAAAAGAAGACAGATGCGAAAAAGTTCTAGCCTTCCTAAAGGACATTGGACTCTACAGCCTGATTTATATACATACGTCATACCTCACTGATTTCTACCGTTGTCACTAGGGTAGCTCTTATTTACACTTTTATTTAAAAACTTTTTTCTCCAATTTTGAAAGCTTAAATGCTTCTCGAACACTTTTTATTTATGAAGGCGTACAGAAGAAATGGAATTTTTCCGAGGACTATATTTTTAACATTCAAGGCGGGGGCATGTACTGAAATATGCAAAAAGAAATTAATTTTTTTTCCTTATTTTCAGTGTTTGATATGTCATAAATGTTTCCAGAAAATTTGGGATCGAAATTTGAGTCTATATCTTCGCTATTTGTGCGAATTTCTGTCCCAAATTATCAGGAAACATTCATGACATATCAAACACTGAAAAAGGGGAAAAAAAGTTTTATCTTTTTCGCATATTTCGGTATATGCCCCCTCCTTAAATGTTTAAAAAATAGTCGCCGAAAATAAAAATTCCATTTTTTTTCCAACTTTATTTGTAAACCGTTTGTCGTACGAGAAAAAGTAATACATCATAAAAGATGTTCCTTGTCCGGATCTACAACTTTTGTTTGACATATTTTTTTATTTACTAAAGAAAACCCGACTTTGCGAGCTGTTAAATAATGAATTAAATGTTTAAGGGCCAAGAGACACCATTTCCCGTTATCCGATCGAGCTCAAACTGTACACAGATTTTTTTTTAATTATTTGGAACTATTCTGGTGGGTGCGCCGAAGAAAATCTTGAAAAAAAATTTACCAAGAGTAAATAAGAGCCACCTTAGTGGTCACTAATAACCTTAGAAGGTGCATGTGAACTTAAACTCGCAATAAAAACAAACATACGATTAACGTGATATTGTAATTTTTTTCTAACACTTCCCAAACTTTTAGAACTACCATTTTCTAAGGTTGTTCTATTATTCTGGGACGCACCTCGCATAGAAGTAGGATAATTTAATAACTATAGCGTATATAATTGAACATTTGTATATATTGCAAACGCTGTGTAAATATTAAGTAATTGAAAGAGTCGATAAACGGATTAAACTTTACTGTAGGTATTAATGAAATCAAGAGCCTGCCCTTTTGTATGGTGACACCCTGTATATTATGTTTGTGAGTAACAAATGACGAGCATGCACGTGACCGATCTGCTCTTATTCATCTGGTGGACGTCAATTTGGAAAGGTGTTTTCCGGGCGCTATTCAACGAACGACAATACGTCGTTTCACAATCACACGACCTAGCTACAACGTTGAATGACGTTTGCACCACTTGCTCATTCCCTTCCGCGAAAAAATCGCATTTAAGCTATTGTCTTGCGTTTCCTAGAACAGTGGTATTAATAATTTTACTAGACCATCCCTGACGCAAGGCCATACGAAATTTTATTCACCATTCTCACCAGATATCTGTCAGCGTCGAAAGAACTTCTGTTACAAGTACTTTTGAATAAAGAATAAAACACAAAAAGCACCTATCATTTCAATAATTTTATGTATTTTTATAATTTTATGTATCTTTAGCGATATTTTTCACGTCTCATACCTGTATTTTCGCATTACATGCAATTCTAATCAGTCTCGAAAATTATCAGCATACTCAGACGTTACGAACTGCGTTAAGGTCGGGGGAATGAAATGTGGAATACATGTTTGTCATTCTGGAAAAGTCAAACGTACGAAAATTCTATGGAAAAGTGAGTTAAAATAGCGATCAATCGATGAGTGATACAGAGTACAGCATTTATGTAAAAGTATGGATACACCGAATACCTTTGTCATGTTTAAAAATAGGAACTATAATAATGGGACGAAAATTCTTATCAAAATCACTGTTTCCTTTAGAACATATTTCTTTTGTGCAACCATATCTTTATTTAACAATTGCGTTGAAGAGGAACAAAAGAAAAATGTAACGATGTATATGTATTTATGTCCATATTTATTCATACATATCGAATAATATTTTATATGAAAAATTTTAATATGAAACAAAAGGAAATAGTATTTCATTTATTTAATAACTGGAAGGCAAGCTCATTCAAAGATTTCAAAGAAACGAGGAAGTCACGTATGTACATATTGTACGTGTGTTTAAATGTGTTTAAATCAACGGTAGATCTAGATACATTTTATTATGTAAATATATATTGCTGAATAAGCTTTTTACTCTTCTTTAACTTGGGCACCTATTAAAAATATTGCATATAAAAAATACTAATCTGTGTTGTAAATTATATATATATTACATGTGATTTTCGAAACAATCATAATTATTAGTAATTACATTCATAGAAGCTACCATATAGTAGTATCTCGTGAAAAATAAGGAAGGAAAAATAAGCTGAAGTCGAAGAAAGGAAAAGAAAAAGAGCTTATCACGTAAATGAGAAAGGAGGAAAGAAACGCATACAGAGAATCTCAGCTGCTGAAGAGCGAAATAACAAAATTGAAGACCAGAAGCGAAAACGTTTATGGAAGAAAGTTGAAAGCAGGACACTTGCGAAAAGGTTATGATACATATTTTTATGAAAAATGTATAGAAACAGTTAATTTTATTATATCTACTATTACATTAAAAAAGCCTTGTCTATAATAACAATAACCCAAATTATTTAATAACTTAAAAAGATGATCGATGATATTGGATGTTACACACGATGGATGTGCAAAGGTAAACATTATTACACACAAGTACATCGATAAATGGGAAGCAGACTGAATGTGTTTATCAATGTAATTTCACATTAAATATACAAGCTACATTTAAAACTTCACTTAAATGAAAAAATTCAAAGGGCACGCGTTCTATACGGTCAGCACCTCACTCAAATATTTTTACATTTAATAGAATTATTTATTTTCATACCATCATATTCTTATTTACCCGTACTAGCATTCAACATAATTCTTTTTAAAATAATGATATTAATTTCGAACATTCCGGCATAATGACCTCAAGAAAAATGATCTTTTAAATAATAATAGAGGTATGTGTACATTCCTCTCCAAACTGGGCAGTTGTCATGCAAATGATTTTGATATAATTTCAAATATAACGATGATGTAAAGAAATATAATTTGAAGTATACCTACGTATACCTGATTTTCCACAGGGTGATTGTACGAACCGGGATAGAGTAGAACAGTGTTTTCGAACCTTTTTTGAGTCGCTACTCCCTTTTATAATATTCAAATAATCCCCGCCCCCCAATATAAGGTAAGGTAAATTTAATAAGGTAAAGAAAACACATTAAAAATAGGTATTTCAGATTATAATTCTAACTTATTAATACCTATTAAAAAAAATATCCCAAAAACCGTGGCGACCCACCGAAAACACTTCGCGACCCACCGGTTGGGAATCACTGGGGTAGAAAGTCGAATATTATGATAAGGACCAATGTTTCGTTACATAATTTTTTCTTGTTTGCGGCGGTATAAGAGCACTATGCACTTTCATATGTATATAAATATTCGAGTGATGCAATAAATATTCCCGGTACTGTATATTAACAAGTAATATATAATATTTTAATACTTTTTGTTGTTGAACTTTTCCATTACATTATTAAAGCTGGAGATCTATAGCCGTATTACAAAAAGGCTATGACTGTTTAGACTAATTGAGGTAAAAATTTTGTAAAGAGGCTGATTTTACAATATTGCCCTGCGACATCCTGGAAACAATTTTTATCATAAAATTATATTTATTGGATCACGTAGCACTGATGCGCTTGACTCCAGTTGTCGCGCAAAAAGTAAAATTCGTTTCAACAGATAACACGAAACGTCGAGTTACAATCAAATCCACGAATATAACGGCCACGTAAATTAAAATTCTAATAAAAACAAAAAAATATTTAAACTGTAACAGTGGAACTTTTAAACACTTTCTACAATAAACTACTTTTCTAATATAAGGTCTGAAATATCTCGTCAAGCAATGAATGGTTCCATTTATAACAGAGTATAATTTATATATACTTGCTTCGTTGCACCTAGGAAAAAAAATGATTTCATGAAACCACAATCCTCATCATGACATTCATCTTTTCTTTCTATCCACATATCTTCGCACAGACAAGACCTATAGCTTGTCCTTTCTACAACGAGCCCCTACACCACGAGCAAAACAAATTGCGCGATAGCATCGTTTAGTATGCATCAAGCAAAAATCAATTTTTGCCACGAAGCCGAAAGTTAGAGCCGTCACCTAGTGACCCTACCGTGTCTAGCGGAGCCAGGCACTGTTTATAGATTGCTTGGCGTGCTCGACGCGGTTGCTATAGTTCGCGGACAAGCTTTCCACCTGTGTGCCACCTTCCGTTGGCCCGCAGAAATCTCGAGGACTGTATCAACGGAGTCGATCGCGGTTAGCCACGCGGCGAGTTGCCCCCCGTGTCCCCTGTCCTGATTGAGTGCTGGGAAAAATGGGAAAACCCTTGTCCTCGAGGACGCCTGAAAACACTCGACAAAGAGTCCACTCGGGTGTCGGTTGACAAGCAGAGAGAACCGGCCGTCTCGCTGATAGGGGAGAGTGATCGTGATCAGTTGGAGTGGACAAACGTCAGAAAGGCGATTCGAGGACCCGGAAGAGGCTCGAAGAGGGATGTCTGAATGGGTGGTGTCTGTTCGTGTCGAGGTCGCGGCAGCCAGGTCAACGCCGGCTCGATCCTTGACCGTGTGATCAGCCAAGCGAGCGACGAGGACCAATGCCTGCTGTACCGCCTCGCCAATTACAAGAAGGGCGGCGAGCTGATAGAGTCGTACGGCAAAGGCGGCCAGGCGGAGGTAGAAAAGTTGATCAGGGAACAATTCGGGGTGCTGATGTACGGCGACGGGAAGGGCCAGGTGATTAATCGGGCCGAATACCTACGGTGGAAATTCCGTGATCTCGAGCAGGTTGTGCTGCCGATCGAGGCCTCCCTGTCACGGTTCGATCCTTTGGCACAATGGAACGATCACGAGGCATGCTGGCAGATGCAATACAGGGGCTCGCTCGGGGAGACCCTCCTCCATGTTCTGATTATATGCGATACGAGGGTACACACGCGAGTAGCGCGTATCCTGCTCAAGTGCTTTCCACGGCTGGCTATTGACGTTGTCGAGGGCGAGGAATACCTCGGAGCTAGTGCCCTCCATCTAGCGATCGCGTACAATAACAACGAGCTGGTGCAAGATCTCGTCGAGGCGGGCGCGATAATATCTCAGCGGGCCACCGGCAGCTTTTTCCTTCCCAGGGACCAACAGAGAACCAACCCGGCGAAGAATACGGATTACGAGGGATTAGCTTATTTAGGAGAGTATCCACTAGCCTGGGCGGCCTGCTGCGCGAACGAAAGCGTCTATAACCTGCTCCTAGATTCCGGCGCGGATCCTGATGAGCAGGACTCGTTCGGGAACATGATTCTACATATGGTGGTGGTTGGCGATAAATTGGTGCGTATCTTTCCTTTCAATTGCGTTTGGATGATGATCAGCTTTTCTGTACAGCACTGTGGAGTATTTTCAGTAGGTAATACACGTTGTACATTTTTTACAATACCTATAGCGTTCCACGCGTATAACTTTAGAGTCTGGGAAAAGTAGAAGCTAATTACTAATTAATAATTAAGGTGAAGTGAAATTGTTAATTTAATTAGAAATTACTTTCTGTAATGATTAATTACTACTGGCCTCAATTACAATCGTAATTGCCAAATGTAATTGTGCAGAGCAATTACAATTACATACCATTGGAATTGTTCTGCAATTATATGTGGCTATTATAATGGTAATTAAGGTCAGTAAAAATTAACGATTAGAGAAAGTAATTAGTAATTAGATTAAATTTTGCCCAACTCTGTTATAACGTGGAGGTGCAGTTTTAAAACGACTCGAAATGCTTTGAGTTATGCTAAATCAAATACAATGGGTTATAGTATGTAGTGAGGACGTTAGGCAGTGTTGTTGAACTGATTGGAAATTTCAAGTAATGAATTACGTTAGGTTTTGATGACAAATAGTAATTAACGAGCTAATTTCATTGACTTCTCCTCATTGGTCATATCAAAATAATTATGTAATTAGCAGAATGGAAACTTCACTTTTTGTTAGAATTAACAGGGAGAACCGTTCATTTAACGTGTTATAAATTATAGAAGCTGCCTCACGTAGCTATGCCAAGCTGTGAAACGGTTGAAGGTAGAGGAAAATTTCATGAGGTGAAATTGAATGGGTTTGGATTCTCTGTGTACATTCCGACATTCCTGTTATGAATTTACGTGCATACGCGCGGCTGCGAAGCGTAATTGCAATTTGTTTTTTAACAGAACCCTATATTTTTCCGGGCACCAACGATATATGTAGCCTTTTTTCCCCTCTATTCTCCACGAAATAGTATCAACAAACTTGTGTCTAAAAAATATTTTAATTTCAATTTTGCAAAGCATAATCTCAGTATGACTATAAGTGATACTATTAATGATTTGGCATGAATATTAAAAATTTTCGAGAGTGATATTATACATAGCACAATGCGTTCTTTACAGACAGAGGGATTTCAGAATTCTGAAAGCCACTTTAAATTTTCAGAATGGAATTATGCACTCTTTCAGAAAAGACAAAAACTCTGACCTACATTATTCGACATAACACAAGGTTATTTTGTTTAATTTTTGAAAATATTCTTCTGTAAATTCTTAAAACATTTAACGCTAGGCTTTTCGAGGTGCAACGACATTTGGCACATTTTATGTACTTTTTGTACAGTGCTGGAAGTACCTAAGCATGGAGATTAGGGTAGCCCTTATTTTCAACCTGCGATTTCTTTTGTTCTCACCCCTTAATATGGTTCCATTCCATAAAAAAATAGTCCCTGAAAAAGATTATTGCAGTGAGATAACAGGAAAGGGTGCTCACCAGACTTTAAAGTTTAGAATTCATGCAATTTTGTTCAAATAATATTAAAAGAGCATTCAATTTTCTACAATTACTGTATACATAATTCTTTCGTGCTTCCAACCATTTTTCAGATAATAGCCTTTGAATATAGAGACGTCCGCATTACGCGCGTATAGTAGTCCTACGTCACGTTGTACAGATGGGACACGCGTAGTGCGGACCTCTCTATATTCAAACGCTAATATCTAAAAAATGGTTGGAAGCACGAACAAATTATATATACAATAATTGTAGAAAATAGAATGCTCTTTTAATATTACTTGAACAAAATTTCGATAGGGCTTACCATTTTTGAGAAATTCTTTAAATCCAAACTATTGATGATTTCTAAACATTAAGGCTGGTCGGCACCCTTTCCTCTTGTCTGTTTGCAATAAACTTGTTCAGGCGTTATTTTTTATCAAATTGCACCACTCTAAGGTGTGGGAGCAAAGAAATACAAAAAACAAATTTCGACACGTATAAATAAGGGCCACTCCAATGGACATACGATCACATTATGTAAGAAACATCCAAATGTAGCTTTATAATACCTTTATAGTATATTATCACTATTTTTCAACTGTGCTGATCGTAAAATTACAGAAAACATTCGAGGTATATTTAAATAATAATCCATTGCTCTAAACGCTAGTAGGTATTGTAGAAATATGTACTTCCCAATTCATTGTTGCGGCACTAGTTAAGTAAAGTAATCAAGCATCTTGATGAGGACATTTAGCCATTTAAGGGGGAACACCAGTGTGACAGACGGAAAAGTAAGCCATTTTTAAAAAAAAATTTCAGGAATAATTTATAGTTTTCATAGAAAATATTTATTACCTACCTTTAGTAAGAGACTATGCAAAAAATAAATAGAAAACAACAACGGAAACTACACTCATATAGTTTATAAAAAAAAATGAAAATTGGTTTAGGACCTGCTGTTCCATAGTCACACATTCGACCAGCTCGCGTGGGGGGTCTAGAAGATTAATTAACATATTAAAATTTATAGATGTTTTTCTATTTACCTATTTCTTTTTGTATAGTCTGTTAAGACAGCATACCTACTAAAGGTAGGTAATAAAATTTTTCTATAATAACTGTAAATTATTCCTGAAATAAAATTTTTTAAAAATGGCTTACTTTTCCGGCCGTTTCAGTGATGTTCCTCCTTAACCAATCCCCATTTAACACCTCCTGTACCATAAAAAAGTATAAATATTTCTTAGAATACAGCATTATTTTCGTGTCCACGTAGCTCATTCAAGATCTAAGCCCCCGAAGAACCTCAAATACATAAATTCAAACGCTATACAAGCCATCCCAGGGTTAATCCTTAGACGACAGAGACGGAGTCCATTTTGATTTCTGACCTACAGTAGAATTTCCTTCATATTTTCATCAGAATAACCTTTTGTAGTGGCTCTCGAACTTACCACTGTCTAAAATTCTTATTTACTTAGACCAGTGACACTAACAAGCGATCAGTAACATACGCACTATTGAGCGGGTTGAAACGGACCCTGGATCCGTCAGCTGAGGATTAAACAGGAGCATGGTGACCTGGTTTAGTCGATTTTTCCTGAAACACGTCCACATCCTCACTAAATCGAGTACAAAAGCGCGACTGTATAACGTAGGACATGTTCGGCTATGCTCTTCGTCATCCGAAGCTTCCTGCACGCAATGGGATCGTGAACGCGGCCGGACTGACCCCATTGACGCTCGCTTGCCAGCTGGGTCGCGCGGAGGTCTTTCGGGAGATGCTGGAACTGTCTGCACGGGAATTCTGGCGCTACAGTAATATCACCTGCTCGGCGTACCCCCTCAATGCACTCGACACGCTGTTACCTGACGGCAGAACAAGTACGTCGTAATGCTAATCGAATTACACGGTTTTGAGAATCGTCGTCCCCGGAGTTCGTCGTTCGGGAGCATGCTGAAGTAGCCACTCACTTTGTGACGTGCCTTCGTATAATTGTCAGGGCCCAAGGGCGAATCGTCCTTAAGTAGCTGTCAAGTAGCCCTCCTAATGCAATATAACCGACCCTACCCTCCTCTGATCTAGATCGGCGTTTCGTGATAAATTCTCCACGTTACGAACTGCTTTCTTATTCTTCTTCGTCTGTCACACGATGATATTTTATTGAGTGGCATGGTGGGAGAAATGAGGGGAACAGAATAAATGCGAGTACCTGCTAGAACTTGCGCGACCGTTGCAGGGGAAAAGGAGAACGCTTGGAGAGTATGTGGCTGACAAATAAGTATTTTTTTATTTCTTGGTTAAGGTGTAGTTTTTTTACCTTTTATACCTATGAAGTAGTTCAGTGTGACGTTGTTGCTGTTTTTTCATACATATACATTGTTGTTTATAAGTAATAAGATACCTGGTGCAGTTGCAAAATGTGATATTTGGTTTAGATTGAATACTTTTCATTGCTTTTATCTCCTGGCTTTAATTCAAATTACTCAATGAAGTAAAATTTATTTTTTAGAGTTCGTCAATAATGTTTTTCACAATTATTTCACACAGATTAGGCGTCCTAATACTTATGAACAGCAGTATTGCCATTTGGGGGGGAAACCTACCGGGGTTGTTGAAAGATTTAAGTATCGAATTATTATTATTTATGTGGGTGCTAAAGTTGGCGAATATAGAGAGTAAATTAACACAGAACAGCCAAGTTACAAATTTCCTTTATGCCCTTTCACCATTTGATGTTCATACCATAATACAATTACATCTTTCTGATGCATAAAAACATTTCTCTTTGCATTAATTTTTTTTCAACGGTCAAGCTATTGCATATAAACGTCTGCAGCGTCAGTTTCGTTGCAATTTAACAGTAATGGATAGTACCGCAATAATTCCTCTGAAGCCCGAAGAAAATCTTGCTCCATGTAAACTTGGATGATTACTTTTTGTGATTATCACATTTTTTATCGCCCCGCATAATTGCATACGAGAAAAATTTAATGTTAAATCGGCAGAACAATGATGATAATATACTTCCACGTTTTGTGTTGTTTCGTTTTGAAAGAATTTGCGGTACTCGTATTGCCAATTTGTCAGCATGTCCAATGTTATGTAAATAGCGGATTGTTGTCGATTGTGATACACTAAATTTCATTGCCAATTCTCTGAATGTTACACGTGGATTATTTTCGACTGTTGATTTCGATGTAGCATCACCGAAATTAAATGGGCAGCTTTACTGAGCTCCACTTTTGATATTGGTACACGAAACCAGCACGAAATTTTTTAAATCAATTTCTGCATTGCCAATCAGTAATAATTGTGCCTTTCCTGAATACGATATAAATTTTATGCTGCAGTTTGTGTAGCATTATTCCTACATTGGAGCTCCAACAATATTACGTATCGACGCTGCTGTTGCATGTTACCAATTTTTTAAATTTAAATATATGTACAGTATAGATTTATCCTTTCTACAAACGTTGGTAGGTATGATGTAGCTTTATGCAATAATATTTTATTCACAGGGATACAAAAATTCGGTAGAAGTCTGAATCCAAAATTATTCACTTAAAATTTTTTGTAGTCACTAGAATGAACGCTTTAGCACGTTAAGAAACAGTTAAAGTAAATGACGTATATTGATCCTTCCACTTTTTTAATTAAATCGGACGAACATCAAAATTTACTACAACGATAATCTTTCTCTAATCAACCTCTTTGTGTATAGGTACTGCTAGCCAGATTACGCATTCATTACTATTTTACTTCTTTAAATTATCATATAATGTAACTGTGGGAAAAATTGGCTTTGTATATTAAATCTTCATAAAAGTACATTTCATAATATTTTTAAAGTTCTTTTGCTTCTTTCCTGTCCTTTACGCAGGATTTCGTTGATTTTCCCTTTAAGTGTCCACCTTTCTGCCTTTGGGCAGATAAAGATCTCTCTCCCCTTTTCTTCCGCTTCCTTTTGCGTGCAAATATTTGGTATTCTTCTTTCCCCTTTTTCGACATCAGCAGGTTCTTCATTTTCCTCTTTTTCCCTAAAGTGTTCATAATTGTCATTCAACATATATAATACTATTAATAATAGCGAACGCCTGGAAAGCCTGACATTAAAATCATTGTGTTAGTAGGTATTATTGAAACATCATTTATAAAAAAAAGTCTAGTTATTAGGAGAATCCTAAGATTACAATTTTTTGAAACTTTTCAGCAAAAATGATATTTTTTCCTATCTAGTTACTAATTCCATAAGCCACTTCATTACTCGACAGATTTTTTGTTATTTAATACAACACCCAAAAATCTACATATATATTCCTAAATCTATATTATTAAAATACATTTTTGGTATAGTAAGTAATGTCAGATTTTTATATTAAGCATAGGTACTAAGCAGATTTATATTAAGAATAAGTTAATAAATATAATGTGTTTCACATTTTACTACTCTGTTCAACACATTTATTTATTGGTTGCGTTTAATTAACATAAGGAAACAAATGATTAATAAAGGGAATGAAGTGGATAATGACGATATTAATTCTAATTCTTTAAGATTATAATAAGCAGCTGAACACAGCGCAAATCATTTATCGGATTTATTAACGAAGAAATTACGCAGTTTAGTCGTAATTGTTATTAATCAAATTATTTTTCCTATCCACAAGAAAATTTTCAATCCCATTTAAATTGATCTCCAGCGTCTGAAAATGTATAAAGTCCAGAATACCAACCATTGCCAATGTCCTCTGCTCATTAACCTTTCGCGATGTAAAAGCTGATCCAGATGCTAATAAATAAAGGAACATCAAAGTGGAAAGATCAGTAGGGTACGGTGAATGCAATGTCTCAACTTTAATCTCTAAAAGTTCATGAATCATTTATGCGTGACTCAGCAGTATCAGGCAGACGAACTAATTTACCGTCGATTAGGGAGGGTTGTTTTTCAATAAATTTCTGCCTGACTGCATCATGCAGTGATCTGTGGTTCCCTACATTTATCCACTTTTTTATCCACTGGAACCTTACAACTCTATTTAAAGTAGGGCTTCGCATACCCGACAGACACGACAATCCTTTTACACGAACCAGATATTAATAGTAGCTAGTGTTACTCCCCATTTCGCTCGACCCAAGGAACAATCATATTTCGTACGTAATCGAACGGGAACTCAATATCTCCCGTCTAATTTCCATGAAATTCGTCTCGCGTGGAGGCGATCGCGCCCGCGCCAAGCTGTTCTGCATTTAAAGAGCGCCTAGGCAATCGGACTTGTGCCAAATTGTATCGAAGTTTCCGCCGCTTTCGAACCAGTGTAAAGTGGATCTGTATGCACCATCGACGAATTTTCTAGACGTTCGGGGTGATTCATAGGGCCTGGGGTTCCACCATCCTGCCGTGGAAGACGGTGTGCGAGGTTGGCGGGGCAGGGAGGGTGGCGGAGGAAGCGGTGGGGAGGGCGTAAGAAGGAAGACAAGGGAAAAGGGGGTCGTTGCAGGATGCAATTACGGCCATTTAACGAAGTTTCGAGATTAGCCGCGGACGCGGAGTTGGGTGCTCGCGTTTCATTTAGTTTCGGAATCCATTATCCCTTCAGCCATCCCTCTCCTTGCTGTCCTCTCCCCCGCCCCCTGCGCCGCCACCCTCGTTTCCCTACCACCGGCGTCTTTGCCACTACGCGAATGTCATCCGATGGGCTCCAACGACGGCTGAGAGACGAGACGAACGAAGTAACCGGTGGGATGAGGGGTAACCCGGTGCCGCCAGTATATCAGAAGGGGTGAACTTTCAGCTTACTCCTTCCTACGGGCACGCTTAATTACTCTAAGCCAAGGCCAGCCACCCAGGGTCCGTCAGTTAGTTAGCCAACCAGTTCGCCAGTGAGTAAACCAGTCGGCTACCCCGCCGTGTCAAGACTAGCTCCTCTCTTTTTCTCCATTCACTGTTTTCTATCCCTCTCGCCTGCTCCACCTTTTTCATCGTTAGAGACGGTGAAAATACATAAAAAAAAGGGAGAAAGGAAGCGGGAGGAGAAAAGGGGATCAGGGAAGACTAGGCGCTGAGCGATTCGGTTTTGAGGAACGGTATAATTCCACCCGTAGAATCTTTCGAGGTTTTTCGCGTCCCTCTGCCACTCTTCCTTGCGCTTTATTCTCACCCCTGGATCCCCCGGTTGAGATAGGTTTTTGCGCCCGTCACCCGTGTCTCGTCTCCGTCCCCCTCTTTCAAGGAAACGTTATATGTACTTCCAGAACGGTTGCAGGGTGAGATTTCTGAGGGAACTCGAAGAAACAACGGGAGGGAAGGATAAGAGGCTGGTCTACTGGGAAAATAGTATTTCACGGGTTAGCTGTCGCGGAAGAAAAAATGCGGAAGCTGGCTGCGTGGCGACGCGAAATTGGTCCGATAAAATTTCTGACGCCATCCCTTTGTATCGGGATTCGGTGGAGATCCATCGAGCGCGCGCGTTTATGGTTGACGACAGAGGTCTCTGATATAATCTGCAGCTCTATTACATCACTGCCGATCGACTTTTGATGTTCCCTGATGGGATTAAGCTCGGAAAGATAGCTTAAATCGATTACGAGGACACGGGCGGTCGCCTGCCTCCACTAAAACGTTAATAATTATCTGAGCAGAGCACTTAGGGATGATTATCAGCGATAACGGGGCAGCGGAGCGGCAAAGGCGAAATCGTTATTCAACTTCTCGGTTCAACGTCCGTTTTTGCGTACTGACCTGTCGTCGCGTCGATCCAGGCCGAGGGGCTGGGAAGGGGACAACAACGAGCCATCAGGGAAAACTTCTCGGAGGTCTGCCCCCTAGAGTTAGATATAATTACGAGTTGCGGCAACGACCATGCACAGGTAAGTCTGTCGTGTGTGTGAACTTCGAGATCCCTGTCATCCAGGCCTGGGATTTTGTCACGTGAAATCGGAGATCGGACGGTCGAACGTGGTCAGTTAGTCCCGGATGCATTCTTTTTACAATTCAGAATCTTATGACTATAGGATGTCTCAAATGTGCACGATGTATGAAACGTAATAGTTACTGCATTCAGGAGTCAATTTACTCCTTTGGTTCGGTGGATATTTGTAAGAAGAACTTGGGACAAAATTGTTTGTGACATTCAAAATTAATGCAAAATTTTTCCTCACCAACGTGCTGTACTTTAATGAGGAGAAGAACAGTTCAAACGAAACCGTGTGGCGCAGACGCAAGTTTTTTTACAAATGTCCACCGATCCACTGTTGTAGGTCAAGGGTGGCGAACCTATGGCACACGCGAAAAAAAATAATTGCCACGTCATTGATTTATAGGTGATATTATTAATATCTATATATTAATCTAAAACTGGCGTCAATCACTCGCAGGATTTTGTTATTATATAAAACATTTGCATCCAATGTACAACAACAAAAATTTCATTAATAAATAATTATGAAATTCTATGTTCATCTTTAAACTTGTCTAAAAAATTTCTGCAATGATTCATTTTCTATTAATTTTTTCCCCGTTGGAAACTGCCCGACACGTCAGCAATTCGATGAATATTATTTATAAATTTGTGGCACGCGCAGATAAAAAGTTCGCCGCCCCTGGCGTAGGCGAAGGTTCATCTGCAAAAGCAGTGCCCATTACTTTTTATACACCCTGTACAAGAGACTAAACGGAACGCTTAAAGAGAATGAAAGGGCTTATTAATGTTGTGGAAGATTGAAGATCATAGAGGTGAAACAATATTTCTGAATGTGATTGTATAGGGCGGTTCAAAATTCCAAGTGGAATTTCAAAAACACAGAAGGAGGGGTAGAAAGAGTTTAGTAATGCTATGGAAAATTGAAGATCAGATCGACGAATGTGGTGTAATTTGTGTTCAAACCTGTATACAGGGTGCTGAAAAATTAAAATTGGTCATTTCAATACTTAATAGAGTTTATGAAAAGGGAAGACTCATACAGTGAAATATGATGCTGTGTGTTTAAAAAAAAGTAGATCGGACTTAATGGACCATATAAATAGTCTTACTAAAATACATGAAGTTAAGGGAGGGAACCACTTTAGGAGACCGAAAATTAGATGATTTTGGGGATTTTTTTTATTGTGAAAAAAAAAATGGAAATTTCCGCAACTCTGCCAATAATTTAGTCATATTTTCATACACGTCTGGTAATTTTTTCAAGATGTTTCATGCATTATATTAAGGTGTAATCCGCTGTGTCCTCATCGTCGTTGTCGACTTGCGGGAATTGTGCAGCTCGCAATTAGCATCTGAAATAGTCCAAAAAATGTTGATACATTCTTGAGATGTTTTTTAAGAACATGAACTAAAATTTTGAAAAGAAATCGGGAATTGAATGTTGGAACGTGTTTGAAAGGAAATGATCGATTTTTAGCATTTTGTTTCCGGGCATTTTGCAATAATAAATATGTTTTAAACAATCTAAGCTTTCCAACTTTAAGTTCATGTTTTAATAAATTATATTATGTAAACGTGTTCCAAATTTGAAGATGATCCATCAATTAGTTTTTGAGTTATGATTCCCGCAAATTGAAAAAATGTCGTTTCGATAAAAACACGTTTAAAGTTTCACAAGCGAAAGAACTCGAAGCCAAATGTGTTTAATTAAATGATAAAGTGCCTTACCGATTAATCAACGATTCCAGCATCATACAGCAGTCCTTCCTCTTCCTCATGCAACTCATTTGAAGCTTGCATATCTTCTTTATGAACTTTTCGACCTTTTTTGTCTTGGGAGTCGAGCGGAGAGTCTTTATCATTTATATACATACCGTTAGAAGGAATCCGAATATCGTTTTGAAATTTTCAGGTTGTATTCTTAAGATATTTTGCTAACGATTTGTGAAATAAAAAAATTGATTTTTTGAAGCATCTAAAGTGGTTGCCCCCCTTAAAGGGGAACACCACTGTGGCGACCGGAAAAGAACACCGTTTTAAGAATTTTTTTCAGGAATAATTTACAGTTTTCATAGAAAATTTTTATTACCCACCTTTAGTATAATGTCTTAAGAGACTATAAAACAAAATAAATAGAAAAACATGCATCCACTTTAATATATTAATATTAATCTTCTAGACCCCCACGCGCGCTGGCCGAAAGTGTAACTGTGGAACAGAAGGTCTGAAATCAAATTTCATTTTTTTATAAACTATATGAGTGTAGTTTCCCTTGCACATGCCGATTTCTTAACCAAATTATTTTTATAAAAATGCTGCGCTTTAGAGGAAAAGTTTCGAAAATCTGCGAATAAGATGGACAGCTTTTCTAGCGTATTTGAAAATCTTTGTGTTCAGTCAAAGAATCCGTTCGTACAACGGAAACTACACTCATGTAGTTTATAAAAAAAAAATGAAATTGTTCTATGAAACCTGTTGTTCCATAGTTACACATTCGACCAGCGCGCGAAGGGATCAAGAAAATTACTTAATATATTAAAATTTACGCACGTTTTTCTTTTTATTTTTTGATAGACTCTTAAGATATTGTACTAAAGGTAGGTAATCAAAAATTTCTATAAAAACTGTAAATTATTCCAGAAAAAAATTCTTAAAAACGGCTTACTTTTCCAGCCGTCACAGTGATATTCCCCCGTAAAGATCAGACAAGCAAACGTGTGTATCGCATTGCATTCGGACGGGTATCTACAGATTGTTCCACAATTAAAAATACAGGTTTAAGTGATTAATGGAACTTATAAAAAGAAATAAGAAATGAAATTGGGGCAACACGTACCACGCCGTTTAAGAGGGCGTTATTACAGAGTGTTTCAAAACAACCTCCAATTTTATCCGTTAACGTACAACGGGTACGTATAATAAACGAAGCAAAATGCAATTATAACTATGAAAAACAGGATTTAAATCACATAGTTTGGTAATGCTCCCTGTTCGATCGGTAGATACTCAAAGAATATAGTTTATTCAAAATTAAATAAATTTAAACTATAATATTTTTATAAATATAAGTATAAATTACTTCTCAGTCAACTAAATATCGAAACTTGTACATACCACTTCTGTAAAAAATGTAATCTAAAAATATAAGCACACATAACCATCGCCGCTGAAAACATCGTGTACCTACCTTGCATTACTGAACAAAGTTACGGCAACAATTGGTTATTAAAAAATTTAAATATCTGCGTAAAGCTTTATAACTTTCTATTGAAAGTTTCTTTGAGCTCAAATAAAAAAAAGTTATGACGAACATATACAAAAATTAAAATTAACCGATAAAATTTACTGTAGTCTGTTGAAATGCCCGTAAAGAGGGTGCTTCACAATTCTATGCACACGCTTAATAGATATTACTATCAATATACATTTAAATCTAGCTCATGAAGCAGGTAGATAGGATTACAATAAACGTATATCAGAAAGTTAACTATTCCAGAGATAGTGGCCTTTTCTTGCTAAGCCAAGAGTTCTTTATACGATAAAACAACAGTGTGCAATAACTGACGTTTCGAAAATCAACGTGCCAACAACTAATAGGGAGATGGATATTTCTTTTTACGGATCTGCTTTGTTTACATATCCCCTGGTACGTGCGGTTTATCCATCACTTCCATTTCCAGATCATTTCCCTGAGTAATCATCGCGTTTCCTTTTATTCCCAACCCTCCGATTGCTCCATTTCTCGTTATTTAAAAAGTTCAGATTTCTCTAACCATTGCAGGTACTTCTAGGAATATCTGGCTATTTAAACACTTCTTTGAAAACGCTGACTTCTCAGAGTAATACTCCACCAATTAAGAAACGTTTTCTGCTCTCAGAAAACATTAGTTTTCAGACTTAGGCGAATGATTTAACAATTAACCGAATGGCAGATGTAGGGTAATTAAATTCCCGCACATTGTAGAATGAAATATTACATTCGTTTCTCAGTTTGGTATAATCGAAAATCTTTATTTGCTTTTAGAAACGATACTAATAAGAGTCCCTTGGCACTGGCGACAATTTGTTGAACGACAGTTTAGTTGCTCCAGAGAAATGCATTGGCATTTATGGAAGCATCCACATTTAATGACTCGTCTGTACACCGACGTTTTCGTTTCGGAAGTTTAACAATAGAATACCGCTTGATCAATCTCTCTATAGTTTCTGCTCTTCTAACAATAATAATGACCGTACGCGTAGGTACTAGTAATAAAACTATTTTTCCGTGCATTGAAACGTGCACAATGGCAGTTGACTAAATACATTCAGATTATAATCCAATTTTCAAAGCGATAATTTACTTGTCCTCTTATAATTGATTACGTAATTCTATGTAGGGTAAGTCTGGGTAAGATGGTCATAGTTTCGTTTAGAGTCTGCTACAGCCAATCTATTTGAAATAAAGCAACGAAAATGATGTAGAACAAAACTTCAATCCTTTGTCTATATGTCCGTTAATATCAATAAACGAAAAATTATTATTTAATATACAAATTTTGCAAATGAAAAAAAAGTGTCATTGCCCATATCTCCCTTAATGTCCGGGGAAGATGGTCATATGTACCTTTCAGGCTAACAAGTTGTGGTCCTTAACTGGTTATCTCAGATTCTTTCTAGTTTTCGTCCACCTTCGTTTTTGCCCACTCAAAACTTCTTTCGGCTCTTGCTGTGAGTCTTTTAATCCGCATGTATGATACACAGTGTCAAACTCTGTGAAATTTTCATGGGCCCAATAACCACATGAGTTACATCTAATCAATCTTATTTTTTTATGGTTTCGAAATAATTTCCTCCGAATTTCACCAAAATATCTGAAATTACATCAAATATAGCTGTGGCCAGCTCTCCTGGACAATAATTGACCATCTTTCCCTTAAAGCCTTGATAAGATAGCCATTCCTTTTTCGCTTAGACTAACAAACGTAACTCCGAATACCTTAAGGTTAAAAACACTGTAAACAATGCACTATCGAAAATACATCTTGAGAATTAAAAATATTCAGCATAAATAACACAAACAAGATGACCAAAATATTGATCAAACATTTTGAAGCACCACCTTAAATTTCACAGTGGATTTACAAATCTTTAAAAACGTACTATTCCAACACTTTGAACTAGGAATGTTACTTTTCTATGACACTTTGTACCCACGTCCAGGCAGCGCAATCAGGGGTTTCCTTCTAAAAAATACTGTCACTGCCCATCTCTTCCGTATGCCCATCTTACCCTGACTTACCCTATAGTGAAAATACTTCATTAATTATATTGTCTATATTGTTAATTTGACTACTTTAGAGAAACTCAAATAAAAAAGAATGGCGGTCGTAGAAAACGGCATTAAACTTTCAGTTGACGAAGTACAGAAAAGATCAAGCGTGTATCATAACTTGATCCCTTACTACTCGGCCAATTAAAAAACAAATCACACTGCAGTATATTCTTTCTACGTCAGTTTTTTTTTTAAATTTCCCAGGTCATCTTTAATTTTTTAAATGGAATAATATAATTATTTTTCGCCCATCTTTTGGTGGACAAGAAGACAATTTAATTCTTTTTATCATTACAACTTATATTGTATCCTACTTATCATTACAACAAATATTAGAACTTACTAGAAGTTTCTAGGAGACCATAAATATTGGCTCGCCAAGCCACATCAGTTACTTGTAAGTTCAGTAATATTTCACGAATTTTCATTCAACCGCATATTACATAACGAATGTCGAAGCAAGTTGCGAAAAAATTGTGCGCGATGGAGCAAAATCTGAGATTATTTTAACCCAGCTATTTGTGCATTTAGAAGTCAACAGTTCTATAAGACCAGCAGGTATTTTTGAAAAAGAGGTCACGGCCTTCAATTTTGCAGTCCTGTATAATCTTTCGCTCATAGTGGATGTATCCAATATCGCTTCTTTCGTCTTTGCTTCCTTTCTCGCATTCCGAGGACATAGATCACAGCAGCCTCTTCGAAACCCATTGCGAGACTGAGTTGGAAACAAAAAGTTCTGTCGACAAGAACGCCTGGGCACGGCGACAGAACTGTTTCGCTACTTTACGCGATCGACAGCGACTAAACTATCGCACAACAAATTGTTGCGAATGCGCCAAAGCTCTAATTGTTAGTAATTCTCTCTATTCTACTTTAGTGACCTCGAAACATAGGTGAAGTGTGAGTATTTTTTTTTTTAGAAAGTACAAGCCACACGTTCTTCAAACTTGGCATATGTTGTTATCTATTATTTAGCAATGTTTTAGAATTTTTACAGCTAGAAGGCTGATATACATTAGCGTCTGTACATTCTTTGCGGAACTATATTTTTGAAATTAGCGTTCTTTATATATCAAAATCAGTTGAACCAATTGATTTCAGTCCTTGATATTAAAATAGGAAACAGTTTCCTTGAGTTACTGAAGTTCATTAAAATTAAAAAAATCAAAATATGAGTATTTTGTAATTCTGAAAATGTATCTACAAAAATTGTCGTAAAAATGGGTTTTTTCTTTCACGTGGTGCCATTATTTAGTCACCTTTCGTCTGTTTTTCATCAGATTATGTTCAGTGTCCTAAGTAATTCATACAAAATTATAAATAAAGCCAATATGTAAAAATTCTAGAACTGTGTTAAATAATGAGTAAAGACATTTGCCAAACTTGAAGAAAGTGCGACTCTTATTTAAAAAAAAACCCAAATTTGACCAATGGGGTTAATTTAAATAGACCCCTTCTGTACTTTGCATACAGGGTGGGTCAAAATGAACCCAGTTTCTGCGTTACGAGATTTAAGATCACGCTCTACCTTATTGTACGTTCTATCCACACTTTGATTGGCGCAAGGTTTTGAAAAATACCCCTTTCAGTTGGTCAGGCCTTTTGCGAGCGATCGCTTCAACCGGAAAAATTCTGTACAAATCGAACTCCGAGCTTGTTTGGTTATCAAAGTAAAGAATCGGAAAATCTCGCACAATACTTTCGATGCTCACAAAGTAACGACGTGAAAACATGGCAAAACCATGCACAAAATGCAAACCGTGGATGAGGAACACTCGGTTACCCGAACATTCCGATTTTTTTTTATACATTGCAGGTTTATAGAGGACCTCAATAGAAGTATCAGGCAATTTTTCGTTTGTTCCCATTTTCGGTTCTTCAGGGTGAAAACACCCGTTACAGGTTACTGTATGATTTCTTACTTCCCAATATATCTTGACAACTGTAGTAGATATAAAAAAATGATTACAATGAAAACTTAACGGCTTGCTATGCTCTATAAAATATAAAACTGTGCAATTAAACTGTTTAAAATTTGTAGTTTAAACAGGAAAATGTTCCCCATCACAAACTTTAAACAATTCCATTACATAATTTTATACAGCACAAAAAAACCTTTAAATTTTCTATATAAGAATTTGTTTAAATCTGCTATATTTTTCGGGGTATACTGGAAAATAGAAAAACACCCATTACTTTTTAGAGGGTGTTTTCACCCTGAAGCAGAGTTGGGCGAAGATAACATCTAAATAACATCTAGATAAAAGGTCCTTGCCGTTTATTCGTTATCTTAAGATAAAATAACTTGATTTATTTGAAGTGCCTTTAACTTCGATTTCAAATAACGGTTCAACTTTCATCTTAACTTCATCCTAGGAAATCAAATAACCGACCTGAGCCTTTGCGGCCTGACCCGCGCGCGGTCAGAATCTGAATTTGTTTATTTTTCATCGTATCAATATGAAAGTGGCACCAATGGATTCCTGGCGTTCTCCCGATTAATTGGACAGAAAATAATTGAAATCGGACTATTTTTAACGAAACGGGCTTTGAACTCTGCAAAAAGATTTCTCACGTAATATCCTTAATTATGGTCCGAATTATAAAATTTTTTGGGCCATTTTCATCGGGAAGACATGAGGAATCGAGTGGTAATACTTTTATCAACACTTATCAAAAACATGAACATTTTATGTGGGCTCGGATTATCGGGAAAGACGTACCCACCCCACTGTTTTGCTTTCTCGCTGCGAGCGAGGACCTTCGGACCCCAGTAGACCGCCCGTTGACCGCCGAGAGCAATAAAACCGACGGGCCACATAAAATGTTCATGTTTTTGACAAGTGTTGATAAAAGTATTACCAATCGATTCCTCATGTCTTCCCGATGAAAATGGTCCAAAAAATTATATAATTCGGACCATAATTAAGGATATTACGTGAGAAATCTTTTTGCAGAGTTCAAAGCCCGTTTCGTTAAAAATAGTCCGATTTCAATTATTTTCTGTCCAATTAATCGGGAGAACGCCAGGAATCCATTGGTGTCACTTTCATATTGATACGATGAAAAATAAACAAATTCAGATTCTGTAGAATCTGACCGGTAGGCGACCGCGCGCGGGTCAGGCCGCGAAGGCTCAGGTCGGTTATTTGATTTCCTAGGATGAAGTTAAGATGGAAGTTGAACCGTTATTTGAAATCGAAGTTAAAGGCACTTCGATAAAGTAGCTTCATCCTAGGCGCTTCAAATGAAGCTAACATTATTTGAAATGTTATTTTATTCTATTTTTATCTAGATGATGCCCAACTCTGCCCTGAAGAACCGAAAATGGGGATACACGAAAAATTGCCTGATGCTTTTATGGAGGTCCTTTACAAACCTGCATCGTTTAAAAAAAATTGAAATGTTCGGGTAACCGAACCTTCCTTTCAGCGTGTAAACACGCCGACGGCAGTCGAAGTAATACGCTGAGCCTCGTGAAACGTTTTATATTGTAGATATATGTATATCGCTGCTTGGCATTGATAGTATAATTTAAAAATGCATATTTCATAGGACAATCGGTTTAAAATTTGCATTTGACTAATAGTTGAATACAGACCATATAATTTGTTTAAATGATTTATACTTTTGCATCTATTCAGATTAAGGATCACTGGTGGCATATTCACCAAGATATTCAACAAAATATCATATCAACCTTATATTTTACACCCTCTTTTGAGTTGTGCCGTTTTCCGAGCAAATTTAATTATAACTTTTCAAGTTGCAATTGCTTTCCAGACATCCTTTGTCTGCGCATCATCATTTTGTGTATTTCCTGATGCACTCATTTTAGCTAGTTTCAATATCAATCGAGTACGGGCGTGATCCATTGTCAAACAAAAGAAAATGAAACGTTATCAACGAAATAACTTGAGGAAAGTATTTGAGAAAACAGTACAATCTTCCACTTACAGTTGCAGGAAACAACTGAAAATGAGTCACTGCTGTTGAAAAAAACATGGCCAACTTGATAACGACATATGTGCTATCTGGTGTGAAACTAATGAAGTTAGAAATCTGCGGTTTGACTTGTGGAATCTATTTGTGAAAAAAATTAAAAAATGACATGTTTTAATTTATGCCACTATAGCAATGCAAAGCAGCGATATAAACATCTTCGTTGTTCCCTACGAATTACAACCTTCTCTCTCTACCACATGTGCATTCGTTTATAGCAGGGATCGAAAAAGTTCTGAAAAAGATTCTTATTTTTAAAAAAAATTTGGTAGAACTTATATGTTTCGTTTCAGAATATATCTGTTCCTGTGGAATTTTTATTGAAAGAACTTCTTAAGAACTTCTTTAGAAGGTGTTCTCATGGAACAGATATTTTAGAACCTACATAATAAAAGTTCCATGGAAACAGTTATATTAGAACATTTATTAAAAAAAGTTCCATAAGATAAGGAAAAGTACTAAACTATCAGGTACTAGTTTTATTTAACAATATAATATCATATTCTACGTGTTTATTTAATAAAGGTACGACAATCATAACATAAGTAATTAATAGTTTCATAAGAAGAATTGAACAGAAAAGAGAACTTGTCAAGAATAATATTTTTTTATAACTTACAGTGACCAATATACCCAAAAATTCTATAATATTTGCGTACAAATTATCTACGTAGGTAAATATTATAAATAAATAACTCATACAGAATATCAATTTAACTATAGTAATTATATATTACATTCAGTATTTGTTACACTGATTGAGAACTTTTTTAATATTGATAAACAAATTATCTGTTCCTGTCATAGGGAAATTTTTATTTTTATATTTTATAAGTTCCATTCCAACTAGAACTTTTACTTTATCAGTTCTCATGGAAACTTATTATGTGAGAACATTTTTAAAAAACTTACACGGTCCATGTTATTTGCTATCTTCTACTCACTATTACTTTCTATCCCTTTACTACCCTTCCTTATAAATATCAAAATCTTTCTACATCTACCCTTCTCCATTTCGTCCCCTGCCTTTCCTTTTCCTATTTTAAATCTGCCTGTACTTTCTCACCCCTTATCCCCACTCTTCTCTCCTCTCTTCACCCACCTCCTTTTCACCCGTCCATCCAAATTACCCTCATTCTCTCTACTATTGCTCTTCTGCTCTCTGCATCTCCACATCTATACAATATACATGCTCCCACGTTCATGGAATGTTTTATTTCCCCTTGACACTTGTGTGGGCGTTAATATAATTATTGATACCAGCCGCAAATGACCATTGAATTTGACAGAAGCAAAACATATCGAATTGAACGCTTTCGCAATAACCTTCAAACTACCCCGCCGAACATCAAAGTGGCTATCAAATTAATATGCACGGTATCGCTACACATTAAATATCCTATTCATTGAGCATAATAATTGGCGTTTCGATGTCTCGCTAAATAATTACGTTGAATTCGATGGGAAAGCTTCGGTCAACGGTTCGGTCGTTCGAGAAGGTATATGCAGACTGAATGGAAGTTTCGATGGTTCGACGAGAACGCGGATATTCGTTGCAATTTTGCTTGCACATCTGAAATTCAATTTCCCGGCCGAGAGCTGTCAGAAAGAGAGGGGCGAGGGTTTCCTATCAATGGCGCCGCAGACCAAAGAGAGAAGGGCGGAGATTGACAAGAGACGCACCGACCGTTAAAACGTTTCCTTGAAAACATCCAATGGAACTCGGAACTTCTCTGACGCTTTAAGCTGCCGTGAAAGCAGCTTCCCTTAGGTCGTCGAGTAATTAAAGAGTCTGAGAACGTGATCGACCCCGTGGACCGTCCCTAGGAATTTGACGCGGCAGGGTCTGCAGGCCTCGCAAAAAGAGAATCGATCGATGCATGTCGCAACTTCGAGAAACTTTCCAAACGAACCCTTAATATTTCACGGCGAAGCCAGCTGAACAAACTTCGATAATCAATACCGGTGACACGGTTTAAGGTTCATTGGCCCGTTGTGCGATATTTGTCACCTACCCAAAATTTCCAAACCGTTGTACTCTATGCGACAGAAGCTTCTGTTTAGCCACGAACGAACATAATGCTCAAACAATTAGAGGGTCGCCGCTGTGAATGGGAAGAGAAACGTACTATAGGCTTGATAGATCGACACGTTATTCGTGCGATACTGTGAAAAAGATTGAGTTTAAGGTCATCATTAATCAAAATGTACAGGAGCAGGGAGTGGATATAAAAATCACAGTGAAACAGGAAAAAATCAGAACTGAAGGGTAAGGGGAAAACAGGGAACGTCCATTTTTAGTGATTCTGCGATGTATAACGTATTTTGTTGGTGGCAACTGGGGCCATTAGGGTTTGTCGGTTTGTAAAAACCGGGTTTTATTTATAAATTTGTAAAATTTAAAAACCGGGTTTTATTTATAAATTTGTAAAATTTAAAAACCGGGTTTTATTTATAAATTTGTAAAATTTAAAAACCGGGTTTTATTTATAAATTTGTAAAAATTTAAAAACCGGGTTTTATTTATAAATTTGTAAAATTTAAACACCGGGTTTTATTTATAAATTTGTAAAATTTAAACACCGGGTTTTATTTATAAATTTGTAAAATTTAAAAACCGGGTTTTATTTATAAATTTGTAAAATTTAAAAACCGGGTTTTATTTATAAATTTGTAAAATTTGAAAACTGGGTTTTAAATTTAAAACCTCGTTTTATATACTAGAATGATTATGCAGAAATGAATTAATTATTTAATTAAAAACGTTAACGTTTTGACTTGACGGTGCCTCTGACACAAGCATATTGTAGTAGGAAACAGTTTACTGTAAAACTAATCTTCGTGAGTTCATATTTTCAGGAAAAAAAATACTAAATGGAATGAAGATTTATGATTTGGTATCATCTTTTAAAAGATTTATATTTTGTACGGATTTTAGTTATTTTAAATTTTTTCATTTGATTTTGTATGCAGTCTATTTTATTGTATTATATATTTTTGTAGATCCATAAATATTAAATGAACTCAAAAATTGTACGTATATGTACGCATTTTAGTTAGTTTAATTTTTTTATTTGGATTTGCATAGATAGAGTATATTTTGTTTTGTTATATTGTTGTATTTCCATACTATTAAGGAAACTGGAATTTTTTAAAATAAGTACAACTATTTATTTATCATTTTAATTATATTTTTTTGTGAAAATTCGAAAATTGGTTTAACCGGTTTTTTGGGAATATTGCAATTTGGAAACCGGTTTTTTCAAAAGTCGGTTTTTGTATAAACCCTAGTGGCTACAGAACTGTCGAATCACAAAGGGTTATAAAGCAGAAATGGTCAAATAAGACAATTTTAAGCATTTGCTTATTGGTTACAAACAGGAAATGTCCACCCTCGACTACAACAAAACAAGGAATGTCCTCAGTCTTCCTACTTGCACTATGTATTTCTGATTAGTATAAGCTTGCACTACATCAGAAGTACTCGGACGCCACTGTGCACACATCCTCGTTTTGATAATAATAGAAGTGAAAATTTATTTTGTTGCAGTATCTTGAAATGTTCCATTTGAAAGATATTAAAAGGTCTTTCTGCTCAGTTCTTTTCTGCTGCCTAATTAGAGTATAAATTGGTCACGTCATGAACAGTACAGTTAAGTTCATTGAACCTTGTTTCTTTACTGATCGACTAAAGTATTAAGTCTTGATTTTTTCAATGAAGCTGTTTTGTGACATTCCTTGTTTTTCCCCTTACCCTTCAACTAACTTTACATTACTTTGTCTTTCCCTTTAACAACAGCAGTCAACTGTTCGAGGTCACACAGTCACCTTTTGTTCACATAAACCTGTGCTTCCAAAACCGAGCTTGGTTTTTACAAAAAAAGTTTCACAACGGCTGCAATATATGACGCGCCAATTGTTTTGAGCAGTGTATAAATAGATGCGAATGAAATCACGATGAATCAACCAGACATTACTTCATTTGGAGTTGATGCATTGATTTTGAGTCATGCATTACCGATGCCATTCACGAAGAGCAGAATTTAGAGGGCAGGGGCAGAAGAATATTTCTACTGGATGTTTCGTAACAGGCACCATGGAAAGGATAGTGATTCTGTATGAATAGTATCTATGTTTTTCTGCAAACCTTGGTTTTGGAGACGCAGTAGATATGGTACATCTGCGGACGAAATGCATCTTTGTGCTCAAATAGAAGTATAAATGGAATAAGTCTTTTTCGAACAAAACTTGGTTTGTGAAAAAGTCTCATATATGAAGGGCTGAGAAACATAGTGGTGTGTAAGTCCAAATTTTGGTAATATGAGTTAATAACAGATTTTGAGCCTTAAAAGCTCCATCTGTTTACTTTCATATTGAATTACGTTCTAGCTTCATTCTTGACTAAGAAATAAGAATATTTCTCTTTAGCACTTAACTAACAAGAGCACGTGTTGCTCTTATCAGCACAGCGTGTTGCTCTTATCAACACAACGCATGAACAGTATAAAGAGTCTAGCAAGGTAAGCATGTGCTAACGGCCCCGTGACAAATTTTGTTGTTATTGTTTGCTAAACAATGTTCTTCACTTGAAACACCATTCTGTGAAGTTTCAGATCTCTACACCTCCCGTTTAAGGATAATATGGAGGTAAATGCCCTTAGCTTTATCATGTTTCTTCTCGGTTATTAGGTACTATGAAACAAAAGTGACAAAGTAGCTACATACTAGCTGTATTTCATATATTTTTTCCCTAATTGTATCACAATTATTACGGATAGAAAACAATTATTCCTTCGAGTGACAACCACCAAAAAAATCAAGAATAATACTCTATTATCTAATTGTAATGTATAAAAGTTGTAAGATGCTCGGGTTGGTGGAACATACTAAATTAACCCCTCACTTACGGCGGCGCGTCCCTCTATTCTCCATACGACATATCGAGGTCGCCGTTGAGGGGTTAAATAATTAAAACATTAAATTTTTAATATACGTAGGTATACAGAATAAACATTTATTTTTATACGTCCAAAACAAAAAATTGGTTTAACGAAATAAATGCGTAAGTAAATATATAGTTTAGTTTAAGATAATAGTTAAAGAAGCCTTCAGATGTGTTCCCACAATTGCAATATACATGTACAGTTTTTTATAACAGTAAACGCAAAACATTATTTTACAAGAAACACCATGCGAGTGACTATTATACCACTATGAACCGCGGCCCCCCATACCGTAAACTGGGGGAACATTGGCATGATTTTGGAACATTTTGCTATGTAACATAAAAATTAACATTTTTACATTTGCTTTACCCCGTAACCGGGTAACATTGGCACATCATATATAAATAGCACTAAAAAGTAAAAGTTTTACCACATCTGAACTTACATTAACACTTAAATTGGTTTCTTTTTATGTTAAATGCACTCTATTTCATATTTTTTTAGTTTTTAATTAATATTTTTAAATTTGGTTTAGGTATCGTATTATAACATTGCATCGTTTGTGATTGTACTACAAGTATGAAAATGCATAAAATTTTTTTCCTTTTCCTTTTTAATAGATGTTAATTAGATGCCAATGTTACCTCGTATTGTCAATGTTCCCCCAGTTTACGGTATATGAGTGAAAGAGCTTTATTCTACATTTTCTACTACGTAGAATAACTAGCTTTTCGGTTGTACCGCCTATTCTGCAACACCCTGTATACATTTACGTATACATATAATACCATGAAATTTCTTAGTATCTAATATGTCAATATTCTTTGCAAAACATCAGATTTCTTCAGTTATTCATGTTATGCATTTAGATGTCAACGATGTCATTTTCTTTTATGTCTTACATTTGCGTTGGGGTTTCTACTTAGGTACTATTTTGTTCTCAATAAAATTGTGCTGCGTTTCTTTATACTTTTAATCTGCGCTTCATTTCGCTCATAGTTATTTTTCTATCGTTGTGTGAAACGGTTACTGTGTGAATAAATAAATGAATAAATAAAATGTATACAATACGAATACTGCATTCCAAAAGCACTGTGTTCGTATTTGTAACTAACAAGTATACAGTGTGTTTCACCTAACTTTATCATCTTAAATATATCTACAATAATTACAATTTCATAAAAACGTTTCCCACAAACGTTGCATAGTTCTGCGGGGGTCAGCGTATAGTAACACTAGCTTTACTCTGTTGAGAGTGGTTAATGAGACGAAACTTTACTCATTCGGCGAAATATATCACCTTCCACCTAAATTTTTTTATCCCCATATCATTCCACTAAATAAATTTTGTTTTTAATAAGTTCGTTGCATTTGTCTCGATGCTTATTAGCTGATAGGCAAAACAAGTACAGGATCACTATACATGGAAAAGTTGAAGGCGCCCTTGAAAACTTATTTGAAAAATCATATGGAAAAATCTAATATCATCACCTTGAAGGTTCTTCGAAACAATGTTATCTATAACAGAAACGAAATTTTGATGGATCCACTAGCAACGAAAATAATGAAGGTGGTCACGTTACGCGGTTCACCTTGTATATAAATAAGATAGATTAACTGTCCACAGAATGACAAGCAATGCCAGATAAAGCGACATTATATACTATTTGTTCGCGTTACTACGCCATAACGAATGCATAAGAAAAACGATATAGGGTAAGCAGGCCAATAGATGGACAGTTTAGCTGATTCCGAAGTTGTCATCAAGGTGTTTCTTAGAAATATCTGTTGTATTAAAAAAAAAATCAAACGCTTTGCACGTAAAAATGTATAAATTTAAAGAAAAAAATAACTGCAAGTAAAAAAATTAAGGATAAAATGATGAAAATTCTACTTATAGCCCGTATCACCAGTAGATGGACAATAGGGCTAGCAGATGGACAGTTCAAAACCAATAAATGGACGAGTGTCTGGCTAGATGAATAAAAGACTTATTAGCTATAGTAGGTACCTAGATTAAGTTCGTTTTTATTAAAATATAGTTTATTTCATCAAAACTAAAAACGTATGGAGCCTTCATTGGCAGAAAACGGTGCAATAGGTTATGAGCCCAGGCCGCAAATAAAGTGAGGTTATCTGTAGCCTAATGTGGCCAGACGTTTCACGTATGAAGTGACTCGCGCATGGTGGCGAAAAATCGTACATACAAATACATTTTTCGCATACAAAATTTTTTTTTCGATAAATATGTTAATGTTTTATAAAACCACAAACGTTTTTTTTTACAAAATAAAAAAGCAATAATATAGATTAAAACTCCAGCTCTTTCAATATTAACGATTAACCAACGATTCGTCCATCTGCTGGGCCCCGTCCAGCTACTGTCCTGCTTACCCTAGCTCTCTCGCAGACTAAATTTATTTTCTAAAGCGTTAGGAGTCGACGGGAAGCACCACACCACATGCACGCACACGCTCACGCGGCGTTCATCTCTTTAACTCGTGTAATTGTCCTCCACGCGAAAGCAAGGCACAACTCTCCAAGTTCCACCCCGCTTATACATTACTAACACTTTCTAACAGCCTCTAGTACTCGCATTTATGGGCGCGCTGAAATTCAAACGCGGCATCGAACTACCATTAGCTGACTTTCGGAAGCTCAGCCTGCAAGTTCGGCCGCGAGATTAACGAGTGCCCGTTGAATTCTTCGCGCGCGAAAGTAACATAAACTTTTATCTTTACATGCAGGAAAGTTTAGCACCGCACGTGGCGCGGCTGCAGAAAAAGCAGGCCCCGGGGTAGGGATGGGGCAGGAGCTGGTGCATCTGATATATGTGTGTACATATATACACGCACACGGCGCTAATGCAAAACCCATAATTATCGCGGCCGAGAGAACCCTAAAGTGATGTTCCATTAACCGCAAATGGTCCTCTCCGAATTTCTATTTCAGACTGGAACTCCGCGCTATTTATCATTCTGAACGGTACGAAGGAGGAGCACTTGGACATGCTGGACGGTGGTATTATTCAGCGATTACTCGAGGAAAAATGGAAGACCTTCGCGCGGGTAAGTGCGTCCACGTGACAATATTCTCGCTCGTTTCTTCACGGGACATTTTTCACGGCTTTACCTCAGTCGTGCAGCCGCGCTCTCCGCCTGCCTGAAAATGTTGGAGTATCCCGTTCCCGTTAAAAATTGAACCCCCCGGTTGCCTGTTTGAACGACAAATAATGCATGGGGCGTGGATCAATCTGTGACTCACGGAGGACTCTCCGTTCGAGCAGATTAGCAGGCATATTATGACGGAGTGTTCTGCGATATCAGTGCCTCATACATAATTAGCATGTGCAATGGACTTCGCCGTACTGTAGATCACTGGCTGACACAGGTGGTGCTACTATCGCCTCGCTGTTATTGTAAAATGTTTTTAGTAGTTCCTTGCTCGATATCCCATGTTTGTTCCTGCGATTAGGGTGGAGGAAGATGAGAAAGGACGAAGCCAAGAAATGAAAGTAGATTATTTTCTTGGGGGAAAAACAGTCGGGAAACTTCGTAAGTTGCAACTTGCAACAAAATTTTTGAACAGTATAGCGAGTCGCTAAATTATTGATTAATGTGGAAACAATTATTTTCCAAATTTTGGTTTTTCGAACACATTTTTTATACACTCTGCTCATAGAATACTAAACTAAAATGAGATTGTTTTGTGCAAGAGGTAAATAAAATACGAAATAAATGCAATTTTACACTCTTCAGCCCTTTTGATTGTACAAAATTATTAGTGTAGATCGGAATTTGTTAGTGTGCTCAGCACATGTCCTTTAATATTGTGAAGACTTTATACTCCTTAAGAGGTAATGCCACTGTGGAGCCCGGAAAGGTAGCCTGATTTTGAGAATTTTTTTTGCGAGTATAGTGAAGGGAATACAAAATCTGTTTGAAGGCTCTTATTGTACATACCTTGAAGTATGATCGCAATTTTTTTGACTTAGTTTAATACAAAATGGCGGTGTCACAACTCAACAAAAGAAGCTTCTTCTGAAAAACAGTGTTCCGAGGCCGGACAGATTTCTCCTTCAATTTTTGACCTACAGCAAAAAATCAAAATTTTTGAGTCCTATATAAGATTATCTCGGGAAGTACATGAGGGAATTAAAAACTACTGATTTTTGAAAGAATGGTACGTGATTAAACAAAATACGGTACTGTCACAACCTCGAAATTGTTGAAACGCTTTGTCCAATAACGCACCATTCTTACAAAAAGTAGAATTTTTAATTTCCTAATGTAGTTTGCGAGATAATCTTATATAGAAAATGGAACGAGAAATCTTTCCGGCCGCGGAACACTGTTTTTCAGAAGAAGCTTCTTTTGTTGAGCTATGACACCGCCATTTTGTTTTAAAAAATTAAAAAAAAAGGTCGAATCACACTTCCAGATATTTACAATAAAGGCCTTCGAACAGATTTTGTATTCCATGCACTATACTGACCTAAAAAATTCCCCAAATCCTTCTCAAATCTCTTAAGGGGGTATGTATTAGGGCTGGGACTATTTGTCGAATTGTTCGGTATTCGAATATTCGAATACTTCAGTTGCTCAATTATTTGGCGAATATAATTCGAATGTCCAAGTATTCGAATACTATTCGAATATTGAAGTATTCGAATACTATTTGAATATTGAAGTATTCGAATACTATTCGAATATTAAAGTATTCGAATAGTATGGTGTGAATTATAAATCAAGTTCTGTAGGTTCATTTGTCAGGATGCAATCTTGTAAACTAATTTTGACCCACTTCACAGTTCACACCATACTATTCGAATACATCAGTATTCGAATAATAACATTCGAATACTGAAATATTCGAATAATAACATTCGAATACTGAAATATTCGAATAATAAGATTCGAATAGTGAAATATTCGAATAATAACATTCGAATACTGAAATATTCGAATAATAACATTCGAATACTGAAATATTCGAATAATAACATTCGAATACTGAAATATTCGAATAATAACATTCGAATACTGAAATATTCGAATAATAACATTCGAATACTGAAATATTCGAATAATAACATTCGAATACTGAAATATTCGAATAATAACATTCGAATACTTGTAAAATATTCGAATATTAAATTATTCGAATAGTCTCATCAATAGTATGTATTCGCTCGCAAGTGTGTGAAAAATGGGCAGTTTTATGATTTTTTCCCTTCTACAATAAACGTTCTACATAGTTCTGATTTTATAAATTTGTTTTTTTAGTATTTTACTATCACTTTCACGTTGTTACACTAAAAATGACAAATATTTTCTATTTTAGAGGTGGTCATGAGCAATCACTTTCACATATTCCCTCTTCACGGTTAACATGATTGCGCCCGTTACATTCATCTGAAATAAAAAAACTACTTTTATTCTGTACAGTAAAATTGCCTTTATCGTCCTTACCTCGGTCATTCATTAATATCGAAGAGTATCAACAACATTTCCATGTTTTGGAACAAAGATAACAGTAAAACAAAATTGGTTGAATGAAACTTTCTCGTTCAATGGGTCGCCATTTTTTTCTCTTCGATATTACTGAATGACTGAAGTAGAGGCGATAGTGACGGAGGAATTGTTTAAAGTGATGGCACATGAACATCTCTAACATAGTAAATAATTGTCATTTTTTAATACAACGACATTAAAGTGTTAGTTAAATGTTAGTAAACAAATGTACAAAACCAGGACTATGTAGAACGTTTATTTTGTAAGAAAAAAATCATAAAAACTACCCATTTTTATCACACATTTTCGAGCGAATACCCCGTCATTACATTATTCAGTATTGAAAAGTAAAGTTCTATGGCAAAATTCAGTATTAACGGTCATATACACTGAAGAAATAAGTATGAAAGTTGAAAATATCTTTTGTATGTAATTACTGCAATTTTCCGAGTGGCGCTTATGATAGAGAAATTGTGAAAATGACAAAAAGGCTGTTTAGTACCTTAAAAAGCATCATAAGAATATATTAGAATAGTAGGGCTGCCGACTACAAATGCATTTGCAGCAAAAAAGCCATTGAATGGATCAAGAGAACGTCTCTTAGCTCGAAATGTAAAAAAGTCATAGAATCAGCGCTATTGAACTGAATACAATACTTGAACACTTTTCTGAAGAAACCATTCCTTATGAAATACCACAAAGAGTGCTTAACCGGCATCATGAGAATAGCGGCGTCGCGAGACGGAAACCATAAGTACTGTTAACAGAAATAAACAGTTAAAGTGTTAGAGCTGGCCAAAAGGATACCCTAAAAGTGCTATTAACATTTATTATAATATTATATTTTGTATAAAAACATAAACGAAAGAAAAATATCAGCTCAAAATATCTGTTTCTGGCAATACTTCTGTATAATTCGAATTTCAGCATAAAACTTCGTAATGTCACGTTTATTAGATTGATACGGACAGATTATTTCAATTTAAAATATACAGTATTGTACACTATATAGAATCAACTTACGTAATTTTTTCCAATTAATGTTGAACGAAATAATTAGATCTCCAGTTTCTAATGAACGCACTAATTTTATGCATAATTTTATAAGTTGAAATTATTTCGCTGTAACAATTATCTTTAGACCTCCTTGAGCATTACAAAATCCGACACAAAAGATATCCTCAATAACATAATAATCATCGTGAGCCATCGTTTCGTTACCTCAGGTGACGTGGCAAAGCGAGTCACGTTGACCAATGCGACTTAATCAATGGGACGCAATCTGCGTTAAGCCAAGCCCAATGAACAAATATGAAATATGTACTCAACGTACTCAGCTTCGTGCATTGACTATTTTTCTTGCGTCGAAAATATCAAGTATATACGCGTGTAATAATAATTGACATACGTCAGCCGTCCTAATTGTTCGCGAGCCGCTGGGTAAGGGGGCAGACGAAAATAAAAACATGATCGCGCAATGCTTATCAATGCGCGCGTATTTCAAATTATTCCTGTGATTACTGAGTGACGTCGAGTAGACCTCGAGTGACTTGGAGCGATTGTCGTCGAGCGTCACTCTTGGACGATCGAGTGGCGATGATAGGAGTTCCCTGCGAGCCTGAATAAATCGGCGATTTATTTCGATTTACATCGATATGCGCCGCGGTATCGGTGATCTCTGAATGATCTGAGAACGATGGCCGTCGATGTCGTGTTTGCTCGAATTGATTGCGATTGCGAGAGCGCGTCCAAGAGCCTTCCAGGCGAGTCAATGACCGAACATTATTCGAGATGGTTTTGAATGTACCATTCATTTATTTTAAAAATCACATATTGTGCGAGATAAAGAGACTCTGGTCACCTATTTCGTTCTATTTTTGCTAAAAAATTGGAGAGGAAATCGGGTTCAATGCTTGTCCTTTTCTAGAGCATCTATACAGGGCGTATCATAATATGTGAGACCCACTTGAATGGTGGACGGAGAACACAGAAACAGTGAAAAAAGGTCGTATAAACATGTGATCCATTTGATCTCGTTGCAGCCATTTTTGTATTTCAATATTTCGTAATGGCAAACAGAGATGGTGGCCTAATTGATTCTCCTAAACAGTTTATATATCTGTTTGTAATTGGCACTTGGTTTTCTTAGTAGGAGGTTCAGAGTAGTGCTGTTACGAATGCTCGAATAGTGTAAATATTTGAATATTCTAAGTATTCGAATATTTAAAGTGCTGTTACGAATGCTTGAATATTCTAAGTATTCGAATATTTTATGTATTCGAATATTAGAATTCTTTAAGTTTTCGATTACTCCTAATTGGTCGAATCATCTAAGTATTCGAATACTCCTAATTGTTCGAATATTCTATGTTTTCGAATACTCCTAATTATTCGAATATTCCAAGTATTCGACTACTCCTAATTATTCAAATATTCCAAATATTCGAATACTCCTAATTATTCGAATATTCTAAGTATTCGAATACTCCTAATTATTCGAATATTTTAAGTATTCGAATACTCCTAATTATTCGAATATTCTAAGTATTCGAATACTTTGAATTGTTCGAATATTGTCCGTATTCGAGTACTGCAAATTATTCGAATATTCTAAGTATTCGACTACTCCTAATTATTCAAATATTCTAAGTATTCGAATACTCCTAATTATTCGAATATTCTAAGTATTCGGATACTCCTAATTATTCAAACTCTAAGTATCCCAACACTCCTAATTATTCGAATATTCTAAACATTCGAGTTCTCCTAATTATTCGAATATTCTAAACATTCGAGTTCTCCTAATTATTTGAATATTCAGATTATTCTAAGAAACTGTTCGTCTTCGAAATTATTAGAATTATTCGAATATTCACAGCTCTAGTTAACAGCTCAAATTTATATGAATTTCTTGAGTAATCGATTAAAGCGAACTATTTAAAAAACTTCTACGTGATGTCATACGTCGTACATGTTTTATCTATGACAATGCACCTACAGTTTTTATATATTTTTAACAATTCTACAATAAGACTGCAGGTTTGCATTGAAGTCAACGGTGGCCATTTCGACCACTTCCTATAAATATGTATAAAGGTAAGCAACTGCGCATTACTAGAATATGAAAATGTAACTTCGGAACAAGATCAAATGGGGGACATGTTTATATGAACTTTTTTCATTGTTTTTGTGTCCCCTGTTTTTCGTCGAAGTGGGTGCCACATTTTATGATATATATGCACATAGTTATACGTACAGATGAAACAGTAGTCATATATCTATGTGATAACAGCCTGCACGATTTTTTAGGGATTTGATATAACATAATAAAAAGGATGTTATAACTAAAACTTCATTTATTTCGAACGAACAACATAAGTATAATAGTCAAATAACAAAACTTTTGATTATCTACACTGCTTCTTCGTAAAAAAATCAATTTTACTTTGACTTTTGGAAGTAGATTTATGATTTTCCTTCTATATTTTTATAAGGAATATCGAGGCAAATTCAAAAACTACCGAAAGTGCCACTTTTATACGTAAGAGTGCGAAAAAAAATAGTTTGTGTAGGTGACTCCTCGAATTGCATATTCTTCTACAACAAAAATTTGTATTTTCTCAAGTACAATGTGATGAATATTAACTATCAAACTGTTCAAATTTATTGTTCTGAAAGTTGTAGGTAGTTATTTATTTTTCAGGATTGTAAATGCTCTCCGCGCATGTTCAATACTCAGTGACCAGCAGATATCCTCACAAACGGAAATTAATCGGAGATAAATATAGCAATCCATTGTTACTAGAAGTTATTACACATTGAACATTCAAAAAGCAATAAACAAAATTTATTTCAGTAGATATTATGCTACAAACCTCTATAATTATGTGATATTCGTGTTTACGTTGCTTCCAAAATTTACCAAAACTTTAATACTTCACAGTCAACTGACAATGAGTGATTTCAGCAGAATATAGCTTCTCTAATGCCATCTTAAGTAATAACGTAAATTTTGCATTAAAATTAAACGAAGTCATTACATAAACATGAATGAAGGTGGTACTTCTCGCGCTCGTCAACGATGTTGTAAAAAAGTTATACAGTTCAATTACAGAATACTTTGAATGACTTTAATCTTTTTATTGAAAAAAAGTGTGCGTGAAATTTTTGTTATTTTGATTTGTTTCTCGTTCAAATCAGAGAAGGGTGTTTTGTTTGCATTATCTAATGTTTTCTGAAATATTACCTAATATATGAGATATTCTATATTAAAACGATCAAACTACCTACATGAATATCTTCCATGAAAGGAAATGAGAAAAAAAAATATACAAACAGAGAGTCAAAACTGTTTTATTCGAATGTTATACTGCTCGACACTATTTTTGCCGAATTATGAAAATATACATTAATTGAAAAATAAGTGCCCAAGAAAGAGCATGTAGGTACAATCTTCTTAAAAATCATGCAAAAATTAAATAAGACAGAGAAAAGAATTTGGATACACGAAATTTACATACAACATTAAAGAATTTATAAACGGGGGCTAATTTATTGTGACCCCTTTTTGGACGATAAGGTTTGTCCCTTTGAATAATTACTTGTTCATTGATTCTTAAATTTGAAATAATACGTCATCTTCTTCTAACTAATAACTGATAATTCATACTAATCCCATCAATCAGATGATACACTATTTACTTTTTAAGTAATCTAATCTTGTATTCAATTTCTGTTGGCAATACGAAACATGTGAAGGTAATGCGTTACATGTTTCATTTAAAAAGAAATCTGGTTAACACATACCTAATCAGTACGAAATTCGTAGAATATTCGATTTCTCATTGATACGAAGGATAACGGCGGGGATCATTTTAAAATGGTGAATGATATAATTTCTTTTTATTTATTATGTGTATAACATGTTTCTTTCTTATTTCTATCCATAGAACATATTGGTGCAGTTTTACCATTTAAATGGAAAACAGCATGTATATCGCGAAGTATTTTATGCATGACATGTGTATGTTTACAAAGATATTGATAATATGACGAAATACTACTAGGTCAGGTGAATTCCCGGCTCAGGCTTATGTGAAACAAAAAATTGGAAAAGATTCTTAATCTATACGAGTGTCGCTAGCGCCCGTCACTCAATTATTCGGGTAGACTACTGTAAAAAAAGATACATAATATATTATGATGCAAATTGCAGAGAAACTAATCAACCGATTATTTAAACCGGAATTTTTCGGTTTAGCACTTGATTTTGGCATACTGTAAACTGTAAAGCATTAGAAACCATTATAAAAATTAAGAAAATATATATGGATATATGTCACGAAGTAACAACAATTTTTAATATTTTGAAAATTCGCTGAATAACAGCCTGTTCAAGAAAAGGATGCCGATTTTTAAAACGATTCGTCTGTAACTCCTACTAATAAAGGAATTTCCAAAAAATGGTGCGTTAATGCTTAGAGATTGTAGCAACAAAGATGTTTGCAAAATTTGGTCACAATTGCGTCAATACAGTTTGAGAAATGATGTCCACCGTTTCGAAAAGTATTGTTCGGTGCGCAGACATTCGTGTGTACGTTCGACTTTGTATCTTCGAAACTAAAAGCTATATTTATGTTTCAAACCTTTTACATGTCATTCTAGAGATTTTAAATTAATATTTAAGCGAAAAAATTACGATTTTTCGACCGTTTTACAGTACTTAGTCAAACCCCTTAACAATTTTGCTTGAAAAAACCGAGATTTTTCTGTGGGAACATCCGAGAAACCATCCTTTGGGGTGTTTTGTCAAACTTTTTTTTTCAAACCAACGCCATTGTGTTACTTATCAGCAAAAATTGTTAATTTAGCTACGGGCGATAGCGACACCCATACAGGTTAAATATTTTTTTGAATTTTTTGTTTCAAATAAGCTTGAGCCGGGAAATCATCTGCGCCACGAACATACCTCTTTTTTATGTGCCATATTGACGCTGTAAAAAACAATTGAAACCAATTAAAAAAAATCTTTTTAAATTTTTTTGCACAATATAAGAGTAGGTTAATAAATATCAAAAAGATTTATTTCATTATATGTTGTATTTACGAAGACAAAATAGCTTAATTTTGTCAGCCGATCAAAGTAGAACAACCCTTTAATAGAGAGATGGGGGAATCTCTCTGTAATGTTTTATTTGTCTGCTATTTTTAAAATTGTTTCAGCATCAAAATCGAAGTACACAGATTAATCAGAGCATGAAAATTTGTTGGACACAACATAGTAGCACAGATTCCAGCAAATCTATTTATATCTATTTCGACCTCGTGACATACACTCTTTTATTTGATTTTTTTTAAGGGGCGATTCTCGTATAACAGCTCCAAAAGTAATTTATAATTTTTTTTACCCAATTTACTTGAATCTTTTAACCTAATGTAAAGGACTAAAATGAAAAATGGAAGATTTAATAATTAATAAATAATAAGGATAGACATAAAATATTCTGCTATTTTAAAGATGCCTCCTTCTTTCCCAAAACGGTTTAATCCAATATTAACAATAATTTTTTTCAAAAACATAATAAATATCAGTTTATAGAAAATCCCTTTAACAGAATATTCCTTTAAGGGAGCTTTAAATTTTCTTGTCCCACGTTTCGTTTCAAACTCAAACTGCAGATAGTGCAACGATGCTTCGAATGTCAATGTTCTCGCAAAAAATGAGTAGCATGGTCGATGGAACTTCCTATATATATTCGCGTAGTACATGAGATCATAATAATAGCAGAGTATCCATGACATATCCCACTTATAGCTCTAATCACGACAACGTTTAAACCGCATACAAGCGTCAAATGACCAATTACGCTGTGGTATTGTACACAGAGATTAGCACGGTTTTAGTATAATTAATCACGAAGCCCATTCGACGGTAGCACATCATTAGGACAGTTCTGTAGATAGTCGAGAATATGAAACACTTAAAACAGTAATTACCATTTTACAAAGGCTGTTCTGTAAATCACGATGCAAACGGTCAGCTCATAATTCCGCGTGATACAAACAGGTAAAAGATATTCCTTTGCTCATTTCATGAGTGCGTAAGGAAAGGACAATGCTAAGTCTGTAGTATGATTACTGACCTGAAAGATCTCGCCAAGACGAATCGATTGATATCATTTTTAACTTCAGAATCAGATGGGACCATCTCGAATAATGGCCTCAAAGTTCGAGATGTTGCAGTTTTGAACAAAATAAGCTGGTAGTAAAATCCCATCTGGATCAAGAATGGTGCAGGGATACTTCCGCTGGTTAAGGTGCCAAATATGCCTCACGACTGTCATTTCAGGGGCACATTGGCCTGCAATGCTTGCCCACCTTGCTGCAGGGACTCCTTTTCTACACTCCAAAAACTATGCAAAATTGTGTCAGGCCATTATGGTCCTGAAATAAGGGTCGTGAGACAGATTTGGCACCTTAATATGTACTTTGACGGTCGCAGCTTTGGAAACAAACTTACTCACTTACAATCTAAGATAAAAAACTTTGAATGGTGTAGTTTTGGCGGTGATAAATATTAAATGAAATTGATTTAGTAGTAGTAGGTCGAGATCGTGAAGTTATGCATACGTGACAATTTATATTTTTTAAAATTGTAATTTTAAAATTTTATTTCATTTAAGATAATTTAATAATTTATTTAATTATAAAAAAGATTTATAATTTTACATAATTATTTAAAATAAATTATATCAGACAACGACCGTCAAAGTGTTAAAGTTTAAATCATCCTTGATCTAGATAGGATTGTACTACTGGATTCTTCTATGAAAAACCACAAAATCTCAAACTCCAAGGTCATTTTTCGAGGTGGTTCCATCAAAGTTAAAAATGGCATCAATCGATTCGTCTTGCGCGAGATCTTTCAAATGTCGTAGGTATATATAGAAATCGCTGCACGCTCTCTGCTCAGTAATTAGTCCACAGATTTAATATTACTCTTTGAAAATGTTGGCTTTTGGTTTGCGAGGACTCAAAGATTTAGAATTCTCTGAATGATTAACGAAAGCTTCCGTCTTTTCTTTTATTTAAGCCGTGTTAGCAACTATGATCATGAGCGACTTTACAAATTAACAATTATTGCATTGTGAAATGAGATTATGTAAGATTTTCTGTAACGCATATATTATGCAATACAAGATTTATGTTATACCTACACACAAACGAACTTAAGTCGTTTCTAACTTTCAAATTTAATTATATTTATATTTTAACGTATATTGTTGTTTCGCAAGGAACTGTGTTCAACGAACTGAATTTTAGCTCTCAATGTGTAGGCATACAAGCTTTAAAAGGTTTCATAAATATTACGAGGACGCTTCGCTATATTTATTTTAAGAAAGAAACATTTCTGTGACGATTTATTTTTGCCTGTGGGAGATGATGTAATTTTTACCGTCTCCTTCTTCAAATTTTCATAACTTTGTTTATTCTTCGACCTCCGGCTCAACATTTCTTTGAGAAATTTCTAAGGTTGTAAAATATAAGAAAACACAGAAAGGTCATGTTTTTTAGTTGAAAAATGATTTATGCTTTGTTCGTTTTTTTTTCCGAGGGAAGTATACGATGTATTGCACTGAAATTTCGTGTGTTAATTAGTATACTTGTGAATAAGTGACGTGATTTTTTTTAACTAACTTACCCTAGTAACAAACAAGTTATGTGTTATGATAATAATGTCCAGGTAATGTATCAAAAGGTGATATTGTAATTGAAGATCACTGGCGGACCTCGCACGGTAATCAAAAACAAAAAGGCAAATTATTATATTGAAGGAATGAAACGTCAATTGTTGTTAATATGAATTCATAAAAGCCACGAATTCTAAAATGCCAGCATTGGAATTAAAAGTGAGAGGTACTTTCACTATTGTAAAACTTTTCCAATTTCTCTTTGCATTATAGAAAAAGTTTTTAATATATTAAGTTATTTCTGTTAAGCACCAAAAATAGCCAAAATAGATTGCATGAATCCTTTCAACAATTTAAATTTTACAGCTTTACGACTGAACAAGAAGAATCGACGAAGAATTTATTAGCATACTAAAACAAATAAGAAATAGGTACCTATATAGATCAATTTTATTCAGGTAAAGTGCAAATTTTTGTCGCAGAGATATAAGTAAATTACTTTCTTCTATCCGTTGTATTTTGTGTATGAAAGGGTCTCCAGAGTCATATATTATAGACTTTTTCTTGCAAGGATATTGGGAAAGTCGAGTGTACTCATGCACAGTGATTTAGCAGATTCACGACAGCTAGTAGAAGAAGATGGTAGTCGGATAATACGAGCTAAGGGACTTTCAAAAGAATATGAAACTCATTTATACGATCGTATCAGTGGCATTAATATAAGCTTCTTCCCATAATACTCATCACAAGCAGAACCTTCGTCAAACAGACAATGTCTTAATCGCTATGACATTATATATTCAATTCAATTCTTTGTCACTTCAAAACATGAAGATGACTTTGGCATGTGCCACATGCTTCTATCTAAGAGAAAATTGATTTGAATAGCACTTTAGTCAGTCATAACTTTCACAGGATACATGATCCTGAAAATTTGTGTAAATGAAAAATGTACCAGGATTGAAATTATTCCATACTACCTGTTATTATTTAAAATTCGGAAGGAGAACTTCATTTCTCCACTCTAGTATAGTTTTAAAGAAGATACTGTGTGGAAAATAAGGAGAGCCCCTTCGTATTAAATAAAACACAAAAAGTCTCAAGTTTCTACCTGCCACGATTACAGAGACACAATATTTCGTGGGTTTACTGGTAAAACACAGTAAGTCAATAGGTACGGTTTTTTTAACAACTGAATTTAAAGTAATTTAAATTAATGTACTTACATGACATAGATCTAAATATAATAAATGACTTAATTTAGTATAGAAATGATTTATTTCTTATGCTATGAGTCGCTGTGTATTACCAGTATGTAAAGGGGTAATTTTTATGTGTTTATAAGCATAAAGTAAAAAGGGTAATTTTTTTATTTAAAGTTTACGGCTTGTGATCGGCGCGAGACTCGGTAGTCTGTTCAACAAACGCTGAGTCAATACCTACTGTTCTATGAAAAATTGAATTTTTGTCATTTTTGTTTAACCGCTGCTAAAGAATTCTTAATTGGTGGACGAGGTCTTTCGGATTAAAATGAGTCCAAACACGACTTAAATCGGAATACTGTCAGGACTGTTTACGGTGGTATATTTCTATTCAACTATCAATAATTCTAAAAACAATTCTTGCACGAAGTAAAAAGGATACAAATTTCAGTTCAGCGCTGAAGAGTCAAGTAGCTCTCATTGTCTGTCCCTTTCGACCATGGAAAGAAACATGGGATCCGAGCTCGAGCAACTATAGATAAGGAACCACGCCAGTGCTCCACAAAATGTGATATTTCGGTCCCACCCCAGTTGCGTTTTGAGAGAAATTACTGCATTAAATTGTAACTGCTTTAGTGATACACCTTGTAGATCTATTACCACCTAATTGACCCTTCAACGGTGAAGCACTGCCACCTATCGGCGCGCTGTACGGACGAAAACGTTTTTGGACTGAAATTATTTAAAACTTTCTCCTCTGAGATTTCAAAGAGGGAAAATTTGGTCAGATCAAAATCGTATCGGTAGAAAACTTGTTGCCTGTTCCTTAAAGCGTCTTTCCACTGTGACGTCCTGATAAAGTACCGCTGTTTGGAACTTTTTTTTGTCACAAAAAGAATGTGTTTACACTTTTAAAGTGACGTTTTGCCTATATATTAACATCCGTTTTGAGAATACAAAATTATTTTTTTCATACTTCTGTAATGTTTATTTGCGACCAAATAGGTGGGTGTAGTATGCCCTGTAAAAAAAAGACACCTCGACTGCGGACGCGATTTTCGGAAAACCGTGTGTATCACGATTTTTTGTCCGCGATATATACCCCTGACGGCGACTCGTGAAGTAATTAAGCCGCTAATGGTTAAGAAGTCTCTGTTCTTTTCCCCATGAAAGTTACAGTTCTTAAAGCGACTGATCATCCTGGTGTTTCACCTGACGTCACTGTCGCTGGCCGTGTACCTGAGGCCCGCCAACGTGGACGCAGTTCTCCTGAAATGGCCGGAAGAGATCACGGAAGTTGGCCGCACGATATCGGAGTGCATCACCGTGATAGGCGTGCTGGGTTATATCCTGGCGCAACTAGGCGGCGAAATCATCAACATCGGCTTTCTATCGTTTCTGAAACAGCTGGTACGTTCGGATCTTGTTTCATACCGCACATCTCTATTCTATCGGCCCGTCCGTGCAGGGTACGATCGCGAAATTCCCCGTTGTTCCGCGGCTCACGATGGCTGGCCGATATCTGGCTACGCTGACAGAGAGGGAAAGACGGGAGCAATTTCGAATCTTTCGAATCGTGGCACGAGCACCAGAGGTTGAGCAAAACCGGCGGCTAGTGAACTGTAACGAATGATCACGAGTGGTAACGAAGGAACGCGATCTTTCGGCACGAAAACACCGTGTTCCTGGATCGGATGGGCTTTTTTTCCTGAGCGGGCAGCACGAAACTCCGATTACGCTACGGAATTAAGCAACGACAGGGTTTCGAAGTCTGCTGCTGCTCAAATTAATTCAGTTATGTCTGGAGGTATTGTACGAAGTGCATGCACCAAGATTTCGATAAATTCAACGAGAGTACTCGTAGTACATTTATCTTTTCAGTATTGCACTCCCAGTATTTACTACTCTACTTCAATATACAAAATGTTGTTACCTACTTAAGCCTCATCTAATATTAGGGTTGGGGAAATATTATTACGTGATTGTTGGGACATAAAGTTATAGATACTAACCACTTTAGTAATCGTGTGGCATTGAAAGCTGTGCATTCTATCTAGATTTGTGGACGGTGCAATAATTCAGTAATATGTGGACAATCACTACCCACACAGCCCAACGTCTGGCAAAGTCCCAAAGACGTCTAAAAGGCGTCCCAAAGACGTCTTGGGGACGTCTTGTTACAGATCAGGCTGTACAGACGGTCTGAATGTCCTGATCTGTAACAAGACGTCCCCAAGACATCTTTGGGACGCCTTTTAGACGTCTTTGGGACTTTGCTAGACGTTGTGCTGTGTGGGTAGTAATCCCAGATAGCACAACGTCTGGTAAAGTCTTAAAGACGTCCAAAAGGCGTCGTAAAGACGTCTTAAAAACCTCTTGTTACAAATCAAGACGTTCAGACCCAAAATAGACATAAACTAGACGTCTCTAAGACGAGGTGTGCTATCTGGGGTAAAGTCTTAAACACGTCCAAAAGGCGTCGTAAAGACGTCTTAAAAACGTCTTGTTACAAATCAAGACGTTCAGACCTAAAATAGACATAAACTAGACGTCTCTAAGACGAGGTGTGCTATCTGGGATGTGGGATGTGCTAGGACAGGACACATGATGTATTTTCTGTCACATTTGATAGAATTCGATTAGACATAAAGGATTTCTTCTCAATCTTTGGGATCAGGGCAATATATACATTAGGGTTGCTCTTATTTTCGATTTTTGAATTTTGAATAGTTCCAAATAATCAAAAAAATCTGTGTAATGTTTAAGTCCGATTGGAGAACGGGAAAAGGTGCCCCGGGGCCCTTGAACATTTCTTATTGAACAGTTATTGATTGCATAAAAAAATATGCCAAACAAAAGTTGTAGATCCAGACAAGGAGCATCTTTAATGTTCTATTACTTTTTCTCATGCGCCAAAGGGTTTTCGAAAAAGTCCAAAAAAATATTTTTCAAGTTTTGAAAAGTTAAATCCTTCTCGAATACTTTTTATTTATGAAGGCAAAGAGAAAAATTGCAATTTTTATTTTCGAGGACTATTTTTTAAACATTTAAGCCGGGGAATATACCGTTCTATGTACAAGCTCCCCAAGTACTTGGGTTATGCAAACTGGTTTCGAACCTCGGAAAGAGTACCTACGAGATTCGAGAGTGTAAATAACGCTTAAAAAAATCGAATCTCATAAAATTAGTATTCAAAGCCTGAAAGACAAAGATCTACATACTGCATGCATACCGCCAATGTTATATATGTATGTACATCGTACACTGCGATTTCGTTCGATTTCAATATTGTAAACAGAAACCTATTGTAGGTAACCTGTGAATTATAAAAGGTTCGAATCTACTTCGTCAGGGTTCGATTCTACTTGAAAGTACCGCTTACGTTTCTCAAAGTACTTATAGAAACTTCGAACCTATCTTGTTGAGGTCCGAGTCTACTTAAAAGTATTATTTTTCTTGTTCCAAGTACTCGTGACCTGTACGAAACTATTCAGTCAGATTCGAACCTACTTCCAATATACTTCAACCCATCACTAATTTTTTACGTATCTGTAGTCTTGGATTTTTTAGAAATTCGTCGTGAACAAAACAGGGACCCGTTTGTGATCGCGAATGTATAGTTTTTAAGGTTGGACAGCTTTTAATAGATAAATTTTCAGTGTATATCTTAGCAGTAAAAGTTTTATTTAACTACCGAGTGTTACTCACAAAAGTATTTTACGCTTTCCAAAAAGAACGATCATGTATCTTTAGCAGATCTATCTCATTTATTTCTTTACTCTTTTGATTAAATCGATCAATTTTTATATTCTAGATTCAAAATTATTTTATCATGTTTTGACGCCACTTAATTGCTATTGCTTTTGGTCACGTGGTAAACCTATGAGGCATCAAAAGTAGACCAATAAATTTAAAATATAGTTTATTATGTAGAGTTAAATCCAAAAGAACCATTATAATTCGTATGGTCTTCTCGATTCACTTGTACGTTACTTGTAGATTTTGTTGCATTTGATTGTGAGCATCAGCAATATTTCATAAAGTAGGCAATTTAGCTGAGTATTTTGAACATAGGTTTCTCTCTAACACAACCATTTTCAAAATTCTCGTTATTACCACCTTATAGTTTTTAAGAAAAGGCACTCATGATGGGATATTCAAAATATTTAACAGTTTTTCATATAACACTTCAATCCCTTATATACCTACGTTTAAGCTTGTAAAAGATAATCGATAATAAAATCTCGACATAGATGAAATTTTCTTAATTTTCTTAAATCAAGTTCGATTTCTATACATGGAGTTTCTAAAAATGTGGGGCATTTTTTCAGGATTGGTTCTACTCACCAGAGTAGTAAGAAATGTTAGCACACGCATGTAGAAAAAAAACTGAAAAAATGTCTCTCATTTTTATAAACACCCTGTATAAGGATTCTTCTCCAGTTTTGCAAATGTTCATACTTCTGTGTTTATGTACAACGTCGCAGAATAGAACTTTCGTAACAACCTAACTGTATTAAAAAAAGGATTCAATACTTATTATACTATAAATAGTACTTTTTGTCAGTAAAGTATGTAAAATTGCCCAAATACTGCCAGACATAGTTAGAAGAGACTTTCTGTTTTGGTAAATTTGTTTATCGCGAGAAGAAAACGACGGATTATCCTGTTACAACAGTATCCATATTTTCGAACAGTGTAAAGTAACGACAAAGGACAGTGAGAAAACGGAGGCTTAAGGTGAAGGCGAGTGACTAGCTGACTTCTGTATCAAAGCAAAATGGTAAGATAATCCTTTGTTATGAAATATAAATCTGTGGAAATAGAAGGACGACACAGGGACATCATTTTACACGTAAAAGTAAGAATATGGTAAAGATAATCTGTTGTTTTCATTTACCACACGACAAACAGAAGTAATTTAAAATTAATTGCATTACCAAACTAGAAAATCATTTCTATCTCTTACAAAGTTAGTTCTTTGGTTTTCAGTTTCAGCTTAAAATTTAAACTTTACTATTTAAGCCTTAAATAGTTCTATCTATCCCATAGGTACTGAAACCTTTTTTTTTAACAACTCGTGTCTAATAAATGTTTAGAGTTGACGCGCATTCGTTGAAAGCAAATTTTCTATCAAGATTCACGAGGGTGGAGTATAACGTAAGACACAAAGTACAATTGGGTTAAGCGTGCGGGGGCCATGAAGGACTTAGCACCTCGGAAATTAATTTACTGCGGTCTACATCATAAACTGGGACACTTGCACAGTCGTATACCACATTTGCTTGATTAAGGATCCCTTAACCCGTTACTTACCCCTCTCTAATTTCTAAAAATCCTACGGCGGTTCATGGAAGAGAAGCACAAAATCTGCTACCATGCAGAACACGCTGCTTGTCCAGAAACAACTTGCGCTGATATTATAAGAATATTTCTACCTTCGACAGTCGACCTTTGCGTAAGACGCGAGAAACAAAAATGCAACAGGAAATTGAGTTTAAATTACAGACTACAAAATTGTACTGTGCCATTTATATAGGTATTCTCCATTCAACTGTGTTTTTACTTACACTTATTATTTATTATTTGACATCCCCTTCAATTAGTCCTCATATGCTAATTCGTCCAAGTATCAGCCATATACAGTGTGTTTCTTATCATGTAGGAATCACTTCAGTGGTGGATGGGGGACACAAAATAATGAAAAAATTTATATAAACATATGCTTTAATATTGACCTTGTTCTCGATTTATCCCCATTTTTGAAGTGTTAGAAATGGTCACCTTCACCCTGATTGCAAGCCTGCATCGTTGTGTTACAGTTTTTTTAAAAAAATATAATAAATGTGACTGAAATGTGGTAATGCATCGTCTTGCAAAGTGTGAGACTTTTCACACTAAGGTCACTCAATTGATTGCTTAGTCAGGCGGCCGAATAGACGCGAATATTTGTGAATTTTTTTAAAAAAAATGGAAGCATATATTTATACAGAACTTTTTGCGCACAAAAGAACAATATTTAAAAAACATTTTTTAAGTTTTTGTACAAAACTATATTTACGTTTATAATAAAGTAACAACCGACGTCCAAGAAGAATTTTTAAAAATTTGGTTTTGCGGTGAGCACAGCCATTCGGAACCAGATTATCTAAAATAAAAATAAAAAATTCGTTAGTGTGTTAATGTATCCTCTGATTAACGGAGGGAATTTCCGAAGTATTAATTTAAAACAAAATAGCGGCTATTTAAAGTTGAAGTCCTGATTTCTTCCCGTGATTTTACGATAATCTTTAAATGTTGCTCTATTAAGTGCAAAAAGTACTGTAAAAATGTATGCTTCCGCTTTTTAAAAAAAATTCACAAACTCTCGCCTCTTTGCGGTCGCCTGACTAGGTATAACCCCTTAAGAAATTTACAGAAAATAAATCTGTTAATCTCCCATTACAATTAATAGAATCAGTTATACTATTTCTGTTTGCCATTAAGAGTTTTATTGGAACACAAAAATGGGTATAGGTAACTCGGAAACAAGTTCAAATAGAGCACATGTTTGAAAGAATTTTTTCTCTCCTTGTTTTTGTGCCCCCCACCACTAACAACGAGAATTTTTATCCCCAACATTCTACCACAATATGTTACGCCAGCAATTGGAATGAAAATTCGGTACGGAGCTTTATTTGCATCGTTTTAACGTTAAATACTGGAATACATACAACGCCCTCCATACCGTTCATCTTTAAGGGTTTCATTGTCCGCGAATTAATTTGCCAGTAACGAGAGAATTGCTCGTAAATCATTGTACACGTTGAGCATTCTCGTAAGAGAGAATCCATAATTCGTAATTACCCCTCCCGCCCCTCCCCACAGAGTTCGGTCGATAGTGCAGACATCGAGTGTACGATATAATTAGGACAACGTAATTTACGTATGTATATACTGTGAGTTATTAAGCGGGATTGCATTCACCGTAACCGACGGCGATGGAGTTCGCCGCCAGCGCGTGTGGAGCAATTAAAAACGATGTCACGCGAAAGACATCGGGTGGCCAATTAAGTCAATCGTATTGTCAGTTCACGCGACACGTTCCTGTGGAACTGAAATTCCGCGCTACGTACACTACCGCTAAAACGTATATGAGCTATGGGTACTTAAAAGGTATCGGTTACTCTGTAAACTGCAAACGCTGTAAATGTCACAACTGGCGAGACGAGGGAGATGGTAAAGGAAAATGTCATTTTTTTTTATCGACTTGGGCCACTGTAGAATAGAAGAATTTGTACAGGGCATGCATCTGTACGTTATGAGTGTAGAAAGCATAATTATTTAAGGGGTTATGTCTAGTCAGGTTTCGAAAAAGAACGCGATTTTGGGGATTTTTTGTGGAATATCTACTGTATATTTTTTTACAACTATTCTTTTACTTTAAAAGTACATATGTGGAGAAACTTTCACTAATTTTGTTATAGAAAAACATTAAAAAATAAACGAGTAACAGTCTTTCTCGCGGAAGCTGTGTTGATAAAGGCGTTGTGCGGTGACCAAGTTTTCTCTGAGCCGGATCATTTAAAATTAAAAATTCAAGAACCTTCCGTTAATATATGGTTCAATTCAATAGATGACCGAAGGGTTTTTCAAAAATTTAATTTTTTACAAAATGTTGGCCGTTTAACTAAAAAACACGCTTTTTCGATGTCTGAATTGTTCGTTTTTCGTTAATTAAAAATAGAGTTTTTGTTAAAATAAAAAATCCTTCGTTCATCTACTGAATTTAACCATATATTAACGGAATGTTTTCGAATTTTTAATTTTAGATGATTCGGCTCAGAGAAAACTTGTTCACCGCAAAACGCCTTTATCAACACAGCTTCCGCGAGAATGGCTGTTATTCGTTTATTTTTAATGTTTTTCTATAATAAAATTACTGAAAGTTTCTCCACATATGTACTGTTAAAGTAAGAGAATAGTTGTAAAAAAAATACAGTAGATATTCCACAAAGAAATCCCCAAAATCGCGTTCTTTTTCGAAACCTGACTAGACATACCTCACTTGCGGGGCAGGCGGCGAGAGGGGTAAGCCTATGCTTATACATGGGAGCTCTGCAGTGATACCAATCTTAGGTAAAAAAAATTATGTAGACAAAAATGTTATTTACATGTCTATTCCTAATAAAATTATTACTACATATTTTGTTTTAGAATTCAATTAAACAAAAAGTATGTTTCATGCAGCTAGAAACACAATATTTTCATTAAAAGTAGCGTAAAATATGTGAGTGAAATGCGGCAACGTCGCTTCGCGTGCATCCTTTTTTCTCTTTCCATGACACACTTGTGGCGTACTTTTGCGCGTTCGTACCGGTTTGCAACAAATTACTAAATACATGTTTACAGCTTGGTATTGTTTTTACAAATTTTTACTGTATACTTTGTACAAATATACAGTGTATAGATGACTATCCGGCGTACAGCGTTGCCACGTTTCAAGCAGTGCCTTCAGGTAGTTCCCAAAATACGAGCACATTGCTGTCTATTTATTCAATTATCTAATAAACCGGACAGAACATGACCAATTTTTTTGCGGGGAATTTCATAGGAATACTTAAGCTTTTTATTGCAACATTTTTTAGGACTTTGTCATGTTTTTTAAGCACTCTGTGTAACATTTTATAGAAATTTTTTCGCTTCTCCCATAACAGCCCGTGTATAAGAGCGCAACTTTGATTTCAATTTTCTCAAAACGGTGCAGGCAATCGACTTGAAATTTTCACACAATGCGGACGTCACTTTGAACATTAGATTAAAACACTTTTCAAAGATTTCTCACTATTTTGTCTCCGGTATCGAACCTCCTTAAGTAATGATAAATGATGCTTGTAAATGCCTGTCCGTTCGTCGAAGTGGCACCGTTATGCAGATCTACTATATAACAGCTACAATTTCTTTGTTGTCTAGTACCGCGTTCCTTGAAAAAACTAATTTTGTTACAGAATATGCATGCTTAAGGGAGGAGGCCTACCTAGAACGGTCAAAACAACATGCTTCTTTAGGAATTTTTTCTAGAAGAATCGATTCACTTTTATTATTAAACATTAGTCTATTGGCAAGAGTAATCTTACGGATATTTCAGTATTTTTTTATGGTAAAATGGTTGAAAGGTGTGTGAGTTATAGGCGATGCCCGAGACGTCCTTTTTTAGACGCTTTGCGGTGACATATGTACATATGTAGACACCAAAACATTTTGAAAAATGTATAAAATACAAACAATTTGTATAAAAACTGCATTATAGCGTAACAGAAAGAGCAGAATGTACAAAATTTACTTATGATTCGTAAAAATAATTTTTCTACAATAAAAATGGAAAATTTTGAATAAAAACTTAACATAGTTGTGTATTTTAAGAGATATATGAAGTAAATATTGAAGATTATTAAACCACATTAATATTTTTACATAAATATTACGATCATAAGATGTGGGTCTAAAACAACCCACCGATGGTCGTTCGCGTAATTTTTGCTGTCCATAGCCCTGCGAATCTTCAAGCTGACAATAATAAAATATATCGGAGCAGTAAAGTACTCCGATTCTTTCTCCTTAACCTTTTCGCCATCTAAGAATTTGGATACTTAGCCCGCCATTTTGATGATATATATGCATAAATTTTAAGTAAATAAAATTTACAATTTCAATGAAAAAATCCCGGCCCTCTAAAGATTAACAGTTATAGGGGCGCACAATTTTGAAAAATGCCCCTTCAATTTGATGAGTTTTCCCGGAACAATCGCTAGTCCCGAGAAAGTTTTGCTCAACTTGCCTCGATTAAACATTCTGGGACACTCGGAGAATGCTTTCGACAGCCGGCCGAGGGTTAAATATTAATAACTAAAACACGAAGTCTCCACCGCAATTTTGTTACTCATGATCTTCGTCTCATTTTGTCACGTAGAATCAACCATTTCATTTTCTACTACTTGTCGCCTAACACCCTGTATACATTTGTCCTATCTGACCTCGATCTCGAGTATTTAGGTCATTCCATAAGCAACGTGTTCTTTTCGCTACACATATTAGGCGAGAACAAACAATTTCCTGAAAATGATGAATCAACGATATATTTTTCCACATTTTCCACAAACCTTCCACATCTTCCTACTCATTTGTTCTCAGTTGTAAATTCAATTCTACTTTCTCAGTTTCAAATGAAAATAATTGGAACACAAAAGTGCTTCTAAATTGGGAGCAAGGTCAGCTGAAAAAGGGGAAATTTTAACATAAACTTCTTTTCCGTGCACCTTTGCACCTTTATCCCTGAACTAATGCTCACATGTTACGAAACACTGTGGATATCGATTCCTTTGCGGAACTTTTGCGAAGGGTGCAAGAATAACTGGCAGCTTTGACGTTTCGCCTGTAAATTTTCCTTTCAGAGCCACGAGCCCGCCAAGCTCATATTCGTGATCAGCAACCTCCTGATACTCGCGTGCATTCCGTGCCGTCTCGCTGGTAACAGGCACGCGGAGGATGCGATACTGGTGGTCGCTGTCCCTGGCTCCTGGTTCCTGCTCATGTTTTTCGCTGGGTAAGTCATACGAGTATTAAGACTTTCGATTATCGCCATTCAGTCAATACGAAGCTCGCGACTTAAAAATCCAAAAAAATTTGAAACTTTACCGAAATATTTTTTGGTTTCGGTAATGAAACCGTTTTAGGAATGAAAAAACTCCCTCAAAGAAATTGTGTCTCTCCATATTATCGCCAATATCTGCGAAATCGTAAAAGATATCGAAAAAAATTTAATTGAAAATTGCATGGGTTTTAATATCCTACAATATGACGATAAAGAATTTTCGAAAAAATGATGGTAGGGATAAATTTTGAAAAAATTAGGTTTTCGAAAATTCTTTAATAGCATATCATAGGATATTAAAATCTTCTTAGTATGAATTAAACTACATTTCTGCGAAGTTTCAAATTATTTTTTAATTTTTCAATTCTGCTAATTTTTACTGAGGTGCACGCGCACCAGCCACTTTACAACATTGATTCCCTTGGAAAAGAGAACCTTGTATGAACAAATTTGTTCCACATATCCTACTTGCTTGTTCGTTCTAACTTGTTTGTTCTATCTTGTTTGTTCTAACTGCTAACATTTATTACGAAACATAGAAAGGGATGCCATAAAACAGTGTTCCCTAGTTTTTTCCTTCTGAATATCTCTCTCGTGCAGCCAGTTATTTATTTATTCATATTTATTATTTGGATTATAATTTACGTGAATCTTTCGTCAGTTTAATATTATATGGACGGTGAATGATGAATATGAAGCTTAATAATTTGAAGCGATTATTCTATTACTCGAGGGGCGTTTATAAAAGCAGATTTATCTAACACACTACTACACGAGGTTTCATTAATAGAATATGAATTGTTAAACCATCAGTTTCTATTAATAATACAGGACATAATGACTGTGTAGAATCAGAGGTTTGCAGTGAAAATTCCGCTCGTAGCTTGTAAACTTACGGCAGAAATATTCATGAAGAATGATAAAAGAATGCTCGATAAGTGTTACGTCCCCTGGTCATGCAACACCACAGTTACACTTTCTCCTGAAAATGCCAGCGACGATATTTTATCCCTCCAGTACCTACCTACATTTAAATATCCCACTGGCCTCAGAAAACTCCACCAAATCCCTTATCAATTAAACGAAAGAAATAAATTAAATCCAATGCCAAATCTATTCTCAAATCTAAATGCAATTCTTAATTCCTACCATTCAATTAAAATATTATTAACGCTAGGGTAAGAAATTGAAATCGCTTTCAGAGGCGTTCAAGTGCACCGTGCGGATTTCGGCCGCGTTTTATCTTCGCGGGGGTGATTAATGTTATTTACGTTAATGAAAAACGAAACTGGAATTTCGAATAATTCTCACGCGACGCTGGGAGCGCTTTAGTGAATGGAGCGACGAGAAGAAAGGCATTTGTAATCGCCCGGAAGATAGTGCCTCCAGATTTCAAACCTCTTTTTACGTGATTTACGACGAGATAATGCCGGCTATTTCGCATTACCATATACGCCTCTCTTGGCAATCGTTTTTCTCGGTGCAGCGTCCTTTTCGCGGCCACTTTCCTGCAGGTATTACTGCAGAACTTTCAGCTCCGCTCCTCCACCCTATCTTTCGCCCGGCGACGACTCTTTTCTGTCGCCTCCACAGCTTCGAGCTAACGCGAACAACGCTCTTTGACTCACGCGGCTTAACGTCACTTTGATGAACATCTCTAGCTTTGATCGAGGGCGTGCTCGAAAAAGGGCACAACGGCGTTGTCGGTTCTTCTGATTCGCCTTTCTCCGTCTTATTTTTTCGCCGGGTTCGCGAGCAATCCTTCGAGATTTTTTCAGACGCTGGGGAACTATCGTTGCGCTTGTGCCAAAAATCGTTCCGCGCGCTCCTCGACGTGGCTTTGCGTGGAAGCAGTTCAATTTCGCTTTGTGGATCGACTCCAATAATTGGGGAGCATATTGTTTTAAGCGCTTGAAATACATGCGGCCTTCGTATAATACGGTGGTCAGGTTCTTAAACAGTTTGGTGTTATGCGAAATCGTGTTGTACGCGACTAAGAAGTAGCACAAAAACACAGGGTTGGGTTTCAAAAATTAACAAAAAATACACTACTTTCGTTTCAAAAGTATCAGAAATGTGTTTATTAAAAATATCAATTACTGATCAATCGTATTATACATTAATGTTAAATAATGCTAATTGTAAGTACACTTAAACGAACTTCATTGCAAAATATTTTGGTCTTCGGAGCTTTCTTCTGCAACATCTAAATTTCTATATTGTGCATTTTTAAAAAATCTGATATTTCCGTTTGCTGGCTTTTTCTTGACAGATTTTCATAAATTTCGTAGTATAGAGCTGAACATTTTCGAAGTTCCATTTTGAATCTTGCGCTGCTTTCAGTGGAAGGATCCGTATTTACAAAATAGAATTCTTATTGCTCGGTCAAGTTTTGGCTTCCTGTGAACTTTTCAGGATAAAATTTTGAATTTTAGGAGTTTCTAAACACACTTGAAAGAAACCGTGTTGTAAATACGCCGTGTTATGCGGGGGAATGATCATTAGATCCTTCGAATTTTTATATGGTTTACAAGGCTGACACACGCTGTATGATACTATTCCATTATCAAAGAAATTGTAGTTAAAGTTTCGTTTGTGGTAGTTAAGATTTCGTTAATCATTTAGTAGATAGAAATTATTTTAATATATGTATGCAGAACATCGTTAGAATATGCGAAATGTTATGGTAATGTGAAATATAATAATATGTTTTTGGGCAGTTTTCTTTGACACTAGAACTACCAACGATTCACATATACCTACCTACTTCTATCGGAGGATCAAAATGACATGTTTTTTAAAAGAATACGTCATACTTTCATCACGGTCAGTGTCAGAACATTTTGCGTCCAAATTATTTACCTTTCCAGTACCTAATATCACACTCCGTGAATGTATTTCCATAATTCCTACTTAGGTAATTTTATGCGTAAAATTTTTTTACAGATCACAATCGAAAATGCAATTCCGAATTTCAATTTTTCCAATTTGCTTTTGGAACCAGCAAAATACATGAAAAACGTAAAAGAAGAATGCAACAACTCAGCAAACATAACACACAAGTATTGTTTGGCATTTTTTGTACAAGGTATATGTAGTGAAATGTACTATTTAGTTTTCTAAAGAAGTATTTGAACTATACGGAAATATTATGAGAATGGTCTGAAATCAAAAGTTTGCCAGCGTTCCGCGAGGGGTAAAAATCACCCGTCTCGAAATATATAGGTATACTATTTACATATCAATTTTATGGGAAAAAAGACAAGCAACGAAGAAAATGAGTAATAATTATAAGAAATGGCAGAACAAGTCATTTTGACCCTTTTGGTAGACCTATCAAAGGCGTTACATTTAGGTCATTTAAATTGGACTATATTGCTGAACATTTATTTTTGTTCATAATATTGAAAACTCCTTGCAGTGAAAAAACAATTGTGTACCCATAAATATTGGATTATTTAATTAAACAACTCCTTAAACAAAGCCGAATTTAATTTTAATAATTTACGTCCATTTGGGTAGCATATCGGTTTTATTGGACACACCAATTAAGTTCAAATATTTCGCTTTCATGCAAAAATAAATAGATTCTGGTAGAAGGATATAAAATATTGCGAATGTAAAAATTTTAGGAAAAGATTGACACACTGTACACCTAAAAAACATAGCGGAACTACGTGAAATGAAAACGGACTTTAGAATGTTTTTTAGAATCAAAACTTACCTAGATACTTTTCTTCTTGATCTGACAGCTTAAAACATATGTAAATAAATAGGTATGTCTACTTCTGAATATTCCTATTTATATGTCGCTTTTAACCTCTCTTAGTGATTACTGGGTTTGTAACGACCCACCCTGTCAAAGTGTACACTGTACACGGTGGTTGTGAATACTGGGACAAGCTATGACACATTTCTGCGCGAATGAACTTGATACAGGGAATAATTAAACATCATAATGAAGACTACTCTTTCATGACATCATTTTCTTCGTGACTGTAGCAATGCAAGTGCAATATAGACTTTAGTAAAAAAGTTACTAGTCTATACGTATTAGCTACTAATATCACTTCCTAATACATTGAATGCCTAATACGAGTTAACTCACAAGGGAAGATCCCGAACCCGGAAATTCAAAAAATTCTGAAACTTTGTGGATACGTAGGGAATTTCCTCCTGGTTACAACGCAATTTTTTTTTTTGCCCAAAATCACTTTAAGGGGGGAGACTCAAGTAAACCGCTAAAAATAAGGTGATTTTCGGAGATTTTTTGGGGATATAAATACTTGATGAAACTTTCTGTAACTTTTTGTATATATTTGTTTGTATTTCAATATAACAAGAAAAAAAATTAATTCCAATATGTCCGTTTTTTGAGGAGTTATTATGGTTGCTCTCCATGGCTTCGGCGTCGATGAGGGTAATCGGCGTGCAGTGTACAGCTTTTAGATTTTGTCCTGGGGTGAAAACGAAACGGAGTTTTCTATTTAGTTCCATTTCGAGTCGGAAGAATGTACGGCAGCTAATAAAAAATGCAAAATTAATAATAATACGGGGCTCCGAAAAAAATCAGCGATTTTTGCGTAAAATTTTCGTGCTAAATACGCAATGAACATAGTTTTAATAATTAATATCATAAATTAATGTAATACGACCGGTGGGGAATTCAATTATGTAAATGTGTGCACTGCGACAACACAATTGATCAAATATTTGTTAAGTTATGCTGCACGCCAATTTGGAAAACGTGGTTTCGAGAAAAACGCGTTTAAAGTTTTCGGTGCCTTTTCGAAATATGTTTAAAATCAATATTTCATTTTGTCTGCACCGGTCGAAATTCGGAGGACGACTGATGCTCAAAAGCAACGCATCGACTGTGTTCTGATTTGTACCTGAGGAAACATCTATTTATTTTTAATAGGTAGAATTCGGCTTACCTTCGAAGTCTATTGTGTGCAAAGGACTGAGCGAAGGGCCGTCTGTAGCACCATTAATACGCAGAATTTTATTCTGACACTTCTGGAGTATATTCTTGACGTGTAATAGCATTGATTTATGCAATAAAAATAAAATCATTTTTTTTCGAAAGTTACTTGAGTCTCCCCCCTTAAGGGGGTGTAATTGACCCCTGAAAATCCGGTTACCTTCCGATTTTGTGTTATAACTCGCGAACTGTACGAGATAGAAAAAAAGTTTCAAGACAAAAATTACTTCTTTTAATTAGATCTATCATTTGATAAAAAAATTATTTTACATTTCACGAATTATAACATAAAATCGGAAAATAACAGGATTTTCAGGGGTCAAGTACACCCTCTTAAAGTGATTTTGGGCAGCCAAAAAAATTGCGTTGTAATCAGGAGGAAATTCCCTACATATCTACAAAGTTTCAGAATTTTTTGAATTTCCGGGTTCGGGATCTTCCCTTGTCAGCGCTGTCCAGCGTAGGGGCCCCTCACGCGCCTGCTTCCCCTTCCAACCAGTGATGCCAGAATGAGGACGGGAGCGCTCGAGAATTTCCCCCACCTCGCATGCACACTACGCCGGAGCTGCGTGTCCTGCATGTCCTACGGAGCCTCCGGCGTAGTGTGCATGCGAGGTGGGGGAAATTCTCGAGCGCTCCCGTCTTCATTCTGGCATCACTGCTTCCAACCTTTCTTTCGAGCAGCGTGACTTGTTGTCAAGGAAACCTCGCGACGCTAAAAAGGAGACCGTGACAGTTCCGTAGACAAGGAAACTCAGACGCCACGCGCAAAACAAAACACAACAATTGTATTCACGTTGGAAGCGATCGGATTAGTTATTTTGACTCGGCAGCGACTTCGCGCCATGGTGACGGTGGTGGGGGACAGGTTTTGTCTCTCAAGAGCCAAGTTGGACAGCGCTGAGTTAATTCATAGTCAGCTGTTTGGAAGATGCAAGTAGTGCAAGTAGAAACCGACTACGATTTATCTTGTATACATACACATACTTACAATTAGAAGGTTTTTGTTTGTCGCCCTCTACGACGCTTCTGGTAGCCTATGCAATGAAAACGAACAGTCTTTAGTTAAAATGTCCTATCTCGCATTTTGAAACAACCGAGAAAATTGAAGTTTTATCATTTCCATTGCACCATACTTATTTTCCTTCTTTCAAATTAAAACATGTTGTCACTATTTCGTAATAGCCTAATATCATTTTTTGTAATAGTTGTGCCGGTAGGGAATGTATTCTTAACGTACCAATTACTTAATTGTTTCAGATAAGATATTTTAACCATTTTGAAAAAAGTTAGGTTAAATACATTAGACTGTTTATAAATCTTTAGGAAGCACGTAGACGTTTCTAACTATACTTAAAAGGTAAAAGACGTGTGGAACTTCAAATATTTCAACACATCTCAAAAAATGAAAAAAGCTAGATAGGACAGTTTAACTAAGGAGGGCAGAATAGGCGTCTGTAGAAAGTTCATATGATAATGTATTGGCGGTAAAAAGCACAAGCTGAAAATTGTATTACAAATGATTGGCATAAAAATAAAGAATACCGGCACATAAAACACAACACTTGTATTTTCGCAACAACACAAGCGTCATCAGTGTCAAGGCTAGAGTTGGGTATTAACTAAATAAAAAATTATTTAAATAATGATCAAATAAAAATTACTTTAACTTTAGACTATTCGACGAACAAAGTTATTTTTTTTTATTCGTCAAGAGTTTCAACGTCAGTGGCGAATAATTTTCTGGCGAGCGTCCGATTTGCCGAGGATCATGGCGTTGAGGCTTGAGGCTTGGTGCACGTGTTACAATATATGTAGTAGGTACGACGACGAAAATTTAAATCTTCATAATTTTTGTCCTACCTTTTTGAAAATAGCACCAATGGATTGTTGAAGTCATCCTGAGGAAAATAAGCCTAAGCATAACGTAAATGACACTAGTTTTAACAGTATCCAATTTTAATATAGTATTATCTTGAATAGTGATATTATTGTTACAAGTTCGATTACATATGTATTTTTTTACTTCTATTCGTTATTCGAAATTTTATTTAAATAAAAATTTTGCCCATCTCTGGTCAAGACCACCAAAATATTGAATAGTGAACAAAACCTATAAAATAAAGTTATTTAAACTGGGGATTGTAATACCAGTCAACCGGTTTACCCGTAAATCGCGAGAAATACCCTGACATTTTTATCGGTAAATCGACATTTTTTTACTGATAATTCGATAAATTACATATAACAATATAGCACGTGTATGCCTTCAATAATTCCTTCGACATCTACTACGTTATCAATGAAAAAAAATTTAAATTACTAATAAAGACCAAAATCCACGTATTTCATATAGGAATTATGAAGAACCAACTCTGATCCAAAAGAAAACTAAAAATCTGAATCAAGTCATGAAAAAAGAATTTACGTATTTTTAACAAGAAAACGTAAAGGGAAAATATATACAAACAGCATATGGTTTCCCAATGCCTGCCCGACCAACAAATGTAGAATCTTTACTAGTTTTTCCCACGGCTAGATTATTTTGCACTAAAGTTTAAACAAATTATGATTTTGGCGTGTTTATTTGTTAAAAAGAGTTGACAAATAAAAAATATTTAATTATGTATGCAAGATAAGATTCTTTTCATTGTTTTCGTGATGAAGATCCGTATTTATTAAGTACATACTAGCTTTATTACTCGGCTTCGCTCAAAATTTAGATTCCTATTTTACAAAAATATTGTTTTATTTTGTTTGTGAAAGTAGTCACATTCATCTGGATCAGCCAGGCATAATGAGCCGAGGCATATTTCGTGATCCAAGAGTTTACCGTTCGAAAGTTTTTAGACGACAGACAAACTAAGTAATTACTAAGTAGACAAAGTATATATTACGATTGTCAATAATTTGTTAATATATATACTTTGTGTCACATCATTTTATATTATATGTTCAGAATAATTTTGTTTGCATATATTTTTTATAATGTTCGATTACATTTAAAAAAAAAAGTTTTTTGTAATATTTACTCTTATATTTTCAGTACCTTAACAAAATACCGGTAAACCGGTTTTGATTGAAAATTTTACCGAATTACCGGTAATTGAAAAAGTCGGTAAATTTACAATCCCTAAGTAATTTCAATGTTTTGGGTTTTTGGATCGCAATTATCGTGTTCATGGTGGCAGCCAACGTGTTAAAGAGAAAGAAGTTCATAATTTCCTGCCACGAGATCAAAACCGATATATAAACTCTAATCCTGTATATGTATAAATGAAATTAAAATTACATTGTAGGTCAAAATGGACCCCGTAGTCGTCATGCACTCCATGACTAAACCATCTGCCATTTAAAGGTTAAAAGACAGACAAGAGCAATTGTTTCATAGGAACAGGTGACATCTGTAATTACAGCATTTATCTTTTATCTATTTATAAAATACTCGCAATTTAGTACCACTCTGTACGTAATAGGAGAAGCGTAATGCTATTTAGAAGTGTAGATTTAATTCAGTACGAAGCGGGGCTGAAAGGAGTTGCGACATACTGTGCATGTACCGCGTTGGAAACGTATTTTCTTTATTGGAGCAATATAACGTAAAAGCGTCTGCATTCCGGCGTGTAATTACTGTCCATCAGGACGGCCTTTTGTCTCCCGCTTCTGTTTAAGCACACGTATAGGACCGTAATTCCTCAAAGGGTTTCGAACACTCGCTACCCGATTCCTTGTCCTCCATAACTGCTGCCGTTGACTTGGCAATAAGCCACCACCTTGCGCCTGAGATTAATTTCCCACGAATTTTAACCGGATGATCGATTCGGCCGCCTTTCAAATGCTTCACTTCGCGTTATTTCTGCGTACAACTCCCTCTATGCACTTCGTTACCACTTTGTACAACTATGGACACTGTCGCTATGTATTGAACAATAGACAAGAGATATAGCCCACTACTGGGCGTTGAAAACTTTAAATTTCTCTTTTCACACATTTTTTTATAGTTAAGAATGTATTTAAAGTTTTATTTTAAAATTCGTAAAAGGGACCTAATTTTCGAAAGTGTATCGGGAATAAATGATTTACAATTACGATATGTATTTAGTCAATGTTAAAGTAGTAATTACCAAAATATTAATTGACATTAATATAAATTGAAAAGAGACAGTAACGCAGTGTCAATTGGTGATTTTGATTATAGTCCTCGTGAACTGATTTGAAGGGGTGCAAACTGTCCTCAAAGTTGGGGGTCGAAAATATATTTTCTTGAATATAGGAATTAGTAGTTCTGGTCTATAGGAATGTGTTTGAGTCTGATTGAGTTTCATCAACAGACACGGTCGCGTCTGGAAGCTAATTCCCCTTCCCCCTCTACCCATAGGCACACTGAGCGACCACGTCTCTATACACTAATGATAGCGAAATTGACAGGTCTCCGTTCCTATTTTGGTCTTTTATCTTGTTTTATGACATAGGCCCGGTGTTTTAACATGATTAAGCGACTAATTATTTTTTTTCAAACCCATTTGTCGTTTTACTTAATGTATCAAGCTGTGTTTCTAAAAGATATAAGAATTATTCTCAATTAATAGTTTGCAAAATGATACTTTTTTTACGAGACAGTCAGATAGCACGTAGAGCTAGTACTTGACGCCAGTAGATGTCGCCATTCTCGTTTTACTTCTCCAATTCACGCAGGTAGATGTCGCCTTTCGTAAGCTGAAGTTATCCGGAATGGTTTTGCTGAAAATGCGGTTGCGCAGTTGACGAAAAAGATAAAAAGCCGCTGCTTTCGGCTCGCTAGTAAATGTCACCTAGCTGTCAATCATTCATAACCTGCCTGTGTCAGTTATCAAAAGTTTTGAAATGTCACGAGTTTTTCCACCATATAGGACATTGAATTATTGTCTCTATTAACAAGGTAAGTCGCTATATTATTTCTTATACAGATACGGTCTATGTCCACTGATACTTAACGTATGACTTTCTTCTATCTTACGCCACTCTTATGAACTCTGGATGATTTTTTTGGTTAATTAATTGTTTATTCATTTTTGTAGAAAATGCGGGAGGCCGCCCTACTTGATGGTGAGTTTTATTTACGATAAGCTTACAGAAGATTTAAATAATTTAAAAAATTTATATATTTCAAATTCTTTTTTCCAGACTCGAATGATGCCGGCAGCGAACAAGGTGCCGAGAACGGCGGCGTCACCACCACCACCACAGCAGCCGGCGATAAACGGTATTAATTCTTAATACTATTAATTAATACTTTTTATCTTTTAACAATATAATAAAAATTGTTGATTGTAGCTTATATTAGGGTAGCCCAGCACCACCACCACCACAGGGCCCGGCCATTGGGCCACCCTCCAGGCGGTACGGGCAGTGATGCCTGAACGGTGGGTTTTCGCCCACGGCTGCTACCATCACTCCACGACCAAGCGTACCCCCTCCTAGCGCCCGTACCGTACCACACAAACATACCCGTCCCACCATCCGTGTGCCGTACGCGCTGGCCGGCCGGCGCTCTCCGACGAGAATTCGTTTCCCCGACATCGAATCGGTTGTGTCGCAAGCAACGAATCAAGAGTTCAAATCACGGTGCGGAATTGCTGCTAAAGATGCGATCCCCTTCTGACTAAGGTCCAATTCATATATATTGGCCGGTGAGCTTCGCGAGGGGTATTCTCCCACCACACCGCTTGCCTGCCTCGGTGCTCCTTTTCTCTGCGTTCTCGCTCTCTCTAGGGCTATGCCTACTCGTTGCCCGGTGGGAATTAGTGTCCGTGAGGTACGCACACATGCAGCGAAGCATCCCCACCACTTTGAGCACATAGACGGCGGGTACGATTCCGCGCGGTCATTTCTCGCTCCTTTCTGGCCGAAGGGGGGAGTGAGATGGAAGTGGTTTTACACACATCAGAATAGGTGTGCGTTCGCTCCGAAGAAATTCGGGAGCTATATTGGTCATTCTTCCTCGTTAGCTTCATTTCCTATTGGTCTGCGCATAGCTTCGTAACGCACACAACTATTACGCTAAGAATATACAACAGCCCCACAGCTGACGTAGCTGTGACGACAGGCGGAGTCGAGCACCGTTCCCGTTACCCCCCCATACCCCTCGGCTACCCAGCAACTTCAACTGCCAATCCACGATCGTCAGGTGGTGGTGGCTGATTTCTCCTCGCGCGCTGCTCGCGAAACGAAACTCACCGGCCAATATATTTGAACTGGACTTTAGTACGGTATAAGTTTTCCCTTCTGACTTGTACGGAACAAGTTTTCCCTTCTGACTTGTACGATACAAGTTTTCCCTTCTGACTTGTACGGTACAAGTTTTCCCTTCTATTTTGAACGAAAAGTGATGAAATCCTCCCTCCCCCCCACAAAAACATGACTCATGTATGAAGGAAGCTAATTCCCTTTAATTCACGAAAAAAGTTCACGTGCAAAGATTGTGAAATCAACTTTGCTAATTCCAATTGCATTCTCGTTCTGCGCTCGATCACTGCTTTCTCTGTTTCACGAAAAAAATTAAAGATGTCCACATGCAAAGATTGTCACTTTTTAAACTTGACAATCCTTTATTGGCCACAAATCAATTCAGTGCTCAGATTTTCAGCTTCGGTTTTAAGGAATTAGCGGGCGTTGTATAAGAAAAAAAATATGAAGTCGACTTAAAACAAAATGTTTCATATTCTCTGCATCTCTCTTACAGCGTATTCGGACGGTCGCACTAGGTGCGAATTTTCGCCAATTGTAAGCGAAAAAGTTCGCATTCAGTGCGCATTAGTGCAGGTTGGCGAATGTGCTATTAATCTATTACCGACTTTAATTCGTTTAAATTAGTCTATATTAAGTTTTTATTATCTTCCATCGTAAAATGATCTTCATACCATTTCATTTTAACAGAAGATGTCCCTCTTATAAAAGTTTTTGTGTCAACTACAGGCCTCTCGCCCGCTAATTCCTTAAAACCGAAGCTGAAAATCTGAGCACTGAATTGATTTGTGGCCAATAAAGGATTGTCAAGTTTAAAAAGTGACAATCTTTGCATGTGGACATCTTTAAATTTTTTCGTGAAACGAGCGCAGAACGAGAATGCAATTGGAATTAGCAAAGTTGATTTCACAATCTTTGCATGTGAACTTTTTTCGTGAATTAAAGGGAATTAGCTTCCTTCATACATGAGTCATGTTTTTGTGGGTGTCATTTTCGCTACAGCATCGCGAACAGAACCGATCGCGCAGATTTATATAATTATGACAATCATGGGGAGATACCGCCACAGTGGTGTTTCAACATGAAATAGAAGTATTTTAGACGGGAATCTGTAGCTTGGCAGTGCCCCCACCATATTCACGAAATACTGTAGAATGTTAGCGATGTAAAAAAGCCAGCCCTAGTGAGCTCGAATGCAATCGAAACTCGATCGGCCACAATCGTTTGAGCTGAGTGTACGTATTATGTCGACAAAATTTGGTTGAAGAAGAATCATAAAAATAAGAAAAATCTTACTGTTTCCGACAGATCCATGAGACGATATTGCGATATCTCTGTCATGCGTGGACCGATTTTATTGAATTTGGTCTTCTTCGAAAGCTGATATGCGGTTTACATAAGAAAAATGCCTTTAAATTTAGAAAATATTGCAGGCGTGATGAGATATTAATGAAATAAGTTTCAGGTTAGGTTGGATTAGCCGGGCGACGAGTAAATAATAGCGGTAGCTACCGCGTCTCTAGATATCGTCCAACGCATTATTATAAAACCTAACCGCTATCGCATTAACAGTGCATGGCATATTTTTGTGCTTCAAATTGAATAAATAGTTTAATTTTAAATCACGCTTCAAATTATTGTTTCTATCCTTCGGTTACGAAGACTCCAAATCAAAACAGGCTATTGCAACAGCTGATTTCGGTTTCCGAGCGTGAGAGTTCTTACAGTGTTTACAAAGCGTACTTTCGCATAGGCCGTGTACGACCATATGGCTAGACGTACCTCGCGGAATATTACAGTCGATTTCTTATATTAATGTTGAGTAAACGATGTTAGAATTTTTTAACAAGGGTATTTTTTCTTTAATTGGAGGAAACAAATGTTTAGTATAAAGTGGCAATTTAAAGATGGTGTGCATTCCTACTTTCCAAAACATTCTTGTTATATCATTGTTATAATTTAAATCAGGCATGGAATTTATAGTCGAATTAACTAAAGAAGGCGCCTGGGCGGCCCGTAGGCCGGCGCGCGTGGCTCGGGAGAGACCCAATGCCTGCTCCGTACATCGTGCGACGTTGCCACGTTGTGTAGCAGATCGGATGTCTCTTTCTATCTTCAAGCGCAACTGTGTCTCTGTCACTGGCTCGATAAAACAGACTCCTTCTTCTACAAGTCACTCCACGCCAAATTGATCACATTTTTAGAGACTTTCATCAGAATGCAATCTGTATTTTGCGAATCACGTGAAATTATGGAAAGATTTGAGTCATTGTTTAACGGGTTTTGAACTTGGTTACAAAATATAGGGCTTTGAATTGTGCAATTTCTGTTCGTGAAAAGATGCGGTACTTACGAATTTTTATCTCGAAAACTATCAACAGCATTGCGCAAAATAAAACTTTGGTTATAGTTTTCAAAATTACAAAATTAATTTTTAAATATAAAAAAGAGTATTAGAATAGCCCGCACTTTCTAGATTAAAATGAAACAAGAATGAATTCAATACGATAAAGAGTTTCTGAGATAAAAATTCACAAGTACAGCTCGGTTTCATGAAAATAGGCAAAAATTGAACAAATTCAAAACAAGCAAATTGATAACTGAAATCCCTTCCTAATATTTCAGTTTGAACAAAATCCCTGACATCGAGTGCAAAAAGTGATCGATTTGCCGTGGAATAAATAGCATAAGAATCCTATGAGCCTGTGTTCCTCGACTTGTCCGCCATTCATTCTGCATGGCGCGTGCCGCAATAGCCAATAAGATTCGACACTCTGTCAAATTTCTATGGGAAGGCCGTTGGAGTTGCCCTTTCGAAGAGGACAGCGATATACGCCCGACAGAGACAACGATTACTCTAGGCCCACAGGTAAGTAGTCGAAAGTCATTGGTAAAGGCGTAGGGAGCCACGTAGGGGAAGCACCAATCACGAGCCTGGAGTAACGGCAACATCGCAAATTCTGGCCCCGGTCCCAAGGCGCCTTCTTCAGTAAATTCGACTATAAGTGAACGCAGCGGCCGATTTTTGAAGGCAACGCTTCCTTTCTCCCGCCGCGCGTCTTGGCCCCGCGGCGGTCAAGCGGCTTGGAGCGCCTCAGGCCCGTACTATATGAACCGCGCGTGGCACATTGGGGCGACACCGCATCAATAGGTTTCCACATCACCCATAGGGGTACTATCATCGATGCGTTTTTTTTTGTCAGTGGTATCCCCTGTAGGCCTATTCCACTGTGTCGCGCGATAAAAAATGGATTGGAAAAACGGATTTTACTATCAAAATTTTAAATATGTTTGGGAAAACTAGATTTTCGCGCACGTTTAGACGTGCTGGGCAAATCTAAAATACTAACGGCAAAAAACGCATCGATGATAGTACCCCCATGGGTGATGTGGAAACCTATTGATGCGGTGTCGCCCCAATGTGCCACGCGCGGTTCATATAGTACGGGCCTGAGGCGCTCCAAGCCGTTAGGCCGCTGCGGGGGCCAAGACGCGCGGCGGGAAAAAGGAGGCGTTGCCTTCGAAAATCGGCCGCTGCGTTCACTTAAATTCCATGCCTGATTTAAATCATATTATTACTTAACAGTATACGTATACATACCGCACGAGGTGTATCTGGTCCGTACACTCTTCTAAGGAATTAAATAAATATTCGATGCTATTAGGTAAAATTCCAACATCTTGTGCTGAACCCATAATGGTGTGAGTTTTGCCAGTATTGGTCGCCCCATATACCAAAACAGCGGCATTATAGCCTTCTAAAGTCCAGTTCAAATATATTGGCCGGTGAGTTTCGTTTCGCGAGCAGCGCGCGAGGAGAAATCAGCCACCACCACCTGACGATCGTGGATTGGCAGTTGAAGTTGCTGGGTAGCCGAGGGGTATGGGGGGGGTAACGGGAACGGTGCTCGACTCCGCCTGTCGTCACAGCTACGTTAGCTGTGGGGCTGTTGTTTATTCTTAGCGTAATAGTTGTGTGCGTTACGAAGCTATGCGCAGACCAATAGGAAATGAAGCTAACGAGGAAGAATGACCAATATAGCTCCCGAATTTCTTCGGAGCGAACGCACACCTATTCTGATGTGTGTAAAACCACTTCCATCTCACTCCCCCCTTCGGCCAGAAAGGAGCGAGAAATGACCGCGCGGAATCGTACCCGCCGTCTATGTGCTCAAAGTGGTGGGGATGCTTCGCTGCATGTGTGCGTACCTAACGGACACTAATTCCCACCGGGCAACGAGTAGGCATAGCCCTAGAGAGAGCGAGAACGCAGAGAAAAGGAGCACCGAGGCAGGCAAGCGGTGTGGTGGGAGAATACCCCTCGCGAAGCTCACCGGCCAATATATATGAATTGGACCTTAGGCATTTACTCAGTACAGATTTTAACATTCGATCGCATATATCTTGGTTAGCGCGGTCGCTGGTAAATACATGATCTGTGAACAAAAAAGATAATCCCCTCAAAAACTTCAAAAAAGTAAAAAAATTACGCCAAGTACATCAAATCAAGTAAATCACAAAACATAGAAGATAATAATAATTACAAAATTAACAAAATATGTGAAATCAAAATGAGCTGCCAGTACATAAAGATGCTTTCCAACTGCGCTTTAGATGACGTTAGAACATAAGGCGCGTATGCAGCCAGAAAAGCTTACTCGGAATACTCGGAATAGCGCAAAGCAGCTCAGCGAGTTTACTTTACTTATTTTTTGATTAAGGATAACTTCTACTGTGCCCCGATGGAAAGAAGAGACGTGAGAAACTCTAGAGTGAGGCGGTGGGAGCGTAGAACCCCTCTCGCCCCCCTGACATTTCGGGTTTCATCTTTCCATCGGAGCACAGTACGTAAGTTTAAGGGGGTAGACACGGGTAATGCAGCGCGCTGTATACCGACACAATCTGGCCCAAAACATGGGTTTGGGAAATTACGTTGTTTGTCCTTATATGAACAGATTTTGAGCTGGGCGAGGTCTCATTTGAAAGAGGAAGGTTCACTACAGCCCGCTCTGGTCATGGCTCAACGAGATTGTGTTGATATCTGATAATATGAGTGTCCAAAGTAGAGAAAAAATCGGCAAAATACACTCGTGGATTCCAAGTATTTGTAGGTCACTAAAAGAGTTTTGTGACTCAAACGGTGAGCAGAATGCTCCGCATGGAATCGACCTTTTTCGAATGAGACCTCGCCCAGCCCGAAATCTGCTCATATAAGGACAAAAAACGAAAAATCCCAAGCCCATGTTTCAGGTTAGATTGTCGGTATTACAGCGCATTGCATTACACGTGTCACGTGACGTGTCTACCCCCTTAACATCTACGAAAAGAAACCATGTGCACTACATTGCCGATCTATATGAATTATATGTATAGTACTTTGTGTACAGTCATGGTGCGCGGAGCAGCTTATGGCGCTGAACGTATTTAACATTGAACTGTATTAACAACCACAATTAACACCTTTCGAAGAAAAATATGTATGCATTTTTAGCATTTCGTGGCCAAGCTTGTTTTTCTACTCGTAAATCATCACCGGATACCCACGTTGTGCCCAGAGTTGGGCGAAGATAACATCTAAATAACATCTAGATAAAAGGTCCTTGCCGTTTATTCGTTATTTTAAGATAAAATATCTTGATTTATTCGAAGTGCCTTTCAACTTCGATTTCAAATAACGGTTCAACTTTCATCTTAACTTCATCCTAGAAAATCAAATAACCGACCTGAGCCTTTGCGGCCTGACCCGCGCGCGGTCGCCTACCGGTCAGATTCTACAGAATCTGAATTTGTTTATTTTTCATCGTATCAATATGAAAGTGACACCAATGGATTCCCGGCGTTCTCCCGATTAATTGGACAGAAAATAATTTAAATCGGACTATTTTTAACGAAACGGGCTTTGAACTCTGCAAAAAGATTTCTCACGTAATATCCTTAATTATGGTCCGAATTATAAAATTTTTGGGCCATTTTCATCGGGAAGACATGAGGAATCGATTGGTAATACTTTTATCAACACTTGTCAAAAACATGAACATTTTATGTGGGCTCGGATTATCGGGAAAGACGTACCCACCCCACTGTTTTGCTTTCTCGCTGCGAGCGAGGACCTTCGGACCCCAGTAGACCGCCCGTTGACCGCCGAGAGCAATAAAACCGACGGGCCACATAAAATGTTCATGTTTTTGAAAAGTGTTGATAAAAGTATTATCAATCGATTCCTCATGTCTTCCCGATGAAAATGGCCCAAAAATTTTATAATTCGGACCATAATTAAGGATATTACGTGAGATATCTTTTTGCAGAGTTCAAAGCCCGTTTCGTTAAAAATAGTCCGATTTAAATTATTTTCTGTCCAATTAATCGGGAGAACGCCGGGAATCCATTGGTGTCACTTTCCTATTGATACGATGAAAAATAAACAAATTCAGATTCTGTAGAATCTGACCGGTAGGCGACCGCGCGCGGGTCAGGCCGCAAAGGCTCAGGTCGGTTATTTGATTTTCTAGGATGAAGTTAAGATGAAAGTTGAACCGTTATTTGAAATCGAAGTTAAAGGCACTTCGAATAAAGTAGCTTCATCCTAGGCGCTTCAAATGAAGCTAACTTTATTTGAAGAGTTATTTTATTCGATTTTTATCTAGATGATGCCCAACTCTGGTTGTGCCCTTACCCCTTACCATACTCGTGTAATGACCATCGGAAATACGTTTACCGTGGTGGAAAATCGCTGCCTTAAGTTTGTAACAGTGATCTACCATTTGTATTTTAGTAGTAGGTATTGCTTTGATGTAGAAATTTTCTACTTTTGTTGTGCCATTACTATCGTGATCGAACAAATGTAATTTTGCAATAAGAATTTGTTTGGAAGCAGTTATATCGACTTTCTTCATTGTGTTTGAATTTGCATTATCACAATTATTGCACGGATCTTTCAGATTTTTCCATTCTGTGAAATTGTGTTTTATTATATCTTGAAATTCAAATGATTTTTTTTTTACCATCTTGGGCAGTGCAAGATGTACCACACAATTTGTACTGATAGTAGTACTTGTGTAATTACACGCTAAACATCTTAATACCGTTGTTATTTCGTGTTGTACTGCATTCTTAATAAGATTCTCATGATCACAAAGAGAGGTAATAAACTCAGCTGCATCATGCAGCTGATTGTAAGCGTATTTTTCTCCTGCGAATTGCCGTAATGATATTATGTTTGGATTTTGATCCGATTTATATTGGTCCATAAAGATTTTTATAATATAATCAGCTTTGTCAGTCGTTAATAAGTTTTCTCTTATGGATGAACAATATAACATGCACTGGATTGTGGCATTCGAATAACAAGACACACCATCAGAATTCGGGAGACCTCTTACGTAGTATTGAGTGATATCCACGATGTGATCATTAGTATTCTGACATTCGGATACATTATAATTAGGTACCGCCCAAACAGCATCACAAACTTTGAGGATGCGTTTTTTAGAAATTGAAATAGTCATAAGATCAGGTCTATATTTTTTTCGCAATCTATTGTACTCTATTATAGCCGACTCTTGTGCCTTTACGAAAGATGGATCATAATTGATAAGATGCAATCCTTGTAATGTGGTCACCCGTGAAAAAGCAACGTAAATTTGTCCGCAAGTAAATATTGAATTACCTGCTTCTACGACAGCATTCTGCAAGCTTAGTCCCTGACTTTTGTGAATAGTTATACCATAGCTGAGGCAAATCGGAAATTGTTTTCTAATAACGAACGCTCTATCCATTACCTACTTCAAATTTAACACATACACGTTCTATTATATGTTCTTGCCCCGTGGGTAATATAATATTTAATTTTTCAACGTCATTATCAACACCTCGTATAACTGAAACAAGTTTAGCAATGGTACCGTTGACAAGACCTACCGTAACATCAATATTTCTTCTAATCATGATTTGCACTCCTACTTTAACAATTACGACCCTTGCAAGTCCCGCCGTTCGGGAGCTATCATCGTCATTATTGTTTAGTACCTTTGACACCTATTTTTTCAAGTACGGTGCACAATTCATTGTATCATGAGCAATCAAATGGATTTCTTCGGATGGAAATCGACTCAGCATTGCAGCGTTCAAAACATCGCACTGAACACATGTGGGAAGTAAACACACCGTATTAGATCCCACATTAAGCATGTAATCACATAATTCGTTTAATCGGTCATTACAACAATTTGTCGCTTTGAAATTTAATTTCCTCGATTCTAAAAGTTTTGTATCCGAATCGGTCACTACTCCGGTGCGAATTCTGGACAAGATGTCTTTGTAAATATTATCACCCTTCTGTCGCATGTTTATTGTCAATTCGTCATAGCTAAACAAGGCAGACCATAAATTATAAAGGGTGCAAGGGTAAAGGGTGCAAGGGTAAAGGGTGCAAGGGTAAAGGGTGCAAGGGTAAAGGGTGCAAGGGTAAAGGGTGCAAGGGTAAAGGGTGCAAGGGTAAAGGGTGCAAGGGTAAAGGGTGCAAGGGTAAAGGGTGCAAGGGTAAAGGGTGCAAGGGTAAAGGGTGCAAGGGTAAAGGGTGCAAGGGTAAAGGGTGCAAGGGTAAAGGGTGCAAGGGTAAAGGGTGCAAGGGTAAAGGGTGCAAGGGTAAAGGGTGCAAGGGTAAAGGGTGCAAGGGTAAAGGGTGCAAGGGTAAAGGGTGCAAGGGTAAAGGGTGCAAGGGTAAAGGGTGCAAGGGTAAAGGGTGCAAGGGTAAAGGGTGCAAGGGTAAAGGGTGCAAGGGTAAAGGGTGCAAGGGTAAAGGGTGCAAGGGTAAAGGGTGCAAGGGTAAAGGGTGCAAGGGTAAAGGGTGCAAGGGTAAAGGGTGCAAGGGTAAAGGGTGCAAGGGTAAAGGGTGCAAGGGTAAAGGGTGCAAGGGTAAAGGGTGCAAGGGTAAAGGGTGCAAGGGTAAAGGGTGCAAGGGTAAAGGGTGCAAGGGTAAAGGGTGCAAGGGTAAAGGGTGCAAGGGTAAAGGGTGCAAGGGTAAAGGGTGCAAGGGTAAAGGGTGCAAGGGTAAAGGGTGCAAGGGTAAAGGGTGCAAGGGTAAAGGGTGCAAGGGTAAAGGGTGCAAGGGTAAAGGGTGCAAGGGTAAAGGGTGCAAGGGTAAAGGGTGCAAGGGTAAAGGGTGCAAGGGTAAAGGGTGCAAGGGTAAAGGGTGCAAGGGTAAAGGGTGCAAGGGTAAAGGGTGCAAGGGTAAAGGGTGCAAGGGTAAAGGGTGCAAGGGTAAAGGGTGCAAGGGTAAAGGGTGCAAGGGTAAAGGGTGCAAGGGTAAAGGGTGCAAGGGTAAAGGGTGCAAGGGTAAAGGGTGCAAGGGTAAAGGGTGCAAGGGTAAAGGGTGCAAGGGTAAAGGGTTGAATCATACAATTTGGAGTTCATATTTAATAAAACAGAAACCCTTCTCAGACATGTCACCCGACCGACTGAATTCCGATTGAGTATTTGCCACAGTTCTGAAACGAATATGTTCGTGTGGTCGATGGGTAGGTAATAAATGCCTAAAGTCCGGATGAATTCTTCTGGAGATGTATGTAAGTTGTCTTAGAATTTTAAATTAATCCTTAAATCTAAGCTAGGTTCTTATAAAAGTTTTAAACCCGCATCTAGCCTTTATGCTATTCAATTTCACATGTACAACTACATAATAAAAACAAATAATTATAAAAGGATATTGATTTCTTCTACGTGTTCATCTTCTAGCCATAATTTCGTTTCATGTAATATTCAAAAATATTACCGTACTGCCAAAACAGAAGTGAGGGCTTAAGAACAAAAAATGCGTGTAGATAAAGTAAGCTAAAGATAATGAATATATCATTCTAATTTTCTAGCAGGGGACTATTCACAGCCAAGCCTATTTTATTTTCTGTTTCGACGACACATTCCTCGAATATATCTACCTATTTTTATCCAACAACATACAAGTACAAAACAAGTATCGGGAATGGATAGTAATTTCAAACTACGTACGTCGAAACAAGAGCATCGTGATCAAACTTCTAATTGTGGGTCTGTATACACGTGGCGAGCATAATTGTGGCGCTGATCTAGCTTCGAGATGTCGCTCTATCCCGCATAGTTTAGATTCACAAGCAGAACGAAGTGTATAATCCTTAGAGGATGCCAGAGCCAAGTATGAATCGACTGTCTACCAACCAAGAACCTAATTCAGATCTGTAGACTGTACCTGACCTGACGCAAACCCTGTCCAGCAATTGGTGGAACTAAACCGATTCTGTATGAACCCGTTTAAACCGGCGCTAGACCTAAACGCGTTCCGTATCGTACGATTGAATCGTGCGGCGACATCGCTTAATTTGCAGCGATTCAGACCGGGAACGCATTCAATTTGCGTTCAAGGCCTGTCGACGCAAAGAGGAAGTTAAAAGCGCCAGTGAATACTTTCAAGGCCACTTGTATGAGGCAATTTAAAATAAGATCGATGAACTTTTTAAACTTTTTTGGCAGCAGCCGTCGGCTGTTAAGCGTTCCTTGAAACTCTTAATGCGTAGTATTTAATCGCCTGGCCTTGCTCTTTTATTTTGCGCGCTCAGGTTGTTCCTTATTTCACTACCTGTATAGTATTGTATTTTGTATACCAAAGGGTACCGTAAACTGGGGGAACATTGGCAGTACGGGGTAACATTGGCATCTATTAACATCTATTAAAAAGGGAAAGGAAATTTTTTTAATGCATTTTTGCACTTGTATTACAATCACAAACGATGCAATGTTATAATAGGATACCTAAACCAAATTTGAAAATGTTAATTAAAAAAATAAAAGAATATAAAAATATAAAATAGAGTGCATTGAACATAAAAAGAAACAAATTTAAGTGTTAATGTAAGTTCAGATGTGGTAAAACTTTAACTTTTTAGTACTATTTATATATGATGTGCCAATGTTACCCGGTTACAGGGTATCATTGGCACATATTTAACATGTATTAAAAAAGATTAAGGGCAAAAATTTTATGCATTTTGACAGTTGTAGTGCATTCACAAAAGATGCAATGTTATGATAGGATACTTAAAGCAAATGTAAAAATGTTAATTTTTATATTATATAGCAAAATGTTCCAAAAACATGCCAATGTTCCCCCAGTTTACGGTATATCAACCTGTTAATAATTTTTGTTGTGTGCAAATTGTAATTTTGTATCCTCTTCTCCGAAACCACATTACTGAAGTAGGTGATTATCAGTAGAACACATTTCGTACATTTATTAATTATGAAGAATTAGAATTCGAGAATTTGAAAGCAATGGCTAATCCGTAAATTTAATTTTCTTTTGTGTATTGAAAAATAATCGATGTAATATAATACATGTCCCATTCGTATCCAAATTACAGCCATTATTGTCTTACAGCAACTTGTACGTACATAAAAGTGACGTCAATTGATTGCTTATGTTTTCCCGATGAAAATCATATGAAGTGTCATTGACATCGTAGTATTTTTAACGCAGTTAGCTTTACATTATGCAAATCAATTCTTCGTGTAATTTCCTTAATTATGATCCGAATTCTGTTGTTTTTGAGGCTATTGTCACCCGAAAAGCATAAGGAATCAGTTGACGTCACTTTAGCAAAGATTTGATGAGAAATGCAGAACTTCAAATTCGCCACTGTTTAGAGCGCAACATTGTATGGCGCCGTTGGTTTCGAGCGTCGAAGAGCACGAAACTCAGCGAGGCGCGGGATTGTCAGCGGCACCGCCTTTGACGACTCTAGCGAGAATCACTCTGTACCTAGTAGTTTTATAATGGAAGTGTTTACATTGAAGCAGCAAGCAGAGCTAAGTTACTAGTAATTATAGACGACCAACGATACAAGCGTCGAGAACCAAATACATTTTTTTTCGCTTAATAATATTTTCGCTGTTTTCATCGTTGATACCTACATAAAAAATTTTCACCATAACAGATGTGTTTTAGATAAGTTTTGAGATGAAGTTAGTAGTCAAATTAAATACAATATAATGTTTACGTTTACTCTGTAAACTTTTTCCTGTGTACGGAAAAAGTTTCCATTTTACGAAACATGAAGATATTATTATTATATTATTTTTCAGAATCACTCATGTTTAAATGGTTTGTTTTTGCGAAACCTTAAACGACTGAAACTGTAGATACTGTTATCACAGCTCCACTATAAACACACAAAAAACAATGTATTTTTGAGAAGCTTTTATCGCCGCTCCCTCTATTCGACGCTCTTGATGGGCTGTTCCGGTGTAGAGCACATAAAACTAGGTGAAATTTAGTAATTAATTAAAGAAAAACTACTACATATAATTTAATGGGACTTTCTGCATTGTATTAAGGATGTCTTAAATTATAGAAATATATTTTTTCTTAAAATTAATCATTGCAGACAACACCGGGGAGTCGTTAAAGTTCAGGCGTCAAAAAATTCAGCTTAAAAATTAGCTTAAAGTATCCGGCGTTTGCCCGGGCTTCTTATATGTAGATATCTCTGCTAGATAACGAAGTATTCGCGAAAAACATTTATTTTTTTCGACCCTCTCTAAAATTTATAGCGGCGGTCGAATCGTTGGGCACTTTTGACATATTGTTTGAAACGACCAAATAAAGGCCCACACCAAAATTTCGCTTGCTGGGATTTATTCCGAAGACAAATCCTAATTTCCCTGGACTATGAGGGCGTCCTTAAATTTCGTAAGGCTTTTTGGGGCGATATGGGGTCGCCAATTTCTTACGTTTTCTTACAAAAGGGGGAGAGGGAGTCAGGTATCATCTTACGTAATATTTTTTTAACCTAATTGTCAATATGAGTAGCCTAAAATCGATGTCTCACCGCACGCACGAAACCGAGGTAAATGCATTATATACATCTTTAAAAGGATTTTAATAACTCGAAAAATGCAATGTAAAAAATATTACGTAAGGGGGGAGGAGGTTTTATATGAGATCGAAGATAGCTGTCGATTGAAACCAAAACGTGCGTCATAGTTTTACCAAGTCAAAAGTTATACTGCGCTGAAGTTTCCAGAATCGGCAAAACGAACCCAAAACGTTGGCGCCACCCTCCGCCGCGTGTAATGCGTCACGATCCTCACTTAGCGTAACAAATTCTTTGATCCTTTGGCTATCGAGTGGTGTAATTGGATTTTGTGTGTAGACCATAGATTTGAAGCAGCAATGCGAAACTTTATCCCCTGATTTTGTTACAATCAGGTTTTCGGGAATGCCCCCCAGTATGAAAGCAAATTTAAAGAAAATTTAATGAAAAGTTGGTTTACATAAATTATTTTTCACTATGTTTCAACGTTGAACATATTTTTCCCAAATATCAGAAGTTAACAGGCTAAAAGACGTCAGCCCCAAAGGACTATATGTATATATGCAGTATCTAACTTCAAAGAAACGCGGAATGAATCTGCAACATGTTCCAGAAACAGTAAGCCTATCAAATGCTTAGGAATCAGTAGGAATTATCCGATCTCCGTAGGACTAATACCTGTGCGAAACCAGATTTACTGAAATCCGATCTCGTATTAACGGAAGGTATTAATTGGAATAAGATATTAACTAAAATCGTTCGTTAGAGTGAGGAGCAGATTATGGCCGAGTCGTATTGTCTATCTTCTATGGCCTATGGAATCATTAAACAACAGAAATAGCGCGGGCGGTAACCAGACAGGGCGCGTACATAAATCGCGAAGGGGGCGTGAAATAAAGCAGAAGCAGGTGAAGCCTGCGCGTTAGTGTAAATTTTCACCAAAACATCGTTTCTCAAAATGCTGTAGGGACAGTAAATTGAAAAATAATTGTCGTCGACTGCATACCAAATTCTACGGAATCATTCCTGTTTTTAGGGACGCTTGCTGTTCTAGCCGCGCAGTCAAAAAGTGAAATAAAGTCTATTTTATGCAGAGTCATGCATCAAACCCGCGACCAGAAACGAGCATTTCATCCCTCCCAGCTTCTTCACGATCTTTTTCTGGTCATGATCAGCACTTTTTCGTACGAACGCAAGTATTATCAGCCTTCAGCCGGAGGCCATTTTCTTCGTTATTGGCTGTAATGTTGACAATTAATAGAGGAAGTGCAGCATATGTGGAATACTGTTGGTAATTTGGAATACCGAAGTATCTAATAAACTACTAACGCTATTTAATTTGTAACACCGTAGATTATAGGGGCTAATGACCTCTTAACTAATGACATTTGTGGATGAACCGCAATTTTTACATTTTCGACTTAATCTGCAGAGGAAGCAAACGTCAATCTGCAAAACTTTTTCAGCGCATATTCAATCGTTCCAATCATGGTTAAAATATGTCAAAACTTTAGTGTTAAACACTTAATCGACTCATTTGCATGTTCCTTCTATGGTTCCGTGCCAGTTTTGCGATAATTTCGAGAATACAAAGTGTGACATGAAATTTTCGGTTTCGATGCCATGTTGCTAATTCGGAATACCGAAGATGAAGGTAATTTGGAATATTCAAAAGCCTACCGATGCTTTTGTTTCACGCGTAATGGATACCACCGCGTCAGTTTCGCCTGTCACCTGTATAACCTTTTAGGAGCATTTGTGTAAATATTGTTTTATAGACATCTAAATCTTCAAGATTGGTAGAAAGTAGAAACGTGTGAACCGTGACTGAGTGCAGTATGTAACCGTTCTTAGCATTTTTATAAACATTCTGTTATACATATATCTCCTCAAGATATCTATATTTTAGGAATGTCGATATTCCAAATTACCTGCACCTTAACGAAATCGATACTTCTTGTCATTTTTCATTCAAACCAAAATTTCAATTACTTTTTGTTTTTTATTTTTATTGACGCTCAGAAATATGAAAGTTTATTAGTTTCTCTATGATATTATGTAGTTTAATTTGTTCCCATCCTCTGTCGTAATTTTTTATTCGTCTTAAACAAACTGGTATTCCAAATATACTGCACTTCCTCTAGTAATGCATTAATATCTACAGGTTGTTACAGGGGATTGCATTTAATGATTAACCAATTTAACAGTTTAATGAATTATAAATGATTAACAAGAATGATAAATTAATCACGTCCTCATGTTAATCATTCAAAGGGCGGAAAGTGTAAAACAGCAACAATTTAATTACGGAGAATATGTGTTGCCTGGTTCACAGTGTACCCATATTGTGCAATAAAATAGGTTATTGTAGCTTCTCTGTTATATTAGTCTACGGGTTATGGGGTTGGTGAGAAAGTTTGAAACAAAACGACAGGTAACGCAATATAGTTACTTCTATTACCGCGGCTATCGTGTTTTCCATTGTTCTCGTCGACGCTACCAACGAGTATCGTCGTTGAATGGGATTGAAGCAGCGCTGAATTCGAATCTAAATCTCGCCCGGCCTATCGATCGCGGCAGCACGATGATGCCCGCGTTCCCTGAACATCGACATGCCGATTAAAAACGATTTTTCGTGCTGGCAAACAGGGACATTTTTAATCGTGCGCGCTAGGAGCTCCCCTCTTTTTTTATTTTCCTACACGTGTCAGTTTCAGGAATGAGATTGAAGAGCACAGCGACGGGAGAATCGTCTCTGAGACCAATCGAGAAATGACACGGCTGAAGAAGCATCGATCGAGCTGCCATTAGGTGGAACGACAGCTCTGTCCCTCCTCGCTTCCGTTAATCGATCGGTGACCTTATCTTGTCAAGGGTTACCGACAGTCATAAATCTTCGGTTTTTCCTGATGTAAGTTCAAGGGAAGGTACAGTCACGGCGGGAATACTAAAGTCCAAGTACAGGAGGACGATTATTGGTTACGCGAGCATCAATTCCACTACAGCACACTTTGTTGCAGGAACGTTGCATAATCGTTGCAGCACATTGCAATGTTGCTGTTTGGTTACAGGTTGCATTGCAATTTTACTGCAACATTGTGGAAACATTGCCGTGGAATATTGCAAAGGACACATTTGTGCAATGTTCCTAGAACATTGCGCACACATTGCCGTGTAATATTGGAATGGCCACGTTTGAGCAATGTTTCGGGAATATTGCGCACACATTGCCGTGCAATATTGGAATGGCTACGTTTGTGCAATGTTTCGGGAATATTGCGCACACAATAGGAATATTGCACACATACTACGAAACAATACTCCTGTGAAATATTGCGCATATATTGCGGTACAACCCACGTGGAACGTTCCTGCAACGTTGACCACAAAATACGGTGTTACGTTACACTCCTAACTTAGAAGCGCCGTTCCGGCAACGTTCCGCACTCAAAACGGAATTACGAGAAACGTTCCTAACATGTCTACACACAGAATACAGTCTAAGATTCCACACGCAACCACCGAGGGAATATATGCGAACGCGGACAATATCTGATATAAGTAATAAATACAATTATTTAATTAACACTATACGATTTAAACAAACTCACAAACTATATACAGCAACAAAAGATATTTAGAAAGAAGTGTTACATGTTCCAATTAGGGGAAGGTGGGGCAAGATGGGGTAGTTAAGGTTTGATGACGAATAAAACACAGATTTTCATAATCAACTAATCAATTTTATGTCTGAACCATTCTTTGGTAATAAGTCTTTCAGTTTAACTGTGAATCAACCTAAATTTTACAGGTTCCAATAGAATAAATAAAAAAATTCAGAAAAAGTCGTTTCTCCCCATCTTGCCACACGGGTGAGGTAAGATGGGGTATCAATTAAAAAACAATATAAATAAAGTATATATATACAAAGTATTTATTGGGTTGACAGGAGACACACATGTATGGCTTCGTCGTCCTCATCTCCTACGACCTACATCAACACAGGAGAAATGAGCCCATTTGCCACATATTTGGAAGTTTATCCACTTTTCCACAAGGGAATCAGTTCGTTTGGATTAATTAATAGAAAAGAAGTATCATTTTCCTCGGCCCGTCTTCCGTCTGTAGTTTCTAAACATCCTGGAAGAATGAGAAACTTTGATTTTTATTTTTAGGTTTGTGAGGGACATGATGGGGTTCCTCTCATTTTCATTACCCCATCATGCCCCTTCGCATTTCACGACAATCATATGAACACTGCTCGAAACATTATTTACAAAAGTATAAAATAACATACGTACATTATAGCCAGCTAAATTCTGCCTCAGAAACACATACATGTACCGGAAATCTTCTATATTATTATATCACTGTCACGGGTGTTAAAAATAAGGAAAAAGTAAGGAAGTCCCAATAAATTATAAATTCTGATCTAACTTCGTCACGAGTCCACATGTTTCACTGATTCGCTAGTCACTGACGGTGCCGATAGCAAAACCTAACCTAACCTAACGCGTATGCTCAATTTTGATTCGGGCGTTTATATCACGAGATACGGGGGGTACCCTGCCTTGCCCCACCTTCCCCTACTGTCAGTGTCCCTACTATTGCTATTTAATTTATTATACCTAATAAAAACGTTCCGCTACGTAATGAACAATATCTGATATAAGTAATTCATACAATTAGTTAATTAGCACTATAAGGTTTAAGCAAAGTGTTAAACTGTATACAGCAATAAAATATTTTTGTAAAAAAGTGTGAGTTGTGAAATGTAAATCCACAAACACTTAAAACTAGAGAATGAAAAAAAATATATAAAAAAAATTTATGTTAAACGATTTTATTACAAAGGCGCTAAAAACTAAAGAAAAACATTATTTTCTTGTACTGCGCAGGATATTTAATAACAGAATATGAATCAATTTAATATAGCATCAAGCGTCGAAATGAATTTGTTGTGAGATATCCGGCTCCTCGATTAGAGAGATGTAATGGGGTTTGACAAAACGAGCCTTCATTTTTTAATAATTTCAGTTTAAATTAAATGTTTAAGAAATATATCCTGCAATGTTGCACAGGGGCGGACATAGCAATTTACTTGTAACGTTTCGGCAACATTCCGTTCAATGTTCCAAATATTAAACCGCAACGTAACTGAGGCATTCCTGCAACAAAGTGTGCTGTAGGGGTTACAGGCCATTTTACGTCACACAATCGCTTTGTATCACAAGCGAAATTATTTATCAGAGTTGTAAGTTAATAGCCCCTATGGTGTCGTAATTATTATAGTGTTCAGCATATTTACAGTAACAAGCTCAACCTATTTTCATCTGAAGGGAACTTTAACGCCACATAAAACAACAATATGTCCATCCAAAAAGAAATCATAGTTTACGACATTTCTCATTACATTCTGGCTGACGTCTCTTGCCGCGCTGTCTACCTGAATCGGGCGCGCCACGGCATTTGTCGTTGTGGCCTGACTACAATTTTAGACTGTCCGCCGATTAGAAAAGTTTGATAGATAGGGGGAGGACCATATATAACGACACAACTTTTTCAAAATTTTAGAAACATGACTCTGAGAATAAAGTTAACCGACACCTTGCTGGGTACTGGTTGCTAAACGTGCCCCCCCCCCCCCTACTACCTCTTGCAAGACTGTATTTGGGGAAGACCAGGCCTTAGGGCCTTAGGGCCCCGGTTTTGTCCGGGTCTTCTCTAAGTACAGTCCTGCAAGAGGTATTGGGGGGGGGGGGGGCAAAAATTGCAGTTGGCGGTTGGCGCTACAGTATCGACCAGGGTTGCTTTGGTCGAAATTTCGATATTTGGGCTGCGCAAGACCAAATGGCATTAAAAAATTACGGTATCCTTTCATGGGTAGCGAGCAGCAGCAGTTGGGTCTTTTCGCGCGCTGATTGGCTGTGCCTTCTAAGTTTTAATCGACGTTAAAAGACACAGCCAATCAACGCGCGGAAAGACCCGACTGATGTGCTACTGCTTGCTTCCTATGAAAAGGCAGGGTTAGTTATGCCTGAAAAGATACGTCACTGTTTCGAGTTTCGAGTTTCGACCAACTCGCCGACCCGAGGGCGTCTCCGGAATTTACCTTACAGCAAAACCATGGGAAAGTAGGCGAAATATACACGAAAATATAAAAAGCAATGAGAGGACGAAAGTTGGACAAGAAGTAATAAATTATAATATGACGCTGAAGAAGCGTTAGAAATTTTTGGTGAATTAAAATGTGACAATTGCTTCTGAGGCGTTTTATTTCATCAAATAGTTTATCTCTGTTTTGTGACAAATTTTAATTTTATTGTATTGTTTTTATTCAAATAAAGTGTATTTGGTGTAAGTAAAAGAAATTAAGAAAATATTTAAACATCCTTCATCCTTTTCATTCAAGATATTTAAATTTTAACGCTTTTGGGCTACTTTTCCTACGCGATCTGGCGGCCGAACATTAAAACCATCTGGCAACCCTGCCCAGCAGGGTGTCGGTTAAGACCCCGCTGAGGGACTTCACACCCAGTGGTGGGTTTTCGACGGATGTCGTCAGTTATTTACCATAGACTGTAGAAAACTTGTAGAATACGTCGTAAACACTGAAAACGTGTAGAATACTGTAGAATACGTCGATTACGTCGGAAACTATATATAATCGCCATTTTCCTAACCCCAAAAAATGATTCAGAAGCGTGGTGTGAATTATTGGTTAATTATTTTCATTCGAGATACATATACATTTACAACATTTAAGCCACGTGTCGTGGAATGTGGATAAAATAAAAAAATCGTCTCTTTACCCAACATTAATAACTAATCAAAAATGAATCGTGAAAGGTAACGTAATTAGATATAAATATACGATAATAACTAAAATTTCTTTAAATTGAAAATTATGTAAATATAAATATCTGTTTCAGAAAAAATGAAATTGATAAATTATTATCAAATTTCTTTTTTGGATGCAATATTCCTTTCAGTGTGGTGGAATCAAGCCACTTTAAAGCTTTTGTGAATACATTAAATAAGGACTATATACAGTATTGTCTCCTTATGGGCTCGGTTTGGTGTACACGATGTGCGTTTTTCGCTATCCCCACCACTTTTGTTTCACTCTTGTCCGGCGAAGGCGAGAGCGAGATGGAACGAGAGCGAGCGAGAGACACTGGAAGCGAGCAACGGCGGTACGAGACAGACGACGCGTTGATGTTTTGTCTCGCTCCGTCTTTCGGACGCCGTGACACTCCGTCCTTTGCGAGCGCGACGGGCGTGCGCAATGGTCGCGAGTCCACACGGTGAGCACGGGAACCGCTTCGCAAAATCTTGACGCAGCCCGATTCATTCTGAGCGTTCGCGCCCGCCGCGCACGCAAAGCGTTCCATCTCGCTCCCCCCTTCGGCCAGAAAAAAGCGAGAAACGAACACTCGGAATTAGGGCTCTGTTCATGATATGGGTTCAAAGCCGGTCCCGACCAGCGAGCCCACAGCGAGGAAATACTGTACTTCCATCAAGAAAAACATTATCTACTAAACTTTTAAATATACTATATGAACAATTATGCAGTTCCATTAAACTAAATGAACAGCAAAATGCTGCACTTTTAATTGATGGTTGGAAGAATTCAGCAGCAAACCCAAAAAATGTTATAGCCATGTTACGGCTAACAACTGGAAGAAACTTGTTTTTGGAGTCCTGGACTTTCAACCAAATCAGGGAAACTGGAAAGGCTTTGAGTGAAGTAGTGAATCAATGCGTAGAAATTGCATATAATCAGTATAATATTAACATTTATGCTGTTATTACTGACAATGCTTCAAATATGATAAATATTAAAAGAAGAGTAGATTTATGGCATGTTACTTGTAACAGTCACAGTGGCAACCTATTATTTAAATCTTTAATTAATACTACTTTTGATGATAAAGTAAATAACATTATAAAAGATTTTAGGTCTCCTAATTTAGAAACTAAATTAATAACTAGAGGTGGTAAAAAGATGATATTATCAGAAGAGACTCGATGGTGTAGCAAAAGAAATGCATACAGAAGGTGCTTGGAAAATATTTCTATCATGTGTGATATTATTAAATATAATGAAGCGCAAGAAGCAGAAAACAAATATAAATTTAAAGATGGGGTTATTGAAAGCTTATTTGAAGAATCATGTGAATTGGAATTAACTGATTACATACTAGTTCTTGACACAATATGTACTTTAATAAATGGATGTCAAGAAATAAATTGTAACATAGCTGTTGCCACAGAAATGTGGTTAGAATTGCAAATTCCAACAGATTTTGTGGTCATTTTACAAGATCGATTGACAAAAGTTATAAATCCCTATGGATTGGCTGCAAATTTTTTTCATCAAGCATATAGAGGAAGTAGATTTGTTCAAAATCAACATTACCTAAACATGATGAATGACTTCTTCAAAAATAATTTAAATGAAAATGGTTTGCAGCAACTAGAAGAATATAAAAATGAAACTGGTATGTTTAGAAACATTTCACAAAAGAGATACAAATCTCCGAATGTTTTTTGAAGAACTGCAAAACCGTTTTATACAGATTTAAGTTTATTAGCAGAAAAATTACTGAATATTCCTGCATCCACAGCAGAACTTGAGAGACTTTTTTGTCAATGACACTAGTTCGCTGTACTAAAAGAAATCCATTGAAACCTGAGATATCAACAAAATTAATAGCATTAATTCTATGCACTTAACCCGGGAGTAGGCGCGCCAAATAACTTACGTTAGTAGGCACGCGTCGGTCATTTCGACCGATGATAATGTAATGAGAAATAACTTAATACAATGACTAAAATACTATACGTAATGCATAACATTGTGTTTTACTTATTTCAGAATAGTTATACGTAAATAATTTTCATTCTTATGATAAAATAAATATTAATCTGTTAACGAAATAAATAATAATAAATGAAAAAAAATACAATATAAAATAAAATATAAAGTAAGTAAATATATAATAATTAACTGTCAATGACATACATATCTAATTATTCCTCGTTTGATAAACCAGAGTCCCTCGCATCATTATAACCTTAGACCATATATGTAGATACGGCTCCAGATAACTGCCCTGACGCAAAGATAAAATCATCTACGAGACGTCACACGTAGGCGAAGTAATGATAGAAGTTCTAGGAATGTATAAATATTTACGAAAATGCAATTTTATCATTGTCTTTGCAATTCTTTATACAACATGCATGCATCACTATTAATAATTATTCAAAAATTATTCACAGAAAAAGATATAACCTCACTTGTACACGTGGTCTAACCATTTTGAATTATCTTTTGTCCACAAGTGACGTCAATTTTCCCCGTTATCTTTGCTTCACTTCGGCTCGTGAATGCATATAGAGCGGGCCGTGTCTCTTAGAGCATATTATGAGTATATATGGTCTAATAGCGAATTCGGTACCTCGCACTGACTCTGTGCTGGTGCCAGAAAATTACTTGGATTGGCTAGCTCTATAAGAATCAACCAATCCAAGTCATTTTTTGGCACATTTTGGCACTAGCACAGAGTCAGTGCGAGGTACCGAATTCGCTATAAGATTATAACATTTGTTACAAAAGTATAGTATCTGTTCATTACAAATGAATGTGTTAAATTTAGTACATTGTTTTCCCGTTTTTCTATTTTTTATATAAAAAATGATTTTATAATCGTATTACATTTTTATATTTTTCTCAGATTAGAAACTGCATCTTAAAAATAAAGAATAAATACTTACGTTTTCTTCACTCAAAGTACACACCTCCTCTACATCTGATATCTCTATATCCGCACAATCAATTTCCGAATCTGTACCGTGATCGGATGGTATAACATAACCGACATCTTTTGCTGAATCACTGACCTCGTCTTCACTGTTTTCATTCTTTAAGAAATCTCGGAAATTAGTATTAGCCATGATTGCCACACAGTACGCGTTGTATGCCAGAGACGAAATGAGACTAACGTTATCAAGCGTGCTATGGTCGAAAAGACCGACGCGTAACAATGTATGTTTTAAAACCTACACGAGTCCACTAAGTGTCGCTCCGCAACATAAACAAATCAAGACCAGCTTCAAATGAGAATAGCTTCACGGAAAAAGTAAACAGTCGAATGCTATGGATCATGATTCATAACATACGAAATCATCGGTCGAAAAGACCAACATGCGCCTACTCCCGGGTTAAATATTACAAAATCGATCATAAAACAGTCGAAATTCATAATATTGTCAATTACATGTGACAGCTAACCCTATTTGAGTGCTTTAATTTTCGCCACCAGATTGCATAGCGGAAATAAGAAAATGCCAATACAATTAGATAAATAATTTATATCAGAAACTTAAGAAGGTATTAATCAACAGTTAAAAAATACAATACTAAGAAGTCCGCATAAATAGTTATACAGTATTGTCTCTCTGAGGGCTCGGTTCGGTGGTTCCGCTGTGGGCTTTTCGCTATTCCCACCACTTTTGTCTCACTCTTGTCCAGCGAAGGCGAGAGCGAGATGGAACGAGAGCGAGCGAGAGCCATTGAAAGCGAGCGAGGACGGTACGAGACAGACGACGCGTTGATGTTTTGTCTCGCTCCGTCTTTCGGACGCCGTGTCACTCCGGCGCACACAAAGCGCTCCATCTCGCTCCCCCCTTCGGCCAGAAAGAAGCGAGAAACGAACACTCGGAATTAGGGTTCTGGGCACGATGTGGGCTCAACGCCGGTCCCGACCAGCGAGCCCTCAGAGAGACAATACTGTACTTACATTCTGGCCTATTAATGTCTGTAGGCGATTGTACTTCTCCTATGTTTGCAACATTCAAATGATTTTCATCACCTGCATTATAATTAATATTTATAAAAAGGATAATTCCTCTTTTATTTCTATAAAAATAATTTTTTCCAATACAGAAAAAGAAACATTTTATTTCACATGTAAAATAATACAATATTAACCTATGATTTTTTAATCTTTGTTCCGCAGTATTGGCTGATACCTTTTTGCAGACTGAACACAAAGCACCATTTTTACCATTCGGTAATCATTGGTGTTCAAACTCCCCTTTTTTTCCAAAAAGAATGCTTCGGCCGCCCTCCTAAATCCATTTTTGCCATCTTTTGCCATTCTTCAGTTCGCTCCCGCCAAATTGAACTTTTCAAGGTATATTACATGTATGAAACTGTAGAAAACTGTCTGATATTATGCAGTTTTAGCCACGTAGAAAACTTGGTTTTCTACATGCGGTTATTTTACGTACCCACCACTGTTCACACCTAAGTCACTATATCTCGGATAGGTACTATAAAATAAATTTGAAGTTTAGTTATTATTTAACAATACCCAGATAGCACAGCTCGTCTTAGAGACGTCTAGTTTATGTCTATTTTAGATCTGAACGTCTTGATTTGTAACAAGACGTCTTTACGACGCCTTTTGGACGTCTTTAAGACTTTACCAGACGTTGTGCTATTTGGGATATAACAAACAGGGCGGCGTTGACCGCGGTACCACTCAGAGGATTGTGATTGTGATTGTGATTGTGCATGAAAATATCAGTCGAAATTATTGAAAAACATTTTGTGGTTCAGCTTGATTTGGATCCTCGTTTTCAAGAAACATGATTTTAAATGTTTATTAAGTACACATATATCTGATTAAGAATTGGTAGAATATAACAATAAATATGATACAATTGTGTTAGAAAATCCAATATATGCGACTTGATGCATTCGAGTCCTTACGATAGCGTCCCTAAACATTGGCCTACCGTTCGGAAGGCCAGCAACAAAGGCCACGACAGTCGGGGGCGGGGGAGGGGGAGAAGTCGGGGGAAATCCCGACCTGATGCCATCAGGCTGATGGCAACGTCGCAGGAGAGACGGCAGGACGTCGTTGCTAGAACACGGGGAGTCGGGGACTCATGTGCGGTCTTTTGGACACGCTGCGCTGGTTGCTATCGAGGAAGTCCTGCGCGGTTTATACATATACTACGTATCTGACAATACATATGCATCTTGTAGAAAACTTATATTTTAGAGGTTGCATTGACGCTCGATGCATTGAACATCCGCTTTACACCTTTCAAAATATTTTTTACAATAAATTGCAAGTGACGTGATTATCGCAGAAAAAGAAATTGTAATTGTAAAATAGATCGACGCATTTATCGATCGAGGCATTTCTTTCAAGAAAACCGATTATAAATTTTTTATTATATAGTCAAATGCACGCATTCTCAACAGATTTTTAAAGGTTAAACTTGATTATCATCCGATTCGACTGAAACATTTTTTATTTGAAAGAATATACTTCTGACTAGGGGGGAAACTAGAATAAATTATAAAAAATTAAAAATTTATAATTTTCAAAGGCGTTGAAAGGACGAAAATACAGGGAAAAGTGATTTCAAACTTGAAGTGTCGTTATTTTCTAAAAAAAAATGTCATTTTTTAAATTTTTTCTAGTTCCCCCCTAGACAGAAGAATAATCTTCAAAATAAAAAAGGTTTCAGTCGAATCGGATAATAACTTTTGGAAATACAGCGCCCACCGATTTGGATCAATTTTTTGACGCCTTGACTTTAACAGCTGCCCAGGGCCGTCTGCAATGATTAATTACAAAACAAAAAATATATTTCTATAATTTAAGACATCCTTAATACAATGCAGAAAGTCCCATTAAATTATATATAGTAGTTTTCCTTCAATTAATTCCAAAATATCACTTATTTTTTTGGGGCTCTAGACCAGAACCTCCCCTTAAAGATAAAACGTAAACTCTTTTCATAAAGGATTTCTTTGCATCATTCGTAAAGCTTTGTGTACCTATGCAGTGTGTTCGGTATGTGCTGTCGCTATTCTGAAATATAAAGGTTTCAGGTAAAAGTTGTATTCAAGAAGTATTACATTTTTGAAAGTGGATAAACAGTTTTGATTCTCCTTTATAGTTCATTAGTTTTACGAAGGCCACGAAATCTGTTAATAATAAATTTTCTATACCTATATTTAGTAGTAGAAAATTATATATTCATCGTTCAGTCGTCCTCTAGAGCGGTCACCAGCAAACGTCCCATGTTTGAAAGGGAGAATTTGAAAAGAATTTAATTTCCATGGCGTTCTCCCTGATTGAATCATGTTCATCGTTACGCTGCAGTTCTCACTGGTTTCCCATGTACTGCAGCTTGCAACAGCATTCTCAAGAGAAGGATATACATAAAATGATTACAAGCGGCGGTGGGTTAGGTTCTCGTTAGATCATCGAAGTTAAACATCACGGGGTTGGTGAACTGGGGAAAGATGAGTGACCGACCACACACACCTTTTCTCCCGGTGCGCCGCTTGTTGCTGGGACTCAAAGGAGAAAGAGAAGGGGAAAAAAGACGATGTGACTAATATAGGAATTCACCCCTTGGGCAATATAAGCGAATAAATAAGCTTTGAAACGCCATCTTATTTAAACATAGGAAAACAATAAAAGCAAACACAACATAAAATGATAACAGGACGCTGAAACACTGGTTGATAAGAACTGACTTCCGTTGGGGGTTGCAATCAGAAATGCAGCATTGGTAAAACAGTGATAAAGTGTGGATATAAGTATACAGAGTAATGTATTGCCGGGAAAGTTAAGAGGAGGGGATAAGAAATAAAGGAGGAAGTGAAAGGCTTTCTATCATATCCAATCAATAATTAATAATAGCCTCCATTTCCAAAGAATTTGCGTTGTCCAGTGAAATACATATTAGAACTAGGTACTCCACTTTTCCACCTTCTGTTTATTTAGTCATGCGCATTGAAGACCTCAATATTGCTCGGCACATGTACCTACTTATATCTGACCCTGTGCAATAACACCACAAAGCTGCGAAATTGAGTGTTATAAAAACGTCTTTTAAATTGTATGCTGATTAGGTTTCCTCCTCCTTTTATGGAAATTTGAACTTCAAATGCAAAAATAACCTGAGATTTGCTCCATCACGCACAGTTTTTTTCACACCTTGCTTTGACGTTTTACGTATGAAATTAGTAGATAAAAATTATTGAACTCACAAGGAACTGATGTAGCTTGGCGACCCAGTACAATCTATATTGTAAGTGCGGGAGAGTCCGACCACTTTTTTGAAAAGAAATTGTAGCATTGTTGTTTTTCACATTTTTGTCGTTTTATGCACAGCAATTTAGGGTATATATAAATTATAGTGTGCGATAATTTCAAATATTTATGTTCATTTTCAACGAAAAACATTGGCACGGCAACTGGTCGGTCTCACCCGCATGTCGGGGTTAGACCATTCACCCACTACGGGTGAAACCGGCCTTGAAAAATAACAAAAAGTAGCTTACAAAAAATTTAATACACGAAGAAGTTAATTGATATGTTACTTCTTCTTCAGTTCTCCATGTAAATCGCAAACATTCTTGTACTTGGAGCATCTAATATCATGAAATCAACGGCTTCAGTGCACACATTTAATCCAATCGTCGCTTTTCGAGATTTCGAAATAGTTTCCTCCGCATCCCACGCATTCGTTTTCGTCCCAGTCTTTTAACGACATACCACTATCTTGTAAAATGGAATTTTCGCTCCGTAAATCTGAAGATGGGTTTACGGCAAGAAAAACACACTTGGTCGGACTATCCCATAATCAAGGGAGTGATCGACCACCATGTCAACATAAATTAAAAACGAATACATACGTATTGGTGGGGTGACACTGTAGTTTTATGCATATTATATCCCCCAATATCGATATAGTGTAAATAAACTTAGCTGTCTTTCAAATATCACCAGCACTGTAACTTGGTCTAAAAACTTTCAAACTCGCATAAAGTCTTAAGTGTTTCCTATAATTTAAATATCGATTTGTGCCAATGGTCAATGTGAGATAAACAACAAGCGCCTTCATTTCTTTTATGTCAATGACACACAGTGCCCTATCTTGCGTCAGTCTTACAATATCAGCACTGGCCGGACTCTCCCGCTGGTCGGTCTCTCCCAGACTTACCCTATTATATAAAAGAACAAATCCTGACTGACTGACTGACTGACTCATCAACACCCAGCTTAAACCGTTCAAGCTAGGAACATGACATTTGGAAGGTACATTGTTTTCATGACGTAGGCGCCCACTAAGGAAGGATTTTTGGAAATTCCGTCCCCAAGGGGGTAAAAGGGTTAAAATGGGTTTTCCCGATTAGATATCAACTTGGTTTTTACATACAAAGAATACCCACGCAAATACCTAAAAACGAATTCCAGGATTTTTCCTCAACCAACCCTTAAGGGGGTGATGAAAAGGAGTGAAATGGGTTTTCATGGCATCCTTAATATCTCTTAGGCCCGAAGTGAAGCGCGAGGTATTTTGCTAGGTAGTCATTTCTATTTAGTCTCCTAGACTAGAAGCCGTCTGCAATCAATGCGGTATGAAATTTTTATTGTGTTTTTTTAATTCAGCACCCCAAAATATATTAACAATAGCTAAAATATTGAGAAAAGTTATTTTCTATCGCAGGCCTATGTAATTTGACAGATGGAAAGAATATTATTAAAGAATTCGTGTAGTATTTATGTAATTATTTGTTTGTCCAACTAAACTCAGCTAACGCATACCAGGCGATGGATTTGCCTCAAGCGGTATTATTACAAGTCGTAATATCGTTGTTTAATGATTGTTTTCTCTTGTTCAAGGTTTCTATCTCCACTACGAAATTTCTGAAATCCATATTGAATTATTTAAATTATTTACAAACTACGTGTTAGTACCTATATATCATTCTGAGACACATAAACTACATTCTGAGATACATAAACACTAGCCCGCCAAAGAATATTCCCAATCAAGGTGAGGTCAAATTGCAGTTCTGTTTTCTGAACAAAAGATCAACAAAGGAGAACGATCCTCCTATATTTGACGGTCCGACCATCACCAACTTGACACCCGAACAATCAACGTCGGGCGATTAATGCCTCCGAAGATCTAGGAATCTGAGGCCCCGATCATTAGCTTATTGTCCGCAAACTGACGCCAAGCGTGTCCATAATACGGCTGCATCCGCTGACAGTAAACACGAAGGATCGATATCTGTTGCACGACGCACGGATACCTCTGAAAGCAACACGATACTTCATCGATACCGCTGTGACAGTGACGCTCCGCCATTGTTTAGGCCACGCCATGCCGAAGAGCAAGGGGACTCCCGAAAAATTCGGCTCTGCAGAGCACTAGGTTAAAAACAGAAGGGGGAAAAAATATTCGCATGACGTAGCGATTAAAAGCGAGAAATTCATGTTTTTCACGGGCTGGCGAGCTCGTAACCCTCGCATTTTAATATCCGCGCGCCTATCCGCGACGGATACCGCAGCGAATCGATCGTGGCATTATTTCAAAATCGCTGCAAGCGACTGTCCGCGTTTCTCTCGCGACACGTGTGCACAGAGCCGGACGCGATTAAAGCCCGTTGCACACGAACACGATCACGCTGCCGCGGTATCTGATCGTTGACGCGTTTTAATGCGTCATTATCGGGTTGGGGGCATTGTGTATCGTTCGATTGTTTTAACAGCGCTATCCGGCTGACCGGGCCGTTCGTCACCATGGTCTACAGCATGATAACAGGGGACATGTTGACCTTCGGGATAATCTACATGGTGGTGCTGTTTGGTTTCTGCCAGTCCTTCTACTTTTTGTATAAAGGCTTCCCCGGGGTGAAGTCGTCCCTCTACGGTGCCTATCACTCCACCTGGATGGCACTGTTTCAGATAACCCTCGGCGATTATAACGTAAGCCCCTCTATAAATCACCATTTTATTGTCCTGCACTGGCTGCTCCTACCTTGCGCTTCTACCACGCGTGCGCTGTGCCTTGCAGAGATATAGTGATTAGTACTTTGAGTGGCGCAACGTTTTGAAAAATACCCCTTCAAGTCGGTCAAGCCTCTTTTTGTCCAGCTTGCCTTACGCTTTCAACGTATGCCGGCAATGATGACAATTTAAACTTCTGTATTGTGTATTAGATCGTCAACAGAGTATATACTTACAGAGACCTGCAAGGGGTGGATATATCGCGGGACAACCCATGCGTCTTTAGGTGAAGTTCCACCGCGCATGGCTCGGCGAGTCGGCTCTGCGCGCCCAGACTCGCTAAGGTTTGGCGAGGCGGCGAGCCATGAGCAATTCCACAGCAGGGGACTCGGTGAGTCGGCCCGGCTCAACCAAGCTCGGCGAGTCGGCTCGGCTCGGCCAGTTTTGGTGACTTGGCTCGGTGAGTCGGTTCGGCTCGGCTCGGCTCGCCCAGGCTCGGTGACTCGGCTCAGCTCGCTCAGGCTCGCCCAGGTTTGGCGAGTCGGCGAGCCATGAGCAATTCCACGACGCGGGACTCGGTGAGTCGGCTCGGCTCGCCCAAGCTCGGTGAGTCGGCTTGAGCGAGTTGCGAGTCGGCGAGCCATGAGCGTTCCCACGGCGCCGTGGAACTTCACCTTTTCAATTCACCTGACTTACCCGTACTCGCTACCGGGCTGGACGGGTCAGCGTCGATTTCTAGCTGCCCATACCCGCCCGAAGCTATCGCGGCGCGTTTTTACTTGACTCACCCGTAGTCGCACCGTTATCCGCTTGTAACCGTGCCTTTAACCGCTCTTTACCTCCGACTTTACTAGCACTTTATTCGGCAGTTGTTACTTCAAAAACAGGGATTTGTTTCATTCTATGAATGAACAATGTGGCGTGCATTGCATCAAATTCAAGAAATTATGGATACCTACATGCAGAAATGTGATTCAGTTTTAAATAAAGAATCAACAAAAATACTTGTAATAGGTTTTGTTTCAGAATATATAATGTTCACAATACAACAGGAGAATATTTGCACGAAAAATGTTTTGTATAAGACCTTAATAGAAAGGTATAATTATCTCCCTGTATTTTAGTATCACAGAATATAGGATTAATTCCAATGACATATTTTTAATGTATATATTTATTGAAATTACTGTACAAATAACTTTGAACATCATTAGAAAACAACAAAGATAAATTTAACTGGACGAATGATAGTTACTTTTTCGAATAAAAGTGGTTTGGCATAAATGGTGCCATTTTATGCTCATAACGATTTTTCCGCAGATGAACTCTGTTACGAGCGATTTTTCTCTTACTTCTATGATTTCGGAGATTTCACACTTACGATTAGTAAATCTATACTTATTTCTATATGTAAACCGATTTCCCATTGAAAAAATATCGCATACCCGAAGCACGCGGTTAGTGTAACGCTTAAGTTTGGTATGTAAAGTAATACGTCTGTGGGAACGAACTACCAAATTTGTTTTTTGTCATCGATTATAGTTTTGCGCACACTGGGTGCCTTATAATAATAATATCGGAAAAGTATGGCGAATGCATCCGTCTCTGAGGTCTTGACTTGAGGGAACTATCACTATATATATCTCTGCAAGGCACCATACTCTCGCAATTGCACTTGCTTGCACGCAAGCTTATTTCTTCTTTTTATACCGACTTTTGTTACTGCGTGTAACACAGCAGATTTATCGGTGGGAGAAAAATGAAAGCGGCGCGTCAAATGCTACATCCGTCAACCGTGGAGTTTGTCCTCCCGAGCATTGTTTTATTATGTATTTCTGTTATTATTATGTGTAGTGACAATGTGACGCCGACTTTGCGTAAGAGAAAGAAGAATGTACAGGTTGAGTCACCTGTTATTAAATGTCACAGTATTTTTGTTACTCACATGGACGATACAAAAGACGCGCTTGTTTTCGCAAATTTAATTCACACTGGTGGTTTTTGCAATTCTATTTGCAAATGAGAATATGCGTTAATGTACTATTATAGTACCGTAAACTGGGGGAACATTGGCAAGTTAATTTACACGTATTAATGAAGAAAAGGGACAAAAATTGTATATACTTTCAACCTTATAGTAGAATCACAAAAAATACAATGTTATAATAGCATACTTACAATTACAGCAAATGTAAAAATGTTAGTTTTTATGTTATAGGTATAAAAAAATATTTAAATAAAACTGCTAATGTTCCTCCAGTTTGCGGTATGTATTAATAGTCATAGTATACAGGGTGCGGCCGATAGAATTGTACGAGCGGGCAGGAGATGATTTCTTATGCAGAAATAAATCCAAAGTGTAGAATAAAATTTCTTCAGCCGCCGCTTAATTAATTTTCGAGAAAATAGATAGTAAGTCTCAATAGAGGAAAAAGTATTAATAGAGCAACGAAAAGTAGTAGATTCTCTTTGTCAAGAAAGTCGAATGTCGGTTATTTCTGTGAATTGTGCAGCTTGCCAATGAAACTTCAACTCCCAACGGCATTAGCAGTGCGGCTGTTTCGTTGCGGTTTCCAGGAAAGAATTAAGGACGTAGACGCTGCTCGTAAATCAATTTTAATCAGGATACTTGTTGTTTCCCTCTTTTAGTTTCTTTAGTTAAACGTGGTTTCCCAAGACCTGCTAAAACGTTAAAGTTATTTTTTAAACAAAAACACGAGCTGCTGTTCTTTATAAATATAGTGTCCCACTTATTCTACTTTGAAGTCGGACACATTTATTTAAGTTATTTTGACTTTTCTAATTTAAATTGTGGACTCTACTAAGTAACAAAACCGCACTGCGCTACTGTTGAAGTAAAGTCTATTAAAATGAAAATTGATTTTGGCGGTATCTCACTGCAAAGTGGTGGTAATTATTATGCTAAAAATATACCAACAATGAATATCTTATTAATGAATATTCTTATGCTCTGTAACAGAAAAGAATTTGGCAAGATGTGAAACAGAAAACGCAAACACATGTGTAGATATAATATCTGTCAATAAGTGCAATTTTAGATATTTGTTAAATAGTGGAAGATAGAAAGAGGAGGCCTGCCTTCACTTTTTATACAGAATCTGATAATATTGAAGACAAAAATTGGTTTTTAATTTTCAGTATTATTCACTCAGTGGCACAAAATACAAAAGTAAATTAAAAAGGACATTCATGAAAAAGAGGAAAAATGTTTCCAATAACAGATGCATATAGAAGCACATATCAATAAAAATGTTTTTAACTTAAAAATTGTAATACATTCGAGAGCTTGAAAATCGGCATAGGAGTTAATTTCCGTTGTTTTAGCTAGTTGGAGGGGAATCGTTGTTAGTTCCTCTTGATACAGAAAGTGGCGGCGTGGCTGGTCCATGAAGGCTGGCCATTGTTGTGGTATGTTTATGACGAGCCCAGCATTCAGTGGAAAGTCAGTGTCAAGTAGCTTCCGAATTTCCTCAGCTTCGGGCAGTATTATAAATAGTATTGTAATTCTTCTGTCATGTAGTATCACCTTGAACATTACCCTTGTTAGCATTGCCCTGAGTCCTGTGCCGAATACTTTCTTCTAAGTTCTTGGCACTGTCGTGTTAAGTACTTACAAGTAACTGTCCTTTGTAGTTATTTGAGTTTTATTCTCAGTATTTTTTTAAGTATTATCCTTAGTACTTCATTTAGTACTACAATTTGTAGTTTCTCCCCGCAAGGATACGGAATATTGTTTCCATGTTGGAGTGTGGCAATCCGTAAACGTGACCTCCATCTTCTGTACTTCGTAGAGTATACCATCAGCGACAAACAGGCACTGAAGTCCCTTAAGGCCTTTCCATACGACACATTACTAGGGCTCACGACGATATATGTAGTATCTTACAAAGGAACTTCAATAACCCGAATGTTCCGATTAATATGAAACTTTGCAGGTTTGAAGTGTAGTATTGGTAGATTGAAGTGTTTAGTTTTCAGGTATGCATGTCCGTTAAGAAACCCTGAAGACGCAGGCCCGTCGGTAAAAACCCAATGCGTCAGAGGGCCCAGTGACTCGCCTGAGGCCCAGCGACGCGCTCGAGCCTCGAGGGCTTTTCGTATGGCATATTTGGTCATAAGAAATGATAGGGTCGACTTGTTTCTCGTCGTGTCGCGCTGAGTTGCATTTGAGTTGACGTATTATTAATAGTCTTAGTTCTTTTTAATTATAAGTTTTCTGTTATCATGTATTCAAATTATTTATAAATATAGTGAGCATCGAATTATTCCCACGGTAGGGAACCTAAAAATAAGTATCAGGCAACTTTTTTTACTCTACAGGGTAAGAACACCCATTAAAGATTAATGTTTACTTTCCTATTTTCCTGTATATTTTGGAAAATTTAGTAAATACAGTAATTCGTCGTTATTGTCCCGTTTTTGCCATGCGTAATAGTCCCGCTCACTATCCCCACCATTTCTTGGAATCCTTCAGTCGACAGTGAGAGAATCCGAGACGTGCGAGAGAGAACAAAAGAGTCGACACGAAGTTGTCGTCGGCACGAAATAGTGTCCGCATCGCATTATTGTCCCGCCGCCAGCCCCGTTCGTCGGGACTATTACGACGAATTACTGTACTTATGAAGAAATTGTTGCAATGAAAATTGAATGGTTTTAATGCTCTATAAAACTAGACAATGAGGTTGTTTAATTCCTTGTGGTGGGGAACGTTTCATTAGTTCGATGTCCGTGAAGGTCACGATTTCCTCTCTTTTAATAGAAATTTTAATTGGAAAGGGAGGTAGGTAAGGTTCGGGATGCTTTGACTGTTTACTAATCTCAGTCTCTTCGAGACATTTTCGTTCTGCTTAGTTTAGAAAAGTACTAGCGTCTGCTAAGGCCACAGTTTCTTTCCCAAATGAACTTAACGAGTGCTTGTCAGGGACTTTCTAGATTATTTGGATAAAAGGACCTATATATATATAGCAATTTTCGAAAGTAGGACTGACCAATAAGAGCGGGTCTTGCTTCGAAAGGTTTTATGACTTTGGTTATGAACCTGGGGTGTCAGAAAATGCACCGAACGTAGTTTCTTCGTAACTGGATTTAGAGGTAATGTGCAATGTATCTGTACAATATTTGTTATATTTATAATATGTGCAGGCTACAAAATTTGCTAAATAATTACTAAATCTGGAGCCAATTGCATTTTCTAAAATATAAGAATATCTAATTTACGCAATGTATCAAAGTAAAAAAATTATATTAAATATTCTTCCAAAATGAAGTATTTAAATTTATTTTTCCAATTTTTAAGCATATTGTTTAAATATATTTTAAAGCCCCAAGATATAAAACAAACTTTTCCCTAATATCGTTTTTTATTTATATTTTGCAAAAATATGTATCGCTGTAAGTAATCGTAGTGTAATTATTTCATAAATGATTACAAATATGTTATCAGCCTGAAGTGCAAATTTCGATATTTTTGGTTTACTTCAAACTTAATTTAATCGAATTAGTTTAATTAAGTTTTTTCAATTTGTTTTCTTTTGTGTTTACAGTCATTTTTAAACAGTACCCTTCGATCGTAGTGAAAGTTGAAAACAATTTCTTATTAAATGTTCAAGGTGAATGTCCCTCCAAAAACACATCATGATAAAAATATGAATTCGATTGAATCATTAAACTTTAAATTAAACATTAAACATTAACCATTACATTTTTATATCATCCATAATATGCGAGTTCCCTAAATGTATTTTTCTACTTGAAGAATCTGCAATGACCTAGAAAAAAATTACCCTGTAAACAAATTTTATTTTATAGCTATCACATTTGCCCTTTAAAATTATTCAAATTCTGAATAGGATATTTTTTTTTGTATCCTCAAACCTAACAATAGTAGGATAATATATTTCCTGATTGAAAAGCTTCCAATTAGTTGTTAAAAATATCATCCCGACAAACCCTGAAAATCGTTCTTTATATTCGTTAAAAACGTTCAGAATAAAAATTCTTCTCCACACACAAAGGCTCGTATTGTGGACTGACTAGAGTAGGTTTTTCGTTACAGATAGATCACAAATTGAGGCAGCAAGCGCAGGCAATATCACGCTGGGCGCTTGCAACCCGATTTTCAACATGTTTTAATTAATTGAATCCCGCCCATGACATATCAAAACATTTCAGAACGCGTGATTCCACTGGTAATTGAATTACATTCAACGATCCAGTATGTACATATGTATGTATATCGTGGAATAGTATGCAGCGTATGGACAAATTCGTAGCACAACCGAAAGAGGGGCGATACATTATACAAAAATAAGTCGACAGTGTGGAACACATCTTTTTCCCTCTTTGTCATAGAGAAAATTAAATTTATAAATCGGTTGAGTAGAGTTCTTTTACAAGGATACTATCGAGGTGTTCGACGTTTATTTTGTTAAGCAAAACGATCTGAGAGACGTTTATTTTGTTAAGCAAAACGATCTGAGAGACGTTTATTTTGTTAAGCAAAAAGATCTGAGAGACGTGTTTTTTTTTATTTTTGCCCAATCTCAATTTTGAAGGGTGAAACAGCCCCTCAAAGTTAGAAAATTGGTATTTCTCGAATGAAGTGTTCTGCTACTATAAACTCTAAATATTCAAAAAATGTTGTGTATTTTGGAAGAGATACTGAAAATCCTAATCGCTTAGGAAGATTAAAATGCAACACCCTGTATATGGCTGGAGGCGGTTGGAAAAAAATTGATAGAATTAAGGCCGCGGTAGCCTGAAGAAATTTGAGTAACACTAGTCTGAACTAATCACAAGGAACATCACCCACCTGTTATACGTTACAATAGTTTTCCAACCCCCAACTTAGAAGAGTAATTTCATCCCTTAAACATGAATTTAATAGTGTAACAGTTGGGTGAAGTTCCTTATCAGTCACGGCTTGTAGCTTCGTCACCGGAAACGTCACCTTTCGAAGGATTGAGTACATTTTCGAGAAATTCCCAAGAAAAAGCCAGTCACGTCGCAAACTACGAAGAGAACAGTCACGTTCCAAATCTCGTAGAGGACAGTTACGTGCTAATACACCAACGACAACCCTCGTTGTCCTATTAGATCATCTATAGCTGCAATAAACTAACACTTCAACCACCATCTAGTGTTATCACTCACTCAGCGTTACTTGTATTTCAATTTTTATCTTTTTCGGTACATTTGTGTGTGTGTGTGTCATACCACGAAATACTAAAGAATTACAACTCCTGGCGCTGGACAATTTCTGTTAACCTTTTTTATAATTCTAATCGAGTTATCATTATATAATTTGTTATGCTATGTTAAACATAAGAAAATACAAAACTGTACATATTTGTAATTAATTAGTACTTCCAGCTACATAATAATTTATGTCAAATGAAACTAATTTTCAAAGCAATTTTATCCTCAAATTGAAATTTGAAAATCTTCATCAGCTATTATTATCGATGGTAAGTGGAAAGTCACAAGAAGCGTGGACGATAAATTATAATTATTGTTCTTAATTTCACTTCATACGTCAGTATTTCATAAATTTCTGTTATAAAATAGTATTATGTTAACAGTTTGCACAAAAGTGTTCGATTGTTTCGGTAAGCTTTATGGAGTAATCTTCTTCCCTGATTTTGGAATCATAATTTCCAACCACCTGTTTTTAGTATCTAACTTTCGTTTACATATTACGCTCAGGGAGACTAACATGGGAAGTTAGGCAACCCGAAAATTCAGAAAATTATGCAACTTTGTGTGATAGTAGTAAGTTCATGCGTAAGAGAAACCTATTTTTGTTGATACCATAATGAAATTTTAGGGAAATTAAACTTTTTGTTGTGCACCCTTTAAAAAAATTCAGAATTTTCTTTTTCGTGGAATATCTTGAGAATTGTGAGAGACATCGGAAAGAAGTTTAAACAAAAGTTGCATCTTTTTTTATATCTACAAAACCGCGTAAAAATAATTATTGAATTGAGGATTGGTGGTGGGGGTAACTTGAAAAGTATGGATTTTAAGGCACTAGCAAAAAATAGGTTTGTCTTAGGGGTAAACTACTCTACTCGCACACAAAGTTGCATAATATTTTGAAATTTCGGGTTGCCTAACTTCCCTTGTAAGACTTTAATGAAGACTCCAAGCACTTGAAGGTGATTTCTAGCTTTCAATAACAATTGCTGTGTCACAAAACGCCAGAAGTGGCATATACATCTAAACCGGAAAGGTGCTGGTGGATTTTTACCAATTTATGGAGACTTGAAACCTTTTCGTTTGAGCTGCTTGTGGATCTCCTACCACACTGTTCGCGCAGGACATGTACCAAATTAAAAAGACAAATTAAATATCCTCCAATGATACCCTTATACTATTACCTTGAAAAGAGAAACTAATTATTTTAATGAGAGATTCTTCTGTATTCTCGCCGTGTTGACGCCACTGAAGAAGTAAAGTAAAGAAATCTTCCAAGCAGTGTTTCAAAGGCAACATACAGTTTTACCAAATGACTTCAACGGAAAAAAACTTGCATTACAAAAGCGGAAAAACACCAGACAGAGATTATTTTTAAAACAATAATCTCTCTGTAAAATAATGAATTTAAATCCTTGTACTTTCAGTTTAGCTACACTCTACAGAAATTAAACTTTTCGTTATGCACATACATATGTGAATTACTACATCTTTAAAATATACCTACCTATATAGACATCGTACCTACTCTCCTATACAGGGTGTCTCAGTAATCACAGTACAACTAAAAAGGAGCTGATTCTTCATCTAAAAACAAGTCTTACGCATAAATATATTATGCTGCATATTTCACGTAGAACTATGGTTGTGGCTCTGACACCATCTGACTGATTGTGAGTCAATTTTGCGCGCTCCCGTGTCGCCTTCTCGGCTGCTCGCGTTTTTGCTCCGCTGGTGTCTTTACTGGTCTTTTTGGACTTCTAAAAGCTTCGCCTTCCTCCCCAAGCCTAGCTCGTCGGTCCCTGTAGTATCTTGCGTCGTGCTTTTTTACCGTTTTGCAAATAATTGTACTCACAAATTATTATCGACCCTAATAACAAAATTTGTATTTACTAAACGCAATACGTAACGCACGTCAGATACCGCGGCAATCTTGCCACAAACTGAGGTACTAAGTTCCCTGCTAACACAACACGTTCAAACGTAATAATACTTAACACAACGCGTGGTGAGTCGACAACCAATTAAATCCCATTAATTTCCGCGACATTGCCAGTTCGCTGAAATTTAACTGATAATAACGGTTCACATAGTTTTAATGGGAATGTATCGCAAACGAAACTCGGTCGAGGTGGCGCCCTGATCGGGGTACCCAATATGGCGTCTGAGCATGCGCGTGATGACGCCGTGACGTCAAACCAAACAACGCCAAGATGAGTTTGGCTTTGTGGTTTGAAATAAAAAGGTTATAATAATAAACAATATAAACGAATCGACGCAAGCGCAAAGCCAAGCTCATCTTGGCGCAAATCGACGCAAGCGCAAAGTCAAGCTCATCTTGGCGTTGATTGATTTAACGGCTCAGACGCCATCTTGGACACTCCGATCAGAGCGCCACCTCGACCGAGTTTCGTTTGCGATACATTCCCATTGCAGTGTTCCTTCCTCTACCTAACGGTATATAATTCATCTCTCTATCTTTTTCCGTTTGCAATCACTAACGACGAAAGGCGGTTGTACTTTTTCAAGTCATCCAATTCTAAAATTTACCCCCATACCCATTGCGTATCTGGTGCAGGGGAAGACGTAATTCTACGTCAAGACGAATCGAAAAAGTAGGTATTACCTGTAAACGCACAAACCACACAGCACAACGTCTGGCAAAGTCCCAAAGACGTCTAAAAGGCGTCCCAAAGACGTCTTGGGGACGTCTTGTTACAGATTAGGCTGTTCAGACGGTCTGAATGTCCTGATTTGTAACAAGACGTCCTCAAGACGTCTTTGGGACGCCTGTTAGACGTCTTTGAGACTTTGCCAGACTTTGTGCTGTGTGGGAAGCGATATTTCTCAAACTGGGGCCAAGTACAAATAAAGTTTATTCCACACTGCCGACTCATTACTTCATGTATAATCATCGACAACCTAGTCGTGATGTCAGTCACAGGACACCCTGCAGTTTTAATTAAAGAAAAAACAGGTTTAAATATACTTTGAACGATCACTGCTACAATAGACGCGTTTGAAGGCCGCGGATGTCTCTACCCCTGATGTTTGCACGTCCGCGCAGTACGTAAATATCGGTCAGACGATAAATTCACGCCCGTTTCACAAACCTGTTATAATTGTTGAATAAAATCCCCGTAATGGTAAGCGTAAATTTTCCAGGCGAGCCACTTTTTTCTCGCGTATCGAACGCTGGACTCGTGCGCGTGAATCTTGCATTTCACTCACGGATTGTCGGCTCCCTGCTTCGCGCGAGCGGCATTACACCCCTCCCTCCGTTTTTTGCCCGCTTTTTGTTTATTTTTGTAGCGGGGAAATTAAAGATTTAGCGCGTAGCGTCCGCGTGCCTGGCCGTACGCCGACATCGGTTTCATAAAACACTCGGAGGCCCGGTAAAAATCATTGCTCGGTTTCACAGCTCGTCGAGCAGTTCGCTCAAATGCGCCTCTCGAATTAAAAAGTGGACCAACGCATCGGGAAACACGGATTTCCGGCCGAAAATCCGTTCGGATTATTACGTGTTCGTGCACTTGGCTATTGATACGATTATTTTGCTCTTCCTGTTTTTCGTTTTTTTTTCTTCTTCTGCTAATCTTTCGCGTCGCCGCGCAGCTTATCGTTACGCTGCTTGGCCAATGGATAAACGCTGATAATAAGCAGACGATTTTCGGTTTCAGTATACGGACCTGAGCTACACGACCTATCCTAACCTAGCGAAAACGGTGTTCGCTATTTTCATGGTGCTGGTGCCTATACTGTTGTTGAACATGTTGATCGCCATGATGGGAAACACTTATGCGCACGTCATCGAGCAGAGCGAGAAGGAGTGGGTGAAGCAAGTAAATATTTGCTGTAATGGCGTAATTAACTCGTGATTCTTGAGATTAACGTGTGTACAGTGTTGGCGGATCTTTAGTTAGTTTACCGTCCGTAAATGACATGGATAGTACTAAATATCGCCTGTTGACAGTTTTGTAGCAGTATTATTTATCAATAATATTAAAGATTAATGAGAGATTTGAGAAATGATGCGATTGCTTGCAAGAAGAATCGAATTTTTTTAAGGGAACTATTCCAATTTTATTTTATTAAGCCTCAGATCCCAAAACCGTACAGGACTTTTCCATGTCTTCTTGCATCAGGATAGTGCATGTCCCGGATTGTCCCTCAATTCTGGGACACGCTGTATAATAATCAGAAAAATAATATCTATATTTGTATACTTGAATCGTAAATGAATTCAGAGAAACATGGCAGCATTACACCGGCACGGTAAAATTGAATCTTATAGCCGGAATAAAATCAACTGGCCACTCAAGGCCACTGTAAAGCTACCTCCATTGTATTGTCAGCTAGTCGCCACTCTCACATTTACATTTCGCGTTCTTTCGCCTCGTCCATGGCGATTGGGACTTAAGGAAGTTCGATGCCTCACGGCGGGCAGGCGCCGAGAGGGGTAAGCCTATGCTTATACATGGGAGCTCTGGTAATTCCCAATCTTAGGTAAAAAAAAATTACGTAGACAAAAATGTTATTTACATGTCTATTCCTAATAAAATTATTACTACATATTTCGTTTTGGAATTCAATTAAACAAAAAGTATGTTTAATGCAGCTAGAAACACAAAATTTTCATTAAAAGTAGCGTAAAATATGTGAGTGAAATGCGGCAACGTCGCTTCGCTTGCATTCTTTTTCTCTTTCCATCTCACACTTGTGGCGTCCTTTTGCGCGTTCGTACCGGTTCGCAACAAATTACTAAATACATGTTTACAGCTTGGTAGTGTTTTTACAATTTTTTAATGTATGCTTTGTACAAGTATACATTGTATAGATGACTATCCGGCGTACAGCGTTGCCACGTTTCAAACAGTGCCTTCAGGCAGTTCCAAAAATTCGAGCACATTGCTGTCTATTTATTCAATTATCTAATAAACCAGACGGTACACGACCGATTTTTTTTTTTTTTAATTTCATAGGAATACATAAGCTTTTCATTGCAACATTCTTTAAAACTTTCTCACTATTTTTAAGGACTCTGTTTAACATTTTATAGAAATTTTATCGCTTCTCCCATAAGAGCCTGTGTACCTATAAGAGCGCAACTTTGACTTCAATTTTCTCAAAAACCGTGCGGTCAATCACCTTGAAATTTTTACAAAATATTTCTCACTATTTTGTCTCCGGTATCGAACCTCCTTAAGGGGTCTCTTTAGTGTGACAGCCTGGAATGGAGCGTGATATTTGGGATTTTTTTAAAGAGAAACCCTCAAATTATATTAATTGTAAACTTTATACTTATATTTGTACTTATTTAGACAACTTTTTAAAAAAAATTTAATTACTAAAAAACTGTACCTAAAACTATAAACGCGTTTTTCTCAACACGATGTTTTTCGAATTGGTTGGCATTATATCTGAAAAACCAATCACCCGATTTACTTCAAACTGTACATATATTCAACAGATGTCCCATTCTTGTTGTTTCTAAAACCAAGTCGACTTTTGTAAAGTTAGACTTCTGCGACTTAAAAAATTAGCGATTTTTTTGCAGAAATCGAAATTTCCTGTTTTAGACGCCGTCATTTTTTTTTACTTTTTAGTATTTTTCATTTAATCTAGTTCAGACAATAGCCACACTCATACAGATTACACAATTTTTTAACTTTTCCATTTCAGATAACTACAACGACTGATTTTATGCTAACCATGCGCATATGATTTTTGTAAGGCGCTCTATTTGAAGCACTACAATCTCGGATATAACTACTATTTTTACATACAATTTTTTTCATATTCTCTAAAGATTGATAGATAAAACCTCATAGCTGAAAATAAATATATTTAATGGTTTTGTTTTAAAAAATTCCCAAAGTTCGCATAATTTTTCGTCTGTCAAAGTAAGGTGACCTTTAATTGAAAACCACTGTGTAATATGGGACCTATTTAAAATACTCGCGATAAACGATATTGTGGTATCAGAAACCCTCATGAGAGGGAGCCCGGAACGGGAAACCTCGGAGTTGGTGGAGTCGGTAAAGCTGCTGGTCAGTACGCCAGAGGATTCGCAAGATCATGGGTTCGAGTAGTCCCATCACCCGAGGCCCCCTTCTTCCGTGGATCCCGAACACACAGAAATTACAAAACCTATTCCTACAATATCCCTGAGGGTAAAAAGCACTTATTTGGTCACATTCCCATACACCCCAGGGCCCGAAAATCCTAAAAATGCTTAAAATAAAAATTAAAATACCTGAATTCTACCTTCACTCAAGGGCGCTATAGACTTTGCCCTCGTTGCTTTCACATCAATATTTATATTCCTGCAACACACTGCACTGTAATGCACTGCAAGTACCTACGTACTGTGCGTTGCTGAGAAGATGGCAAGCGGAAGGAATGTGTCCCATAGTCTCCATGGTATTATCTGTTATTGACCGACGTAATAACACCGACGAATCTGACCATATAGCATCGGGAGTCGAAGAGACGCCCCCGTGTCGCCCCGCAAGACATCTTCTCAGCAACGCACATGTACTTCGCCAGATTTCTTGATTCTACTATACATTGGGGCGTTCAACTTCTTTCAGTGGGCGAAAATCGTGGTCTCACTGGAGCGTGCGGTGTCACAGAAACATGCACAGAATTACTTGCAAGAGTATAGTATTAAGCTGGGGCCTGGGGATGACCCTAACAACCCTGCTTCCGAGCAACGAGGAGTTCTAGTTATTAAAAGTAAATCAAAGACCAAGGCGAAGCAACGCAAAGGCGCCGTGGCTAATTGGAAGGTGATATTTCACATATTTCTGCATTTCTTTCTTTATTACATTTTATGTGCGTAAGTTATGGATTAATTGCAAACAACTCAATTCACAGCAATATATTCCTTGTGTAAACGTTTCACGTATTAATTACAGCGATTTCGCGTTCGACTGATTGGAATCTTGATCGCAAATATTATATCCCGCGTATTAAAAATTCGTTGCTATAGAAACGTTAAGTATGTATCTAATGCAACGGTAGAGATTCTAAATTTCAGTTAATATACCGTTACTAATTATTTATGTATGAGCTCTCTCAGCACGAATATGATGGCTGGTTTGATAATTATCCACCCCTTCAGGGTTCTTGCACTATGCACATTATGGGCAATTATAATTAACCGTAATCGTGTTTGCTTATTGTTATACCTACGTGTTTATATTGAATATAATTAATTTAATAATTATGTACCTTTGCTTATCCTGTCAGTGCGAGCATTTTTTTTTTTAAAAGGATACACACATCACCTGTTCTGTTTAATCCCTTTTTATTTCTTTATACTTACAACGATTTGTTAGGTTCAAGTAATTATATTGCTTTCAGTGGTATGAATTTAATTTGTTCACAGTCTTGTGGCAGTAACAACTGCAATTTTGCTTGTATTCCCCGATGACACCTCAGCTCGCAAATTTCTATACCGCGTGATTTATACTTACAGCGCGTTGGCAAAGTCACAATAACTGAATTAAGAAAACGCGGCATGACTGGCGAGGAGCTGCGACGGATAATGTGGGGACGGGCGTCTTTCTCTACGCCTGTCAGAATAAGGTAATATCCTCTGTATCGAGTAAAAAATAATCAAGGTAATCATCTAGGACTTAATGAGAATCGAAAATATCCATGAGTTGCATTCGTTATAAATGCTTTCTACCACCCATTACTTTCCATATGTACTTACATAAATTATGCATGCAGTGGGGCCAATATTGCTGTGCGTACATGTGACAATTTTAATGAATTCTTTACAATTTACAATATTTCTATTGTATTCGTATTTATACCACCTTACCTGTTCAACTGTCATCTGGGCCATTCCACGCCCAACCGATCACTTTTTGTGGTCGATGTCTGGTATTTTGATGAAATTGAAACATGATGTATGGTCTACTACGTGACATTAAAGATGGAGGTTAAACCATTATTTTGTTGATTTCGAATGTAGTTGTCAAAGTTTGCAAGTTTTGCCCAGTTTCGCGAAAACAACTCTTATAAATTAATTTTTACATAGGTATCTTTCTGTTTACATACGTCACGCATTCAATCTTGCACTCTCTTTTGCATATTAGATTAACTTATGTATGTACTTCTAAAATTTATTCTAACCTTTTTTCTCTGTTTCATCGTCCATTATGTCTAGTTCCAGTTTAATTAGTTTATTCTTATGTTCTTGTTCCTATCCTGTTCTTATCTATTCTCCCTCAACCCTTATCTATTCTACCCCCCCCCCCCCCCCTCGTCATTGAGTCACTATATTACCATCATTTATTTGTTTTATTCTATTATTATGTAAGGTGATGGACTCAATGCATTGGGGTGATTTTTACACCTTGAAATTAGTTGAAAATGTGGAACAACTATTTTTCACACCAGGCTTCGTTTTCGAGAACGATGACTTTGAAAATAAGTCGATTATAAGTGCATCTAAGAACAGGGAAATTAATCTTCGTGGAGAAGTATATCCAAATTATAGGACATCGTTTTTCCATCTTCGAGAAAATTGGTTTTGAAGGTGGACTCGATTTGTGTCAAGTATATGCCCGTATACTCGACAAATCTTCAAAATTGATTTCCCCGAAAATGTAAACTTTGTGGAAAAGTACATATTCTACATTTTTAACTTATTTTTGTACAAGAATTTATTTAGTCATGGTTGCTACTGTATTTGGCTAATTTTTAATTGTACACGTATCTGAATAATTTCCAAAATAGTTTTTCTCGGAAATCAATACCCGCAAAAAAATAATTTATTTCATATTTTGGACTTATTTTGAGATGTAGAATCACTCTCTTTGTGGTTGAATCACAGATTTTTGTCCTACCCTATACATTATCTACCAATATGTTATTTCTATTTATTATCTGTATTATCTGCCAATAATATTTCTCTGCGGAATCTCACTTCTGCATATTCCAGTGCCACTTAATTATTTTGACCCCAGGATATTAAATTCGGTTTCATTGTTAAATATAATATGGTAGCTTTTGTGTGACTTTAGAATGTATTTTTTAGTAAACTAATTATTTTTCATTCCAGAGCACTGTTTGTACTTTTTATCACCTTTGTGAAATTTTTGGGGAATTATCAAAATATTGCACTAAATTTTGAAGCACTGGTTTAAAACTTTCTTTCACTGTTCATATTACAATGTTTTTTCCTCATGCATGTTTCATTCTGTTGTGGACGTATTTATTTTCTACGTTTTTCCCCTCATACCCCTGATTGTTATTAAACGATTTTATTAAGCTTCGATCCTCTGGTTGTTTTTCTAAGTTCTAAACATAATTTGTAACTTTTCTAGGTGTCAGCTTTAACGTTCATGATTTTCACACTTACTTTTTTATCTTTATCAATTATGCCCGCTATGGAAATATAATATTGCATAGGTTTACTACTTTCGACATAGACTTTGTAATAAGATATTTCACTACTTAGCAGTGTACTAAGAACTACTACATCTCTAAATGAAAATGAAAAAAATGTCTAAGCTGTTTAAGCTTATTTGATTCCATAAAACGTACAAAGTATGCGAATAATTTTCTGAGACTAAAAGATCGAACAATTGTTATATTCTATTCTATTTACTTTTTATATAAGATTCTATATATCTTTTATATACATTCTAAATATATTGAACTAATAAATCTTGAAAATACATACCTTCATTAATCTTTTATTTCAAATTTTTATAATGCACAGTATGTTTAAATTAGAAACTCGATGTTTTTCAATGGTTTTACTTACCTATACTTCAACGATAAATATAACTAACTTAAATTTCAAATTAAATTCAGATGTAATACATATTTGCAACCACACAGTGTTCAACTGTACGAGGTTTATGATTTTATTTAAAAGGAATGTTATCTTTCGTGCTTTTCATTTAAAATTAATCTTCACTTCGTTAATCTTCAATTCTCCCTGTAAACAAGTTTTATACTTACCCAAATATTCATACAAAACTCGAGCTTCTCTGTTTCTTAGTTGTTTGACTTTGTTTGCGATGCTCTTAATCCCATCCCTAATCGTAAAGTCCACCTGCCCATGAACACTGCGCGCATAAATTTCCAATCGTCGACCTTGCACGGATGATTCACAGCGCACCAGGATAAGGCTTTTTATCACTGCGTAATTGCCTCGAGCTCGATTTGCCGTTTGCACTTCTAGCAACATTAATGTCACGGGTGGTCTGGAAACTTTGCCCGAAATGCAAAGAAACTGCAGACCAACGGAAGCTGAACTCTGTTCCGATAGATCGACGTGATCAGTTACGTAACGCACACACGCTGATGCATATCGATAACTCATAATTGTTTAAACAGTATTTTTTATTAAAACCTTGTTACGTGTACCTCGTTATTCTTCGACAGTGACAAATGAGTATCTTTCAATGTTATACCGCTACAAACTCAAGAGAAGAATTTTTGAAGGCAGATAAACGATTGTGTTATGAGATACATATGTTTGTTAAGATTTGTCAAAATTACTGGTTGTATTTAAATTTTTTAATTGATTTCCTACGAACTGCTAAATGCTTCTGGTAAGACGTATTTCTTGAGAAATAATTCTAACATTTCCTCGACATTGCAGCTGGTTTCATTCGCCATTTGATTTAGGATTGCTCATTAGGAGTCGTCTTTAAATTACGTAAGGTTTTTCCTGGAGCGGGGGGGGGGGGGGCGAATTTCTAACGTTTTCTTACAAAGGGGGAGGGGAAGAAAGGGAGTCCGGTAGCCTAAAAAATGATGTTTCATTGCACACACGAAACCGAGTTAAATGAATTATACCTATAAAAGCACTTCAAACCTTTAAAAGCATTTCAATAGGGGAAAAAATGCAAGGCAAGAATATTACCTACGTAAGGAAGGGATGGGGGTGGAATATAAAAGCTTACGATTTCTTATATTGGGGAAGGGAGGGGGTAAGAAATCGCCAAAATTATTCTTACGTAATTTAAGGACGGCCCCTTATGAGACTGGAGATTTATGCAAGTATGATTAGCCGTCGACATGCAAAGTATATGCACGAAATGTGGAGAATCATAGTGCCCAAGAAATTCATACAATTGTGTTTAATAAATATACATATTTATATGTGCATTGTACAAACTACATATTATAATTCTGTAGGAACTATTATGCATATCAAATTTCAGATAAATGTAGTTCAAATTATAATAAACAGGAATCGTTCTATCTAAATTATTGAGGGAGTATTGGTGGCGTTTGTCAGAAAAAGAAATTTATATTTGCTGGAATATATTTATAAATTTACTCCAATAGCATTTTGGGATCTCATCTGTATGTACTGTTTACAATTGTGAAATTCTTAAAACTGTTGTGAAACCTTTGTTTCTTTTTAACGCGTCGTCAAGTTTTGAAGATACAGTATTGTCTCTCCTAGGGCTCCATTCGGTGGACCCGCTGTGGGCTTTTCGCTATCCCCACCATTTCTGTCTCACTCTTGTCCGGCGAAGGCGAGAGCGAGATGGAACGAGAGCGTGCGAGAGTCATTAGAAGCGAGCGAGGACGGTACGAGACAGACGACGCGTTGATGTTTTGTCTCGCTCCGTCTTTCGGACGCCGTGTCACTCCGGCGCACACAAAGTGTTCCATCTCGCTCCCCCCTTCGGCCAGAAAGAAGCGAGAAACGAACACTCGGAATTAGGGTTCTGGACACGATGTGGGCTCAACGCCGGTCCCGACCAGCGAGTTCTCAGGGAGACAATACTGTACTCTTTTGTCAGTTTCGCCCGCAATCGTCGGAGTCTCTCAATTCAGTCACTAAATCCATCTCTAGTTTTCAATCCATGTCTCTAGTTTTTCGATCATCAAGGCTAAGGTGCCAAAATGGGCTTTTATGCATACGGGGTGTTTTGACATTATCACCTGAAATATTTCTGATATATTTAAAATTCCATGGAAATATTTCCTACAAAGTTGCATAGCTTTGTGGCGGCCGGCGTGTAGTAACAACAGTTTTATTTTCTTGGGAAGGGTTACTGAGATCTGAAGGTCAACTTTAGGCCACTTTAAATGCGAATTCAACGACCTATAACAATAAGTCTTTCAACGTCACTAAACGTCCACGAAAAAACTAAAAGAAACAATGTTTCATCTCGTTAACGCCTTCCAACAGAATAAAACTATTATTACTATACACTAACACACATAAAACTATGTAACTTTTGTAAGAAATATTTTTATGAAATTCTAAATATAACAGAAATATTTCAGGTGATAAAGTTAGGTGACACAGCCTGCATATGCGAAGTCCGAAGTTCTTGTACCGATGCAATTGAAGTAGTATTCTTGGAGTCAAAAGATTGATTAATTTTATTACTTGCCTGGAAATTGAATTAAAATAAATTGCTAATTCGAAAGCAATTTTTGTATACCTATGCTAGGAATATGCGAAATATACAAAATGTATGCAATATGCAATGACGAAATATATTTCTGTCAAAGTCATACTTGTATAGTCTTTTCTTATAAAAAATTTCGCATAAACATTTTCATAAACTTTCGCAGTCTACATATTATTTATCCATCATTGTACTGTAGAATGTAGAATCTACATTGTAAATCGTGGATTATCAACTACAATTTCTAGTCAATCATTTTTATATGATTTATTACTGAGAAATTAATGCTCCTCAAAGCAGCTGAGCAGAAGTTCTGTACAGTCTAGCTTCGATGACTCGGGTCCGGATAAACCGACTTCAGCTTGATAAACCCACTTGTCTTGGATTATCTAGGCTCCAGTGTATTTACTGTCTTTTGTTTTCTTTTTTCTGTTTTCCCTTTCCCTATTCAATACGTTTTAAATATTAATTAATTAATTTATAACTAAGGAATAAATAATGGTTTATTTATAACTGAATTAATTGAAATACAAATAAAATTTCTTTCACATTTATAGCAAACCTGTTGGTTGTAATCTTGTATTACTTCGAATTGGATAATCACGTTATTATACCTATATGACATAAACGCATTGAAGGATATTATCTGTACGAAAAATAGTACCTTAAATTTGCGAATAGATCAGTTCCCTCATTATAAACGCCAAAAGTATTTCAGGTTTTGTTATAATTACTGTTTCTAATGATGTTATTAAAATCGTGGTTCGTATATTTCCAGGATACTTCAAATTAATATTTTGTTGGAAAGTAATTGGACACAAATTGGAAGTTTTTGGAGATCTATTTACTTCATTACAATATTATTGTGCGTTCCGTAGCCTTTGATGTCAGTTTTCTATGTTATTAGTATAATAGCTGCTATAGTTTCAACTTATCACATTTGAAAAATTTGAATAGATCTTTTTAAATAAGTAGTTTAAACTGCTTGTACTTTTGAAAGTACCCAGGATCTCTTAAAAAATTATTTGGTTCCCTCAAATAGTATTTCAAGTTCTCTAGTTCTTTGGCATCTTATCACTTTAGATCGTACACGCAGAAACTCATTACATAATGTTACTTGGATATTCCAATATTTACAACGCTTCCGTATGTATCTCAATAATGAGCTTAGTCATGTCAAATTATTACCTGTATATTAAATTCACTCATACACTCATGCAATTTAGATACAACAACTGAAGACCTACTTCAGCTATGTAGAAATTTCAGACACGAAGTAATGATAGTCAATGTTTGCACAGTCCAAACGTAGAACAACCCCAAGTCTCAGCAGTGACCGCTGGTTTTGGTGGCGCACTAACTACAGCTTTGGACATGATGGCTTTCGCCCATGATCTCGACCTGTCCACTGCCACGGAAGGAATTCCCACCAGTGTCGACGCAAAACAATCGAAGTCGAAGGCTCCCAGTAACGATCAAACGAAGTCGACGCAGGCCAACCAGGAGAAAGTATCAGCGAAGCTTCAATTACAGGGAGAGCCGCCCACTGCGCTCGTGGACAAACAACAAAATGAGCAAAGTGATCAGAAGACAAAGACGAGCGAGCCAGTGAATGTGCATGAAATGAATTTGAAGAACGCCAGCCGTAAGTAGAGGCGACTACGAAAATAGTATTTTTTCGAATAATGACGGGACCACGTTTAAAGTATACACTGATAAATGCAGGGGCGGTTTTGATGATTTGACGCCCCGTAGTCTAACAAGGGTTTGTCGCCCTTTATGTGAAATATCATCAAATATTTTAATTGAAAAGAGTTGAGACAATTTTAAAATTAATTTAATATCGCAACTCACATATCAGTTATTGCTAATTTGCTGCATGAAAAGAAAGTGAATTGGGTTTAAAGTTGTGTCCCAACTTTTATTTCTTCCGCCCAAAATTTACAGCCTAGGCTGCAGCCTACTTAAGGGGGTAGACACGGGTAATGCAGCGCCCTGTATACCGACACAATCTGGCCCGAAACATGGGTCCGGGATTTTTCGTTTTTCGTTCTTATATGAGCATATTTTGGGTTGGGCGAGGTCCCATTCAAAAGAGGAAGGTTCAATGCGGAGCGCTCTGCTCATGGTTCAACGAGATTGTGTTGATATGTAATAATATGAGTGTCCAAAGTAGAGCAAAAGTCGACAAAATACACCAGCAGAATCCAAGCATTGTTAGGTCACTAAAAGAGTTTTGTGACTCAAACGGTGAGCAGAGCGCTCCGCATTGAACCTTCCTCTTTCGAATGAGACCTCGCCCAGCCCAAAATAGGCTCATATAAGAACGAAAAACGAAAAATCCCGGACCCATGTTTCGGGCCAGATTGTGTCGATATACAGGGCGCTGCATTACCCGTGTCACGTGGCGTGTTTACCTCCTTACGTATATTTAGGTCACTAAAAGAGTTTTGTGACTCAAACGGTGAGCAGAGCGCTCCGTATGGAATCTGCTTCTTTCGAATGAGACCTCGTCCAGCCCAAAATCTGCTCATATAAGGACGAAAAACGAAAAATCCCAAACCCATGTTTTAGGTTAGATTGTCGGTATTACAGGGCATTGCATTACACGTGTCACGTGACGTGTCTACCCCCTTAAATGGGTCAATTAACTACTCACGTATTGGTGAGTAGTTAAAGTGCAACCTCCATTTCATCTGGACTAACTTGGTAGATCGAATATTTGGGACATGTAATTGAATGATTATGTTTTAACGCAAAGATTAATCATCCTACTAATATAATATTATATCTATAAATCAGAAATTGTACACCAGAACTGTCATCACGTGAACCCTCGTCAGAATAATATTCTACTACGGAAAGTGTCCTAATTTTTTAGCCAGTTTCTACAGTGGTGGTCAAAAGAAATTGTGAAACTCATACCTATTTTCATATATCTGCACAACGAACTTAATATTAGGCTTTAAAGATTATGTTTTAGGGTGATTATGATTATTATGATATTCGTGAAAACAGATGTTTTATTACCCCAGCCTTACAATTTTTATATAGGTTGCAAGCGTTGGAGCTAACTGAAATGAAAGAAAAAAATGGATACAATAAATGTAAATTACAATTTGATATTAATTATATTAAGATTTAATTGGAGGTTTAAAAATTAGTCTAATTTTATGTTAAATTTATTTGAAAATTAAATATATGCAATTATTTTGATATAAATTATATTAATTTTTAATTGGATGTTTAATTTATATTTACAATTAATTCGGGGTGAACCTATGGACCGTTCAAAACTGTTAATACCTTAAATGATTTTATCGTTTGTTGAATTCAACCACGTAACGACGCCTAAATTCCAATATTGGGAACATAATGCGTGCAACGAGCGTGACTTCGTGTTACAAGGGACGGGGTCAATATTATTTCTCGTGAATTTAATTATAGTCAGAATGAAATGTGTTGGTACCTCAAGGCCACTAATCAGTTATCCCGTTCCAACAATAGTTCCAAATTTTAGAATAATTATGCTTAGAATTCGGAAATAATAAATAACTGATATTAAATGTCAATAAATTTAGCAGTCGCAGTTTGATAAATGCAATCTTGCAAATTGTATACCTGATTCCCGGTACATGGAAACGGTTGTACATTCTTCACCTAATAATTAAATAAAAATGATAATGGTTTTAGTTTGAGGTCATCTCAAGTTTCCACAACGAACTTTCAATCTAATTCAAATCAGCTCGGAAATTACTGGAAACAATTTCAGGCCTATGTAATACTTTTAAAAATACTCATAGAATATTTCCTATCAGATTTTGAAAATACTTGCGATGCACGTATACAGTCTCGGTATGCCATTAGATATATAGGCATGCAACAAACATTTTCCATTTTGAGCCCGAAACGATTCCCATTCATCAGAATTTACTCTCCTAACTTTTATTACATCGTACCTTTGTGTGCGGGACATTAATAAAAACTAGTGAAATCGCTATAAATTAAAATGCAGATGACAAGTCTATTCGTGCTGCTCGAGATTTTGTGCAAAACTAAATATCGCGGTGGCATGTATTTTAATATTTGGGTCCTATATCAATTATTCTGGTTGAGTAATCATTTTCATGTTCAGATTTATGGTAGGAACGTAATCAACTGTTTTTTATAGTTCATTATAATTTTCAAATTTGTTACTTGCGTAATCTGGAGAATATAATAAAGAAGAAGAAGACGATTTGTAGAAAATCACCTGCCACTATTATTACCCTTCATTTCTTTAACTGAACTTTGTCTTTTGAATACAATGGTGAAGAATGGTAAGGATGAGTAAATTAACATGGTGACTCTTGGTTACTCATAAACTATTTGTGCAAACAAAAAAATATTTGTAGCAAAGATTTTATTGTATTGAAAAGGATATGTAACATAATAATTGTTTTTCTCCAAGAGTATTTTTATTTTTCTCTAGAGTATTTTTTATTCAGACATCTATGTCACTTTTGATTCTTTTGTTCAATAAATTACTTACCATTTTACTCTAGAAGTCGGAAGAATATGTATGTATGTGGTAGTTTATTGTTCCCCTCGGGGTTGTAAAGCTTTCCATTTCACTTCCTTCCTTTACACTTACAATTACCTACACATCCCTTCTTAAAATTACCCTCAGCTTTCCCCTTATGTTACGGTTCTTATCTCTAACTCTTATATCTATTATTTAAATTCTTTTCCTTTGTACAATATATATGAGAGAGAGAGAGAGAGAGAGAGAGAGACCTCCCGTTCGCCAGTTATCTACTACAGGTATATCCTTAATCGATATTTGCTTAACCGCTAAATGGTTAAGTCGGAAGAATATACAACGCTGATTAAAAACGTACTGAAATATACGAGGCAACAAGTTAATTATTATTGAGATATTCGTGAAATAACTGCCCCTAAGATTAAATCATTTTTGTACCAATGGAATTCATCTTCATACTTCATATAATGCAATTTGAATAGGTAATTATATGTATAAATGATCAGGTGGCAAGAATAATTCAATTAATTTAAACAGAGATAGGCACTTAATACAATTATAAGTATTATTCATCGTTATTTTCATCTTTGGAATGAGTAAAAATTAAAGAAATTAATATAATTGAAACCACTGCTACTCTCAAATAAATAATTAATACAAATGGATTCTTACTTTCTTTGTGTATACGTAAACCCAATTCTCGAAATAATAGCTTTGTTTTATATTAATTCATGAATACATTTGCCTCTCCGAATTCTGCACTTTCAGTCGTGTTAAAATAAAGAACATTTATATATACTTCATCACTACCCTAAAACGCAATGTGTTAACGAATGGTATAAAACCTGAAATAGGAGATGATAAATTTTTATTCACCCTGCAGTTCCGCGTGCCAGAGGTTATGCTTTGTTTCAACTAGCCTTTTCCATTACACGAGAAATGTACAATGTTTAATATATTTGTTCCAGATTCGACCATACCTGCAAATAGCCAGGATCCATTTTTGGATTTAGTGATCGCCTCCGAGTATACGACTGATCATGAAACGTTGATGAAAGTGGCGCAAGCTGCAGCTGCGAGCAGTTCGGAAGTGCTAGTAAAGCCGAAATTAAATCTTCAAATTTTGGAGCAATTCACAATGACCAAGGTACCAGTGGAGGAACCAGTTACGATCGTCAAGAAGCAATACTTTGTTGAATCCAGCGACAACGACTTTGGTGGTAACAATAACACTCATCTTTGGTCACTTTGCTTTCGATTAAATTCAAATTGAATATTGACCAATTATCTTCTTTCACTGAAGATTTTTTAGGCAACAATTTTGAAATCTATGATCCGTTAACTGGGGAAAATACCTTGACTTTGGATAAATTTTAAGAAGGGAGGCTTACCGAGAACGATCAAAACAACATGCTTCTTTGAGAATTTTTTCTAGAAAAACCGATAACCTTTTATTATTAGACATTAGTGTATTGGAAAGGATACATCTTATGGATATTTCAGTATTTTTGTGGCATAAAGTGTTGAAAGATTTGCGAGTTATAGGCGACGCCTAACATCTTTTTTTAGGCGCTTTGCGGTGACAACCGTAGCTCGGTACAGGATCATCCAAATTTGAAAATTCGATTTTTTTTAGATAATATATGAAATAACTAGGCGCTATCGGGCCCGATTTTTGAAAAATTATTTTGATACAAAATGGCTGCTGTGTAAAGTTGAAGCATCGATATTTGGCAAAAAATCACTCGTTTTTCGAGTGTAAAAAAATCTAGGCAAAAAATGGAAAAGCTCTCGATAAGGCTTATATTTTTAACCATAAAATAAACCTGCAAAGCCTCGAGAAAATCGGTTCATTAATTTTTGAGTTGTGTGTCACCGACTTTTGAAAATATGATTTTGAGGAAAACGCGTTTAAAATTTTGGGTCCGAGCGCTACACTGAGGAACACTTACATACTTACACGCGTATAACTTTGTAAATTTTGATCGGATTAACTTGACACTTTCAAGGAATATTTTCAAGATGTTGTACTTCAAGAAAATATATACGATTTTTCGAAAATTTCTAGGTATGCCGTCCCCCAGAATGATTACACATCTGTATTTAGCATTTTATGTCGTTATTCTGTTTTGAGAATTTTATTAACAAACGGTTTCAGCCTAACCATTACCCAATTAATAGATTAAACTTTGAATCTGTATCCATTATTGTTTAGAACGAACTTTTTAGTTGATAGGCGACGTTGATTCGATATAAGTAAGAACCATCGATTTTATAACGAAGGATTTTCATTCTGCACACGGTATTCGCGTGTTCTCGCGACGATATTTGCTAGAATAGATTGAAAGGACACTCTGAGATCCCAAAATGTTCAGTTTGAAAATAAATTCCCCTGATGAAAATGAGTCGAAACTCGATTGCCTTCGGACTATTTTTAGGCATACTTACGTGATGTAGTACAATGAGTCTACAGAATTCGGATTCCAATTATGGACAATTAAAAATAACCCGAATAAGATTATATTTGGAATCATATTCATCGGAAAGACCTCACCTATCCATTCATAGCATTGTTATGGAGAATTATTACACATAGGGTGTCTCTTTTAACCTTCACTCTGTGCATAGTAAATTTTCCATGGTCTGTGCACGGGGGTCAAGCTGACCCCATATATATTTTCATATATTTTGTAAAGTTTTTAAAAAAAATAGTTGCTTTTATTTTATTTTTATGAATTCATAAGAAATGCTTACTTTATTCAAATGGTACAAGATAATTTAAATTATATTATACACATTTAGTTCTGTATAGTTCAGCGACCTTGCGCGGCTAGACTTCGTCGCCGGACTGACAAGGGAAGATCCCGAACCCGGAAATTGAAAACATTCTGAAACTTTGTGGATATGTAGGGAATTTCCTCCTGATTACAACGCAATTTTTTTTTTGATGCCCAAAATCACTCTAAGGGGGTGAAATTAACCCCTGAAAATTCGGCTATTTTCCGATTTTGTGTTATAACTCGCGAACTGTACGAGATAGAAAAAAAGTTTCAAGACAAAAGTTACTTCTTTTAATTAGATCTATCATTTGGTAAAAAATTATTTTATATTTCACAAGTTATAACACAAAATCGGAAAATAACCGAGTTTGCGGGGGTTAATTTCACCCCCTTAGAGTGATTTTGGGCAGCAAAAAAAATTGCGTTGTAATCAGGAGGAAATTCCGTACATATCCACAAAGTTTCAGAATTTTTTGAATTTCCAGGTTCGGGATCTTCCCTTGTCACGCGCTAAGCAACGGGCGTCCTTACCTAAACAAATGCCGTCACCAAAACAACAACGCATATCGCGGAGGGCCCGAGACGTCTCTGCCTGGGTGCCTGAATCAGGTATTCCCACAATAGAAAATATATAATATAAATTTTGATACAAAATGCATGAAAAGAATTTGGGGTCAGTTTGACCCCGATGCACCAAAATGTGCTTGGTTGGCTTAAAACTATCGTAGATACGTCATAGATAACATTTTTTCTATTTTTTTTTATAATGTGTGTGTGTAAAACCTTAGTTGTGGCAATCCTAGTTGCCTGACATATTTAGTAGGCCCAAAAACATATTACATTGCATATGACAATGACTGGAGTCAATTTCACCCCTATGCACAGAGTGAAGATTAACTGAAAACGCTGGAATATCTCATAGGCCGTTGAAAAGATGAAAAAAATTGTTTGGTATTGAAAGGGACATCAAGTAGTGCAAATATTTTTTGTATATGAAATTGTAGAGGCGATTTCAAGGTGAATTTAATTTTTTTAAGTGGAATACTATACATCTTTATTCCTAATGCGGTTGTATTTGTTAAGACGAGTTCAACGTCATGTAGAAAGTCATTCAATGTAATAAAATGTAAAAGGTCATAAATTAGTGAGACCCCAACTAATCAGGTCAACGCGAATCGCAGATTGGCGGTTAGCAAATTTTCAAAAGTGTCGATATATTGAAAGTGCGGGTGGAACGGAACGAAGCTTTCCCAGCGGACTCAATCGCTTGGAAAAGCCTGACCGACTTGCTGGGTTATTTCTCCAAATCGTACGCCATTTAAAGCGTTAATAATACTATTAACAATATAATTAATATCAATGGTCGTTACAAAGGCTGCGAAAGTCCCTGGTAATCTAATACTCTCAAAATTACCTTTTTCAAAAAAAGGTACAAAAAAGAGCGCCAAGTATATAATCCCATCAAAAAGGATCCCATTTAAAAACATTGTCGTAAATTAATAGCTTTACAAAACTAATGATATACACCAATTGCGCCAATTATCGCAATGACTATTTATACAAACAAAAAAATGTATCAAATAATAGTAAACAGATATATTTTTATACAAATAAATATTTTAATACGAATAAATATTTTATTCAAAATAGTTGGCGCTGCTCTCGGAATTGGTGTTGCTAAACTGAATAAATATGTCTGAATCAATAAGTCTGGCCTTGTTTTATTTATTAACCAAGACACTTAACATTTTTTCAGAGAGCAGCGCCAACTATTTTGAATAAAATATTTATTCGTATTAAAATATTTATTTGTATAAAAATATATCTGTTTACTATTATTTGATACATTTTTTTGTTTGTATAAATAGTCATTGCGATAATTGGCGCAATTGGTGTATATCATTAGTTTTGTAAAGCTATTAATTTACGACAATGTTTTTAAATGGGATCCTTTTTGATGGGATTATATACTTGGCGCTCTTTTTTGTACCTTTTTTTGAAAAAGGTAATTTTGAGAGGATTTCACACATTTTGTAGTGTTATTGATGATTGGATAATTTTTTCACCCAGTCGAGGTTATTTTTTTTAATTAACAATATATTATATTGTCGTCCAAACTACGCACACCTGCAAAGCTACAAGACACTTGGATTGGTGGAATTGGTTTAAATTTGAGTTTTCAAATATGAAGCAAACATACAAGAAGCACACAGAGGATCGAAGCTGAATAAAAGTTTAATTAAAGTTTAATTAATATTATACTATATTACAATAAATTTTTTTTCTAACGTAGATCACACTGCATCATCTTGTGCTTCAGTTATCTGTAAATAAATATATAAAATCCACATTTTAGTTACAATATAACTTAGAAGTTTTAGAAGAAGGGTGGAATTTTCCTATAGTAAGCGTGGAGACTACATAATGTGTCCGAAGGAGGTGAGAGCGTATGGCAGAAACTCTTGTTGAAGGAAATTTAAATGCTAATGGTAATTTATCAAAAATGAACGAAGAGCTCCAATATATTTAACGCACAATTTATTGGTGTTGGAATAAAATTAATTTAATATGTTCATTAGTGAATTTAAATATTGGTAATGTGAAACTAATAAAATTAATGATTAGCGTGGGAACTACTGTAGATTTTAATAAAGTATTACAAATATCTTTCATAAAAGATTAGGAAGTATCGAGGGAGATGCATTTTCAGCGTACTTTTTTTACTAATGTAACTTACTTTACACTGCAAGCACTACGCCATAATTTTCTTAATTCTTAATGCTACGCTAATATGAAAAATTTTGTCAATTTACCTTATTTGGCAAATTTCCAGAAACTTGTGCGAAACAAGATGCTTCTCTGTCTATCTAACTAAATGTAAAAATAGTTTTGTTGTATAAAAACAATATATTATTTTATAGAAACTTGTGGGAAAGAAGATGCTTCTCCGTCAAACCTTCTCCGGACAACTTCCAAGTCTGTGCGTCCTCTCCGTTTCCATAAGCTCTGCATAAATAGTCTATTAAAAAATTTTTGTGACTTACCTTGTTAATTGAGACAATAATTCAGTGTCCTCTATGGTGTAAAAACTCGTGTCACTTAAAAATTTTTAACTAGTTTCCTTATTTCACACTTGACAGGTTATAACTGTTTGACACTAGCTAGGTTACATTTACCTCGACAGTTCTGCTCTCTGCTAGCTGTCACGTGACAACGATTTGTTACGCGATTGGCCGAAACCTTCAGCGAATCAGCGACGTGGATATTGGACATTTCCTCTCCCTTTCATGTTCCCCTCTTGCCCACACTTGACGATGACGATTCTTAATTCTTCAGAACATGAAATTCGGCAAATTGCTACTTTACATCAAAATATCTCAGCTCCTAAGGCACGTAGGAACAAAACGAAGACACTTTTCTTATGTAAATCAAACCCAATCTATCCATTAAGACCATTCAAAGTCTAATCGGATCAGCCGTTATTGAGATTCGATAATCTCAGGGTACTTGACAGCGCGGCGTGCCGTAATAGATACACTCTGTGTCTCGCGCTGCGCATATATCTATATATATACTTGGCGCGAGACACTACCGTGTCTCTTGATAGCCGTCACTGAAACTGCAAGGCTCGCGGTTGCATGGTCAGGGAACTTCTCCAGAGCTTCTTGCTAGTGGCTTGTTTCAGAATAGGAGTATTAAGATCAACCAATCAGTTGGTTAACACTTTGACCAGCGTGAGATTTTGAAAACTGCCCCTTCAAGTCTGTTAGAACTTTCAGTCGCTTCTGCAGGGAAAGTTTTATCCATGAGCTGATAATAATACTAGAACTTTAAACCACTATATTGTCCAATACATATGTACGAAAGTATTACCAATGAATAGGCGAGGTTTTCTCAATGAATATGAGTGAAAATATAGCCGTATTTAATTGTATATAGTCCGAATCACTTTTTGAATTTTGTAGACATGTAAGTCATGTATTTTTTGTTTCTAAATATTTAGACCGTTGCCTTTGGACGTATTAAAAATTATTTTTCTATTATTAAGTAAAATGTTGCGCAACATATATGCTCTTTTAATGTCAAACTTATTTATCATATGAAAATTTTATGAGTAACAATTTTAATAGTACATTCAGAAATGGAGTCATAGGAAATATAAGAATTGAGTTCTTTTCATAAGCAAAAATACCAGTGATGCCTACTGTATGATAATTTCAAGAGTAAGTCTTGTTAAAGTGTCACCTTACCATCATTTACCTGCCGTTTTAATTTTCTATTTACCTCCTAAAGCAGGGGTGCACAGGGAGCCTTTTTCAGCGCCAAGCGGCAGGCAACCAGCCGTACGCCGTTACTAAGGGTAAAATCGGTGAGAAAAACTGCAGTAGTGTAGGTTGGGGCTCGTAGGTGCGTAGCGTAAGTATATATGGCTGGGTTCCTTGTGGGGCCCTAGTGACCCCACCGAATTATATTGCGGGACCTGCTCTGCATTGGGGCCCTACAAGGAACCCAGCCATATATACTTACGCTACGCGCCTACGAGCCCCAACCTACACTACTGCAATTATCCTCTCCGATTCTACCCTTAGTAACGGCCACGGCTTGGTGCCTGCCGCTTGGCGCTGAAAAAGGCTCCCTGTACACCCCTGTCCTAAAGCATATATAAAACATAAACAAGCGACTGTCCACAATTAGCGTGTAAAATTTCCCAAATAATGCGCTGCTACAACAAAAACGCTCTCAATCTATCACAATAACTTCAATTGACTGATTCTTTTACCGCGTCATAAATTGGAAAAGGTTTGCCTAACTGGTGGCTCGCGAGCCACCGGGGGCCCCTCCACCTTGCTGCCACGCTGAACAGCCTCCCTCCATATCGACCAGACTCTGACGATCGCAGTCGATTCCTGCTACTTTCCTTCTCTTTGTGACTGCGATCGTCAGAGTCTGGTAGGTATGGAGGGGGACGTTCAGCGTGGCAACAAGGCGGAGGGGCCTTCGATGGCTCGCGAGCCACCAGTTAGTCAATCCTGAACTAGAAGATCAACGCTGTCTACCTATTAGTTTCTTTTTTTTTTAAACTAAATTTGGTCTGGCAATTTCGAGTTACACACAAATGAAAAAGTATCACGGAGTAACCATTATCACGGAATAAGCAGAGTTTACCCTACACCTGGCTAGGGAATGAAAGTGACCTTCGATTTGTACAAAAATGTGTATACTAAGGTTTTGGAAGTCGCTAATTGCGAATCTGGGGTCGAAACATCAGACTTGGTCTAAACTTGGTATCCTTGAAGTTTCCGAGGTCGCTTACTACGAATCTCAAATCAAGATTTCAAAAAACATTTCTAATCTTTAAAAAAAAAAATATCTTAATGCCGAGGAGATTTATGATGCGTCAACCGCTAACAAGATTTCAAAATTTTACACGTCCTAATGGCAATTTATAGTTTCTTCGTGTTTATGGTCACAAAATTTTACTGTCGTAGCAATTCTATCGACGAATTTCTTCACCTCAAAAATATCGTAGGAGTTTCCTTCGCGTCGTAAACCCAAACACCGCGCCAAGTTCTTAACTTTTAACTGGTGAGGTGGGAAGTTATTAACTGGTGATCTGGAGTCTGACATACCCCAAATTTTATTTCAATTTACACAGTAAAATTTTAACTTTTTCTTTGGAACAAAGCATTGGTGTCTTCAGTAAATAAAGGAGAAGGTGTAAATATGGACCATCCTTTTTGATCCGAGGAAATCACATTATAAATGTAAAAATTGCATAAACAAAAGGGGGATATGGTAGTATATATAGATCTGAGATAATGTATCAATAGCTCTTTACCGTGAAAATTCAACTATTTTGAAGTTATGCTATTTCTACAAAATTTTGTCAGAAACATGGTTTCAGAAATTCTGGTGGTAATATGGGCCAGAGCTGTAACGGTGAAAAATTCGTCAGAAATAGTTTATTTTTTTACAGATTTTGTATTTTGACATTAAAACAAGTTTTTTCATGTGTGTAACAATTAAATGTAAAATTATAAAATTATTTAGACCCCAAAAAATTAAACAACATTAAAAATAGAAAATAAAATCAAAAATGTTTGAAAATGAGAAGAGAAAATAAATAATTGTGTGCATTTTCTAAATAAAAAGAACTGTTTGTTAATGAAATTTAATGTAAATTTGACATTTAATAATAAATTTAAAAAAAGAGCACCATAGTCGCATCCATTGCACAAGGGGGACATATGATAGTGGAACACTGAGAAACAAAAAAGGGAAGAATTACTTGATAAAGTAATTCTTGGATGTAATATGTGGCACCGCGGTCCATATAGTCGCCTCCCGCCTTTTTTCATAATAACGTAAAAATCGCGGCGTGGGAAAGATATTCCCAAATAACTAAATATAGCAGTTCGAAGCTCATCCTTATGAGTAACTATGCCTCTATAATTAACATATTACATTTGTCAATTAGTATGAGAAAAATAAAAAATCAATCTTACCATCAAAAACTTTTTGCACGAACAAAAACAGATACAATTTTCTTGTGCACAGGACGTTAATTGTTGTGTGTATTTCAGTTCCCGACATATCGCGGCACTTAACAGAGAAATAAGCACCTGGTCCACATTTACACCCCCCTCCCTATTAATGATAATAATAATAATAATAATAATAATTCGTCTTTATTCACCACAAGTGAATTCAAGTGATATAAATAAAATCTTATTTGTGCAGAGTATAAAACTCCGATTATTTACTTGTATTTTTATCCTCATGTGGAGAAACGGTAAATAAACAAGCATCTCGAGCATCATTTATCCCTAGTAAAGTTTGCGTACCTGTAGTGTTTGAAATAAATACAGTTTTCAATCCTCTTTTATGAATATGTCAAAGCTTTTGCGATGTGGTTAAAGGAATCGATTGCTCGCTCGTAGGTGACAATCTGCTTGGAACGGAGGCTCGCTTACGCAGAATAAGATCAGCGAACAGCAGGTTTATCAGCACGCGAAGACACTCGCGTCACGCCGACGACATGTCGACGTCGTCCTCCACGTCCGTCGAGAGGAATCCTCAATATCAGCCATTGTTCAACGATCCTGAAGAGAACCCGTCGAACCGTCAAATTGAAAGTCGAGAGAGATCCATCGAAACAATTAAGTCGCCACCAAAGCAGAATGGAAATTGCGAGCCGTCGAGGGGCAAGATCCGAAAACGTCGCCCGAAAACGGCCAGAAACAGGTAGAAATACTCGACAAATTACACTTAACTTCGTTTAATCGTCCCGGTATAATTTCATTGTCCCTTCTGCCTGCGGATTTTCAAAGGGACGTCTGTGTCCTCTTTTAACTCATTAGGCGTGACAACTGTCTCGAATGAACACACTCTGCTTCTCTTTTCGCATTGATTTTCTCTCACAGTTTTACTTAACATGATTCGATCAAGGTACAGTAATATTCCATTATGAATAAGAAAATTAATACTGTCTTTGCCTTTGATTTTCAGGATTTTTTTAGTGTACTTATTCAGTATTTTTATATTGGGTGTAATGTAGTGGATGATATAACGGAAAGAATAATGATTCTGCATGATAAATTCCGCATAAGGAAATGTAGAATAAAATTTGTTTCTGAGAGGCTTTATCATAGAGAAAATAAATTTTCAAAACTGGTCCGGTACGCGTGCATCTCATTATGAATTAGCAGAATTTATCTCACGCTCAAATAAAACGAAATTGTAAACTAAGTTTTTCAGATTTTAGTCAGGTGTACGCGCACCAGATGAGTTTTCACCTCAATTTTCTCGGAAAGAGAGCCTCCTATGAACAAATATTATTCCACATTTCTCACTTATTTTTTCACGTAGGATATTTGTTCGTTGTGACTCATTTACTATGTATTTATTTATCCTGATTTTCATCAGGAGGTTGGTGGTATCTAAGCAATGGTTATTATGAAAAAAATTAAGTTGCGGAGAACTAAATGATCGCAAAACAACATCCAGTTAATTACGTTAAGTTTAATTGCTATAAATAAATGAAAAAGAAATACTCCTTCCTAGCTTCTTTCCCATCGACTATATAGGGTGATTCTAGAAATCTGGAAATTAAGGCAAATTGTATTTCTCACTTTGGCAAAAGCAGAAAAAAGATTGCTCGTGGAAAACGTGCCATTTATTAAGGGGACATTCTACTCTTTTGGCCGAAAAATCGGTCAATTTTCGGTAATGGTTTTTATAATGAAATAAACACTTAACGTTTTCGAATTTTGAGGGGTACATATATTCTATCACTCCTGAAATACAAGAAAATATATTTATTGTTGGTTTATGTCATTTGTTTACATAAATATTTCGCAGTGAAGTTGGCGTCTTCAGAATTTGACCTCTTGCTGGCGGTTGCAATTTCCGGCAACTGGATCATGGGAAATAAAAAAATCAAACATATTTCATGTACCGCGAAAGAATAATTTTGGATAAAAGTTATTAAACTCGCGGTCAATCAAATTCGCAAGTACCGGAAATGGAATTTCTATTCTATTTAATCGATACAAAAAAGTGGGAAAATATTAAAGAATTTAACATATTCGCGGTAAGTCGGATAGCCAAACTCCTGCAAATTAAAAATGTGTTGGGTTTTTTATTTTCGATGATTCAGCCTTCTGAAATTTTAAAAACACCAACTTTATTGCCAAATATTCGAATAAACAAGTGAAATCAACAAACAACAAAGATTTTTTCTTGTATTTCAAGAGTGGTACATTATACTCCCAAAAGTTCAAAAACGTTAAGTGTTTATTTCATTATAAAAACAATCACCGAAAAGTGGCGGATTTTTCGACCGAGAGAGTAGAATATCCCCTTAAGATCCATCCTGCTCCAATCATATTTTTCAGTAAATGCACCAACTCACCTGTGGAATACATTTGTGTCTCCATCACCATTTTAAAAATGAATTTATTCCTTTCATTATCCTGTGTTAAATACATGCAGAGCGTGGAGCAACGAATGCTTCAGTGGATATTTCCCATTTCATGTTAAAAAGATAACTTCAGTGCACGAAACAGATGAAACTTCAATAGAAACCATCGACATCGTATTTTATGTAGTATATACGATTTACCAGCACGTCCTCGTATACTGCTTACCGTTTCACAACAACCGCACGGACATTTCAGTTAGTAACTGAATTTGAGCTCGGACGAAATCTCAGATCATTATCGAGTACAGTGTACATATACCTGTTAGGACCTTGGGGGCAGCATAATTTATGGTGGAAACTGCAAACGTAGAGTAGAGTGAGGTAAAACTTCGCGGCGGGTAAAAGTTCGCACTGTGTGAATTTCAGTGTTGAGTTGTGGTATTTCGCTGTACTGATTGTCAATCAATTGTCAATCGAGGTAGAGTCAGCAGGTTGGAATTCTGCCCTCTTTAGTTAAAATGTCCTATCTATCATGTTGAAATAATCGAGAAAACTGAAGTTTTATCATTTACTTTGTATTATTTCCCTACATTCAAATGAAAACATGTTGTCATTATTCCGTAACAGCCTAATATAATTTTTTGTAATAGGTATACCGGTAGGTAATGTATTATTAACGTACCAATTAATTAATTATTTTAGATAGGATATTTTAAACATTTGGAAAGAAGTTAGATTAAATACATTAGACTGTTTATAAATCTTTACCAAGCACGTAGAGTTTTGTAAATTTACTGAAAAGATAAAAGACGTGTGGAACTTCAAATATTTCAACATGTCTCAAAAAATGAAAAAATGCTAGATAGGACAGTTTAACTAAGGAGGGCAGAATTGTGTAGCTGTACTTCGTTTTATTATCGTACAATAGGGTGGCCCTTATTTTCAACCTGCGATTTCTTTTGCTCTCATCCCTTAATATGGTTCCGTTTCATAAAAAAAATAGTTTCTGAAAAAGATTATTGCAATCGGACAAGAGGAAAGGGTGGCGACCAGGTCTTAAAGTTTAGAATTCAGCAAGGCTTTGAATTTGAAGAATTTCTCAAAAATTGTAAGTCCTATCCAAACTTTGTTCAAATAATGTTAAAAGAGAAATCGATATTCTACAATTCCTGCATATATAATTTTCTCGTGCTTCAATCATTTTTTAGATAATTTAATATAGCAGAGGTTCGCACTACGTGCGTAGGTTAATAGACAATAGATACGTCACGTCGAACAGGTGGGATGCGCGAACTGTGAACCTCTCTATATTCAAACGCTATTATTGCGTGGTTTTGTGAAAAAGATGATTCTTGGCAAAACTTCTCTGTTATAAATAGTGATTGGTATATGTACGTCTAGCATACACTGCAACGAAGGTAGAGTGATTTCTCGTGTAATAATATGCCAAAAGTTTGGTATAAGTTCCTCTCATGCAAGGTTCCTTTTTCGAGAAAATGAATTTTGAAATTTCATCGAGCACGCACAATTATTCACAAAAGTATCCGTCCACCCTTATGTAACATATTTTACATTCTAAATCGTCTTTAAAGTAAGAATTCGCAATCTAATTCACATTAATATAAAGTATAAACCATGATTAAAATACTTTTATTTTGGATGCACTCAACTGAAAAATTGTACATAATTTGTTTAAGAAAGTATTATTATCCGCGGAAGTAGCAAAGAAAGTGTAAAAAAATATTCCCCCAAATTCGATATTTAATTTATACAAACGTAATTAAAGTAAGTTAATATTCTTCTAATATTTTTGCGATTTCCATAGATTCAACTAATTTTCTGTGAATTTCGGCTTATTTTGTTCCATTCTTCTATAAAATTTCTTTGAGCATTTCTTTGATAGATAATACTAACTAAAAATATATGTATAAATCAAGGTTCATACGAATGTAGATTATAATGTGTAATTCTGGCACGTCCCGGGTGAAAGTCTTTAGGACGATGACTATGTGAGGTCAGAGTCAGGCGAGAATGCGAAATCCTGCACACTGAGGGTTGGTGGAAGTCAGGCGAGAATATGAAATCCTGCACACTGAGGGTTGGTGAAAGTCAGACAAGAATCTTAAATCCTGCACACTGAGGGTTGATGGAAGTCAGGCGAGAATATGAAATCCTGCACGCTGAGGGTTGATGGAAGTTAGGTGAGAATCTCAAATCCTGCAAACTGAGGGTTGACGGAAGTCAGGCGAGAATGTGAAATCCTGCACACTGAGGGTTAGTGGAAGTCAGGCGAGAATCTTAAATCCTGCACACTGAGGGTTGATGGAAGTCAGGCGAGAATATGAAATCCTGCACGCTGAGGGTTGATGGAGGTGAGGCGAGAATGTGAAATCCTGCACGCTGAGGGTTAGTGGAAGTCAGGCGAGAATCTTAAATCCTGCACACTGAGGGTTGATGGAAGTCAGGCGAGAATATGAAATCCTGCACGCTGAGGGTTGATGAAAGTTAGGCGAGAATCTTAAATTCAACACACTAATCGACCAGGGAAGGTTTAAAAGGCGAACGCGCACCAGGGGGACACCCGTTAGAGTACTTTATGTTTGTTTTGGCTTGGTAATTGGATTTACTGTTGTATTTATATAAGAAGTCACACGTAATATTTCCGCAAAATACGTCTAGACGTATGGCTGTACACGGCCCATGCAAAAGTACGTTTGTAAACACTGTAAGCACTCTCGCGGTCGCGAACCGAAATCAGCTGTTGCGGTAGCCTGTTTTGATTTGGAACCTTCGTAACCAATGGATAGACACAATAATTCAAAGTGTGATTTAAGGCAACGAGGTTTATTAACTTTAAGCATGAATATATGCACTGTCAATTGTGATAGCGAGGTTAACATAATAATGCGTCGGACGTTAAGCATTAGCACATAACATTAGCACATATCATAACAATGGTGGTTAATAGCAATATAGGAATATGAACATGAAATACATGAGAATAAGCCAATGATAATATATGAAATGCAATAAGCGTTAACACAAGAAAATAATATAAGTAATAAGCGTTATTAATACAAACTAATATGAGATGCAATAAGGTTTAGTAAAGGAACTAATATGAAATGCAATAAGCGTTAATACAAGAAAATAATATGAAAAGCAATAAGCGTTAATAATAAAAAAGATATAGATGAAGATGATATGCCGTGGTAATAATGGTAATTATAACAGCTTACGATGATTGGTGGTTAGTGATCGTTGGTCACTGAATTTGAATACATATATGAATCACTGTTTAAAGTTTCAAAGAAACGTATACAGTTCCTGGAAGGTTTTCCGTAGAAGAGGACTCCTGTCTCTCGGGCCCTCGTATGGGAATGTATCGCAAACGAAACTCGGTCGAGGTGGCGCTCTGATCGGAGTGCCCAAGATGGCGTCTGAGCATGCGCGTGATGACGCCGGGACGTCAAACCAATCAACGCCAAGATGAGTTTGGCTTAATAAACACTATAAACGAATCGACGCAAGCGCAAAGCCAAACTCATCTTGGCGTTGATTGGTTTGACGTCACGGCGTCATCACGCGCATGCTCAGACGCCATCTTGGGCACTCCGATCAGAGCGCCACCTCGACCGAGTTTCGTTTGCGATACATTCCCATTTATATGATTTACAGGAATGTCAGGTATGAGGGTTGTGCGCGGTATGCACCATGACTTATGTACGAAATATGCGGTCTATAATTAGAACATGTTGATGGCTCATGCGCGAAATATGCGTCGCAATAGGACTTCCGGGGTTTTTATTTGGGGCGTTCGAAAAGGGAATACTCAATCCATTGGATGGATTTTGGGAGGTTTGATTGGAAAGGGGTGAGTGTGGTTTTGACTTCATGGGTCATAGAGAGGGGGTGAGACGTGGTCACAACTTAAGCGGGTTTTTGGGACGAGGGCCTTGTTTAAAATTAGATATAAGGGAGGAGATCATGCCTCGTAGGGCGAAGAGGGAAAGGAGTTTGATAGTTGACCATCTCGAGATGGGGACCACTAAGGTATATCGTCAAAATGATCAGTGATTGGGGAAAAGGGGGTAAGAGTTGAGTTTTGGTGGGGTTGTGGGGTGATTTATGAGGGGGACTTGAAATAATACCGCGCGAAAAATAGTGGGACGTCACAATTCTAAACTCAACATTAGGGGGAGTTCCCTTAAGGGGACTAGGCAGTCGAAAAATCGATTTTTTTTATTGCATTTTCCAAAAGCACTATCCTTTCTGAATAAGATGCCGCTTGGTTTATAGCAAAATTCGCAAAATTATAGATTTTACAGCTGAAAACGTCAAGCGGCAACCTATAGCGTCGCCTTTGCCCAGAAACTTTAAACGCGTTTTTCTCAAATATTTTTTTCTCTTGCTTTTTTCCTCATTGTGAACGAATCGAGGTTCAGATCGACTCGAAAAAATTACAGGATGTGTAAAACATGTGCCATTTCGGACCAAACCTCTGATATGGTCCGTAAAACATCGAGATTTTCATAAAAAAATTAAGAAGTCACCGGATTTTGGTAGCGTAAAAACAAGAACGAATTTTTCTCGGAAAAATCGCCGTTTTTCACCCACCAATTGCATAATTTTTATTTAATTTTTGTTTTTATAGGTTTGGTCCGAAACTATGAATCCAAAAAACAAGAATCACACCTTTGAAATCGAATTGCGTTACATTTTAAGACCGATATTAAGGGAAAACGACGGAAAAACGTTAAAATGTTTACACGTCTGCAGCGCCATTTTTGAAGTACACATATATTTCTTACCAATTTTTTTTCAACCTGTATGGTAGTAACCAACATTGGGTAAAAGGATACATCTGGATTTGATTTCATTTTTTTACCAATAAATAAGTAACAGAGTCCCTTTCTCACTAAAAACGACTGCCTAGCCCCCTTAACGCCGGACGGCACCTAATACCGGCAATTAGCTATATCTGTGACATTTGAAACGCGACTGGACCATGTCGAGACATGATCGTTGTTTGTTTTATACCCTTGAAATATCACAGATATAGCTAATGTCCGGTATTAGGTGCCGTCCGCCGTTAAAGGAACTCCCCCTACTTAAATAAGTAAAATATGTTATTTGTATGTGGAGAGGGTATACTTTTGTGAGTAACTGTATTTACTTACCTCAGCTCGCTATGTCTGATTATAGACAAATATCTTTCCACTACTCACAATGTGTATGTTTCATCCATCCTAACATCATCAACCGTATTTTAATTAATCTAGGAGTGTACAATTAAAAGATAAAAATATTGTAGTATTCGTTCTACCAGTAATTCGACGGGAGCAGCTATACTGCCAACAGCGAGATCAACATTTTCAATAAATTTTAAGTTTTCTAATTATTAAAATAAAGGAATGAGAGACTCAACAATTTATTCCCTTTTCTTGTATACATTCACATTGTATACAATAAGCACTAACTAAGTAGTAGTAATCTACTTATCTAACCATATCGAACCGAGGGAAGTGCACAATGCACATATACTAATTGAAGTAGCATAGTTGATTCCCTAAAAAATCCACTGGTGAAAATAATTTATGTTAAAATTTTGACCTATTTTTACACAAGCAATCACGCTTATCTTCTCATACTGCATGCCAAACATTTTCACAAAACTACGTAAAAAATGTGGAACACGATCCCATGGAAGTGTCGATTGTGTTGCTGTAATGAAATAATTATGTTTGTTACTATGAACGTTATTCTACATTATGGACGAATAAATGTAGATTGGCAACTGTTGGTTGTCGACTAAACAACCGTGGTGTGTCCCACAAGGGTGTTGTTCTGATGTCTCTGAGAGATGCAGCCAGTCTACTGTAAACTGTGCGCTTCATTATAATAATAATAATAATAATAATAACGTCTTTATCACATTGTGCAAAGAGAAAAGAAAGTAGAATATGTACAGTGTTGTGTAAGGACGAGGCTCAGCTTACAAGGGAACATCCCGAACTCGTAAATTCAAAAAATTCTAAAACTTTGTGAATATATAGAAGATTTCCTCCTGATTACCTATAATGCAATTTTTGTTTGCTGCCCACATTCAATCTAAGAGGGTGAATTAACTTCTGAAAATTCGACTCTTTTCCGATTTTATATTGTAACTCCCGAACTGTAAGAGATAGAACAAAAGTTTCGAAACACTTCTTTTAATTAGGTCTATCAAATGGCAAAAGTTTAATCAACTGTTTAAACAATTAGAAAGAAGATATAAACAAGAATATTAACAATGTTTTCTAAAATTCTTTTTTACACGTGAAATATGAATTGATGGTTTAAATAATTGTGAACCAGCATAATCCATTTTTTTCATACAAATTCAACCTCGCCAACCGCTTTGATTGAATTTGGGCAGCAAACAAAAATTGCGTTGTAATCTGAAGGAAATCCCCTATATCTTCACAGTTTCAGAATTTTTTGAATTTCTGGGTTCGGGATCTTCCCTTGTTAGCTACCTTTAAACCAGAGATGGGCAACAAATTATTTGAAATAAAAAATTTGTGTATGAAATTTTTATTTCAAATAATTTTTTGCCCATCTCTGCTTTAAACAGTTTAAACCCATCTCGCAGTTGCAATATTAAATTCTTACAAGTTGTAGGTACAGTGTGCCTGAGTTACCTGTGAGAACGTGAGAATTAAATATTTCATAAACGAATAAAGATATGAAAAAATTGTTCCTACAAAAGATTTTTGGTACAGAGGGTGACAATTCCGTGGTGTATATATTTTTTCTGTAAATACGGGAGTGGTGGTTCCATTTTTTCAATGAAATCATTTACATTTTTGTTTATAACATGATAGCATTTCTTGATACGAGTTCAGCGAGATGCTTTTATCCCATAAAAGCTCGTACATTAATGGGTCCCCAAGGACTTACATATGTGAACACGATTCTCGACATTCTCTTATGCGAAACAGACACAACCGTTTTCCGCCCGTTATTGTTGTTGTGGAATATATATTTTCCACATGGTGTTAGTATACTAACACCATCATTCGGAAAAGGTACAATAATTTAAGACCTGGACAATTCCGGGACACATACTTAGTTGATATACTTAAAATGTCGATTTTTTTTTATATATTTTCCGTGTTTGATATGACAAAAATGTTTTTCAAAAATTTGGGACCAAGATTCGCAGAAATATCGAAGATATACACATTAGAAGTGTTGCACATGCTCACGTGTTGCCATACGTTGATGAGAACTTCAAATGCATTTTCCTCGAAACCAGGTTTTCAAACACGATACCCACGATTACTCAATAACTATTCAAACAATTTACCTCAAATTTTTCGTGGTTATATGATACACTGTGTGGGGTAAAAAGTGAAATAAGTTTATTCTATTTAATGAGTTCGAAGACAACATCCCTCTCGTCTCGCCGCAGCCACGTGCTCGCTCGACGCAGACTGCCTCGCCGCGCAGTTCTCCTCGCTCGCCGCCCAGCAACCCATCGGCAACGCCGTGCCTCGCACCGCGTGCTTGGCAACACTGTGTCTGGCTCGCCGCGAGCCTACTAAGTACAATGTTACGCAGGTTTTGACGAGGCGGATTTCTTATTTGATTCATAGTTTCTTTGTTATTGCATAAAAAGGCAAGATTTTTAAAAATGTGCATTGTAGATGACGCTACAGATGGATCATTAAAGGGGCTTGTTAAAAAAGTTTCTTTTGTACTGCAACGATTTTAACGAAATAAAGCGGAATTCAGCTACCTGCTTGTAAATTCTAATTCAGAATACCTCTGGTTCTGCACTGAACCTATAAAAGACGTGAAATTATGAACAGCTATGAAATTGCGATTTTTCAATAATGTGTGTTTTTTGGTAGACAAAGGATACGGTTTTAGTTTCATTTCATAAAGAATAAAAGTATTTATTAATTTCAATTTAGGTTCAGGCAGAAACTACACAGTTTGTGAACATTCCCGAATTTGATTTGAATCGATTAAGACCTCCGTTTTTGAGTTATCGCTGCAAACAAAGGATTTTTTTTTAAAAAGCCTCTTTAATGATCCATCTGTAGCGTCATGTATAATTCATATTTTTGACTAAACAAACACGTTTTTGTGAAGCTAGTGTTGTTAATAAACTTTGTACCAAAGAACAAGTGTCACCTTCAATTTATTTCTTTGCAGTTAAATGAAAAAGGAATGCTTCGTTTTCGACAAAAACGACTGCTTAGTACCCTTCAGAAGTCCTGCTATTAACATAAAGATGTTAACACAAAGGCCTGCACAATAACAGTTTATCACAAATTTTCGTTTTATTCTTGCACGAAGACAGCTTGTTCCACCCCTACACATACACAATCTGTTATATCTGGATTGGAAAAGTAATTACAACATAATAGTTGAGTTGCAAGGTGTTGTTCGTGGTAAGTCACGGCGACACACAGATTCTGGCACACAATCACCGCTGCACTATGTATCAAGAATCGATTGTGTCGACATGCCTCGACTCCGGAGCACGCAATATCGAGACATAGATTTCCTATTTAGATTTGTCGATGTTTTTCCGCCGTATTTTCCCGTTCCAAGTCGGGCAACTTTCGCAAGCACGTACTTTCTTTCATCGGAATTCCCTCCGAGGGCGGAATTAAGAGGACTCACGTTTCGGTCATTCGAATTCTACTCGCCCCGGCTAGGATTACGCGATCTGACTAACACGTCAGTTTCATCGTTAAGGACAGATCTTTTTCACGCGACACTGTGGCTGGCGAGTAGTATTTTGAACGTAGGTGCTCACACATTTTTTATCTTTTTCAAAACAACGCCGTCTCCGCCAAATAAATACGACTGAAATGCCAGTTGTGAACCAGAGAATTGCACTGCATCCAAACGTTCGTGATCACGGTTTTAACCCCTTAACACGTTCCGCGCCACTTAATATTTGGTCGAAGTGAAAATTTCATTCACAAAGGAACAAGGTATTTCTCAGTTTACTGGCGAAATAAAAATATGATATGAAAAATGGGCATTATGCACGATTTTGGTTTAACACTGTCTAGAAAAGAATTAAATTCTCTTTGTGCGATGTGCATGATTGGTTTTGATTTAGAAGGGTCATTCTACTTTGATCGGCCGAAAAAAGGAAGCTACATTTAAAAAAAAAATTCATAATAAATACAGCATATAATGAAATAAATATTTTTGGAATTTATTAAGCTACTCTTATATTATACAAAAAAAAATTAAAAACATCGTTTTTGCATCTATGTGACACCTACAAAAAGAGGTAGCCGTGGCGTAGGTGATTTCCCGGCTCAGGCTTTTCTGAATTAAAAAATTCGAAGAGATTCTTAATCTATTTGAGTGTGGTTATCGCCCGTAGCTTAACAAACAATTTTTGTTAAGGAATATCAAAATGGCGCCAGTTTGAAAGGGAAAGTTCCCCAAAAGAGTGTTTTCTCGAATGTTCCCCAAGAAAAATCTCGGTTATTTTTCAACAAAAATTGTTAATGGAGCTACGGACGATAGTCGCACAGAATAAGACTCTTTTCGAATTTTTTATTTTAGATAAGCCTCAGCCGGGTAATTACCTACGCTGCGAACATACCTCTTTGTTGTAGGTGTCAGATTCACGCAATAAAAAACATATGAAACAAATTATAAAACATCTTTTTATTTTTTTTTTGTATAATATAAGAGTAGCTTAAAAAATTTCAAAAGATTTACTTCATTATATATTGCCGAGTGACCGATCGCTTTCGATGCGGCGCGTATAAACGCGTGTCCTCAGGGAGAACTTCGGGCGTCTTCGGTCCTGCTCGTCCGTTATCGCAGGCAGTCGGGGCCCTCCGACTTCCGACCGCGCGGAGCGCGCTTGCGTCGTGCGACTTGACTTGTTCCGATACCGTCTTGGCGCAGAGATGCAAGATGCGAAGAATTCCGACTGCAGCGCCCCTTGCGGTGGAGTACGGAATCTCAGCTCGTGATGTCTCCGCTCTATAAAATAATATTCTTGAGTAGTACATTACACGGGCTTTTTTGGCGGGATACCGTAACAAACACGGTTACTCTACGTTCGCGCATGTTTGTTACGGTATCCCGCCAAAAAAGCCCGTGTAATGTACTACTCAAGAATATTATTCTATAGAGCGGAGACATCACGACCTGAGATTCCTTACTCCACCGCAAGGGGCGCTGCAGTCGGAATTCTTCGCATCTTGCATCTCTATCTTGGCGTCTACGTCGTACACTATTGTCCGTCACTGCATAGTTCATTAACATAATTGTATTCCAATAACGTTCTAAATAAATCATACTTTCTAATATTATATGTTGTGTTTACTCAGAAAAAAATCTTAAAATATAGCTTCATTTTTCGGCCGATCAAAGTAGAATGACCCCTTAACAATTAAAACAGACAAACCTACTTAGACGCCGATTGTGATGAGACTCTGCAGATTTGCAGAAGAGTGACAAATATTTAACACGTATTTTTTTATCGGCATTCGTCCATGTTGAAGGATTGGAAACAGCCTCTAAAGTTGGGTTCAAAACCATATTTCTTGAAATTTTTTAAAAACTGAGCATGGGGCTGGATACATCTTTAAAAACCACACATTTTAAAGAAAAAATTTGTTCTACGTCTAATAGTTTCTTACTATGAGATAACAGAAATGCGTTTAAAAAATGAAATATCGTTTTTTAACTAATGTTTCTGAAGTGCCCAGGTATGCTCACGTTTACCAAAGTGGTAGTTAATGCTCGCGTAAGTTACTGCTATAATTGAATAAATTGAACAAGAAAATAGTACCTTCCTAAAATGTACAGGAAAATAGTACCTTCCTTTAAAAATTTCAGAATTTTAATACACAAATATGCATAAAAGTATTCAAAGAATTGGTTAACAAGAATTATATTACCAATGCAGGCAAACTCTGGAATACATTTACAAATGAATGTGTTTATATGTATATTATCAAAGCAAACATACTTCTGGACTACATTTACAAATGAAAGTACATTAAATTTCTTTGGTTAATATAACGTAATACACGTTGAACCAAAACGTTGACGCATGTATGTACATAAGAAACTTAGTTTGCAGTTTTGGAAAACCACTAAACGATTTTTATTCGTTGTTTTTAGACACAGAGCCTCGCAAGAGAATTTTTTATTTTACGTTTTTGATGTATTTTGTATGAAGAATCACTTCGATTTATTCCATTACTAATCATGATATATTCTAGACATATTTAAAGTTCGAATACAATCATCACAAATTCCTTTCGAATTTCTGTAATTTCAAGGGTCTTTCCATTGTAACGCTCCAGGGAATTGCCGTTCTTTGGAACTGTTTTTTCTCCGCCAAAAAAATATTTGTTGCTGCGTTCAGATTTATTCTATATGTTAAGACGAGTTTTGAAAATGCAAAGGGAGCTTTTTCAAATTTTTTTACTGCTTTCTTTCCCTGCAGTGGATGAGCGCAATGTGCGCTTTGAAGGACAAAGCGCCCCGATTGCGGGATCGGTTTTAAAGGAGCCATGTATCTGGGGCGGGGAAATCAGGGAGGTTTGTAATTAGTATGATTATCGCTATGACCCGAAGTAGGATCACGTACCTATTTTCGTTGCTTTTTCCTTATCCTTTACGTTGCAAAATGATTAAAAAAATTAGCTAATTTCGATATTTCAACTTTGGACATTCGCCATTCTGTTTTTTCACCTTCAATCCAATTAATCCTAGTCCGAGCCATAGCGACGGTCATACTGATTGCGAATCTTTTTGGTCCTTTTGTGGTTCAAAATCGATCGCGCAATCGAGGAGTTTTTTTAAGGCGCATCTTGCACCCACCTATTTTGGCGGGGTAGGACTTTGGAAAAGTGTGGGACGGATTTTTGTATTCTCAAGGCGCGTATCGATATATTTGGCAGAGGGAATTTTGATTTAGTAGGAGCTTTTTTTGTGACAAAGAACGGTTCCAAAGTCCAGCGATTTTTGGGGCGTTAGGCCTCTTCAATACTCAGCAGGTAATATAATAACTTAAACAATAATAATTCATATTTAACTTTGCATTGTAGGGTAAAGGACCCAATTACTGACACCTAACCAATTACTGTCACCTTAAGCTATTTTACTTAAAAGAACGAATAAATAAACTATACTATATAATTTATAGCATAGATTATAGGTTGAATTACATAATTCTTTTTTTGTATGACTTTATAACGTTTATTTATTTGTTATTTTAAGTAAAATAACTTAAGGCTTAAGGTGACAGTAATTGGTTAGGTGTCAGTAATTGGGTCCTTTACCCTAGATCTCTTTAAAATTTGCATGTAGCTACCTTTTCGTCGTTACTGTAGTGCTTCCAATTGGCAAATATGACAGATGAGCATTTAAGTAGTATAACATAAAATGAGAAGGAATTTTTAATTCTGACGGATACTTGCCTGTACGAAGTGCGTTAACCGCTCCATCACCAACTTGTCACACAATTTTTTACTCTAAAGATGATGGAACCGCCTAACGAAATGATGAATAGCACTCGAAACAAGTAATGCAAATTAGAGTGCAGGGAGATGAAATTTTTTCTAGCCCGTCGAGATGCACGGTGCATCCGTGGCTGTTATTTGCGGAATTTTTAAACTGCTGTTAGCTGCGCAATTATTTCATAAAGTTTGACGAAATAATGAAGTATCAGTTGTGCCCTTTAAATTCATAAGTGGTACGAGTCCAGAATTACGAAAAATGAATTTATTATAAAAGTAATAAGTATTAGGGATACTTGTTTCTGTTGCTCGAGTAACATATGTACCTATAATTTGTTTTATATTAATGAAAAATGGGAATGTGTTTTATTAGTTCCTTTATTATAGTATCATATTCATTTATACAACTTTATGTCTTAAAAAATATTTCAAGCAAAAAATTCATTGATTTCAGGTGAAGAATTTATTGACATGAACGAAATTTTGAAAGTATCTCTCTTACATTAAACATTGGGGCTGTTTTATGTTTTTTAAACAGCACCATATATTTTTCTCTCTGTATTCTTAGACTACATAAAAAAACGAATTCAATAACATAACAGAATTTATCATTTCGACTGGTAAACTCCTTAACTATATATAACAAACAGTGTCAAGGAAACACATTAATATATATATTACGTTTTTTATTTCTGTATTTCATTGTTACATACCGATGTAATACACGGTGTTTAGTGGAAAGTATTAATTTTTTTCTTGCAATACTTTGAAAATAACATTCATGCAAGTTTTTATTATTCATACAATCCATCGATTGCCATATTATGGACATATCACTCTTTTAGGAGTCAGATAAAACTTTTTAAATTTCCACTTAATTATGAAATATCTGTTATTTTGTACTATTATCATTTCTGTTCGAAGAAAACAGTTATCAAATGCAGTCTATTAACTGAACCTTTTATTCCATACATTTTTACGTAAATAAGAAACTTTTACTTCCTTGAAAATAGAAAAAGGTTCTACTTAGTTAAACAGCAACATTTATTCTGCGGTAAAAAAGTTAGTTGTGACAAGTTGATTTCGACAAAATTTTGTGGGCTAAATAGATCTGACGTTAAAACCTTAAACCGTTCGGTGAAAATAGTTACACAAAAGTCACATGTGCTTTTTCTATTATATTTATCCTACTTCCACTTCCTTAAATAATAATATACTAAAATAATATTCCAAAATTTTTTATTTTACTCTTAAATATCTGTTCAAAATTATATGATGCGCTGGATCTTTTATTAATCGAACACGAAATAACTGATAAAACTGAACTCATATAACAGAGTTAAAGTGTTAAAGTAAAAACTTAAGTTACAACAGAAAAGAAATGATTTAAAAGTTACAAGTTCGAGAAATAACTTTTATTTATAAAACCCATAATAATTCCTGATTATTTGTCAAATCACCGTTAGTAAACTATTAATAGAAAGTATTATGTTTTAATATGTTTTGTCATAATTACTGTTCCTACACTATATTTTGCTACAATAAAGCTACATTCTATAACCAATTTATTATAAACTACTACACAAAAGTTTATTTTTCATAAATGTGAAAAAGGGGACTTACTTTGCTTGCCAATTAAAGAGCTCGATTTCTTGTCGATACAACTCCTTCAGATTAATAATACGGTGTGATTAAATTGACATCGATAATCGAACCGCGTTGTACTTATTGTTAGGTATGTACCTATATTCTAGACAACAAATGCTACATTGATCACGGGCTCAGAAATTTAAATAGCAGGAAGCAATCAATAATGGTAACAGTTATTCAAAAGTAAATTGAAATCTCCGGTTCGTTGGAAGCCACTAGCGGTGAGTGTAATTATTTCGAAGACTTCCTTGCAAGTGGAATACCTTGAAGCTAGTTCTTGTACAAGGTAGAATTGAGTCACAATGGCTGATGCAGGACATAACATGGATACTGTATAATTTAACAAACTGTCGCACATTTATGAACAACAAAATGAACAAAGTTTTCTATGAAAAAGTTTTTCTTTATAGGTGATAGCGGGGTAGCAAAAAAAAAGGACGAATCGGAAGCTTAAAACATGAAATTAAATAACAATAAGGTGTGCCAATGAGCAAACGCAGTACACTTTAGAAGAACAAACTTTGTGAATTAAAATTTAAATTCACAGTGTAGAGCTATTAAATCCGAGATGCTAAATAATTGCGTAATATTCTTTCCCGTCGGAGTGTTGACATACAAATTTGAGGCTCTCTGTGAAAACCATTCTGTTTGCCAAAAAGAAAGAAAACGTTGTTTTGTGATTCTACATCGATTAACTGTATTATAATTCTATTGATAATGATAAACTACATCTACATTTTTAACGGGTGTAGACATTTGTCAAAGAATCTTAGTAAAAAATGATAAACTATTATCTAGAGTCACGATAATTTAATGAGAATATCAGAACTTTTCATTGCTGAAGAGTAATTTGAAGAAATAAATTTTTCGTCGAAGTTTAACTTTATTGCAGAAAACAACCCAAATAACTTAGAAGTTTCGACAAGTAAAACACTAAATCTACTTACCTACCTACTTCCCACTAAAGTTCACCTTTAGTGCCAACTTTGATACGTTAGCGCCTTACAATCGAAACTTACACATTGTTATTCAATCGATAAAAAGAAACTGTATATAATGGTATTGAGAAGGCACATGTTATTTATATAATTTATACTATGTAGTTTAGAAACCACCTGCTTGTCCATACATTATGTCTTCTTGAGCCCACGAAGAAGGAAAAGAAAATTACTTTATATTTGAATTGATATGTTAAAAATTCATAAATCGATATCTAAAATCAGAGTAGTTGTTAATAAAGATGTAATAGTAACAAAACTCACAATTTCAACCTCAAAGTGTTAATAAAAACACTTAAAACGTCTGTTTAAATAAAATTTCTTACAAAGTAAGGAAAATCTCGTATGTTTTGTAAAGTAAATAGCAAAATCTGAAGATATAATAAATAATTATTATAATATAATAATGAATTATTCTCAATTAAAATGTATATTAATGTAGCGCTAGTCCTGAGGAATGTCTTCTAGTTGAAGTCCACAGTCTAGTTCTGTTAAATATAATTATTTGCATGCTTCCGTTTAATATTAAAAAATTTTACTATACTGTTAACAGTCTAATAATAATAGCCATTGAAACGGTTTGAGATAAAATCTTTGTTTTTATTTGTTTATTTATTTAATGTCACAGTGGACTACATTACCTATGTAAGGTTATTTTACATACACTTCTTATACTATTTACAGATTGTAGACTTAAATTTATTGAGTTTTTTTTTTTTTTTTTTTTTTCCCCATTGTTTAGTATCAAATTTCACCGAGTATTTTGATTTGCTTTAAATAAGTTATTATTATTTCACCTTTCTGGTCATTTAAATATTCTTTGATGGTTATTGGCGTTTTACTTTTTTTCTTATATTTGACACAAAATCTATGTTTATCTTTTTTCCAGTTTGTTGGCATATAAAATCTTAGGGTAAAAATTCCTAAAACATTACTATGTTGGAGTTTATGTAATTAAGGATGTTGGAGAATTTTAATCGAACCGAGTCAATCGGGCACAATATATTCGTATTTTCGCCCCGTAGGTCAATAATATAATCAATGGTGCGGTTAAAATTTGGAATTTTATTACGATTCTTGGATAGCCCGCCTTCCTTTGCTCAGCCATATAAACTCTCTTGGAATGTGTTTGACTTACAATAAGAATCAGTGATTAAACACGATATAATATACAATACACAATTGGTCACACTAAGTTAACACACAGTCACCTAATGGATAAATCGCCTCTAAAAACGTGCGACGAATGTAATAGCCCAATCACAGTCAAACACCTACTATATTACTGTACCAAATTAGACAACCTCAGAAATTCAACTGACACAAGTATAGAGGAAATGCTAACCAAACCAGCGCACATGAAAAAGCTAATTGACTACCTAAAAGAAAAATTCTTATACTCTAAAATATAACTAAGAAAATTATAACTAGCTATTATCCAATGTTCCAACTATAACTGTGGATGTAATTGTAATTGCTATTGTAATGTAATAACCAATGTATACTTATGTATATGTGTCGCTAATAACCCATAGCGGTTGATGCGACAATAAACATTTAATAAAAAAAAAAAAAAAAAAATATACAATACAATTTTATTTTGCCACTTCAGAAGTATATTCCACCGAATGTAGAATCGCGGTTTTCTCAAAATCCAGCTTTTCTAGTCTATGGGCACGATACCTTGAGTACCTACTAACGTTTCACAAATTCACTCGACATTTTTGGGGCATATTCTGTAAAACTATGCAGAGTTAGCTATGTGCCGGTTTTTTGTAAGTACAACACTTTACGGCTTAAACGATCGGGTTTTTAATTTGAATAAAAAATTTAAACTTTTGCGATTGAAGATGAAAGTTTAAAATTTGTTTGGTTCTTTTATTTCACTGTAATCGTTTGCGTAGTTCGTGTTCATTGCACAGGGCATACAAAAAATTATTTATCGTGACTTTCACAAATGATTCCACATATTTGGATTCATAGAGGTCTGTTAAAGAATGGAACGCAAAGTGGACCTTGATCTGAAAATTCAGCGTCAAATCTTTTGTTATTGTAAAGTGTTTTATGGAGGATGAAAGGTGTCAAAGGTATAATGCTCCATTTAATGAACCAAAAAATGGTTCCATGGACATTTTTATTCTCCCAGTGAGTGAAACACGTTGAAATAAAAATGTATCAGTCTGGAATTTCGAAGATAAGATCAGTTCTGCGGTATATTTTTTGGCAGATCTTCAGCGATACAAATGTGTACAGCTGTATTTTCGTTGGATATTTCTCGATACGTGTACTTATATATTTCTCGATACGTGGACGAATGCAAAGTCAATCTATTGGATAAAATATATTTTTCAGTCAATTGAAAATATTCGGTGTTTACTACATTTGAGAGCATCTCGTGACTATTGAATTTTTTCCATTTAAAAATTTTATAATAGGGGAACAAACTGATATATAGGTATATTTAGTCTGATGGTTTCAAGATAAAAGAACATCTTGGATGATTAATAACCCAGAGCTGCAAAATTCGAGGTCATAAAAACTATTTTTAAAAATGTATACAGTTTTATAGAAATTTGGACTTCCAAATTGCAAAAGTAAACTGAAATTTGCTCGGTCACGTACAGTTTTATCACAACTTGCTTTCATGTTTTTATGTTATAATATGCGATTGAATAAAATTAGTAGTGAAAAATGAATTATGTGGCATGAAATGTTTAGTGTTTTTCGAATTCAGCAGCTAACAATATATTAAAAACAGCTAAAATGTTGAGAAAAGTCTTTTCACATCAGGCCATAATTTTAATCTTGATGCCTAAATAACTTATGCGATGCTGCTTTTTGGTAGTTTGATACAATACACACGACACGATTGAACATTATGAATTATTTCGTGTGCTATGATATCTGTCAAAGATAATTGTAATATTTCAAGGCCAAAACAAATTTTGTGAATAATTTACTTTCACAGCTTTAGCTTGGAAGTCACCTGACAGTCACAAGAAGTGTGTTTGTGTGTGTGTGGGGGGGGGGGAGGTAATCGACCTGTCACGAGCCACCCACGCGTGCCATTTGAGGGCAACTAATTTTCATGCTCAAATAATTCATAATTACAATGTACACTTTGTTACAAATTTTTACATAAAATATATTTTAAACAAGCAACCTTTTGCATAAATATCTAACTACCATCTTATATAAAATTAAGAACTGCAGCAAATAGCGTGGGTACTGAAAAATATGATTTTTTATATTTTTGAAAATGATTGTTGCCCAAGTCATGACGACCTTTGTCAAAAATCAATGTAACTCCACGAAATAAAAAAGAATTGATCGTATAAACATTACGTGTTCTAAATTAGGTAATCTACTAAAATCGATACACTTACAAATATGGAGTTGATCAGTTTAGTGTCTGAGAGGCTCAACTGTTCCTCGCAAAAACGTTATTAGTTGTATGTACCTTGTACCCAGTGAATCAGGTAACCGGAAGTAGCTGTTTACCTATTCTCGGTTGGAATTTATCTGTATACCATAACTGGTTGTGCCATCATCCCTTTCGATCGAGGGGGAGACAGTTGTCCGATTGACCGTTGGTTTAATGGTTCTTGTTCTGCACAATGCATGCACAGGGTATCGCCGAAGGAACTGGAGGAGCCTGCACAGCGGAGGAGAGAATCGATTGAGCGGAATAAGGCGGTTTCGCCAGTGACGTCGCCCACGGATCCGCTCGAGCCATGGAGCACACGTGACATTAAGGACATGAACACGATATTGGCTTGGGAGGAAAATGTGCCGGACAGTCCTTAACGGGGCTTTACGATATCAAGCGCCCCCGTCCCTCCACCGCCACTGAATTGGCAAAAAGGAAAGTTGTTTTTGCAAAAGCTGGAATCTGAGAACGTGTTAACGCGTTACGTACCACCGTGGAATTTCAGGTATCAGGTGGGACTTAAACGGGGGTATTCTCATTTAGAAAGTTCAACGAATCGATTTTTTAAGTGTCATATTTTTTTAAAGATTAGAATTTTGAAAATGTGCTAGTAAAGTATTAAGATGAAATTCGTAAAATCGTCCGAGTTGCGAAGGTTTAAATACCACGTCGTTCAAATAGATAAGTGACCGCGAGATAATTACCAAGTCCATATTTCTTGAATTTTGGTAAATGCAAATTTAAAGTTTTAGCTATTACAATAAATCAGGTAATAATTGACAGCTATTGTCATATATCTAAGTTTTTCCCTTAGTCAGTTTTATCAATAAGCCAACAATATGTATAATGATTCCTTCGACCCTTATTGAAATGGATTAATAATCGTGGTTTCTCTCTTTATGGCCACCCATTTTCTGGGACATAACTCTTAGAAAATTACATACATTTTCATGAAAATTGTTTAGCATGTTCTCGAATTATAAAGGAAGGAGACATGTATTTTGCAAGAAATTTGTAAACAAAAGATGATATAGAAGATTAAATGCTATTACATATATTTAAATCAGTTGTGATCCACCTTAAAAAATATCACAAAATTTTTTAAAGCCAATCTTCACCAAACGACGTTTTTCAAACTGGCAACTACAGCTGTGACGAATATTCGAATAATCTAAGTCTTCGAATTTTCGAATACTAGCAGAATTCGAATTTGAGTTTGGAATAATTCGGAGTATTCGAATATTCGAATAATTAGTATTTGACTATTCAAATATTATTCGAATGTTACCTTGCACCAGAGAACGTTAGTGTTTAGGTTTTTCTTCATTAAAACAGGTGTTGGTATGATTAAGAAGAATAAAATTATTATTATTACTATTAATGAGCATTATGAGTCAACATTCAAATACGCCTCTAAAATTAAATAGAATTTATACCTGTCGTTTCAAAATTTACTTTATCAAAGATAAATAAAGTTTCAAATGTAACATTTGAAAAACAAATAATTGTACAAGCGAATATGAAAAGAATAGCACAATACAGTGTGAAAAAGTAACAAAATACAATTCGAAATTCGAACAATATAAATTCTTCGAATAGGTACTCCGAATTTTTCGAATGTTCAGAAATATTCGAATATTCGAATAAATTATTCGTAATCGAAAAAATTATTCGTAACTCAGAAGTACTGGGCGGTTGTCAGTAGAGCTGTAAATATTCGAATAATTTCGAATACGAACAATTTATTCGATTGCTATTCGAAATTATCTGAATATTTACTCAAATTTACTAGTACACTTCTGAGTCGATACTTTAATCTCTTTCCTTTTACAGTTTGCGAAAGTAGTAGAATTTCCGCGAAAATTCGAATGTGACTACTCTAACGGGCGGCCTTTTGTCAAACATTATTTTACGTTATTTCTTTTGTTCGGGATGACAGCCGCATTCATAAAGATTAAATGAAAATTTTAAATTAATTATTTCTCATTACCACGAAGGGTCCAATTAGTGCTGCCGTTTGAAAGGAATTTTTCACAGATGAAGCGCGCGATGGTCCCCAACTCCTCAAATATTTTTGATAAGGGGCTACAGTTTTGTTGCATTAAAGAATGTATCAGTCAAGGTGTGCACAGAATACTAATGTTACAACTTCATTCATTTTTTCATTATTAAATTCCAAAAATGACCTTAAAACTGCCCATCTAGACGAGAATACCTCCTTCAGATGCGATAAAAACCCAGTGATACTCACAGGAGAACATAACGAACCCGCACACGCCGATTTTGACGAGACGGGGGTCGAAAACCTATTTTTTTAAATTATTTAAAAACTGAACAGGGACTGGATTCGTCATTAAAAACTTCACACTTAAAAAAAAAATTTGGCCTACGCCTAATAGTTCTAGAGATATTCCAGAAAATGTTTTCGAACCCCCAACTTTAAGGGCTGTTTTCACCCCTTCAACATAGTCAATTGCCGATAACAAAAATACGTGTCAAATATTTTTCACTATTCTGCAAATCTGCAGAGTTTCATCAGAATCGGCGTGTGTGGGTTCGATATTTTCCCTCGCCAATCTCAGAAAATTGCGATTACCTACTTTTTGCGATTTCAGCTTCTTAGTTGCTCCTGTTTTATTTCAACATCCAATTGAATGAAATAAAAAGGTGAGGCACCGGTGTCTCGCGCGGCACGGAACGTATTCGATAGCACCGAAATAGTCAAGTCGTAAATTTAATAGATTCATAAACAGAAGCATGTTTCGATTGTTCAGGCAAACGGTTGAGAAGAAGGACAAGGGAGACAGGTACCCTAAGAAGTGTTATGCACAGATTTCAATGTAACTTTATAAATACAATTTTGTCTCGTTATAAGTTCGATTCTCGGGGGTTAGGTTAGAAGACTAAAGAGGTGAGTATGCGCATCCGTCATACATATTTGGTCCTCTGGAGAGAGAAGCGTATTGACTACCCGCCTTTTTGAGTATTGTCAAATTGAGTTTATGAACAGAATACAAACTTCATTGTACTACAATACTCCAATAATGTGGCGTGGTACCAAGTATGAATATTAACAACACATAAGCCTGGAAACTACCGAGATTCTAAGCTAAGCTATGCGATGCTATGTTATACCATGCTACGTTTTAAAAAAATTAGCTTCAATTAAGGCTGTTCGAGTACTCGGGAAATCCGAGTAGTTCGATAAATCCGAGTAGCTCGAATTCTTTCGAGTAGCTCGAATTCTTTCGAGTAGCTCGAATTTCTTCGAGCGGCCATTATTTACATTCCAGTAGATAAACGTAACCTAAAATATTCGAAACATTCGTATTGTCGAAACGTTCAAGCTTCAAGGTTCAAGCTGCTCGAAGTATATTCAAGCCGCTCGAAAAAATTTGAGCTACTCGGATTTATCGAGCTACTCGGTTTTTACCTTTCGGCTCGGCTCGGTCCGAACTTCAAGCTACTCGATTATTCGAGTACTCGAACAGCCTTAGCTTCAATACATTTTTACGAAACCGTTTCCACCAAAAGCTAAGCTAAAACATAGCATTGCATAGCATAGCTTAGCTAGCTTCTCGGTGGATTCCCGGCTATATTCCGTTTATAAAGTGAATTTGACCATATCTACAAAGGCGGACACTCAATACTCTCCCTCTCCAGAGGACCAAATATGGCGGATGCGTATATTCACCTCTTTAGTGCTCTAGTCAGGCCCAACCTCTAATAAAATGATATGCTATTCGGTTCGTTTGTTCTTTGCCGCGGCGAGTGCGAGAGACTAAAGGTTCACATACACCAGCGAGCATATGTACTCAGCGCAAATTACCGCGGCAGAAAAGTGCCGCAAACCGCTAGCCTGCACCGGGCCTAAAAATGAGCGAGACGACACGCGATAGCAACAAGCTACAAATTGCGGCACCCCCACGCTTATTCTCAGTTTCTCGCACTCGCCGCGGCGAGTATAAAAGAAGTAGTGGGGATAGAAATGTGCTTCTAACGAAACAGGGGACCGGGACTTATAACGGGGCAAACCTGTACGTAGAGAAGGAAAAAATATTTCATCTATGCTTGGTCTTTCAAGTAGATACTTAATAGTTTATGTTGTGACACAGCGTCAATAAATTAATGTTGTAAGAGCTGGTCATAGTTTACTGCGTTGGTGAGTGTGACGCGTGGTGACGGAAACAAAATAACACTGCATTAGAGCTGTTCGAGTACTCGAAACATTCGAGTAGCTTGAAATGCGAACCGAGCGGGACTCGATTTTTCGAGCCGAGCTGGGACCCGAACGGATCCGAGTAACCTGAATGTTTCGAGTAGCTCGATTCTTTGGGGTAGCTAGATTCTATCGGGTAGCTCGATTCTTTCGGGCAGCTCGATTTTTTTCGGGTAGCTCGATTCTTTCGGATAGCTCGATTTTTTCCAACAGTTCGAACGTATTCCGGGCAACCCGACAGTGCCGGGCAGTCTGCTTACTTAAAGTACATGGGGCGTTTTAAAAGGAGGAGATTATATCTTTCTTTGGTTGAGTTTTCTTTCGAAATTTCGTCAAAAACGACGTAGGACCAGCCGTTTAGGAGATACGCAGCCTCAAAGTGTAAAAAAGTCAACTCTGAATTCCATCTTCTAAACGGTACCGTCGTTGTCGTCGTCGTCTTACGCAATGTTCAGATCGCTTTTTTATCTACTCGAAAGAATCGAGCTGTCCGAAAAAATCGAGCTACCCGAAAGAATCGAGTTACCCGAAAAAATCGAGCTACCCGAAAGAATCGAGCTACTCGAAACATTCGGGTTACTCGGATCCGTTCGGGTCCCGGCTCGGCTCGATTCTTTCGAGTACTCGAACAGCTCTACTGACTGCATTAACCCAAAATTTAACTATATTTACTGATATTGGAAATATTGGATTCTATTTTGAGCTGTTTGATTTCTTGTTTCACACCGACTGTCTTTGGTGTTTCTTGCCTTAACAAAAATATTGTTTTTCTCCTCCGTAACTGAAGTTCCCAGTGGAGGTGGCTGTGGTCAAATATTATTGGTGGATGCGTGTTGAGTGTGCGCGTCGAGTCCAGAAGGAGAAGGAAACGCTCTCGTACTTTTTGAGCGACAGTCACTCACAAGGGAACTTCGGTAACTTCGAAATTCCGTTTTTTTTTTAAACTTTGCAGGCTTGTATGGCACATTAATGGGAATGTATCGCAAACGAAACTCGGTCGAGGTGGCGCTCTGATCGGAGTGCCTAAGATGGCGTCTGAGCATGCGCGTGATGACGCCGTGACGTCAAACCAATCAACGCCAAGATGAGTTTGGCTTTGCGCTTGCGTCGATTCGTTTATAGTGTTTATTAAGCCAAACTCATCTTGGCGTTGATTGGTTTGACGTCCCGGCGTTATCACGCGCATGCTCAGACGCCATCTTGGGCACTCCGATCAGAGCGCCACCTCGACCGAGTTTCGTTTGCGATACATTCCCATTCATACATCAGGCAATTTTTATTTTTTGCTGGTTTTAAGTTCTTCGGGGTAAAAACACCCCTCACAAGATTACTGTACACTTTCCTATTTTCCTGTATATTGTGAAAACTGTAGTAGATACAAAAAAATATTTATTACATGGAAATTCCCTTAGCTGAAATATATATCTACACTTACTTCCATTTCGATTTTCAATTGACCCTTTGATCATTTAGAAGGTAAATGAAGAAAGTATTTATACAGTTTTATCTGTAACTTTTATTACTTGATCTTTATCGTTAAATATCTCGCAAACTATTAAATGTTTAAGCAAAAAACCAAACATGAACTAAATATTTTTTTACTCCCTTATCTATTTGTCAAATTTCGTTAAAATCGGTGGACAACATTTCATGTGGCCTCCTTTTTAGAGCTTTCTCAGCACTCGATACAGTATCCTCATTAATTTCCCTTGAACAATGTAATGCAAAGACATTTAGACCTTCTTCTATCTGTCACTCTGCTTCATTTACGACTTTACTATTAATTTATCAAAATATATGTAACTCGAAATTCTTCCGCTCGAACAGAGCTACGATGTGTTCTTTGAGGATTCGAAACGAACTCAGAAATAAAAGCTACGCAGACTTCAATCTGGTATTGTATTAACGAACCATAACCGAATAATAATTGTGCACTGCTTAAAATGTGATGTATCACTTATTGTACGTCGAAGACATCTTTATCTATCGCTGAATGTCTCTCGAACGTAGCTATGAATTTCTTGCGAAATTCCTCGTCGAATATTTAAGGTGTGCACGATCAATTGTAACCTGAGAGGAATGTCTGTATTTCTGTACTCTATAAATAGAAGATCCTTTAACGAAATCTGAATTTGTCGAAAATGTAGAGTTGTTAAATTTTTTGCGACAGCTTAAGAAGATCTAAATAACATTCGACGTGAAAGATTCATGCACTCAAAGTTGTCTTTAAATACCTCTGGAACGTCGATACATCTTTGATAAAAATAAATACTAATTGTAAAATATTATGACCTCAATAAGAATTTACTGTGTTATAAAAAAATTTGAATACTATAAAAAAACTAACTATGACTAATATGGGACTATACAAGAAATAGCTATTAAACGAGGAGAATATTTATTACATACACGGTGGATATTAGGTTAATTTTGGCGTGTCATGAATTTTTCCTTTCGTACCTATTTTTCATAAATATCACATTTTCTTCAAAATTCGTGTTTCCGTTTCTGTGATTGAATTAATTACGCCTAAAACAAAAACAAAACAGGAATATATTTCTAAGGTGAATAGACGTCTAACGAATTTATATGTACCGAAACCGGGGGTGATTTTGTGACAACTTCAATTTTATTCTCATTGATTTGTCTTAAACTAGTGTATCGGTTCGGGAATATAATATAGTAAACAGCTTTACTGCTCGGCTTCGACAGGAATTTACATTCTGATTTTAAATTTTTTTTTGTGAAAATAGTCACATTCATCTGGATTAGCCAGGCATAATGAGTTGAGGCACATTTCGTGATTTAAGAGTTTACGTTTCGAAAGTTTTTAGGCGATAGATGACACACAAACAATTAACTTTTCTGCTTTGTATATTAAGATAGTTTTCGTGTGATATTTGAAAAAAATAAAAAAACTGTTGCAAAGTCATTCCCGCTTACGGTACAAATTTTTTATTTTCACAAAGTCAGGTTTCACGAAGTTCTTTGAATATTATAGGGATGATTCTGATGTCTATCATACCTGTTCGGTTAGTTAGTGATGTAAACGTAACCCGAAGAATTTGTTTGGAAAGCCATCGTTCTGAACTGTTAAGGCTATCTTTCTGCCATTTTCACTGATATTTCACGGAACAGCTTTCTACATATAGTTTCTGCACACAGGCTGTCGCTAAAATATTTAGTCAAGCTTCGCAAATACGTTCCATTACTCATGCAGATAGATTTGGCGGCGCGAAACAAACTTGAAGCCCCGTTCCCACATGTGCAACGTGCCATGCAGAATACATTTAACACGTTTGCATTCTTTGAATTTCTTTCGTATACATTGATTTTCCTTTGCTCGTAGACACAGAAATGCAAAATACTCTAAGACATTTTTGAAAATGGAATTAATATTCTAACAAGAGGATAGAGTTAAAAAATGACGGAAATGGTTTTTTATTAATTTGTACCTAGAACCATTCAAAGCAACGTATCAAGTTTAGCTATCTTATAATTACTAACAAAATTTAAATAAATTTCAATAAAATAAAAATAATTACAGCTGATCGTGAACTTCGCATAAGAATAGCTATATTGTTGGTCTTTATGAAAATCCTGATACATTCGAAAATGTGGATGACAAATTTTTTATTCAAATCTCTTATATAACACGAGGATCCTGTTACTTTTCACCAGGAACCATAATATCTTCGTGCAAAGTACTTACAATTAGGCCTAGTTACGCAGAAAGCTACCAACCCTCAAAATGACAAAAATTTAGTTAAACACTAAAACACTTCGAATTTCTCGAAAACTGCAGGTGATAGATCAATTCTGCTTGCGGATTTGTGTTCAGGGCGAAACACTCTGCAAAAATGACCGAACGAATATTGCGGACCAAAAATCATGTTGGATAGTGTAAGATACCATCAACGCAATGAAACTCTGAAAAGTACTTTCGTCTCACAAGCTCAAGTCACCATTCCAAAAAAGCTACACATCCCACATTTTTGGCTGCTCTACAAATCAGAAAATTTACCTACCCACAATTGACGCGAGACATTTCGCGAATATCCCTTGTTAATTCCAATATTGGACAGTTCACCTCCAAATTTCCAAGCACGGCTATAGCGCGGTATCGTAACCACCAGGTAGAGACAACGCTAAACTCAGTCTAAAATTGCCCAGTATCCAGCAGAACGGGTGTAATTGCCGTTAAGCGGGGCTTAATCCAAACGCTCGCCAGTAGGTGATCACTCGTTTCGATTGCTAAATACTTTCATTGTCGACGGACGCGTTAGCGATTAAAGGAGAGGCGACTCTGGGCGCTTTCGCGCGCATCGTGCTTGTTAGCTAAACTTTATCAGGGACCAAATGATCTTTCCTCGCGTGTGCGCGCCGCTCGTGCAGCCAAATGCAAGGCGGGGGGATTAATTCGTTTCGGGATCGACTGTAGCAACTCTCGTTCCCAGCGGTGTGGTGAACTCGCAATTAAAGCAACTCGCGCGGAAGATATTTCAACACGTTAAAGAAAGTCCGTCAATTAAGCACTCAAGAACGCTTACGTGCGTGCACGGGCGCATGCGCGTGAAACGGCGCGCGGCCTGGCGCGGAGCGGCTGCTCGCCGCAGCATGCAACAGCAATTAGTCTCCTTATCGGAGCAATTTCATTAATAAACTATGTTACTGCCCTATTTTTAGCGTGTTTAGAGTAACGCAGGTTGCGGCGTATCCTTAACCCGCCGGGCGGATTTATTGCAGCCACTGTACAGGCAAAGTAGGAGCAAACAAAGAGGATCTTGTGAAGATTGCTCCATTTCTACCAAGGAAAGGATTTGTAACTGTAGCTGAATGTTAGCAATGATACATGAATAAACTATTATTAAGCCACCTTTGCGTACGTTTCTTATGGGGCCATTCCAAATTGCTTATACGGAGGTGTGAAATGGCATGTGCTACGGGGTTTAAAGAAGGCTTGACGAGTATAAATCGTTGCAGTTGGTAAAGAAATCTGCGGCAAGGTTCATCTGAATTTCAAGGACAAGATGAATTTTGTTGTACATTTGTTTTTTAAATCTCCTGCAGACGCGGATGTAGATCCATTTGTCAGAAGAGTGGCAAATACCTTCTTTTAGACCTCGTACCTTTTTCTTCATCTTTCTGAACATTGTTTGTGAGTTCTTGCAGGCTGGAGAGAGGGTTTTGTTTCTACCTGTGGTAAGTAAGGTAAATATTGTGTGACTAGCTGAGATAAATACAATTTGTTAGGATTTCTTAGAAGATGTGTAGTACCTATACGTTATACGTACTCACAGGTTTCAACATTTCCAATTTTACAGTACTCAAGGGTTAATTCTAAATTTCTAAGTACAATGTCTTGTTGCGGCTTAACGTCAGCTAGTATACACAAATGAAGCAGAATTTACGCATTTCCATTGGAAAAAATGTTTATATATGTAGAATACAATTTTGACAGTTTAAAAGAATAGACGCAGAGAATGTAATTTTTGCTCTTCCCCACATCGCTATCATATTTCTGTTAATACAAATTAATCAAATTCTGAGTACTAGACATTAAGTTCCAGATATCTTCAAAGTTTCAATGATGTGTAGTTTAAGGGGCCATTATACGTTTCTGGTGGACCAAGAGGACTATTTTCATGAATTTTTTTTCAGAAACTATTCTACGGATTTTAATGTTTTGTTTTTGTTTAATATTTATTATTCCTTGCTGTATAGAATTGTATTTTTTATATTTTGTGCCTCAGTGAGTACACTAAAATGATAAAAATAGAATGATTGTGTCATATAGGGGTGTGCGGATAAATTGCACTATACTTACTGATTTATCAACAGTGGTTACAAAATAGTGACCTTGTAAAGAAAAAGTTCTAGTTTTTCTGCCTATTTTTCGATGTTTTTTGTTGATAAAACAAAAACTATTTCTAATACCTGGATGATTCCAGTCCACTTTATCCGTGCATCCCTTTAGAACATAATAATGATGTTTTTATTAGTTTAGGACTACCTTAAGACCGAGGAGGACTTCCGCAGGGAACCTATGTTCTCATTCAGACACGAACACTGCAATTTAAATCCGCAACAATGCGATTCGACACAGCAAGGGATAATATACATTTAACAAAAATAAACATTAAAATCCGTAAATTAGTTCTTGAAAAAAATCGTAAATATAGGTCTCTTTTTCGACCGACAAAGTAGAATGGACCTTCATAACTTTGAGAAGATTAATCTCGAGAAAAAAGTTATATCCATCACACTCATCCTCTGGATTCATCTAAATCTAAATTATGTCCTGCGCATTTGTTTGTATCTTTAAATTCGAAGGATACCTATATTTGCGTGTACTCCTTTTTATTACTCACCCTGCAGATTCCAAGATGGTCAAGCGTTGCAGTGACGAAAACTCCACGTTCAGCGGTGAACATTTCGGCCCCTGCTGGAGTAATGCCGCAGCTTCTTCAGCACTGTGTTGCAGTTGCGGAAACGCAAGTTCAGTAGCAGTGGACACAAGTTACCACTCGACGGAACAAGGCACAGCGAGTTATCGCCGACTCACAACTGAAACACATTAGATTTGAGAAATAGTTAGTCGCAATCCTATATTCCGTTGGACGCTACAACACACCTCTGTACCCGACACTCGCACAGCGCGTCGATTGGTAATTGTACTGGATTGCGTGTACGTGTAAATAACCCACCAGATATCGACCGACGTAAGTTGACACTATTCGCGCAAAAATCTAACGCCAGACTCTAGGGTGGCCTCTTTTTATACGTATCGAATTTTTTTTTTGTATTTCTTTGCTCGCACCTCCTAGAACGGTGCCATTTAATAAAGAAATTGTCCCTGAAAAAGTTTATTGCAATCGGACAACAGGAAAGGGTGCCGACCAGGCCTTGAAGTTTAGAATTCATCAATAGCATGGATTTAAAGAATTTCTAAAAAATGGTAAGCCGTATCGAAATTTTGTTAAAATAATATTAAAAGAGCATTCAATTTTCTACAATTACTGTGTATATATTTTTCCGTGGTTCCAACCATTTGTTAGATAATAAGGTTTGAATATAGAGAGGTCCGCATTACGAGCATATAGACAATTTGTCACGCCGTACTGGTGGGAAGCCCGAACTGTGGACCTCTCTATATTCAAACGCAATTATCTAAAAAATAGTTGGAAGTGTGAAAAAATTTTATATACAGTAATTGTAGAAAATTGAATGCTCTTTTAATATTATTTTAACAAAATTTCGATAGTGCTTACCGTTTTTGTGAAATTCTTCAAATTCAAACCATTGATGAATTTAATGCCTGATCGGCACCTTTTCCTGTTGTCCGATTGCAATAATCTTTTACAGGGACTAATTTTTATGAAATGGAACAATATTGGGGAGTGAGATCAAAAGAAATCGCAGGTTGAAAATAAGGCCCACCCTAATGTACATCATCATTAATCCATCATAACGTTAATATATTTACAGGTTTATCTGACAATGAGTAAGTTTTATCAGAAAATTTGCAGGGGTATTTTACTCTATAAAACCTGGACTTTAAAACCATATATTTGTGGGGTATAGTTTACTGGAATAGGGTGAATAATATACGAGGCTTCGAAATTGGTATAGGAGGTGCTCTTAGCGTTAGAGGTTTTTACATACGATACACTCTTTTTCCTCATGATTAGCATTTCGGCTATACTTAAATATTCTCCATATTCGTCTATCTTTTTCAACATATTTTGCGTATGTCACGTGAAAATACGTTTTTTCATAACATCATTTAACCACCGCGCCGGTCAGGGACATACAATTGAAGACTGTGCGGGAGGCAGCTCCACAATTTGCTGAAATTGAGTTATAGGTAGCATTGAATTTAAAAAGCAATTAAGGATGTATCGGAAGTACAATATTAGACAAAAGTATATGAAATTTGAAATACTCGAATATCTAACGTCTTACGCATAATAAATCTAGGTGTAAGGAACTCGAACAACAGTTGGAGATTTATTTTTACTCCTAGAAAGGTATTTTTCACTTTACAAATGCTTTTTCAAGCATTATTTGCTAAACTTTTGGCAGGAAAAATGACCTGATTTCACAATTTTCTCAATTTATAATTTATTTCTAGTGAAAACAATTGAAACTGGGCAGATACTTTCATCCATCTATATACTACATGTACAAAAAAATTGAAAACATTGGTACCATTTCTTCAACATTTTTTCAGCTGTTTTATCTGTCAAGATTGTCTCCTTCCACAAGAGTATGCGTAAAGTCAGTGAAAATTAAAATCTTTATAACTCGAATTTTTTGAGCACATCAGGAAAATTAATAAGAACAATCTCACAATTTTTCATCAACTTGGTACCATTCTGAAGATAGGTCCGATACATCCTTAACTGCGAGTTAACTGAAGGTGAAATCGTTCTGTAGTTTCTGGTACAGATGGCGATGATATACCAGATGAAGTCTAAAACTGCTGCACGATTTAGTAAGCATATTTTAGCATCATTTTTCTAAAAGTGTGTAGATTTATGTTTTCTGATCCGTTTCCATGTAGTAATACATAGTTCTTATATAATATATAACATAATAATAGTGTTTAATGTAATTATTTCCCGGAGATAATTAGATTTTTATACAATTTCTTGCAAACGGGAGCATCTTCCAATTTTGAAAATTTATCATAGAGAAATATATTTTTGTTTATTAATAATGTTAAATGCTGTGTTAATATCTACATCATAAGTAGGTGAAATACTTTGCATATATGTCCAAGAATATTTTGTTGACACTGATTTTATTAATTTTCCAAAAATTAATATAGTTGGAACTGCGCCTTTCTTGGTACAAAGTCATCAACTCCGTTCTCTTTGAAGACTTTTACTACAAAAAATAACATAAATATTAATATCGAGCGTAGTCAGAGCTTGCCACGTTATGTGTCTTCAATTAAAATTGCATACCAAAATATTCAGCACATTTTCAGTTACAGAAATTTTTGTAAAGTGTGACTCTAAATTGAAATAAAACAATGTTTTCTGGCGGTTAAGCAAGCTTCATACGTAGTGGATGTGTCGCGAAATGTGTTAAAAAAGCACTATCCCTGTCACATGAATATATCCGAAGTATCAGTCGTGAGCTACGTGAGTGACTCGCGTTAACAGGCTTCGAGGGAATTTTGACGGCAATTTTATTTAACTTTCTCCCGTGTAACGTGCACCAGTGCGAAATGTTTGAGAATAGTAATAACTAATATTGCAGCAATATCGATAGTGCACACGACGCATCAACACGTGTATCGCTGGCACTGGTGGCCACCTGTAACATTTGCTGTGAGTAAAAGCCTTTTCACGCGAGACCCCTTTTGCGGCTCACCACAGGTATTTCCGACGAATTCACATACCTTATATCTCTTTCTACATTTTTATTAATTGCGCGCTATCTCAGCCAAGAAATACTAGTTCCAAGCCACAGAAGCTGGTCATTTGAAAAGATCCTCTCGCTTCAACTAAAAATATAGCTGCATTTCATAAGCAAATGAATTCAGGAGCCATCTTTATTAGACCTTTTTTGTTAGTTTTCATCTGTAGAAACATATGAAAATTTTGAAACAGGTCTTTCAACGCCCCTTGTATGAATTAGAACCACGAGCGGCATGCGTCATTTCGCAGCCGCATTGAAGTATTACCTACCTACACATATTTATATGGAGAGATTCACATGTAACACAATTTTTTGTGGCTGTATTGTCATAGTGCTTTAGTCAGTATTAAACCAGGGCCCGATCTTCCTCTTCCGTCGCCTTGGACAAAAATGATTTTTGCTGCCCTTTATATTTAATTATAAATAACTAAGGTCGGGGCCAGATATATTGGCCGGTGAGTTTCGTGAGGGGTATTCTCCCACCACACAGTTTGCCTACCTCGGTGCTCCTTTTCTCAACGTTTTCTGACTCGCTCTCGCCTTCGCAGAACAAGAGTGAGGCAGAAGTGGTGGGGATAGTGCCAAGCTTCTGGGGTGTAGGCCAAACCGAGCTGTCAGCGTAGAAATACACACATCAGAATAGGTGTGCGTTAGCAACGAAAAAATTCAGGAGCTTTATTGGTTAGAAGATTGATACTTTCTCGATAGCTTCATCACGTATTGGTCTACGCATAGCTTCGTAACGCACACAACTATTACGCTAAGAATAAATAATAGCCAAACAGCTAAAGTCGGGGCCAGATATATTGGCCGGTGAATTCGTTTTCGCAGCTAACGCACACCTATTCTGATGTATGTATTTCTACGCTAAGAGCTCGGTTTGGCCTACACGTCAAGAGCTTGGCGCTATCCCCACCACTTCTGGCTCACTCTTTTTCTGGCAAGGCGAGAGCGAGTCAGAAAACGTTGAGAATAGACGAATACTCCTCACGAAACTCACCGGCCAATATATCTGGCCCCGACCTTAGGTTCAGGCGGAGCCGAGCAGCGTTCCCGTGACCCCACCATACCCTGCGAGGGCCACGCAGTTCCAACGACAAATCCACGATCGTCAGATGGTGGTGGCTGATTTCTCCTCGATCGCCGCTCGCGTCAACGAATTCACCGGCCAATATATATGGTCCCGACCTTAAGTAGGTAGCTGCTGAGGCAGACGTACTGACACAGCGGTCGCAAACGCGTCTAGGAAAACAGATGCATGCTTCTCCATAAGAGCGGTGCTTAGGATTTGGCTGCCGCAACGAATCGCGTCAAGGGAATCCTATATATACTGTATTCCACATTAGAGCATACCGATTTCGCGCAGGCACGACCCTCAGGAGGCGTTGCTACGCTCGACTCCTATGTTTTTCTCCGTCGCACGGCCCTCTACTTACTCTCTCTGTTAACTTTTCGTGCACTGTTTACCTTGACAACGGTCAGGTCTCGCGTTTGGGATTGTACCAGTTATTCCTTGGAAATTACCACGACCAATCGCTTGCGGTTCAAACGGTGGGTAGTAGTGGGGGCTGCGCAGATCGGTCGCAAATCGGTAGGGGCGTCGGTATACTCTCATATGGAATACAGTATAGGTGAGGACATTACCGTCTAACGAAGCGTTCTGAGTGTTATAATCAGAAATTCCAATCTCTAGAACGTCAGCGAGTACATCTGTTCGCTTCATTGCTTTACTGTTGCTTCGCAATGATTTCCTTCCACCTATTCTCTTCATACCATTTCTGCGTAAAATTTGGAACGGTGGGAGCCGGGCTCGGGTGAAATATAAAATTTCGGTTACTGGAGCTTCCCAAAGAGTTCTTTCGTACTTTGCCAGTCGCCTCCCCTATTCCAACGCAACTGCGGTTACAAAGAAAGGGAACGGGCGCGGAGATACGCTCCACGGGGTTCACCGCCACGGAAACTTTCCGCCTCCCGCGCGTATTGAAACAGTAATGATATGGGAAGGAGCTGCTGGGATAACGAAATGAAAACACGTGCTGAACATCTAAGAATCGTCCAAGTTGCCGGAGTTGTCGGCTCCGTTTACGCGTTATAGCGTTGCCGCTGGGGGGATGAGGTGGCGGCGCTAACAGCGTGCGAACAAACTTCCGGCTTGTCGAAATAAAAATTAAACGCCGGATGATTGGCCCGCCTAAACGCTCGTAAATACGTAAATTTCGCTGGGAAAGTCTGGCTGGGAGGAGGTGCAGCTTTTAACCAAGTTGCTGGCAACATTGTTCCTAGGGACCAGTGTTTCGTAACGGGGGTTATACGCACTCCCTTGAGGGGTGTGAAACGTCATTGCCACTGGCGCGGGGCGTGAAAAATGCAAACAAGTGGCTGTAGCAGGCAAATGCGAGCAGATATGGCCCTTTTACGATAAGAGACCTTTCGAAGTTCGTCGGGTTTGAGATTTTAACAGCGATTGAAGTTTGTGGGACATGGGACAAGGGTGCGGAGATTTAGTGCCACGTGTTTTCAAGTCCATTGTGTGAAATAATAAAAAGGCGAAGCGTTTTCCTTGCCTGAAAAAATGCCTTTACTTTGTGTTTTAGGTAATTCACCTGTCCGGAATCGTGTTTATAAATATATTCAAAATTTTCTTTTTGCGCATTAAAGTCAACGAAATGGCGCATAAAAATTAAAAAAAAAATTATCTCTATATTCATTTATTACTTCAGAATATGCGTTTGAAGAAGGGCCTGATTTTGGGCTGTTGAGGATAACCTACCCCCTTAAGGGGTACGATTTAGGCAACATTTACCCTAAATAGTTCGTTGTTAAGGAAGTATCAATATAAAATTGTATTCCAAATATAGAAGATCCTCAAAAGAATTTTAAAAGACTAATTTGTTATTTAATTAGTAATGCCGCGGTTACCATAACTGCTTTCAATGCCTCTGTACATTTGATCCTTCTGTAACCTTAACTCAGCGCAACCGCAGCTGGCAAATAAACAAATTGAACAATATTTGCTAATGCCCCCGCGTGCAAATTCCCTTTAACGAACCTACTTTGCTCGCAGTTGAAAAATGTTATCCCTGAACGCGCTGGGTTTGTCGGTGTTTCATTGGAAAATCGATCTCGAAAACATTGCCCCGGGGTGAAGGTAGCGGCGAGATTACCCGACAGCAGTGAAACGCAAAAGATAAAATGTCGCGACAGATTTTCGACCGTTGAAAAGTCCACGAAAGCCGGCGAAAATGACAGGTCATATCTCGTTCTACCTCTTATTGTTCTTAACGGGCTGCTGCGATTGCACGCTACGAGGGACAATATCACCGGCTCTCCATCTCGACGGCACTCGTTACTGCCACATTTGCACCGATCACACCATGTGCCGATTTCCGGTCTGTATTCTCTAGTCATGATCCACGAATTAACCTATTAACACTTTCATGTACAACTAATACCGGGTGTCCGGTCATTCACGGGTCTCCTTAAAGGTGGTGAGCGTGCAAACCAGTAAAAGTCAGAATTCTTTGTTTGGCAGGAAGACACTTAGAATATTTCAAGTGCTTTGTAAGATCAGGTGTTAGTCCCATTGGAATTTCAAAATATACTTCACTATACTTCACTACTTTCATAAAAAAAATTTTTTTTAGTTTTTTTTTACGAAAATGGTAACATTCCTCTGGATCAGTCAGGCATAACGAGCTGGGGCACATTTCGTGATCCCAGAATTTATCGTTAGAAAGTTTTTAGGCGACAGACAAACACACAAACATATAGAAGTTTTCTGTTTTATATATTAAGATATCTCATAAACTATCCTTTTTGACACTATGTTTATAAAACACTGTTTTCTTCATTTTACCTCCCTAATCGCCTACTTTAAACAGCTCAGTGAATAATCGAACACCTTGCGTAATTATTAATACTTCGAGTAACAGTGTTCGACAAATTCCATTTCAAGACAATCAGACCTTTTTGAGTGATCGCTTCTGCTGAGAAAGTATTGCCCAACTTGCAATGCGCTTTGAATAGCCTATGCAGTCACTAATGGGAATTTAATTTCTATATTTTCTGTTAGTTCTTCATGAGAATATTACCAATATATGGGGAAGGTTTTTTTTAGATGAAAATAGGTCTAATAGGTTTTGAATTATACGGAATTCCAATCATTTCTGAATCACGTGGATCAATTTATTGTACACCACATGTGAATGAAAATAGTGGGAGTACTGGGAAGTATAGAAACGCAAAACGATCTTCGAGATTTTCTGGGAGAATAGAAAAGATATCCATGTAACAACACACCAAATTCCGTGCACAATGTGGAAATTCCTCGACGTTAAAACGTACCGACGCCACTCAAAGGGATACAATTTTTAGACTTATCCGAATGAGTAGGTACTATCTGAAAGTTTCTTAGTCTTTTTCTAAAACACCCTGTATAAAGGCAGAGAACACTCTTTTTGTCGACAATTGCCACTATAGATCTTAAATGAGGTAGTACACTACGACCCTTTTTCAATTCGGTGACTGCTATTTTGAAATTCTAATTTCCTAATTTGGTTGCTTGCATATATGTACGTGTGGTAACTGAAAGGAAGGAAAAATACTTGTATATTGTAAATGTTCTTATTACTGGACGTGTTAGAATATAATCGTTTAGAAATGAGTATTTTTTGTTTGTGTATACAAAGAATTAACAGTAAGTATGAATTATGGAGAAGACTATTATATTACGCCTAACATGAATTTTTACAACAAAATTATATTGGAAAGAATATTTGATATTTTATTCCCTAAACTGATTATACGTAAAAGGGAGGCATAAACAGGAGACCCACTAAGTTATTCTTATGGATTATTTTTGTGGATTTCTGTATCTCCTAAGAGGGTATTCTCGTCTAGAGGAACGAGATCCTCTATTCTCTTTAGGGACGACCCACAAAAAAACTACGCAATTTTTACTGATGCATTATCCACGTAGTTACTAACATTTCAGTAAGTTGTGAGACAAAATTCGGTCATATGTAATAATAATTAATGGAGATATGGGTTTTTCTCAAAACGGTGTTTTTCATGATGGTGCGCATGATATCTCAACTTCTAGTGGGCCAATCTGGTCCATCATTTTCGCACACCTTCAGAAAACATAATTCTAACTGGTAGCAGAATTAAGACGAAATAGTTTTTTCCACAAGTTCAAAGCCGTTTAATGACGAAAAAACACGGAAAATATGAGTTTACATTCAAATTCCCGCCATTTTGTGAATTTTTTCTCATAAATCTGCTACCGGCTATAGACACACTCTTTACTGATTAAAAATCCTTTTAGTTTTTTGTTTCTGGTCAGCAGAACAGCCATGGTAATAAATTGTATGCACCATGAAGCTACTTTTTTTGCACACGTTTTACAAGATGACCCATATCTCCGTTAAGGAGGGAGACCACTGTAACGGTCCGAAATCTAAGGGTGTTTTCGGGAATTTATTTCAACCAAACAACGCAAGTAAATCAATATATTGCTCAGTATAGTTAATAGTATACATATTGAAGGGTAAGAAATTTTTTTTTTCAATCAAATTCATAAATTCGTTTCCTGGATACTCTTCCTCAAAATTTGGGCTGCGGCAAATGCATGCTAGTCGCGTTGACAGTGCCCAGGCCATATGGTTAATCCGAATTCAAAAACACAATAATATTCAGAAACTAGAAGCCTGCCTCTATTACGTGACGATCAAAAAAAGTCAAAATTGTAAAAAATTACAAAATGGCGGACCACTGAAAAAAAATCATGTTTTCGGGGTACAAAATTGGGGAAATGTTAATAAAAAAAATAGAAGCAGGTCGAAAAGTGAAAAAAACTGATCTTCACGTAATAGCCACGGGTTTTCCGTACAAGAAATGTCCTTGACCATGTTAATTGGACGTATAGTTTTCTCTGTAGACTGTCAACGCGGTTGAAAAATGTAATTTTGAGGAAAACGCGTTCAATGTTCCGCGCGGCTCATTGTCAGTCGCGCATTTGACCCCGCTTCACAGAAAATACTATATCTCCGTCAAATTTGCGAATTTCTTCATAAAATTTGGAGACAGCATTCTTGAAATGTACGTCTTTCGGAAAATGTAAAAAAGAAAAATACGATTTTTCAGATTTTTTACAGTGGTCTCCCCCCTTAATTATTATTATATATGACTGAATTTTTTTACAACTAAGTGTGATGATAATAAATACGTGTGGATAATGCTCATCAGTGAAAACTGCGTAGTTTTTTGTGCGTTGTCCCTAAAGAAAGACAAAACATTGGCTTCTAGACGAGAACATCCCCCTTAAATAAGTGCCTGAATCAGTGGCGGATTTAAGAGAAAAGGCCCAAGTGGCAAACGTTCTGAGGGACCCATTTTTCGGGAAAATGAAGAGGTAGTTTCCTAAAAACCGGCTAAGTATAGTAGTTTGAAAAAAAATGTAGTATTTGGCTACCTATACCTAATCATAATTTTTTTGGGGAGATGGGGCCTTGGGGGGCCTTCTGAGCAGAGGCCCAGGTGGCAACAGCTCCTCAGCCGCCTGGTTAAATCCGCCAGTGGCCTGAATAGGGAAGGTAAAACGGTAAATCAGGTATGTGTTTAGATTCAGTTGTATAAACTATAAACAATTCAATGTAACTACAGTATATTAAAAATAAATAACAGGGACTCTCACTTATTGACTTCCCCTCATACCAATTACGTTACATCCTCGCCCAAGTTCGTATTTCCGCTGTTTTGGTTAATCCTGACGGATTACTTTACAGCTTGGTAGGCTTTTGATATGAAATGTCATTCAGATAACATATATATGCGTCTATATTTTAATAAAATCTGTTTGGCTTGTATCAGTGACTAACTCCAAAACATGATATGTACTTGTTACAAATATTAATGAATCGGAGTATTATGTATCAACTCAGCAACAACTAATTTAGTAAAAGTGCAGTGTTTTAAATTTCAAATTATAATAATTATATTTAACACATTGATACAACTCTTACTCTCAGTGAAAAAATAAAAGCGACATTTACTTTTCACGTACATTTATATTTCCCAAAGGACCATAATTGTTTGAAATTGTATGACTGCTTTAGAAAATAAGTTTTCTTTCTGCATTTTTAACTTTTCAAATAAAATACATACATGCGATTGTTTTTTAAGAACTAGAAACAAAATTATTATTTAAAAGTAATGAAGTTACTTTTACCGAAGCACAAGTAATCACGGTGAAATTTCAATGCACGTTTGAAATTTTTGTTTTTTAACCTCCACTTGGTTTAAGGCCAGTATTAAATGGTTTTACAAAAATTATGTTTCCTTTTTCCATCTGAATATCTTCATTCCATTTGAACTTAATTAAAGTCTGAAAAGATAATATTTCACTTAATATTTTACTTTCATTTAAAATCTGTCTCAAGAGATCGCGAAGGAATAATTCTGAGTTAGTATAACACTCTCCAGCGAAATACTAATTTCAGTCTGTAAACGAAGCACGACTTCATTTAAAAAGGACTTAAAATTTTTACTACCGTATTTTTTTTATTTACAGGATATGTCAGGGATGCATATTGATTGATAAAGTTTTTAGTTAACGAAGGCAATCTGTGAAAGGGCCAATCGGTCGACACAGCCGCGATAATTTGAGCAATTCCATTAATTGATCAAATAGGTCGGCGATCGTTCAGGAAGATAGAACTGATAGTTAATCATTCATTGCACGAGTTTCATTAAAATGCGATTAAAAATCACTATCAATGATTTCATAGGTAGGTATTTGCAGATTATAGCATTTTAATCAATAGAAATAGATATGGTTTCCAAAATATAAAACTAAAATGCGATCTAATGAATTTAATTTCTTCCATTCATTTTAACACTGACAAGCTTTACTTTTGACGTCGACGAAATTTTTTTTTCATATAACTAGTGGAAGAGCAATTTGATTCGCGTATGTAATTAAAAAATAATTACAGTTCATATAAATAATTTTACTAAATGAATAAAATTAATATTTTCGCTAAATGTTAAAATTGAAGAGCCCAAAAATAAAAAAATTGATGTGTTGTTTCATTTTAAAATCCATTGCCCTCTTCCTGTAACGTTTCTGTATCACAAGAAGGGTGAAATTCAGTAACAACACATTGTTTAATATGTCGAAGAGCTCAAATCGGACATCTAAATCGGAAAAAGAATTTGACACTATACCTTTTTACTATATAGTCACAGAGACAGAAATTTCTTATATTTTAAGCGTCACATCCTGTATATAGTCCAGTTTAAAAAATATACATAATTTAAGAAATTTGAAAACCGCGACCACGAGAAAAATTATCTTTAAATGATCTTGTTTCCAACTTCCAAAGTAATCACAATTTTTATATTCACTTTTTGTAATTTCGAACGTAGTGAAGATATTCAAATACACAGTTTGTTTCCTCATTTTGTGTATAATTTGATGAAGTAGGGAGAGAAATAAAAATATTAATACGACTTTATTACACGACGTAAGAAGTACAATACAAAAAATAAGATCAAAGCAGAAGTAAGTCAACGAAAATAAAAAACGGAAGAACAAAGACGAAAGCAGATACCGTAGTGTCAAGGACGAGATTCGATTAACAATGACAAATTAGGTTGTTACTAAACCGAACACAAAAAAAGTCTTGCATTTCTTCAAGAAATTTTTTGTAACCTTTTCTTCGAGCGTGGCTTTGTTTTGGAGACAATTGAATTGAAAAATGTATCGTGTACCTACATGTACTCTTGATTAAAAAACGGTTTCACCTTCAAATTACTTTTCTTGGAAAAAAAGTCCCATTCGAAAAAGAGGCTTTTTACAATTTCGACTTACTTTTGCATACGGATTAATTACATACGCACTTGCACCAAATTACACGCCGGAGGTTTCGAAATTAATATTCTCGAAACGAAAGCCCTATTCGAGGAAACTTTATTCTGCAATTTCGACTTACTACTGCACAAGGATTCATTTCATTTAGGTACAGTTATACCACATTTACTGATGAATTCTGCTTCTTTATGGCTAGGTGCACGTATGCGAGGCACATTTTCGAAACCTTTTTTTAAAAAGGGAGCCCCCAATGAACAAATTTTGTTTCACATTTTCTGCTTATTTATTCACGTAGAATTAGTATCATTTATATTGTATCACTCGTTACGAAACACCCTTACTTTTGTCGCGTACATATTTACCTATTAGCAATTAATTTATTTCGTACGAAGTATCGACGAATAAGGTTGGAAAGCGGGCTGTGGTGATAATAAAGGTGGCCAGGGGTGACATCAACGAATCGTGAACATAAAAATCTATCGCAGGTGTGAATTTTGCACAACAGGAAATTCGAAATGACGACGCTGCTCGTTATTGCCGTTTCGGTGTCACGCGCGGGACGCGTCTATTCTCCGTACACGTATTGCCAGAGAGAGGGAATTGTGATACGCGAAGAATAGTATGAAAGCGCTAAAGTCGAGATTTCATAGGTGGCATGAATTTTGTGAAACGAATCAGAATTCCAGGATGACATATGGGCCGAGTCAAATAAAGCTACGCGGCTGTCTGCTCTATTCTGGATAAGAATTTGGTAAAAATAGGGCATTCCACCCCGTTTCCCTTTTTTTCCATGGAATCGAACTTGTTCCGCCTGTTTTAAAATCGCCGGCGTTAAATCTGATAAAATATGACAAATTATCACGTGTCCTTACTTAATATTATTCTTACTTCATTTTTCCAAAGATAATGTTTTTTTTCCTTTTACAGACAACATTATTATTTCGCCCCAGATTTTTACACGTAATGCCCTTTTCCACAACCGCAGTTTCAGAAATATCCATTATTTATTATACTTCCACATGATCGTCATTGGAATTCGTTCCAACAACTTGTGGAGATGTCAATCGTGACAAAACAGTTTTAACCTATGAGCCATTTATATTTCAGCTGGATGAGTAAACGACATAAGCCTTGCTTTTAAAATGATTTCAAAGCGCGCAAAAATGAAAGGATACAAAATGAATATTCAGTGTCTGGTCTAAAGCGGATTGCGTGATTGGCGTGTGCACCGTTCCTCTCTTTTTTTTTTTTTAGTCACTCGATCAACGCTAATGCAGGCGGCTGGTGAGAAGAAACCTTTCGATTAAATGCCATTAGGTCAATCGTCCTCTGTCGTTATCGTTAATTTCCCTTTAATCCGAGCTTTCGTATGGGTTTTAAAGTTCTCTGTAATTTCGCAGACCGATCATTTTCTGAATTCCGTGTTGCTGAACCCGTCTATGCGTTCTCTTTTAAATCTATTTTACATCGATCACTCGAATCCACACATTTGGGATTATGCATAGTGATTCGTAATGAGTGGTAGAAAAGAAAGAATAATGATTCTACACGAGAAAGAAAATAGGAAATGTGGAAAATTTGTTTCCTACGGGAGGCTCCCTTTTCGAATATATCGGTTTTTGCCAAAATACAAGCGAGAAGTTATCAATAAATACAATTGAAAATGATATTAATCTTTCTCCACTTGAATTTGTAGAATTTTTTTTTATGGGGGGGGGGGAGAAAATTGAGTTTGAAAATCCATCGAGTAGGCACGCGTGCACTTTATTAAAAACTGATTCCCACTTCGATCGATTTTCCTCAAAATGAAACTTCATTTGAGAAAAATGTCATTCTACAAGTTCGACACATTTCTGTAGAGAGATTTAGTTCATTCGCTAAACTATATTTAGATAGTAATAAATTCTGCTAATTTTAACCAAGTAATTTTAATCAGAGGAGTTCTCAAAATTCATTTTCTCAAAAAAGAAATGTCCTATGAACAAATTTTATTCGACTATAATATTTCATACCTTCACTTTGATGTGGAATCACTACTATTTATAAACAGTATAATTCGAGAAAATTGAAAAACTAATTCGATCCGTATATTTGCAACGTTTTGTAGTCGACTCTATATGTTCATCATTGTAAAAGTTGGAGATAAAAATATCAAATGAAAAAGTGTAGATTTCACATAAATTCACGTTACATTTACATTATACTTCACGATCGACAATGCCATACAGCCTTTCTTCAGCGACTCATAATGAGGGGATGAAAAGTAGGCGTATTACAATAAATTCCAAAAACAAAGGTAGGTATTGGTTTCAATGAAATAGTACCCTCGTTGCCTCCAAGGCTGAATTGCATTCGAAACCGTTAATGCAATGCGTGCAGCCAGACTACAGGAGAATAGTCTGTTCTGAGCAGCTTGGAGGATCCGAGACAATAGACAGTGTGTAGTATTGTCGACGACTGGAGAATTTGAAGGCAGCAATTGCTTAAAAATACCTAAGCTAGGGAATAGACACGGAATTGTCTTCCATCCTATAATGCTCGCCTGTGCACATCATTGTTGACGCAGAAAAAGTTCAAAAGATCTGCGAAACTACATTCGACGTGCTTATTCTCCTTCTACATCCACCAGACCATTATATTATCATTTATTGAAAGTCATTGCAAAACGTTCCTGAAAGGGAGAACCTTCAAATAGTGGCGGACTGGAGCTAAAATTATTGGTTGTGTTACGAGATGAAGTAAAGTGGAAGCCCTTGGGTTCACTAATTACACTTTCATTTTAATCAAGTAACTTTAATAATAAAATACACTTAATTAAATCAGGAAAGGAGAAGAGTATCCTTGAATACTCCGCTGTGCGTGAATAACTTAATAATAATGACTGCTCGTTTAGTGTCACGTTTTAGAGTCATGAACGAGTAACACAAATGTATATACTATTAAATGGCTGTTTTGATATAACTCATAACAGTTGCCAGGAAAGGAATGGGGTCCACCCACAACTATAAGGTTATCATTTAATTTCCATCAGAAATCAATGCAAATTTAAAAAAATACGTATATGGCAAAAAAGTACAATAAAAATTTTTGTGAAATAAATGTATATTTTCTAGTAATTCCAGTTTAGGTATCTAATAATATATTGTACATATTACTATAACAGTATAGAGTAGATACTAAACGTAAATAATGATTGTTATAATTGAATTTTGATTTTTTTTTAATATCAAATAAATGGTGCATAGTTTTAAATAATTTTAAATATTTTCAACTAGTAATTCAACGTAAATTTTAGTTGCATTCAGTAATAATATTGAAGCTTCTATTCTATTTTCAAGCTACTATAAGGTCATTAACATTTTTAACACTTTGTCTGAAGTTTAAGGGGGCCTGCCCCTGCCTGAAGGATAGAAGTGTTAAATTGCACGTTCATAGTTTTAATTCTAAAACACTGCGATCTATGTAATTAAGAACAGCATGAGCAAGATATTTAAGTAGTTTGCAGATGAGAAGAAGTCATAGTAAGAATTATCAAATGTAAGATCAGTAAGTATATAGAATGAAGTATTCTATAAAATGATTTACTTTTAGTGATAGTAAAAATTCGCTGAAAATATGTGGTACTACTCAATACCGTTATTGGTAAACAGGGGTTGTGCATATTAGAAATAGTCGGAGAACCAACAGGTTATTTTAAAATCCTTTATGAACACTACGAGAATAAAAGTGTTACAGGAGAGATGTATTAGGGACCCATTAATTGCTTTCAGTCCAGTTCGAGCAATTCCTGGAAGGAAAATTCGTTAAAGTTTCGATCTTACTGAATTTAGCAATATAATTGAAACCTAATCGAGTACTTATAACAACTACACTTGTAAGTGGAATAAAACGCTAATAGGATATGTTCGAACTTTATATGAGTACCTTTAACTTCTTTGGTTCCCTGTTGTTTGAAAATAATATTGCCTCATTATGAGGTTTACACAATAAACCCAATAAAACCGTACCGAATATGTTGATTACACAAAAAAAGTTTGTTTTTATAATTCCTACTCAATTCTAATGAAATGTACTTCAAGTATTAAATTGATTATAATAATAATTATTTATATAGAAATTGTTTACCTGAGAATATGATAAAGATATATTTTGAACTGACGTGTATTAGAATCACATTATAGAAATCCGAATCTTTTAACTTAAATATTTCTCGAGACCGGTGTACCTTTTGTGTATAAAAAACATCGTTGTTTCCAAATGTCTAGTTAAAAATACCTACTTACTAGAAAAAGGTGGAGGTATAAATGAAATATCTAATCGTTAAGTATTGTCAAAGCATCCATTAATAATACATCGTGCAAAATTTATCCTTATAGAAACAACAAGAAAATAAATATACGTTGCTACCTTTACTTTTGTTTATAAAATTCCTCTTAATACGTAGAGTGGGAAGACACTTTAGAAATATTTGCTAACGAGTTCGTGCACAAGCGCTTTTAATTTCAGTTACAAGGATCATACCAAGTGTACAGAAAAGCGTAAGAATACTTTACGACTTTTTCTCATCGCGTTTTACCGAGCCATTAATGAAAATTAATAATATTTTCGCAATGGCACGGTTTCCTTGAAGCTGTACAACAGTTACAGCAGATTTAAATTATATGAGACAAAGAGAGATTGTAATTGCAGTTGACTTCGTGATTAAGTAAACTTTCATTTCAAGGAGTAAATAGCTGTGATTGTATAATAGAAAAAAAGTGTCTTCTCAAGGGAGGAACTTTTTCAGAGAAGGAAAACAGCTTGGATTACTTTGATGCATTTAAAATTAACGCGGCCAACAACGAATTACGCTTCTTTAGTAATTCTTTTTCTTTCTCATTTACTGTATTAGTGGTAATTATTATTATGGTATCGTCACTATTATCATTACCTTGTGGCGTATCGTTGTAAGTGACAAAAATGCGCATTATTTTAATAAAATATTTTGAAAGTGATTATTGAAATATTAAATCATCTCATTTAATCGACTTTTATATTCAGATATTTTAATCTTCATTTATTCGGGCAAGCAAACAACATTCCAGGAATTGTTTATTTCTTTATTTGAATAAATACGCTTTATTAAAGCTTGCAAATAATTTTTTATATTTCTCTCTGACTGCATGTATCAAATTTATATTGTTATCATCCTGCTTCTTATTGTTGGATGAAATGTTTGAAATATGACAATCTTGAACACATAAACTGTCGAATATTAAGTGGAGATATTATATTTAATATAATACTTTCCTATTCAAGCATGCAGTATTGATTCTACACTGCTGTGTGTAAGATGAAAATTCTTTTGAAATAATTTAGTGGATGTTTAATTATTTTTTTAATAAGAACTATAAACTAATCCAATCATTATTTGAAGTGTCTTCCATTCAGGTCTGCTCTAAATATTGTAGGTTTAAATTCGACTCTTTCTTACCTTAATGGGTCAAATTAATCTTGAAAATCTCAATCATTTCTTCCTTGCATTATGCAAAACATATAACGTTTAATACACATATCTATAAAATGTATTAATACCTTCATTGAGATAATAAACTTTAGCAATATTGAATTTGAAACAGACTGTGCATCTCAATCTTCTGTCTACTATGAAAAGTTGAGTGAGAAAATTGTTATGAAGCTGTTAAAAGAATAGAAACATTATTTATAGGATCTCGTTGCAACAGAGTAGTAAATAGTTATGTCGGGAACATACACTGGGAAATCGAGTCTATGATTTAGTCAAGAAGCCAGAATTTGTCACCTGCTTTTAAAAAATATAGCCCCCGAATCTCTGGCAGACTTTGGAAAAGTGCTACTTCCTCTGCTGCACATCAAAGCAAATTCGATGAAGCAGCACGTCAAAGCTCTGCAAAGAAGGTGCCCGCTTCAAGTACCTTTCCGTTAAATTCGGAGGCCCTTGTTACGAAAACCCTAAAGGTGGTATTTTTATCGGAACCGTGATTCGTAAAACGATGACATCAATTTAAAAAAATCATATAACGATAATAGAAATTTGGACAAATCATAAAAGGATACTAGAAATCTGAAAAATGCGAAAGATAATGGTAGAAATTTGAATAACTCAGAAAACAGTAATGAGAACTTACAAATTTGAAAGACATTCACAGAAATTGTAAACCTTAGTATCACGATGAAAGGAATTCGAGAAATTTGCGTACTGGGTAAAGGAATTTGAAAAATTCGTAACACGCTGTTAGCAATTTAAAAAATTCACGAATAAATTCTGGGAATTTGAAAACTTCGCAACACGATGATAGAAATTTAAAAAATTTACAATTATTGATAATACGAATGTAAAAAATGATAGGGATTTGGAAAAATCTGAATGGCATCAGAAGATGAACATCAATCAACTTGAGATAAGTTATTAATGATTTTTTCAAAATCAAGCTATATAGATCGATCCAAGCTACGATATTATTACTGTGTTAGTATTTATAAGACTGAAATTGAAAAAATTTCATATGGGAAAGGAACATTAAATGTGAAAAATAAACGTATTGAGCATCAGTATTAAATGAGCTTCAGAGTATTTTTCCTATTAATTTTCTTATGACTTCATATATTGCGAAACACATTGACAGTTTTAATAAATATAAGCCGGTGAGGTTATTAATTGGCAAGAGATGAGACAGATTATAATAGAGAATAACCATTATATATCATTTACGTCTGTGTATTTATTATTAAAAGTCTGGCGGGCTATCGAGTAATGTATTAAAAATCAATAGTACGAATAAATACTACTTAATAAGAACACTGCAATTAAACAATTGTGCAGGCATGCGTTGATCCTTAATAAATGTAATTATTTTAATAGAAGGGATAAAAAATTGTCATGTTTCATATAAAAACTAATTTAATTTACACAATAACTAAGAAGTCCAAGCTTCACAATAATTTGTATTTTATATCAATTTTTCTTATACAATATCATTAAAAGAAATTTATTTTTATATAACTATATTCACAAGTCTGATAGTGGTAGGTAAATCAACTTTGTAAAAAATCAATAGAAATGAATCGATAGAAATAAAAGTGTAAATACGAAAAACTAATTTCAAATCATGTATTATTATTAAAATCTCGAAAAACATTGACACAGAATACAGGAAATGTAAAATTCACGTGCCAAAACAAAACGAAACGCGAACAAACCGAAAACGAGCGCGTTTTATATTCGTCGTTCATCGAAGGAGTAAATTGTATTCTATAAATTGGACAAACAAACGCGGCGGGATCGACGAATCCTCGAATTACCAAACGTTTTAACAGGTTTCATTTCTATTTCGCCAATTTCGAGGCATCACCGAGGTAAGCTAAAATTACATACATTTTAACGTGCGGCAAATTTTCGATTTTCCCATTCTTCCATCTTCGATTGCAATTATTGTTTGTAACCATATCCAAGCTATTCTCCATTTACACACAATGAAACTGCACACACCGCCGAAACCTATCAGTAACAATGCACGAAGACCGCACAAAATTATGTCGTAAAATTGCCTTTGACATTGAAATTCAAGCATAAATTCTTCATTGTGTATAATAATGAATTTATCTATCAAATTTTGAAAATTATTAGATACTGTTATATTTGAAATGTTTTCATACTTTTTATTGTTAGTTTCAACTATTCTCCCAGGACATTAAACTTGTCAGTATTGATCTCAGGCATAAGTACTGGTAAAAAAAAGTTTAAATTGTAAACGATAACAGAAATAAGAGAGTTTCAGTAGAAAGAATTGTATCTTAAAATTTGTGTCGTATAGATTGTGGAGGTGTTCGGAATAAACTAGTGATACCAACAAAATGCTTAAAGCCTAGTATTAAGTTAGTTATTCAAACATGTAAAAATATGAGTTTTAAACTTTCTTTTGATCACCACTATACATTCATCGCCACTTCGTTTTAGCTTCTTCTCATCTACAATTTTATTTTTCTTTATTTTTTTAGATATAGTGAATTTATATTATGAAATTTTCAAAAAATATTAGTCGAAATCAAAGGATCGACAGCATCAATAATTCATAATGCAGGTACACTAAAGAGATCTTCAAATCATTTTGCGTCTCTGTGAAAGCGAAGTGTCTGCTGTCCGTAGTTAGGAAATAAATAGCATAAATAAGTACTGTAGTAGATTATTTTATCAAACGTTTATTATATTGTGTAAAGTACGTAGAAGAAGGAAAGAGTTTCTTCATAAAAATATGTTCCTTATTCGTAGTACAACCGGGTAAGGGATGTCAAAAATGTAGAAAAATATTTCCCGATTTGCAGTTTTGTCTTCAGAAAAAAAGTACTGTGAATATCTGTTAAGTAACCGTACAACTATAAAGTCACATAATTGCTACAACTGTGGACGAAATGAATCCTTATGCGCAAATGAGTCGAGAATATAGAACAAATTTTTTCATTTGAGGCTTTGCTTTTAGGAAAAGATGGCTTTGAACATCTGTTAAATTGGCAGATTTCAGTAGCAAATATGGCTCAGCAACGGACGAAATGAATCCTTATGCAAAGATGAGTCGAAATTGTAGAATACCTTTTCTTCAAACAGAGTTCCATTTATTCTTTAACAAATACAACAAAACTTTTGCGCCGATTTAATATTCGATATTATGAAGCTCGAAATATCGATCCTTGTTTGATCTGCTTTGCACGGAAACGATAATATTTAAAACCAAATGTGAACTGGCTAATGTAAATGAAAATGGCAAACAAGTGTGACGTTTTCTGGCCAAACGGCTTTTCTACATGAAAGCAGAACTTATTTGTTGAAGCACGCAGAGACTTGTGACATGACTGTCCACATCATAGCTACCATGAAAACATTTCTTTGCAGTTCGATACGGAAGGTGTCAGATGCATGAACCTGGAGCAGGATGACCTGGATGAGAAGGACATCGAGACGATCCTCGATTGGCACAATATTTATCGGAACCTAATGGCCAACGGAGAGGAACAGGAGGGGGAGCTTGGCCCGCAGCAGCCTGCAAAACACATGATGGAGATGGTACGATTTTCCATGGGATCGGGCACGCTGAAGATATTTAATCATTCGCTTCCAGTCGAATCTGACGGCGATATTTGTTTCGACAGATCTGGGATGACGAACTCGCTCATATTGCCAGACGATGGGCGTTGCAGTGCAACCTCGTCGAGAAAGATCAGTGCCGAGACGTTGGCAAGTAACTTCCCTGGATATATACCATTTTTCACTACCCTTATTCGTCCCTATCATTTTTCAATATCTAGCGTATACGGTCGAAACGTGAGATTGTTCCACCCGTGGGGTTGCACGGGGAAACTGAGCGATGTCTGCACGTTTCAGCTCTATCTGTCTCTCTTCTTCTCCTGTATCCTATTGTTTATTTGTTTTTGACTTTGCCATGCCCAGCTTTGTAAACGCAAACCGTGAAAAACTTGGTCATCAACGTTGGAGATTAATAATTGGTGTTCATTCAATTCCATCGATAATTAAGTACACATATTGTTGGCTTGTTGATGAAACTGACCAATTCCATGCTTCTGAATTTTCGGTAAATCCAAATTTAAAAATCTGTCCGAATAAATCAGGTAATAAGTGAAAGGTGCCTATTGCAAAATATATAAGTTTTTCCCCCTCCTGGATTTTTAAATTTTTATTAGTCTATTGTTGTAAAGAACTTACAAGGAGAGTATTTTAGGTGTCCGCCTCCGATCATTTTGATTTTTGGATATGTTATAGAGGACCGAAAAATAAAAAATACGTGTTTTTTTATTTTTCCCTGTTTTCATATTTGGGGGGTGAAAACTGCGTTCAAAGTTAGGGTTGAAAAATCATTTTTGTGGAATATCTCGAGAACTATTAGAGATAGGGGAATAGTGTCAATGGACGAATTTTGTGTCTTTGAATGCGAAATATGACTGACTCACCAGATTTTCAAAAAGTCCACAAAAATGATTTTTCAACCCTAACTTTGAACGCAGTTTTGAACCCCCAAATATGAAAACGAGGAAAAATAAAAAAACACGTATTTCTTATTTTTCGGTCCTCTATAACATATCTAAAAATCAAAATGATTGGAGGCGGATACAAAAAATACTCTCCTTGTTAGAAAGTAATTGCCTCCATTAATCCTGAAGGATTTTAGGATGGAAGAATGGACTTGGTCAGTTTTACCAACAAGTCAACGATATTTTAGCACTTTGAGTGGCCTTAGTGTGTGCTCACGTCTGGGGAATTTCATCCTGTGCGTGGTTTTGGCGTGCATTCGCGTCGATATTTTCTGGAAATCATCGACAATATTATCTGAGAGTCTCCGAATGTTTATTTGCTTGGAAAGCAAACCAAGCTCGTAGTTTTTTCAATACTTTGTCGTCACAGCGACCTTTCGCTCGTGCGGCAGTCGTGTCCATGATGAGTCATTTCGAAAGGAAAATTGTAATTTCTGTATTCTGTATTAGATCTTCGTGAAAGTGTTCTGATGAAAATGAGTCTAAATTCCTCCTTATTTGAACTATTCTTAATTACATTCTTAAGTTTCTTGTTTTAATATAAATGATTTGTTTAGATGTTACAACCCTTTGTATACAAAAGAAAACTGTTGAGGTTGGGGGTTTCGCTAAATTTTAGCGAGTGTGAAAGGGATCCGTGGCTAAATTTAGTTGGGAAACATTAGTCTACGAAATTCAAAAGGGATTCGTGATATTCGTACAGAAATTTCTTAAAACATTTGCCACAATCTAATAAAAATAAATTGTGAATAGGTAGCAGTTAATTAATGTGACAAAAATTTTGAAATCTTCTTTTATTAAGGAAATCGGATCACATAGAGTTCTCTAAACGTTTTTGTAATACTTTAAGGAATAATAAAATAAATTCTTAGAATGTTATTAAACTATCGAACTAAACTCATCTGAAAAAATAAGAAGTACTAATTTTATTCATACGTGGTTGGAAAGAGTAAAAGTTCTAATTGCTTTGTGTTTACGAATTAGGCGAAATTTTCAAAATGCCAGTGTAACCATTTGAGTTTATATCTTTACAATATTATTTCATAGTTTGCCTAACATATTCAAAGAATTTGGAATATCTTAAACTACATAAACATTATCTACAGCCAAGATCCCCTAATTTAACGAGTGACTAGTTTCTTTTCACGAACAAATTGGTTGAGGCATTGTAGCTGAAAAAGATCCAAAAAGGGTGAACTCCAGAGAGCATGTGGGTCAGGCAGTTGGCCCTCCGCTACCGATTCAATGACCAGGATACTTTTTATTAAAATAATCTCGGGTGTGAGTCTAGAAATGAACTGGAGGTCACATCTGACGACACCTCCGCGAAATGTCTGTAACTGTAGTCGTTGGGCGCTACAATGGCACGGAAATTTTGTCCATTTTCGTACGGAACTTTAAAAGATTTTAACTTTAATATGAAGCGTTTGCTATCCCATTCATTGTTGTAATTAACAAAACTCTTGCATCCTTCATTTCTTATTTAACCTAATTTCTTAACTTTTTATTTACATCCTGGGTGTAGATTGAAAAATAAAAATAAATGGCAGAAAGGGATAAAAAGATTTGCTCGTTCCTATTTGAACTACTGTTATACATTTTAAACGACACAAAAATATGAGACAGTTTGGGATGCCTTGGTAAAAATGGCATTCGTCTAATTTGAAACGTAACTATTAAACAACACATATTATAGGAAGTGTGAGAAGCATAATAACAAATTTTTCAAATAATACTGATTAAGATTTTAAAGTATTAAAAATATTAATAAATATAATTTAATTAATCATTACTATTATTTGTTAATATTAATATTTAAGATCATTATTGAATCCCTATCTATTTATATATAAATTATTTAATTATAGATAGATGATTAGATAATCTATTAATCTTAGTATAGTGAAACACAGAATGGTAGTTTCAAGAGCATTGTATTTATTATGGTGTTTTGTTACATAAAATAAAAATAATACTATAATATCAAATTTCATAAATATTAAGTTACCGCGTAAGTTCTATTCGACAATAAATATGGGAGAGAATGCAAATTTTTAAACGCACTCATCAAGTGTAACTCTAAATTTTATTTTAAATTTTTATCAAAATTTAATCTTCTATTAGGTACATTTTATGATGTCATAATACTAAATAGTAATAACCATTTTTATTTAAAGTAAAATTTGAAGGAATTAAATTTGTTTCTGTTCAACAAGACATACATGAAGAAAGTTATGCAGCAGCATAATAATTTCTTACCCTCGTGTCAAATAGCAGTTTATGTTTCGTAATCAGAAAACGTCAGATTTAAATGTCAGATAACATGTAGTTTTAATTTTTAACATTATCATATTAAAAGTATACGAAACATCAATTTCATAATACCAAGTATTATAATAATTGCTAACAGAGTGTTTGAAAGATAAATATCACAATAAGATAAATGCCTTAATGACATGATTGTTACACAATATTAGGCAGAACACAAGCATTGACTTTTACGTATACATCATAAATATGTGGTTGTATATTTTAAATCAGACTGCTAAGTTGGTAGCATTTCAAGATACATTTTTTCAACTGTTCTCTTCGGTTTATCTTTCGTTCCTTCGTCATACATCTCTGACTTAACGCACTATCTACTGAATAAAAAATTATTGTTGAGGTATTCTAAAACGACTTACGCATAGTAACAGAATATCACATCCAGCTGGAAAATTACAGCGTCAATTTAATATTGAAGAAGTTGGAGTACAAAATAACGTTAAAGCATATTAAGTCTTTAGCTATTGCAATAAATGAAACTAAAAAATTAGTAACTTCCTCAATTGAAGCCTCACATTTACTTCGGTGAAATCTCTTTCCCATGCAGAGAGCTCAGTTCATTCCTCATCAGCCAAAATGCGACAGTTACGTCAATTGACCTTGCCACAGGTGTGAAAAGTTTCCCCATCATTGAATAAACTGCGTTCCATTAAACTGTCATTTTTTATTTGATCAACCAGGTACTATGCTCCTATTCTATTACAAAAATACATATACCGGGTGCCCTACGCAGTAACGAAGAAATTCATTGAGAATGTGTGACTAGTCATTTTGAACCAAAACGTTCATGTACCTATTTCTAACATTATTTTTTATTATGTATATAATATTTGAGAAAATATAGAATATTGAACAAATATAATCATAAAAATAGTCATAGATCGTGTCATATTCAGTTTGATGTATATTTGTCTTAAATACGAGTTGGGGTCAGTTGGTGAACGTCGATTCACAAAATTTACCATAGCTCTGACAATTTTAAACATCTGGCAATGAAATTTAGAAGGCATCTGTAGAAAAGAATCAGGAATCTAATTATTTATGCGTTTTATGCAAAAAGGGACTGAGTGTCCTGAGGCCGTTCTTGCATCCAACAGTAGAATTTTAAACTACTCAAATTCAAGATCTATTCTGCAAGCTTATTTTGAGAGTTGACCAATCTAAATTCTACTACATCCTGTATCCGTCGTCCACGAGGTAAATGTGTGATCCTTCCTTCGATGTGTTTGACACTTACGAAAACGTACCAGTGCAATCAGAATTTTCGTCTACAGCCTAGCACCGTACCTATCTCGACTCGAAGGGGATCGATATTCCCGCGTAAAATCGCGGTAGAACGTTCTAGCCACCGTTTCGATGGTCTAGTTTTAGCTGCACATGAAACGAATCGATCGTTCTAACCGATGAATTTAATCGGTCTCTATGTGTAAGGCAATGTACGACCCAGTCGTCTGCGAGCCAAACGATCCCCTCTGTACGTATCTGTGTGTGTTCTTTGTAGAACGATTCGGGGTATGGCAGAACGTGCACGTGCTGGATGTGAACAGCGTGGGAAACAGCACGTCCACCGCGAGAATTCACTTTCATATTCAATCATGGTACGACGAAGTAGAAGACTTCGATTCCACGGAATTCGGGTAAGCCCACTGTACACACTTTCGCGCGTGCTTTCAAGCCCGCGCCATTTTTCGGGTTCGTCACCACTTTTTCTTTCTCTCTTTTCGCGATCGTGCGAGGATTAGCTTAATACCGGGATTTGTTCGACCCCTCGCAGTCAAAATATGAAGTCCCCCGACGGGGAAAGAGTGACCAGTTTAACTCTTAAAATATTTGCCGTCGAGGGACGAAGGCGAATATGTGCGTGTGCTAGATTGGCGACGCGGTACGCGCTAGGTTTTTGACCGGCGAATGGGGAAGCATGTGGAGATGGTTTTAATGGAACCATGAAGCATCCACGAGGGTTACGAACTGGCCCGGGTCGAGCCCTTTTTTTTGCGCCCTTTATTTATAATATATTTATTTGAGCTTTCTGATGGCCTTACTCTGATTTTTTATTCGTAGTTTCAAGCATTTTTAGTATAACTTGTAATGTTTTAGTCATAAAATTATTTTTAAACAATGAAAATACCACTTTGCGCCGCTTGTCAACTTTGCGCCCTAGGTAACTGCCTAAGTTTGCCTATAGGGATGATCGAGCCTGATGACATTCTCTGACTAGTTCTCACGCTCGAGCGAATGATTCCAAAATATGGTGGGAACAGCCACCGCGTATACTGTGAAGGATAATAAAACGCAGTTTGTTAAGATAAGTAGTAATAAGAATATATTAAAGAAAATAACAAAATACACGTGCGTATCATTTCACGCTTGGTGACCACACGGCCCAGAACCGGAGGAAGACCAAAACTGAATATAAAACACTAGATGGCATTCTATACCATCAGAAACCATCTGGGCCCGGAAGTCGCCATCTATTGATCAAATAAAGAAATCATACTTAAGGGGGGAGACCACTGTAAAAAATCTGAAAAATTGAAATTTTCTATTTTACATTTTCTGAAAGACGCGTATTTCAAGAATGCTGTCTCCAAATTTTATGAAGAAATTCACAAAATTGATGGAGATATGGTGCTTTCCGTGAAACGGTGTCAAACGCGCGACTGAGCCGCTCGGAACATTGAACGCGTTTTCCTCAGAATTATATTTTTCAACCGCGTTGACAATCTACAGAGAAAACTATACGTCCAAATGACACGAGTAAGGACATCTATTGTGCGAAAAACCCGTCACTATTACGTGACGATTAGTTTTTTTCAATTTTCGACCTGCTTCTATTTTTTTTATTAACATTTCCCCAATTTTGTATCCCGAAAACCTGATTTTTTTTCAGTGGTCCGCCATTTTGTAATTTTTTACAATTTTGACTTTTTTATCGTCACGTAATAGAGCCAGGCTTCTAGTTTCTAAATATTATTGTGTTTTTGAATTCGGATTAAGCATATGGCCTGGGCACTGTCAACGCGACTAGCATGTTTTTGCCGCTGCGCAAATTTTGACGAAGAGTATACGGAAAACGGATTTATGAATTTGATTGAAAAAAAATTTTCTTACCCTACGATGTGTACACTATTAACTATACTAAGCAATACATTTATTTACTTGCGTTGTTTGGTTGAAATAAATTCCCGAAAACACCCCTACATTTCAGACCGTTACAGTGGTCTCCCCCCTTAAGCGCCCGCCGCCAGCCCCGAGCGCGAGTCTATAACGGAAGTATACTGTATTTATGACATAGAGTAAATTCTCGATGCAAGATCACCACTGGGGACTGGGCACAATCTTACGTCGTGAATAGCGCACACGATTAAGACACCATTTTGGGCTTTAGTTGGTATTTACTATGTTGCGCCGATAGCGGCAGTCGATAGTCGAAGAAAATGAGAGCGAAGAAGAAAGAGTAAGAGCAAGTGGGAAGGAATGAACGTTACGTTTTACTCTTGATTGGTTCCAAGGGGGGGTAGAGATGATCTTAGAGCGAACAAAACGTGGTGATCTTACGGCAATTTGCTGTAGCTAATATTTTTTCAAAAAATGACCTATAATATGTGTAATTTGCTATGGTTGCTTTGGTAACCCATCGTTTTTTATTTGAATAATAATAGAAGTACTAAAAAAACAAAATAAATAATAACGAAATAAAAAATGATTTTTTATTCCGGCGCCTTGTCGAATTGGAGCCCCGCGCTATTGCCTGTATCTTCCGCCGGTGCGGCGCCTGAATACGAAGGTGGTTTTGCTGAAACATTGCAGGTTTTTAGAATATGTAAATGCAGAGATATGTTATTCTTACTGCTGTGGGTTAAGTCTGACAGTGAAGTTACCGTTCAAACAGTTCACTCTTTGTATTGGAAGTTGTTGGAAACTTATCTGTTTTAACTCAAGTTTGAGGGTTGAAATTATCTTCCAGAATTTCACCTCTTCAGTGCTATTTTGAAAACTGTTGCAGATACAAGAAAGATTTTTAGACGTTTCTTGTGTTTTGTGGAAAATAACACTGCAGTGAAAAAATTTAAGCTTAAGCAAAATATTATACATATCGCTTTCACTTTCGGGGTCATTGATATTTTCATGAGGAGAAAGCAGCTTCTTGTTCTGAGTTTATAATCACCGGCTACGAAATGTACATATAAAGCAATTGAATAAACATGAAAATGTTTTACAAAATAGATAATTATAATAATAGACGAGAACTGTAAAACATACTTTTCATCTGTGCCTTATACATTACTCAAATGAGACAGAGTTCATATGCGATAATCACTGTCAGAAAAAAATTGTTTCTAGGGGGGTTTCCAACAAAAGTTATGTTTACCTTAGGCGTCTTATTATGTAGGATAGTAATGCCTGGTGAAGACAGGGTAGAAAACTAGTGAGTAATAATGTTTCATTCGCTTCTCCAATTGATTTGAAAATAAAATTCACATTAAAAAGAGAATTATACGCCGAAATTTTGTATGTATAGTAAATTCACGATTTGGAATATGATGGTGCTGATACTGAAAAGACTAGTGTTACAAATAACAATTTGGTTAAATTATTATTTTCTTCCTTGAATTTATATATAGCATATCTGGAATCAACGTATTACCGACGTGTGTGAAGCAGTTTGAAATTTTAATTTTTAAACTGTAGGTACATTAGAGCAACTTTTTTCATTGAGGTAGGTATATTAAAATGTACATTTTGTATTCACGCTTTTAGGTGTTCGCAAACAAGTAAAATATGTATATTCGTAGTCAAAGGCGATTCGCTCTTGAAGTTGTGATTTAAAGCAAATTTAAAGGAGAGAGGAAAATTTAATCGAAAACCGTACTCAGAAAAGCAAACTAAAAAGTTAATAAATATTCACAACGTCAGTAAATTTTATCTCGCAATAGATCTGTATTTATATTAGCGATATATTATAGTATACAGACAGGACATAAAATAAACGTTGCTTTATGACATTTCTGCCAATTGCAATATGATATTTGCTTGTAAATTGTTGAAATAATTGAAAATATGTATTTTCTATCTTTTTACTTTTATTTGATGACTCGTAACGTTGCCGTAAATCATATTATTTCGCTCTCCTATTTTATATTTACAAACAAAGCTGTTACATTATTTCCGCAGCCATCTGTGTACGGGCTTTTCTGCAACATTGACTGATATGTGCTGAGATTAAAATATACACAATGCAGGGTTTTATATGTGTCACCGCGTCGCTACAATTTCTGTATGTCATCCCGATAATAGAATTTTTAAACAAACTTTGAAAGAGTAGAATTATTTATTCCTGAATGTATTCAGTGTAATGCGAAGTGTAAATGACAGTGAACGTCTCGTATTCAACAAGTGGTTTGTAATGAAAATTCTTCGATCGATTTTAACAGATTGACTGCCAGGCGTACTTGGTTGGTTAGGTTAGGTTAGGTTTTTCCGTAACATGATTTTTGTACCAGATATAGTACACGGTATATCTGCTCTCCGAGGTAACGTGTACCAGAATTGATACACGATGAAATGCACATTTGTATGTACCTACAATATACTGTCAAATGTGATTAATAATGCTTGAAAATTCGTCTGTTAAATTGAGCATTACTACCGTACTCTGGGGGAACATTGGCTTGTTTTGGCAACATTTCATTATATGATATAAAAATTAACATTTTTACATTTGCTTTAAGTATCCTATTGTAACATCGCGTCGTTTGTGATGGTACTACAAGTGTCAAAATGCATAAAATTTTTATCCTTTTTCTTCTTTAATATATGTTAATTACACAGGCGGATTTGAAGATTTTGCGGCCCTAGGCTAACAAGCGTCTGCCGCCCTTTCCGCGAAATACCATAAAATATTTTAATTTAAAAGTGTTGAGATAATTGCACAATTAATTCAATATGGCAACTCACATCTGAGTCATGGCTAATTCGCTACATGAAAAAAGTGAATTGTTTTTTAAATTGTGTCAAGCCTCTGTCTTTAAACCTCTTCCAATTTCTTTCGCTTGACGCCCTCCAAAATTTGCCGCTTCTCAAAATGTGGCACTCCCCAAAATTTGCCGCACCCTAAAATTTTCCGCCCTATTATGCAACCTAAGGTCGGAGCCAGATATATTGGCCGGTGAGTTTCGTGAGGAGTATTCTTCTATTCTCAACGTTTTCTGACTCGCTCTCGCCTTGCCAGAAAAAGAGTGAGCCAGAAGTGGTGGGGATAGCGCCGAGCTCTTGACGTGTAGGCCAAACCGAGTTCTTAGCGTAGAAATACATACATCAGAATAGGTGTGCGTTAGCTGCGGAAACGAATTCACCGGCCAATATATCTCGTAACCAGAGTTAAATTAGCATATCATATACAATAAAATAGCATCAACAGCTAACGTTTTACGGCACTTTAATTTGTTTCTTTTTATGTTTTTAATTAACATTTTGCATTGGCTTTAAGTATCCTATTATAACATCACATCGTTTATGATTGCACTATGAATGTAGAAATGCATTAAAAGGTATCCTTTCCTTTCTTTAATATATGTTAAGTAACTGTCAATGCGACCCCGTACTGCCAAAGTTCCCCCAGTTTACGGCATTTGACCAAGAGGTTTATCGAGGTCTCGGTAGAGGTCACAATTAATATTGACAGGTCTGAGTGATTTCGCGACAGCTATCGAGAGGAAATCGGCCCCCTCCAGTGAGGCAGAGCTACACATACGGGGTAGGCGATTACTTTTGTGAGTAACTCTACCTAATGATCGATTAATAAATACTAGCAAGGAAACGATGTTGTACACATACGGGGTGGTAGGCGATTACTTTTGTGAGTAACTCTACCTAATGATCGATTAATAAATACTAGCAAGGAAACGATGTTGTTCAATTGTTCCCACTTACCAGAAGGTGGCGACAAATGGCGCGGGCTCAAAAGGTGTTAAAGAGTACAAGGATTTTTCAGCGCGAGCTTTCCAGTGAAATATCTCGCACGTGTGTGTAGGTACGGGAGAAAATCCACAGGCCATTGTCATTCCGTGCGGCATGCGATACCTTAAGTTGAATTGATCGAAACGGGCTCTTATGTGGCGAGGCTTTCACTCTGTGAATGGGACTCTGTTCGATCCGTCGTGTATAGGCACTGCTAACTCGCCTCCGAATTTAGGGAAGGGTTTACAGTATCCCCCTTTCTCTATCCGCCCAGTTCTTTCCTTCGGCGATACTCTCTGCCACCATTCTATCCGTCTACACGACAGACGAGTGTCAACAGAACGATTCAGCTGCTCGAGGTAAACCGTTAAAGACAGACTGATCGCGATGAGGTCTTGTGTTAATGACAATCCTACTTCCATGCCAGACTGAAAATTTCGATCCTCATTGTACGTACTCGCTTGGTAGATTACTTCTGGATGGCTCGTCCTATCTCCCTGTCTACACCGAAGTTTAACAGACTCTTTGGTCTTTGTAACTTCATTTACGCCAACACAATTTTCAGTTTCTATGGCACTTTAATTAGTTTCTTACTATCAGCTTTATCTGCATTGGACTTATATTGTCACGCATTTTTATTTTCTGTTAATTTGTTGTTTACTCGTATTTTCTTAGCATTGTGTTCATTAATGATTCTCATTGGACAAGTGCTAAAATTCAGGCAAGTTTTCGAGGTGTAGTGTGTCTATTTTAATGTTCCAGAATTTCCACCTTTTATCACACATAACAATATTAGTTTACCTGCATTTTATTTTGAAGAAAAGTTTAAAGCAGTTTAAATTATGCATCAGATTTTAGGAAGAAATATAAAACTGTGGCCATATTACCACTCCTTCATCTACCTTAAAAAGGAAGAAATTTCATGTTTCGTTTATTTTTAGAGATACACTACGCACTCGTTATAAGCCCGTGTCTACCATGCGTTGTACGCCCGGCGACTATCCCCACTATTTCATGGAATTCTTCAAACGAGAGTGAGAGAACCCGAGAAGGAGCGAGCGGCTCTTTCGTTTCCTTATTAATATCAACCTAAAAATTTCTATTTCTTTGGCGATACGAACAGATGTCTGAGAAAGTGTTTACATGTACTTGGTTTCGAGATGTTTTTTTTCATTCAGATATTATAATTGGCAGATCATTTTTCAAGGTCATGTTTCTCAAAATTCGAGTCATGTAAATTAAGAGGGTAGACACGTCACGTGACACGTGTAATGCAATGCGCTGTAATACCGACAATCTAACCTGAAACATGGGTTTGGGATTTTTCGTTTTTTGTCCTTATATGAGCAGATTTCGGGCTGGGCAAGGTCTCATTCGAAAGAGGTAGATTCCATGCGGAGCGCTCTGCTCACCGTTTGAGTCACAAAACTCTTTTAGTGACCTAAAAATACTTAAGGAGGTAAACACGCCACGTGACACGGGTAATGCAGCGCGCTGTATACCGACACAATCTGGCCCGAAATATGGGTCTGGGAAATTACGTTGTTTGTCCTTATATGAGGATATTTTGGGCTGGGCGAGGTCTCATTCGAAAGAGGAAGGTTCAATGCAGCCCGCTCTGGTCATCGTTTGAGTCATAAAACTCTTTTAGTGACCTACAAATACTTGGAATCCACGAGTGTATTGTGTCGATTTTTTCTCTACTTTGGACACTCATATTATCAGATATCAACACAATCTCGTTGAGCCATGACCAGAGCTGGCTGTAGTGAACCTTCCTCTTTCAAATGAGACCTCGCCCAGCTCAAAATCTGTTCATATAAGGACAAACAACGTAATTTCCCAAACCCATGTTTTGGGCCAGATTGTGTCGGTATACAGCGCGCTGCATTACCCGTGTCTACCCCCTTAACAATCTACACTAGCACAATCTTTAAACGACCTTGTGTTTACATCACGTACGACATTTCTAAGCCAGAATCAATATACAGATCAGAATTCCACGGTGGTCGTCACGTGGATAACATGCAGATACATAACTGTTCATCATCGCGATTATTGATAGACCTGTTACTATATTAGTGAGCAAGATGGAAGGTTACTAATGCCTATAAATTGAACGGTATGCTCCACAATATCAATTTAAACCATTATATTCCTGGACCATAAATTTTATCCAGAAAAATATCTATCATCGATGACTTCTACGTTTCTAAATATATGACCTTCAAAAACATTAATTTTTAATCAATGAAATCATTAAAAGTAGCGCTTAAGAAAACGGAGATTTTTAAAGGCTTAACGTATAGCGACTCACCTGTATTAGATGTTTGCCGTAAATGAACCTTAAGCAATTGCTTTCCCCCAAAAAATTTTTAACCAAGGGATGACTTTTGCCTTTTATTATTTGAGCCGCTTTCGAGAACTTACATTTTAGCGGCTTCGAATTAGATGGAATTATAGCATACATGAGTTAATTGGATAGAAAAATAGTTCTGTATTAAAAAAAAAGTTGATACTTTTCGTTTGTGATACATGACGCAGCATTTCAGAGTCGTAATTAATGATCGAATGACCGCGCAATAAGCGTCCATCTACTTCACTCATTTAATGCTGCATCAATGAAGTGAAAAGCGTTTTTGTAATTTTGCCGAGGAGCAGCAAAATTAATCTGATAATCATAGCATTTGCATTAATGCATCATTACTCTGACATACAGATTGCTCATATTTATATAATACATAGAAGTATTCACATTTCCATTTCCTGAATTTTTAACATACAAGGTGTGACAGCAAAGTTTCGGGAATAATTTTGTTTCCGTAAAAGTGGCAGCAATGTAAACAGTTGCGCCCCCTACCCTGCTGTATTGCTTGATCCCCCCTCTATGTGCATGCGAAAGGTAAACATTGTCAATCGTTCTAGTCATTGTGCAAGTTGTTCTCTAAAAGGCGTGTTTGAGTTCTGTGTTACATGGAAAATAGGACACACATAAAGCCATTCTCGTGAAAGAGTTTTTAACCTCAAAATCGATCACAACGGTGTAACACCTCCCCTATTCCTATTGCCTGATTTCTCTCGTTCTGAGTTTTTCTTATTTCCTCGAGGAAAAGGAGTCATGAAAGGAACGCATTTTCAGTTAGTTTCTGAAATTCAGAGTCATGTAACGTGAGTATTAAAATAGATACCAGAAATGTTACGATCAATGGATCTGACGCTGAATGCGTGTGTACTAGGGTGGCTTTTATTTTGGACTTTTGAATTTTCTTCGGAGTACTCTCCAGAATAGATCCAAATAATTAAAAAAAAATCATTTGAACGTTTAAATAATTATGTAACAGCTCACAAAGTAGATTTTATATAATATCCCCCAAGTTATTTATTATATGAAAAAATATTTCAAACAAAAGTTGTAGACTCGGACAAGGAGCATCTTTTATGTTGTATTACTTTTTCTCATGCGACAAACGGGTTTCGAAAAAAAATCAAAAAAGCTAAAAAAAACTTCTGTTTTCCTCAAATTTTGAAAGTTTAAATGCTTCTCGAACACTTGTTATTTATGAAGGCGTACAAAAAATGGAACTTTTATTTTCGAAGATTATTTTTTAAACATTTAAAAGGGGGCATAGTATACCGAAATATGTGAAATAGATACAAAAAAATTTTCCTTATTTTCCTTATTTAAATTGATGTGGTTGTGATCCACCCAGTATGTCAAGATAGATCGAAAAAAGAGGGGTGTCAACGAAGGGCTAACATACCCCCACTCCTTTACCCGACCAGCAATGTTACCACCGGTGTTTTTTTGAATAAAATTTGTCAGACCTAAATAATTTTGAATTGTACATTAAGAATAAAAAAGAAACTCAATTGTAGACAAAATAAATTTTTAGGAGTCAGATAAAAAATAAAATAAATGTACAATAAAATTCATAAAGTACACATTGCAAGCTATGTACCTAATCAAATTTTACATAGGTACCGTTAGTAATAAGTGCATACCGAAAAACAAAAGTATTCCAGGGTCAACCACTAATGAAAGCAACTAATATTGAAACCAGGGCCGGGTTCCAAAATTGTGCGGGTTCAAAGAAAAACGCATTTATATATAGTACTTCAAAATTTTATAATAATAAACATCTATGCAAAAGACTCCGAAAAATTTAGGATGAGGTTTTCGAGGTCCGCGGAGCCTTTTAAAGAAATTTTGAAATAATTAACATCAATGCATAGAGCCCCGCAAAATTTACAAGGGAGCTTTTCGTGAACTTGCGGGGCCTTTTTAAAGCGCGGGTCCGGGCTCCGTGAAACGAGCTGAACCCGCCTCGCGCCGGCCCTGATTGAAACATGTATCCGCACAATAAATAGAAGTCATCTTATTGCTAGTTATAGTGTTCTACCCAAGAAAATTATACCTTCCCAATTTTCTTCCTCCGCCACTAAACTTACAAAAACAGAAAATCTATGAAGCTTACATCGACTGTACGCCGCACCTTAATTCTTTCCGTTGCAGATTTCTGAACTTCACCGCGCGAGAGAACCTAGCTTACATCGCGTTCGCTTCGGCAACAATTAGCAACGTAGGTTGCGGCCGAGCAATTTACACGGCGCTGCCAGACGAGTCGCTGTGGGTTCTCGCGACGGCCGCCGCGAATACAATGCCCTTCGGGTTCGGGGATCGAGTCGAGACCCTTGTGTGCAATTACGGGCCTCTCGATCAGAAGACACCGAGGGAACTCTACGAAGACGGTGTGTCGGCTCTTTGTCCACAGGGGACGGTTCGTAGTCCGCGATACGAAGCTCTCTGTCGTAAGTGTTTCCCTCCCGTCTTCCCCATATGCTCTGTGTCTATGGTGTCTGTGTGCCTGGCGTCTAGGTGTGCGTGTGTCTATGTGGCTAAGTGTCTCTGCGCCTATATGCTTGGGTGTGTTCGACTAGCGCGCGATTGTCGTCGCTTCCTAGGCAGTCGGTCGTTACCGTTTCCACCCAGCCACGCGGAGCAGTTAACAACGACGAATTTCAGGTACGAGCGACGGGAGGATCGTTTTCAACGCCCGCTCGGATTGCTCGTCTCGCGAGAGCCGAGCCACTGTTATTACAGTGCCTGGCAAGTCGCGCAAATTGATTTTTACGGGACGCCTATCGCCTGAAGAATCCATGCAACGAGCGGCGTCCTCTCTTGTACTGCAAGGGACAAGTAGGGTTGCCACCCGTAATATTGTTGTATTGTACTATATTTCGAACAATATGAATTGAATTTCGACCGTAAAAATTGTTCTAATTAGAAGAGATGATTTTGGCGCACTGGTTCGGTCAATTGAATGCGTCGCACGTTCCCAACAATCAGGCCTGCACAGGGAACCTTTTTCAGCGCCTAGCGGCAAGCAACCAACCGTACGCCGCCCACATATATTCCTTAACTCCCGCGTATATTGTTACGTGTACAGATTTATAAGTTATGCAACTTTCTGCTTGTAAATATCACTAAGTGCAATGATAAGCACCAGATGTGTACTGTACATATGTATATATTTATTCAAATATCATGGTCTAGCTGTTATAAATGATATACAGTAATTCGTCGTTATTGTCCCGTTTTTACCATGCGTAATAGTCCCGTTCACTATCCCCACCATTTCTTGGAATCCTTTGGTCGAGAGTGAGAGAACGAAAGAATCGACGGCAACTTCGTGTCAACTGTTTCGTTCGCTCTCGCTCGTCGGAATCGTGTCCGCATCGCGTAATACGCCCGCCGCCAGCCCCGTTCGTCGGGACTATTACGACGAATTACTGTACATCGTTACTTAAAATTTTGTTTTCTTTGTGTCCGAGTTATTTATTTCTATATTATTAACTTTCTAGTTATTTTATGTGACGCTGAAAAGATAAGTATTATTAGCAATAATTGTTTTATTATCAATAAAAACGAACCGTCAAGTTATACGAAATGCCGGCAGTAGCAAATGTTTTGGAAATATCATGACCTCACTGAATTATATTACGGGACCTGCTTTGCACTGGGGTCCCACAAGGAACCCAGCCATATGCTACGGGCCCCAACCTACACTACTGCAATTCTGCTCACCGATTCTATCCTTAGTAATGGCGTAAGGCTGGTTGCTTGACGCTAGGCGCTGAAAAAGGCTCCCTGTGCAGGCCTGTCAGCAATGAACGTGATACAGTAGTTCGTCGTAATAGTCCCGACGAACGGGGCTGGCGGCGGACGTATTACGCCAGTGGTGGCCACATCGGGCCATTTGGGAGTAAGGTCCCCATTATGTTTACCGTAGCCGCGTGGAAGGGGAGCTGGAAGCCAATGGTAACGTGGGCGCGCCACGGATAGGGAAGACTGTAAGGGTGTAAGTAGTAGCGTGCGGTGCAGGCTCGTACCCCTAGGCTGAAATAACTGGCCCTCTTAGGAGCCCAAGTGGCAACGAACACTGGGGCCCCCAAGATTCCCAGTCATTCAAGCCTATCGTACGAGCATGAGCTTGCACCACACACTACTACAGTTTTCCCTATCTGTGGCGCGCCCACGTTACCATTGGCTTTCGAGCTCCCCTTCCGCGCGGGTACGGTAAACATAATGGGGACCTTACTCCCAAATGGCCCGATGTGGCCACCGCTGTATTACGCGATGGGGACACGATTCGGGCGAGCGAGAGCGAACGAAACAGTTGACACGAAGTTGCCGTCGATTCTTTCGTTCTCTCACTCTCGACCAAAGGATTCCAAGAAATGGTGGGGACGGTGAACGGGACAATAACGACGAATTACTGTATTTGTTTAAAAGCGTAGGCAGTGTTTTCCGTTTTATCTAACTTTCCTTGATAATGGTCATAATCATTGACCGAAACGTTGGAATTTGATAAAAATTCTAAAAATTGCAAAATAGCTTTCATTTAATCATTCAATTGACCGAACCAGTGCGCCGAAATCATCTCTTCCAATTAGTACTATATTTCGGTAAATTTTACTATACATATACTGTTGAAACAAAATATAGTACGCAAAATACTATATTTTCGCTTCATAGTTAATTAAATAATACCTTAATTATCAACGTAACTAAACTACGAGCTCAGAAAGCACCCTTAGCTACTCTTATATAAATATTAAATGACGAGAAGAAAGACATAAATCTACAATTAAATTCATAAAAAATGAGCTATTGCTTTATATATGAACATAGATGCCGGGACTCAATTACAGTTACTTTTTAAAAAATACTTCCTTGATACTAAAAGCACAAACTAACAACAAATATATTTGGAAAAATAAGTAAGGTCATAAAATAAATCTGTACTTTTTATTTTCCAAAATTTCCCCGAGAATACTATATTTTTTCAAGATTCCACAAAAATACTATATTTCCCCTTATCCAAAGGGTGGCAATCCTACAAACCCTAACCCTAGGAACAAAAGTATTTTTAGAAATTTGTACAGATTTCTAGAGTGGATAGCTCGTAAAATGTATGTATATGTTTATTGGGTTTTGGACAATACACACAAATATTGTAAGTCTACACGAACAATTATAAACACCATTTTCCATAATTTTCCATAAATTCCTAAAAACTAATCATGTTTTTGAGCCATCGAAGGAGAACCCCCTTAATGGGATAGTTTGTGTCACAACGAAAATTGACTCATATTTGAAATTATTTCCTAAGAAAAGTAGGGGAGACCGGGGATAGTTTGGACACGGAGATTAGTGGCGGATTTAAGAAAAAAGGCCCAGGTGACAAACGTTCTGAGGGGCCCATTTTTGGGGCGAAAATGAAGAAGCAGTTTACTAAAAACAGGCTAAGTGTAGTAGTGCAGAAAAAAATTTAGTGTTCGGATACCTATACCTAATCATAATTTTTTGGGGTGATGGGGCCTTGTAGGGGCCTTCTGTACACGGGCCTGGGCAGCAACTGCTCATCAGCCGCCCTGTTAAATCCGCCACTGATGGGGATATATTTGACACTTTTATAATTGCCTGCATAGGGTCCTGATTATTGCAACTGTTTGTTTAGTTTGTGCCTATTCTTTTTTATTTGGCGTGAGAATAGAGTAAATTGTTTTTCTATGAAGTCTAGTTAAATGTTTCAAGGGTGTACCTTTAACCCTTCGTGATCACACGGGGTGTATAGCACCCCAGGATATGTCTTTGCCAATATTTCTGTAAATTTTTAGACCTTAATAATAAAATTTTCAAAATTTGACGAATTTTATAAAAAAAATTGTATTTATTCACAACTATTTTTTCAAATACAAATTGCAACATATCAAAATTTACATTTCTAGAAAAACACTATCAGACCATGATTGCATTAGTATTACGAATGTACAATTATCACACCAAAATTTAAAACTTAAAAAATACGAAAATAGTAACTCAAAAATGAAACTGTGGTGCAATGAACCCCATGTGACCAATATTAATTATTTGAAGGTGTAACCACGAATGGTTAAAACTTTAGTTAAAACTTTAATTTCCAAAAAGACTCAAAAATTCAATTGTTTCGATCCGAAATATTATACTAAACTCATAACATTTTGTTTGATCGGTTTGGATTGAATATCAGCAATAATGTAGCGTTGTTAGTTATGAATTATAGGTACTGATTAATTGATAATACGTTTACCAATCTCGCAGTAATTTTTATAATTCAAACTTTCCACTAACAAATTTCTCGCTATTAAAATATAACCACTTTAAGTTGCAACAGGCTTTTATGCAGACATAAGAATAAGAATGAACGTTAAGAAACCTTATCAACAAAATGGCAGTCGTTGGGAAAGAACACGCATACTTGATAAAAATTTATTTCTTGCTTAATAAAATTTGGATGAAGTTTTTGGCTTCCTATAATTTCTTATAAAAACAATGGAAACATTTCATTAGCTATCATGCTAGAGGGAAATCTCTAACTTGATATGCTGCCAATAGCCACCGTTAATCCATGAGATTTATCTACAAGTTTATAGAGAGATATTAATCACGAATCTGACGAATGTAACAGTCATTTTCTCAACCTTCAGAATGAAAACAGAAAATGAATATCGAGAAAGTAATTCGTCTTTTGTCGAAAGCGGTGAAACTAGCAGTCAAAGTTTAATTATTAGTGGGATATATTGATTCATTAACGTGGAAACGCGGATAGATCTTATCAAATCAGCATCTGCACGGGCTAACATAATTCTTTTGCCTGTCAAGCGACGCGTACTTGTTTGGGGCGGTAAGAAACCACCTAGGATGATGAATGGATTCATTTTATCCGCCAGAACTTGGTGACCGTTTCACGGAAATTTTGGTTTTCTTTCTTTTCCAAGAATTTGTAATTATTTGAGAAACGACCGTCTAATTTCAATAGTTAAGCGAGCCTGATCATTAGCGCGGCCTCGATTGTTCCATTACCGTGTTATTATTATTTTGTATGTAAGCAGATTGGGTATAAAGCCGAGAAAATAGAGTGTAAGGAGTGAGTGACGCAACCGGGTTGAGAATACAAGGAACGAGTGGTATAAATAAAAGTTTTCATGTTTTTAATTGAAAATATGTGGAGGCTGCGTGTATGACTTCATTATGAAGGTGTGGACGTGTGAGAATATTTGACAGGGGAGAGATAAAATGTTGGAAATTTATATGATTTTCCAAATTTTTTGGTATTCATTTTCGAACAATCGATGATATTGTAGAAATAAATTTAATTGAACAAAGGAGAGACTATAAGCATAATAGTGAAATGTTAATTTTATTCATATTTCTTGTTTCGTTTATTTAAATAAATATTTTCTGTCGACTATTTCCGCTGCAATTTTCTCAGCTTTGATCTCAATGTTGAAACTGTTAATAAAAATTGTGGTCATAGTTGAAAAATTTGCAGGTCAATCATCGATACTTTAATTTTCATCTCTTACTATTCTATATTTAATTAAATTTTGTTTCTACACCCTCCATTATTGGTAAAGAAGGGGGTCAAATTTTCAAAGAGTCACCTAAATATTCGTGATCGATGCTGGTGCATTCAGTCAGAGGGAAAATCACACTTTAACCCCACAAGAAAAATATGTTCTGTTAGAGAGGTACCACGAGTTGGTGTCGAAGAAGCTGCACCGAAGGTCTCAAGTGCGCAGAAAAGAACATAGCCGGCAGACAATAACCAGCGGCACGTACCCGATTAAACGTGCAGTTTATCTTGTTCAGACGGTGTTATTATTACTAGGATGCCTGTCAACATGAACGCCACTTATCGTGCATCACCGTTAAATGTTACCTGATACAGCGCTATCGATAAAGCTCGTGTAACTCAGATAAATCGTTTTTTCATTGTTTCTCATTCACAGATTGGATGTAACTTGTATAAAATAAAATTGTATTTAACTTTTTGCCTTCTATATTATAATAAGTCAGACACTGGCGTAGATTATGTTCTCTACACTGGATCAGACATCGTTACGTGCCTGAATTCATTAAAAAAAAGTAGCAATTAGACAACTTTTAAAGAATGGTTAATTTCGTTTTTACTAATTCATTAATTAGTAATTAGTTGATCTACTGCTTCTTGTTCATTTGAGGGAAGCTTTCTGGTTTAGATTGTCGGAAAGCGAGTGTTTCTTGTGAATTCTTTTTTCAAGAAATGAAAAGTTAGTTAACTTATATTTTTGTTTGCTAAGAAAAATTAATTCCCATCGTTTCGGTGAACTTTTAACTAGCTTTGTTTCATAGTACTTGCACTTGAAATTGTAGGAACGAATATACCTTTAACAGGCGAGCTGAGAGACTTGAGCCACTTATTTTTCAAGAATAGATCGTTTTTATTCAAGGTTGTACCTAAATTCAGCACCAGAAATTGAAAATGAACTAAACTATGGCATTTCAAAGTTACAGAGATTCTTTTGCTTGCATTTATTCACTTTATTATGACAGGAAATGCATTAAGTTTTGCAACTTTATAAAGAATTTTGGTTCTCTCTCCAATAAGCAAATGCTTAAGCGGTCAGTCCACTGTGAAGTCGTGAAAAATTGTCATTTTTTAGGATTTATTTTATAGTAAACGGAATGTACAACGTAAATAATATTTTGTATACTTATTAATACACTTATTGACAGTATAAAAAAATCTATTCTAAATTTTTAACAGTTTTTTTCAACTATATATCGCACTGATGTGAGCGCCTTGAGAATGCGAAGCAGTGCTGGTGCAGGTGATCCCGCGAGAATGACGCATTTGAAACAAAAAATTCAAAGTGTGTCGTATTCATTATGAGTGTGGTTATCGCCGGAACTGGGATTATTTTTACTAATAAAAAATTAACAAAATGGCGGATGTTTGAATTTTAAGTGTCGAAATACGGCGAAATTTTCAATCATTTTGCCTTGCAAAGAGTACCTACCTATGAAATGTTTAATCGAAAAAGGTTTCCGTAGTCCCGGCCATAGCCACTGATGTGCTGAATAACATGTAAAAATTTCAGACTGATTGATCAAACAGTTTTTTTGCAATCACTTGCACCAGTTGAAAAAATGTTGTTTTGAGATAATCGCGTTTAAGTTTTAAAACAAATTTAAAAAAATCTTTTAAATGTTTTGTGTATAATATAAGAGTAGCTTAATAAATAAAAAAAAGATTTATTGCATTATATGTTGTATCTACGGAGAAAAAAATCCTTAAAAATAGCTTCATTTTTTCAAACTGTCACAGTGGACTTATGACCTTAAGATTATCTCAATACACAACTATGAATCTAGGGGGCATCGTGAGAATGAGTAACGACTGTGAATACCGTCCATAGTCTACACAAAATGTATGTATATGTTGCAGTCAAAGAGTAAAAAAATAACGTAATTCGTTCTGCGAATGTGAGCGAATGTAAGCACCAAGCACCCAGCACAATCTGCACAACCTGCACCACCCAGCTCTCAGCATACAATTTATTTTAGCTGGAAACACGCAACTGTACTAACTGCTACTTTGTATTGACTAGAACGCAATTATGTGGAAATTACAATGATGTATTTCTACGATTGCAGTAAACTTTTTAAAATATTTTACATAAATTTTTACTTATTTACCGTTAACAGTAGTGCAAAAAGTTACATAGGTTAAAGAGTAACTTATAAAGGGAAGGAAAGTTCCGCCGACTACTTATGTATTTCATCGAGCGAAAATTTAATAATCTTAAAGCTACCTATATATTTATGTAGTTATTTATTTTTTAAAAATAAATGGTTCAGGTTGAGAAACACCACGCACCACTCCATTCAGCATTTCACAACTTGTGCATTTTTGAAACTCCAAAACAACTTTATACAGGTAGGTATATTTTACACACCTAAAAGACTTAACAAAAAAATATTGCGCTTTTTTCTTAACTGAAACTTGTAAGAAAATTGTAAGGGCAGGGTTTAAATTTGGCTACAACGATTTTCATCGTTATAGAGGAAAATAATCTGGTTAGATTAAAATGATTAAAATCGTTGTATTTGATGAAATCATTTTGTTGCAGCTAATAATTATGCTCGTAAATACACAACGTGTGCAATCACCTCGTTCACAATGTTTATTATCTGACATAATGCTCGTTAGCTGGGCCGATTCATTAATGAACACGTATTTCATTCCCTCCCCTTGCGTGAAAAATAGAAGTTCATAACGGACTCCATTCTACCTTAGAAATATTCGCGATAATGACGAGGGCTGAATCAATACGCATTCAGGAATTCGAATTAATTTGATGCTTGTGTATCATTTCCACTGGAATAGAGCAATCCTGTTGGAAATAAACACACTACTGCTGAAAAGGCTGCTCTTATCAATGGTTGTCAAAGAAATTCGCAAATTTCTGTGGAACACAGGCATAACGAACACAGACATAACGGATACACATTTCAGGGGTTTTGATATAGCTCTTTGATAAAAATTGAAAAGTTTTACTAAAAACATATATTCGAAGTAACTCGATACACTATTTAATTTATAAATGATTAATTGATTGACATCCAGTCGTCTAAAATCGAAAGACTTTCGGATGTGTATGCATAACTTCCCAAAAACAATAGTTTTTTAACTGAAACTTTTTTTTTGAGTAGTTCATAACACTATGTAAAAATAGTAAAAAAACGGGAAATCTGCATCAAATCGTTGACTTGTAAAAAAATCCACAAAATGTATACATTTTCCGAGGGTTCAAACAGGTATACCCCGTTAATCCAGTATATAATAAAACCTGTTACCATTATAATTATTATAGCATGCCTCCCGATCCATCGACCGCGTTGTCTGTCAGCCTACATTCTCAATAAACAAATGCAAAGTTTCCGGTTACGTTATCAATTGCCGGCTGTTCTTTCCGTAGTTATCGTTGTTGAACATCGAGTGGGACAGCTCGTTAAAAGTGAGAACGTAGGATCCACAGCACTCGTGTGTCGCTGTGCCGTTGATTTCCGCTGGGTCGGTTCCCTGGCCCACTACTTTCTGTCAGCTGTAAGGATTTGATCGTGCAATTAAGTGGCCGTGACGAAACGGACAGAACGAAAAAAGGAGAAGAAATGGCCGACAGGTCGGGCGATAATTGAAAGAGACAAGCCGAAAGGGAATCGAGCGAGACGGTTGATGAATATTTCAGCGGGGATCCAGGAAGAATTACGAGGCGGAAAAGGGGGTGGCTCGTGAAGCTCGGGGGTCGGGGACGGAGGAGCGAGAAGAACGTGTCGCGGTCGAGGATGTCGTGTGTACGAGGAAATCGACGTTTTGCAGAGCAAACAGTCGGCTCCCGATGTTATTTTCTTGTTTGCGCAATATGAAAACGCTCGTAACGCGTTTCCTCGTCTCTGTGTTACGAAACATCGTTGGGTCGGTCGACGGGCATCGACTGTCGACGACTTTTCAACCGATGAATAACGCACGGTCGAACGCGATTTGCGTTTCTTTCCACCGGCGACACATTGAACGACGTAAATGTATTGCAAGATTAAACGCACGGAATACTTTAGATGTATCGATCACTGAAGATTAAAGTTGCACAAACCCGTGAATTCTCTGCTTAACATTAACCTCAAATCAGAAATTCCTGGTCTGTGCTTGACAGTCATTTTCTACTCGAACCGAAGGCGTATTGCTTCCTGTGGTATGCAGTATGCACATTGCGTCCGTTGCAATGCAATGGTAATTATTGATTGTAACATTAACTATGTACGAATATTAATTATATTTATTTGTCGTGTAATGTTATGTTTCTGTCGATGCGGTGACGGTAAACAAATTACTGGTGCTACCGAAAATAAAGATCCATTCTACTCAGAGTTGATTTTGGAGTTGACCAAGCTGTATATGGTTGAGAATCTAGAATGAAGCATTTCTGTTTCAATTGATTACAAAGAAACAATTTGAAACTGAGACTTGTTCTTTCGCATGAAGTTTACTAACATCATAAGCTTTAAAAAACACGTTTGTTTATTCAAAAATATGCATTGTATATGATGCTACAGATGGATAATTAAAGAGGTTTTTTAAAAATGTTTCTTTTGTTTTGCAGTGATTACTCAAAAACGGATTCGAATCGATTCAAATCAAATTCGAGCATATTCACAAAATGTGTAGTTCCGGATCTTTCCTAAATTTTAAATTAATGAAAACTCTTGTTCTTTATAAAAAACTAAGACCTCATCTTTTGGGATAGGGTGAAACCTCATTAATATGGTTTTAGCTTCTTCATTTTAGACAGGAACGATTGCCACTAGTACTAAGCCTTAAAGAGTGAGGAATAAGAACATTTCTCTTTGGCATTTAACTAACAAGAGCAGAGCATTTCGAAACACACTGGTGTAAGTCTGACTAACAAGGAGAGGCTTTTAGGTGTCCGCCCTCGATTGCTTTGGTTTTTTGAATATAATTTAGAGAACTGAATAATAAGAAATGCGTATCTTTTTATTTTGGCCCGGTTGAACGTGTAGGCCGTGAAATCACCACCCAATTTTCATAAGAAGAGAATAAATATTGTCATTTTAAAGAATTTTACAACATTTTATTGAATAAAACTCGATATAAATTACATTTGCTTCATAACGTGCTGTCCACCAATTAAATGCTTATATAATTCCTTCCTAGATCGTATGAAACTTCTTTTTGTACTTATTTTTTAAGTATATAGTTACATATTTGTTATGGTAATATTTGGAGCCTTTAGATGTGTTCTCACAACTGCAATATATACGTAGAATTGTTTGTAACAGTAAACGCAAAACATTATTCTACGCGGAACATCATGCGAATGGCACCACTATGAATCTCGGCCCACCATATAACTATAAAGTTTGTGGACGAATTCTTAATTATTATATCTAAAATATAGATAAGAGCTGAAATTGATAAAAAAAAACCTTACAATTCTCGCTACAGCAAATGAAAAGTGCTTGATCAAGAGAGGTAGTAAAATAAACCCTGTTGAGGTTGAAGAAGATATTTATTTTAATATGTAATGTATGATTTGAATGTAAAATTTTATAAACTAAATAAGTGTAATTTATGATTATGTTTCGTTAATATTATAATTCAGAGTTATTACTGAATTAGAATATTATAGTATTATGGGAAGAAAGATTTCTTTGCTTCGCCGAGTAGAAAATAACTGTCAAGTACAGACTAGGAAGGTTTTACTAAGGGGATGCAATCCTGTAATACGATTATGTGAAACGAGTGGGAAAATGGAAGAATACTTATATTTAGTATATTTTTACAGATATCAAAGTAAAAATATAAAAAAGATTTTCATTTGTTTATACGTTGTATGTAATAAACAGAAAAAAGCAAATGGCATTTTTCGAATCTAAAGATGGATTCTACATCTGACGGCGATGATTTCTCAATTATTGTTCACCAAATATGTCTGTTTTAAGTTACTGAATATCTACTCTTGACGCTTTCTATTCCTACAATCATTATTTATTTATAGGAGCTTCTCAGAAGCCAAACTGATAACTAAGTTTTTTATTTATAATACTTTTTTCATCGATATAAAGTAAATTTAACTAAGGAAAAAAGTTACTTTTACTTTTAAAGGCTATAAATTTTTCAATTTTTCATTTTTTCCTTTAGATTAGGTTCAGTCCCAGCGTAATCTATCTAGCTTTAAGAAATTTTTATATTTTTTCCAATCACATGACTATGACGGGTGCTACACATCACTCCAACAAGAGTTATATCGTCGAAGAGGTTAACACGATTCCACACTAATTAATAAATAATAGAAAGGATCTACATAAAAAAAATCTGCAAGTCTACAGAAGCCTCCTTATATCCCAAAAGAGTTTAATCCAATATTATCAATAATTTTTTCCCTAGAAAATCATCTATTTTGGGGCTGTTACACGAGAATCCTTAACTACTAAAATCGAAATAATTACAGAAAATCTGGTTAATTTCTTAGATATATATATATATATATATATATATATATTCGTTTTGTTTCTTACTTGTTGGAATACAGTTCTCATTACCTACTGGTAATATCTATATATATAGTATATATCTATTATATGATAATGAAATACCAGTAGGTAATGAGAACTATATTCCAACAAGTAAGAAACAAAACGAATATAATACAAGCTTGCAGGGAGATTTAATGAAAAAAATTAACAGTTTAACGGACACTGCTCAAGTATAGCTAAGGATAATTACTTCAGCAGAATTAAGGCAGAGGCACTATCTAAGTAAATAAATTATATAAACGACAATTTCCTTCCTAAATGAAACAAGGCACCCCCTAGTAGCAATTACTGCACTTCAATGAAACAATTCGTTTCCAGGTCACTAACTGATCGTCTCGAACTTATTTATGATTTGCTGTGTAGACAGCGTATTACAAAAAACTGTATAATTGGAAATTATAGGAAAACACGTAGTCGTTGAATAGTCTAAAAGATGTTTTAGTTCACACTTATTTGTAAACAGCTTCGTCAGAGTGGAAAGCAATTTTCTCTGTAGGTAATCGAGCAATGAAGTATGGGTAATGAAACTTCGGGGAGTAACCACTTGATTAATTATTTCTTCTCCTTTCATGTAACGATTTGTAGAAAATCTTAATTCTTAAGATGAATGCGTGGAAATGGATGTCTGTGTATTGTGTTAGGAACAAGAAGATCAAGGATTCGAGATAAGCATAATACTTATGAAGATGAATGATGCTTGAGTAATTTATAAAGGTAAGTTTAGCATGATAGAATTTATTTTTATTTACTGCCCACTGTCACATGATATTTGAGTCAAATCTCAAAGAAAAAATATGTAAACTGGACATTCTAAGCAGTATTTATAGGCTCTTTGCTCTGCTAACCTAAATTTTGTGGATTTGTTATGCAAGAATGCTTAACTATTTTAATAAACTTACTTCTTCTTAGTTCAGTAAACCTAATTATACCAAGAAATCTAATTAAACAGCTAATTTAGTTAAGTATATTATAATATGAATGGTATGCTAATGGGATAAAACATTTCGAATGCCTTCCACCAAAATTATGGTTCAGAGAACGATAATTTAATGAAATGGAATATTTTTTATTCCATCAAAATTGGGTCAGAAGTTTACAGCATTTTTCACCAACTCTCTATAAAGCTTTCGTTAAAAGTGTGCATTGCAGATATCACCTTAAGATTCTGTTTATGTAGACATCTCCAACTGAAAAAGTTATGTTTCGTATTACATAACAAGATATGATCCCAATGAAGGTATAAATAAACGTATAACATGGCTGATACTCATATACATATGTATCTATTAATTATAATATATAAATTATAATTTTCAATTGTTGACGAAATTTAAAAAAGTATCACACCAGTGTAAATGTAGAAACTATTTTAAAACAAATATAGATTTTTGCAACTATATTGTGGCGGCAATTGCATATAACATGAGAATCATAAATAGAATTACTACTTTTCTACATGTTTCTAATGTTCATGCTAATTTGAATAAATAAAAATTACGATATAAAAACAACTGTCATAATGTCTATATCAATATAAAAAAATAGGAATTATTACGTATTATTATCCAAATTACTATTTGTACTTTTTCGAATACTAAAAATTATTAATTTATGAATAGGGTGTACGAGTAAAATAGTTCAAAGGTAAAACTAAGCATTTTAAAAGAAATTTCTGCAATGTTTCTAAACATTCCTAATCTTTTTATTGATTTCGATAATTTCTACTCGAAAGAATTTTTCAGAAAACGCGTACGTATGAAAAATTACAGAGAGACATAGCTTCACCTAAGTTAGTTTGTAAATTGCATCTGACTATAGACGATCCGTCTTCCCTTGATCTCTCACACTTCTGTCATGTTCTATGAGTACAGATAAATCATCTTTGTGTATCTTGCTACGCTTGTCGTTTAATATGTGCATTAATTTGAAAATTGCTTCCACGGAGGAAGCTGCTTAAATTAACACGAGCTTTATACAGGTGTACAAATACCAATATCAGAAATTTTACGTATCAGTCCCAAGTGATTAATTTTTTTTAATCTTTTAGATTTATCAAAATATTCATTTACATGGTGCAGTCTAAGGAACAGTCGATCGAATATTGTAAATGGATCATTCCATGCCAAATACATTACTTTTTGCGGTCGATGCGTAGGATATTGATTACACTGAAATATGATTTTCGCGAAAAAAAATAAAAATTGCAAACTTTAAAGGCCTGTATTTTTTAAACAATTTTTTTATGGGTTACCTCTTCTCGCCTAATTTCCATTTGTGAATAATCTTTGTAACCAAATTGATAGAACACTCTACACATTATTCACTAAACATTATCAACTCATTTTAATTAGTCTCATAGTTCCTCAGATACATAAAGTGTTTTTTTTTTTTAAATTCTACAATGAATGAACGAAATACGTTTAGCGAAAAGTAGGTAGTACGTAATGGTATTTTCGTGTTGCCGAGCTGCAAAGTACGCGGTTTCCGTTATTTCAAAACAGACGGACCAATGACTGAAACTTTCGTAACTTCATGAGAGGTTTATTGCGCAGTAAGTGCGTCGGAACAGTTTGGAAATGAAGACAAAGTGTCTTTCCCTGAGATTCAACTTGGTGTAGCTTCTCTGTGCGTTTAATTGCTTAAAACTCATTATCTAAAATTTAACATCAAAAGCTGAATATGTATTGAATAGTTCTGAAAGAATCATACGAACGATAACGAAGCACTTCTTTTGTATACTGTATTATTTCTATTTTTTATTGTATTTTCTTCCAATGAAGATAATTCATTTCACTATAAACTTAATAATATCTATTTTTAAGTCAAGTATATTTAACTACATTACATTTAAATATGTGTCCATATTACAAACCTTTCTTCTTATACCGATTGCTTTCTTCGTCTTCGAGAGATTGCATAATTTTAACATTGTATAATAATAGCATTACTAATATTTTAATTGCAGCTATAGACATAAGAATACTTGTCATCTTCATGTCACGTACAGACAGAATTGCAATCCCTGCAAATTAATTACAATGTAAAATGAATATTCTATTGCGAATGAACGTGTATCGTTATGTAATGAAAAATTATTAAAAAGGTTTTATATCAAACGTTACATGTTATAATGAAATTATATGGAATAACCGTGCTTCTGGCATAAAGTATGACACACTTTTAACACGTTTCCTCCTTTCTCCCGTTCTGCAATGTTCTCTTTTATTCTGCATTTTTTTTAATATGTAACAGTTCGGTCGAGAATATCCAACGTGGGGAAATCATCAGTGGACAATGAGATGATTTAGCATAGGCCAGCAATGGGAATCTCTTTCTTGCGGTCGACTTCCAATTTGGAATAAGCATCGTGAACTAGGAGGCAGATCATTTCGTGAAAGAAGGGCAGCCAGTTCTCATTAAATTATTCCGGGACGTTTCAAGTGATAAGTAATATTAGTCCGATATTCGTTTCTCGTCACATTAAACAATTTCTCGGGTCGATTTTTTTGCAGTCCTCGAAATCCAACGAAATTGTTCATCCCATTCGCCCTTCATTCGTTTCTAGCCTTATTTCTCGTATTTTCTTAGTTGTGTGTGATTTCGAAAAGGCGGCGTTTTAATTTTTGGAGTACCTATGTGAATAGGATCAGGTAAATGTGGTGTACGGAATTTGTGATATAAAAAATATTGAAAATAACAAATTGTTGATAGTAACACTAACTGGACGTGAACGAATGTATATATTTCAAACAGAACTCTTTGATGTAAACATTTACATAGAAACGTTGATTCTTCTCGACTAAAATCAAATATGAAGAATTCTGTAGAATCGATAATTTTTTAGATGGAAATTATTTTGTAGAGCCTGTTTTTGTGAAATCAAGGTGAAAATTGTAAATTTCGAACTTTTGTATTGTTTAACATGATTACTTACACCCTTCCTAATTTTACAAGAGTTATATTTTTGTATTTTATCAAAATCTGAAGTGCAAATCAGGAGAATATAATGATCGATTTTGCATGGGATGTGAATTAAAAGAAAAGTTTATGTAGTGTTACAGATTTATATCTTGTTCCTCGAAAAATCAGCACCCACAGAAAGATTAACTTTACAACTTAAAACTTTCATTCTTCGATTTCAAATGTGCAAATCAAAATCACTTCAAGATCATCATTAAATATGTCCAATTGGATTTGTTCTAATATTACCTGTAGTATACGCGAAACACAAAGGAGGTATAGATTTTTTTTTAAAAATAGACGTTATGAAAATTTGAATATGAACCTCTCAGAACCCAAACTGGTCAACTCCACTTTCTTTAAATTTCTCAATTTTATTACTTAAGCACATACTTAATACTTCACTTATCAAGTTTCCCTAGTTTTTATTTTATGGAGTTAATCAGCTTGGTTTCTAAAAAGCTCATACATCAAATCGTTGTAATTACATTAAGATGCGAACTCATAAAATAACTCCTGAAATGCAAACGTACACCACAAACAAACTGACCAATTTGAAATTTAAATTATTCAATTCTAAATTTAGTTTTCTACGAATCTGTTTGCATTTTAGTAGATACTTATATTCTATATAAAACTATATAAATATTACATACTTAATAATACATATACAATTAAGTAGTTTATATTGCTTCACCAAAGTGCACAGTGACTTTTTGAATATCCTCTATTTTTCGCTTGGAAAAAGAACTTCATCAAATGGCGGAGATTATCGCAAGTCAATACGGAGAATCATTTACCGCCGTCAGACACGACGTTCAACCTAACGTTGCTTATTTTCCGCGAATAGCTGAAACAGAGTATGTACATTGAACGTTGCCCGGATATAAAGTAGTCGGCGGCCACGTGCAATTACCTTGCCTTAATTGGAAGTGTCAAGTGTTTGCGCATCCCTAAGGAATTATTGTTTACCGAGTGAATTAGTTCCCCTGTGCTTCTTCTCGGTCAAAAGGCGGAAGAACGTCGAGAATAGAACAAGTCTAGGTAAAATCGAGGCCTAGAAAACACACACCATACCATGTAAACTATTCTACGTCAAATCAAGTGTTTTTAATTTACATGCATGGTTTCTTCTCTCATTTTATAGTTTACTTACTTACTCAGGTACTTTACCTTATTAGCGTATAATTACTCGCCTGTTACAAACAGGGGATTGGAGCAGACCAATTTTTTATTTGCTCCACTCCGACATCAAAATACTTGCTCCAACTCTTCTCTTGCTCCGCTCCAGCTGCTTTTGTTTAAATAAAAATTCTTTCAATACTTTCAAACAGTGATCTTTCATTTGCAACAAATCCATTTTTCTAGCTTTTCATTTTCATATAGAAAAAAATTCATAAATAATACTTAATTCTCGAATAAAGAAAGTACTATGCCTCCTTAACACCGGCCCTACGATATAATATTTCTTCAATGATGAAAAATTCGGAATTGATATGTATTAAAAACATTTCATTAAGCTGTTCTTATAAAATCAAAGAAAACTCAAATAATAAAGAAAAATTTAGGGAAGTGGGGCAGTGAAAATTTTCAGGGCTCCGGCTCCGCTTCTGCTCCGCTCCAAATCTGGTTACAAATACTTCTCGAATATTGTACTATTCGAATTAAGGCAGTATTTAAATATCAAATTGGAATTAGGAAAATATTAAATTATTACACTGGAATTTGGACAGCAATCAACTATTAGACTCGAGTTAAAGCAACGTTTCAGAATTAAGCTTGAATTGGGGTAGTTTTTGAATATTGCATTCGAGTTAAAGTAGTATTCGAATATTACATTCGAAATATAACTGTATTTAAGTACTCGAACTATCAAATATAATGCGAATCCTAAGGCACTCACATTATTTGTACCTCGGATACTCAGACTCCTCGCATATTCGATTAAAAAAGAAAATTCGACAAACAATCCCAGTTCTAAATCATAAAAAAACATTCCTCTGTTTGTATCTTATATTAAACCCTTAAAAAAACTGAACATTCTGTTTTTGAAGAAGAATATTAACAGAAATTAATTAAGTAAAATAAATTACAATTATAACATACACAAATAAATATGTTTGTTTCTAACTTGTTTTCCTCGTAGAATTCATTATTTTTTATTATTGTAAAGTCACAAATAAGGATATATATACTATTAATTTTGAAAATGGTTCGAATCATTCACAGGTGTAAAAAACACATTTTCGTTCAAGTTACTCATAAAATTTTACAACGATAAACAAGTTTGACATTAAAGAGCATGTTGTGAAACATTTTCTTCAATAATTGCAAAATATTTTTTAATACGCCGAAACGTAAGTCTAAATATCTCGAAACAAAAAATACGTGACTTACACCACTTTCATAATCAGCGACAGATTTAACATTTATTATTTTCTATTTAAATTGCACTTAACAAGAATTATTCCCGCCAAATACCTAATATTTTTACCATCCGACTGCACACACTTATTAAAAGTCCCAACGAATTAACTCATCCGATTCTTCTAACCATCTGCTTTTGAAGCACAAAACATGCTTGACGTCACGTTTTACATTATTGTCATTGCACAAAGATACACTTGCGCGCGTGCTATCTCTTGACATTCTTATGGTGTCGAGAGCACCAGCTTCGCGGAGTTAAATAACATGGAAGTTCAGGTCCGGAAGTGTATCTTCGAAGGTAAAAAGTGGAAGGAAAAATGGTACGTGGTTCTTGAAAGTTCGCCTTTGAAACCGCGGGAAGACAAAGGAATGAAAGAATACACCTTGGCCATTGCTGCTGTTAACTTTCCAATGGCGCGCGCATTACGATCAACTTTTTGGATAATTTAACCATAAACTGGTACCACCGTGGACTGTGCTGTGACCCCAAATACAACTAGAACACTAAAGTAGGCATTGCAAAATGGCTGCAATATATTATTACAAGAAAAACTCGACAGTTATATTTCAAAATAATAAACAGATAATAATTATTTAGTACATATAACTAAAGTATTTGTTTAGTCTAATAGTCTTCAGAAGAAAATTCGAACGTGACCTAAAATATAAATTTTAATATAAAATTTTTTAATGCAAGAAATTGTACTTTCGTTGAAAATTTATAATAAACTTTATTCAGTTGATATTACATTACATTTGCAGTAACGTGTGGGGAACACGATTATCTTCCGCAGGCGAGTATCGAAAATCGAGAAATCCGCAACAACGATATCCGAGGGATAATAACGAATCGATATTTCTTCGCTGTGAATTCGAGGGAGCAAAATGTGGTAGACGCTCCGGGTATCGGAATGGACGAGCACCGTCAGTCCAACTTGTCGATAACTACGTTTCGAAACAAACCGTGTTCCCTCTGTACGCCCGTAAAGGTCGGACACGTTGGGCGGTACACAGAAACATTAATCGATAAAGTTTTAGATATTTCGATTTACAAGAATTACAAGGGACGGTGGTATTGAATCGAATGAAATCGATGAAACGTTCGCGACTATCGACGTTCAACGACTTCCACCTCTCGATGTCGGATATTACTACTTTCCCTCCAGTTGTTTCTCCTGTTTGATCAGCTCGATTACACCGTTCCTCATCTCGAAAACCACTTCCCGCTCGGTCAAACCCATCCGTCGTCTGTTGCTGATATCGTAAACTCCTCCTACGCTCTCGCTGTGCTCGCCTCTGGTTCCCCTTATCTGAATATTTTACGAATCGCTTAATCACGTTCATTCAGCTTTCACGATGCTGCGAATTTTTTTTACTTATTCTTATACGTACAGTTCAGTTAACCTGCATTATACCTAATATCAGGTCTTCCCATAAGTAAAGTCGTTCGTTAAGGGGGGAATACTATTTTATGGGCTAAAAACATAGCAAGTTAGGAATTTTTTTTTAAGAGTCTAGCATTTCGATTCATCTGAAATTTGCATATGTTTTTGCCTATCTTTGCAGAAGTTGCAGTTTTTTTATTTATTTTTAATAATTAATATAATAGTCCGCTAGTGTGCATGATATTTACCTTTCAGGTAATCTGAAACAGAAAATGAAACAACGTTTTACTTTGTACTTATGTAGCTTCAATTTGATCAACCAGAATACCGCTATGTTCTGTACTTCTTTTGTTACATAAGAAAATTGGCGCAAAATTGGCTAGCAAAAGGCAAAGGCATTGGCTTTCAGTTTGAAAATTCTCCAAACCGGTCAATAATTTTTTTTTTGATTTTGCTGGTCCATCAATTTCAATCTGCATATGTATAAAATAAAACGCTGTTTCATTTTGCTGATTCAGGTTACCTGGTAGATAAATATCATGCACACCAACGAAGGACCAATTTTGCGTGGCGTGATTGTCGATGATGCATAAGTACTATATTTATGGTTATAAATTAATTTAAAAAAACCTACAGCTTCTTCAAAGATGCATCAAAACATGGTCAAAATTTCAGACGAATCGAATCGCTGGTTTCTTAAAAAAAAATCCCCAGTTTTGTTACTTTTTTAACTCCAAGAATAGGATTCCCCCTTAAGGGGTCATTCTACTTTGATGGGTAGAAAAATTTAGCTATTTTTAAAGTTTTTTGTCGCAATAAATACAACATATAATAAAATAAATCTGTATTGAATTTATTAAGCTACTCGACTTGCCTGTATTGCATTATCGCGCAGAATGAGAGAGAAAGAGAAAGGGAGAGACTAATTGTGATGCTACTCTCGCTTATACGCAGTCTGTCTCATTTTCCGCAGCGACAACAGAATACTTGGCTTGGTGTATCTACTTATTTCTAAACAAAACATTCATCTTAAATCCATAGTAACAATATTTTTCCAACGATAATCTGGTAAGCGTTACGGTGTACGATTTTAGGTGACATTACAATTCACTTTCAGTTTAACCGTCACAGATTCTTATTCGATGAAGTAAATAGAGAACAGAGACGTTTACATCTTAAGAAGGAGTTTTAAAAGGCATTTTGGGCGTGGTAATCCAAAATATTAAGAAACTAGAATCTAGAATTAAGAAAATTATTAGCTTTTATGTTGTTTCTGAAACACCAATTGTTTAAAGTAATCGGAGTGAATGTAAGTTATTTTGAACAATTGAATTTCTCTGTTACGTCTAATTAAATGGCAGCCACTTGTGAGTTTCATTTTAATGTTTTCGTTATCCCGATTGAAGTTCGTTGAAAATTCCACGAAATTTGAATACAGTGAAATTGAATCCTCGAAATTCTATCATTTTACTGGACAGTTAACGTATAAACGAACGGTACTAATTACGCATTCCCTCTGTAACATCAGCTTTGTTGTTCAAGGAGAAAATGAAAATTTAGTGACCCATGGTCCGATCATAATATTAAAAATAAACAGAGCAACGTGAATAATGTAAATCACCTTACAGATGTGCTGAATAGGTACGGTCTCTTTTTCAAATACGACTAACAAGGCAGTTCGGCGGCTGGAAAATTAAAATAAAACGGCCCTAAGGGTGAAAATAGTCCCTCAAAGATATTGTGAGTTGTCATATTATCGTGAATATCTGGGACACGGTAGAAGATATCGAAAAAAAGTTTCATTCATAGTTTTATGACTTCTAATATCCTACAATATGGTGACAAAGAATTGTCGAAAAAGGGTGAAGAGGATAAATTTTTAAAAAAATAATGTATTTCGCAAATTCTTTATCGCTGCTTTATGGGAAATAAGAAACCATAGAACTTTGAATTTAACTTCTTTTTTATATCTTTTATAATATCGTAGATAGTCACGATAATCTGAAAACTCACCATTTTTTCGAGTGGGTGTTTTCACCCTTAGGACCGTCTTATTGTCTCATAAAAAAATAGGTTACGTTAATAGCAACACATGAGCTACGGTTCTGCAGTTTCAAATTTTTTTGAATTTCCAAGTTGCCAAACTGCCCTTCTAAGTTTATGGTATTGGAAAAAATTAAACGTCTAACAGAAATTCTAAAATGATCAATATATTCAATAGTTTAATATTTAGAAAAAAATACTAGTAATTTATAAACTATTGCTGCCACATCAATCAAAGCCGACACAATTAGTCGATTTTCAGCACTACTGTATATATTTTTTATTCAATCTTCAAATCAGAATCTTAACTGCAGATATTTATAAAATTACTTAAGAACATTGGAGTAATTTAGGAAGACTAATGGATCCTTACACGTTTACTTAAAATATTCTCTATTATACACCCAAAATGCTGCCATTGATTGAAATTAGATTCGCTAAGTGGACTTTAAATTAATTTAATTGCAGCATTTAAATACATAGATTTAAATCCAATCCCACCGAATTTCGTTTAAGAGCAAATTCTATAAACGTGCTCTCTCAAAGGTTGTGAAAAGAAAATTACTCGACCCGAGACCGTCCCTCTTGCAGTATTTGCTGCAGAGCGTCAACTACATTCTGTTACATTTAACAGCACATTATACTTTTCTACCCAGCGGTGGTAGAATTCGGTAAAAACATGGTCACAGAATGAAAAAAGAAAAATACAGGATAATTTGTGTACGGACGAACTAAAATTGTGTATTTTAGTTCCACGCGGTTTGTCTGCAAGCAGTGAAAATGCAGTTCAAATATTTTCCTCGTAAGCAGAATATTCATTGTCGATTGTTTATATGCTTGATTCCCACTAACTATAGTTTATATGATGTCGGTATACACTTAGGATTTATATCATCATCATCGTTGCGCTCAGTCAATAACCCATAGGATAGAAATGTTTATTTGATTTTGAAACTTGTTGCGTTCGTTTCGTCAAGTTTTTAACAGTGGAGGGTACTTGACGATATTGACGTAAAAATTGAATACCGTTTTCTTATTATATTTATAATGCATTTAATGTTTTCTGTCAGTCAATAACTTTAAAGATAGTGCTTTATGGTAAAATTTCCTAGTAGCAACATAATCTTTTTATGTACGAATTGTTTCTATTAAAACCGCCACATGAATAAACGTTTACGAGTTTTAAGTGTAATACAAAGTTTCGCTTACTACCTCATTTTGCCAATTGTTAGCGAACCAAACGAATTGTAAAAATTTATTTTCTGGGAAAAAAATTTTAAACGATATCATGTAAAAAAAATTATGTTTTGATTTGGAGTTTGCTTTTGTGTTTAGGATGATTAAGAAATGGGGGTTGGATGGCCAACTTTTTATTAATATAAGGTGTCACGTGATAAGGACTTTTATCGTCATCATACTTTTCATTTCGAAGCTCAAATTCATGTGTAGTAAAAATTACTAAATAATAAATATTCCTAAAAATGCAATCTGGCAAGATATAGTAGCGTCTCCTATTTAGCCAAATTTTGTCTAAACCATGTTATTTCTAATAAAATACTATTATTCGTATTTAAAAATTTTCTCTATCTTTAATAATTTCCAAGAAATTAAACTAAATAGCTTTCCCATCTCCAAACCTTAAGGGCAATTTTCATTCTTGAACATGATTTGGTGTTTGTAGTGCCAACTTATTATCCCTAAAACTCTAATTGGTTGAAATAAACTCCATTGTAATATTGTTAATTTATCTTATCTATTAAATTTAAATTCAATACAAAACTGTTTAAACACTGTGGGTACAACACTTTTGCACGCTTCCTTGACATCGAATCATTGATTGATTAAAAAATGTTTATACAAAGAGTAATGTTGCTTGGCAATATAGTCTAGGGAGAAAAGGTCAGTAACTACTAGAATAAAATGCTGTAATGAATTTCAGTCAATAACAAAAACATGACTATTATTTTATTCATGTTCCAAATTCCAGAAAAATCGAAAGCTGTCATTTGAGCGAATTTCCTAATGCTGTTTACAAAAACATTATCGAAATATACTTACCTAAATTTCCAACAAGGGTTAACCACTTTAAGGGCGCATAGTTCCCTTTAAACTAAATTACAAGGCACGTTCATCAACTTGAAAATTCAAAACAATTTGGGACATTATAGAAATGTAGTTGAAGTGATGCTAATAACGTAACCATTCCTTGTTTCACCAATGGAACGGTCCTAGGGCGGAAAACAGCCCTCACAGAAATTGTGAGCTTTCATTGCATACGAAACCGTAAAAAATATAGAAGAAAAGTTTAATCTAAAGTTTTATGATTTTTGATATCCTACAACATGCCGACAAAGAATATTCGAAAAAAATAGTTTGTTCAAAATCTACCCACACCACCCTTTTGTCGAAAATTCTTTATCACAGTATTGTAGGATAACAAAAACCATAAAACTGTGAATGAAACTTTTTTTCCATATCCTAATATGAAAATGCAAAATTTCTTTGAAAAAGTGTTTGCACATCTGTGTTACGTCGCTTTGTTCGCCTTGGTAAGAGGAAGAGTTTAACCTTTTTATTTTCTTTAAATTATCCATATATAAAAATTTAAAATACCACAGTCTCACTCATCACGATTTCTGTAGATCCATGGATCCTATGACCATGAAAGATAGGTAGATTCCTCTTAGCCCCTAGGACCTAGGTGCTCGCTAAGGAATCTTTTTAAAAACTCCCTCCCCTTCACCGAAAAAAGATATATAACCCGGGCAACGCCGGGAACTTTAACCTAGTTTCATATAAAGTATATACGATTCCAAGTTGGCCTGACATGTCCTCTACGCGCCCATCTACAAGAAACCTACTGACATGGAATTATATTTCCCTCGAAGCCCCTCGACTTATATTTTAAATATTTCTCCACTACCATCAACGGTTTCGAAGATACTCGCAGAGGTCGATTTTAACAGGACACCCTGTGCAGTAAAAAGGTAACAGTTCCGAGGGAGCTAGTTACTCGAAGGAGGCGCAACCAGAATATGCTCATCTCGTGGCCGGGCGGGTATGAATAAGGAAAAGGAACAATTTCGTTTCTCACCTGAAGATTATACATGTCCGCGATTTCTTCGAATCTCGCATAATCCGCGCTCACTTTCGGCAGACGTATGTGAACGGAGGCCCTGATGGTTGTTCCCAGGTTGGTCGGGCAGAATGTGAGGTAACCAAGTCTCGGGTGCCGCGAGAATTCCACTTTCTTCTGGACTTCGGAAACCGCTTTAACAAGCCTCGAGTACACGGACGTCAAGTTCCCACCCTTCTCCATCGATATCAGACGCATGTGATCCTCCTCGTTGCACCAGACGAGAAAAGTTTTGGCCTCGTTAAAAAATATTCCTCTGCCTGGAAAAACCGATACACCCATAAAGGAACAGAGGGGAATGGAGAGTTGTGCCAAAAGGGCGGAAGGGGGGGGGGTGGAGGAAGAAAAGGGGGAAAGAAAGAGAGGGGAGGGGAAGGAGAGTTATTTCTCTCCGTTAAACTTTCAGAGACACGATGCAGATTTTCCTCCAAACCGCAGTTACGAATTTTGGGACCGCTATCGTTAATAGTTATCGAGAAATTAGAAATAAAGCTAACTTTGTATATTAGGTATGTTTTGTTTTATTGCTACGTAGTGAAATATATGGCGTTTCTGTTGCAAGGACTCGATGTTAAAAGTTTTCAGTGGTCGTACTATAAAAGTAGCAAAGTATATGTACGTCGAAAATAATCGCAAATTTCTTATTCAATTATTCACTACGTGCTTTTAAATGCGCATACTGGACTCGCGAGGGGAGTGCATAATGTTTGGACCACCGATTTCGATCAAATTTTGCATAGTTAGTGCACACCATGTATAATAAGGTATTAGACATAGTGGCTGCACTATTCAGAATGTAACGAGAAAATTGAATTCAATGTTTTGTTTTGTGCTAAATAAACCATACATGGGAATAAAACCATAGTTAAATTACAGTAGCACTACTTAGGCTCAATTGTTATTCCAAATGTTCAGAATTTAAGCCAACTGGTGATAACTGTTTTGTTCTAGGCGTACATATTCAATTTTTCAAATTTTTAATTATGTTCATAAATAGTTATTGAAGTAGATTTTGTTATTTTGAATAGGTCCATATAGTATCTGAAAAAGACAAACTTTTGAACCCGGTTTATTCGCGAAATATGGAATACTGCGCCCTCTGCGTTTAATAGATTGTTTAAATGTGGTATCACACTAACTATATGCAGAATTTAAGACAAATCGATAACTCTAACCTTGTGCACTTCCTTCATTAGTTCTACAATTCAATTGCCGAGCTATGAATTCAGTACAGTGTTATTTATGTTCATTCATTATCTACGAATATTTATTATAATCCAGATTTAGAGGTTAATGGTAAATCTGTACCCCGAATTTACCATATAATTATGTATTTACACTTCATGTTAACTTTTTCCTTATCGCACTTGTAGCTTACATTGTAGAGACTTGTGATACTGCAGATATATACTATTATTATCATTATTCTTGTTATTATTAAAGTTCAACGTTTCATAAATGCCATAACGAACTTAACAACTAAGAACAAAATTTACAAGAGTAGCATCCATGTATTCTTCTCTTAATAAATGATTATCTTTCAACCTTCAGAATGTTTAACTCTTACATCCAACCAAAAAAACACCAACTGTTTAAATTTCAATTCAGTTAAAACCCTTATAAAAAATTTGGAGTACACTACCCCGCGGGTATACCTAGTTGTGTAACCAGATTTGGAAAGTGTAGCTAATGGTTAAAAATAAAGAACTCAAGTCGATCGACCTACTTGTCCAAGAGATATTTTAAAAATATTATTTTTCCCGTCAATACCCCCAGACAGCGGACATTAAATGCTTCTGCATAAGCAAAAATATAATTTGATATTACAAATGTTAATAAATATGCTGCAAAACCCTCCACATCTGTTTTAGTTCCTTCAAACATGGGCGTCCGGAGGGGGTGCAAAAGGGTTGGTTGCTCCCCTGGCTTTTGAGAAAAAATCGCATATTCTTCAAAACTGATTTTTATTAATTTTATACTAAACAAGGGAATATTTTTAATTTTCGGTTTTAACTTTGAATTAAGAAAGCAAGAGGGGTATATTTTTCTTTACCATCATCCCAAAGTTGCTACCCTTAGAAAAACGTCTCCGGTCGCCCTTGCTTTCAAAACAATTCTCAAGAGACACTCACCTTTTGGCCATCTAAACCAGAAACTCTCTTACTACTGTCTTTAAATTTGATTTATTAAATAAATCCTCCATACTTCCCTGGTTCAAACAATGATTCAAGCAACACGCATGGACGTGATGACACGGTCGATCATCTTTCCTCGGTTCCTTGGCCTACGTTACGTAACAAAGTGCCCGACAACGCATGCTATACAGGGGAAATCTCGTAGCGATGTAAATGTAATCGAAGGGCGGTTCACCGACTGCGTACCGTGCCGCTTGTTTCTATTCGCCTCGAGCACCGCGGAATTGAATTATTAATGTTCCATTCTGGCCGTGACACGGGTATACTTGTGTACTGGGGTTCACGCGGCTGTTTACAGGGAACTTGTGTAGAAACGGAGTAACCCAGCGAAGTCTGGAAAGTTTTCTTTAAACGAGGCGCTGTTCTTCCGCGGCATATCTTGGTTTTTCAATCTCGTAACGATAATGCTAGCCATTCGTAATAGATTCAAGCTTGATACATATTTATAGCATCAAATTAATCGAGTGGAATGGCAAGTAGGTATTAGGTGTAAAAAAGAGTTCCGTGCTTTTTTTGGAAAACTTCGATCTGCATTTTAAAATTATTGTAATAAGCCCAAATGTTAAAATATTCTCCGCTGTTACCAATCACTTTTCTCCATCTTTCGGGCAACATGCGGATTCCATCGCGGCAGAAACTTAGTGGCTTTGAAGCGATAAAAGCATCGACAAATTTTCGGGCAAAGTCAACTGTGTTGAAGTGTGTATGGCCGAGGTAATGTTGTAATGACCTAAATAAGTGATAATCATTTGGAGCTCAGTCTGGCGAGTGTGCCGCGTGCGGAAGAATTTCCCAGCCCAAGCTGAAGATTACATCTTTCGTCGCTTGAGCAGCATGCGGTCCAGCGTTTTCGTGCAGCAACATGGACTTTGCGGCTTCTCTGACCAATAAATGGTCTCCCTCTCTCTGCAATTCATCACTTAAATTGATCAATGATGTCGATATCCACAATAACAGGAAGTGAAGGTCAACGCTGTAAACCACCGAAAGAGTGGGAAGATATCTCAGTCTGAAGTCATTTTATACGGCGTAAAATCAAAAACACAGAATTCTTTCTTATACATAACAGATTTAGTAAAGGGATGGAGCAAAACTCGTAAAAGCAAATGCAGCATTCCCTCTTTAAATCAAAATCGGATTAAGGGGGTGGGGGCTAGGAGTACTGCAAACCGGGGTTCCCACTTTCCACGGGGGCCTCGTTCTAAGCCTTCCATTTATGTAAAAAAATAATTGAATGAAATTTTGTTTACAACATCTGTTTTTAAATAAATAGAAATCGCACTAAAAGTTTATTTTAAAATATCTTTTCGATGTTTCTCTTTTAATATTATTTATTTTATATTATTTTTATTTTTATTTACTATAAAATTTCAAGTTCTGAAGATTTACCTATTTTATTGTTTTTTTTATTACAAAACTGAAGTTTATATCTAGAAGGTTTGATAGTTCCGGGCCCCAAACATATTAAGCCGACCCTGCTTTAAATGCCTGAGTTTTACCCTCGATATATGCTCAGATGTCATCCTCATCAATTTTTTTTTGCTTCCAGTATAAAATTTAAATTTCTATGTTTATGTTTTTCATTCAATCTTCAATCTTGACGAGAGTATTATGGATGAATTGGTGACGGTTTCTAGATCAAAATGAACCTAAACATGACCTCAGGCAAACTAGTATTAATTATACATAATTCGAATTATACAGGGTGTTCTATAAGGAAACTGACAAACTTCTATAACAGATGGGATGTCATTTTGAACTACAGAGCCCATATTTTTATTTGTTAAAAAATTAGAATAAATATTATAAGATACTGGAAGGTGATAGCTACGAAGGATGAATTTTTTTACGTGGGACAATGCGATTTTACGTTGAAAAAAGGTTTCTCCTCACACCATGTTAAATTATCATGCTACAAGCCAATTAAAACAATAAATATAAGAGTCGTTACAATAAAGTGTTCAAATGCAGTATCTATTCATTTGAATGTTTAAAGTCGATTAATAAATCTCAAGTTGTCATAATAGAAATGAACTTCTCAGAATTAAACATTTTATTTTGTAGCACGACTACATTGTATTTTGTTAATAATTTTAGTTTCGTTCGATAAATTTCCGAAATACTTGATGTCGTAGAACTAATACTTGTATTATAAATTTACGCATACATGCGTGTGCGTTGGTTACATTCAAAATTATTTATTACAACAGTGTTTAGCTACATACTTTTATGCAATTTATATACTTTCTTGTTATATACACATCGTTCTCATTATTGCGTGTCAAAGATATTATAACAAAAATAATAACTGTAAACAAAGGAATATATGCATTTTTGTTTTTATGGATAACCTAATGTCGGTGTAGTTGTTATTTAAATGTGTTACTTTTTCCAGATGAAGCACATCTTTCCCATTTTTCAAACCTTTTAACCAACTGTGGACGATAGTACGTTATTAAATACATGTAGATCATACTAAGTTTGTGTTTAGTTTTTTAAGCAGTGTCCCCTGTTCTTAAATAAGTAAATTCATTATCCACTTTTTAAATGGTAAAGTGATCATTAATTGTTGATTTAATAACAGGGTCAGGATAAATAAAAAATAAGCACGCAATGAGAGAAAATTTCTCTTTCTGTCACTCCGCGAACTGTTACAGTATAAAGTACTGTACTATTGTGTTTGAAACTGAATGAGGAGTTCAAGGACGTCATAGAATAGTTTTAATTCAATTTTCCTTTTATTATTTTAATTTAAATTCTGCTTGTTAATTCGAAAGGGCGTATTTGGTGAAAGATGGTTCTGGAATAAATGACTTTTAGTGTTTTGGGTTATGTCATCGGTATCTTATATGAATCGAGTTAGGTTAAATATTAAATCTGGATAAAATATTATCTAAATATTTGTGACAAACCCGTGAAATATTTCATAAATTCCAAAGGAGACTTTGATAGATGCGCCCAAAATCAGGTATCGAGGTCACATACGTCCTAAATATAAACTGTTATATTCTCAGTTCAATGCAGATATGGCTTTCTTATTTAATATACATAAAGGTAAACTATATTTGGCAGCAATAACTCCATTTAAGCGAAAGTTGCAGATACGCCCTTTCGAATTAACACGGCAGCATTGGTGTCCTAAAATCGTAAAATATATATATTTTTAAATATTCATTCTGTAGTTTATTTCAAGACAACTAACCAAATCGTAATCGAAAGATAGTGAGTAAAGGTGAAAAGCGTTCCATCCACATTACGAAAAGAAAACAAGGAATTTGAAAAATTATTCCCTACATTATGTTCAATTTGAAAATCAGCTATTCACTAATGGTTGCTTACTTATAACCCAATTTGAAGCGTACACTTTTTGAACACTATAAAGCAAACAAGTAGAAAAGCCCAGTACGTGGCCAGACATATATCACTATAGGTATCATACTTCGCGCGAATGCGACTAACATTAATTACTTTTCCAATTGTCCTACAAATTTACCATCTGTAAATAAACGATTTTTATATCAAACCCAATATTGGAGATTTATTACTTCGAAAATCCATTACTCCCTTTCTACAACAAATATGAAAATTTTCCTATTTTTTTTCCATTAGCTTTTTATTATTGCCTCGACTTTGTATGGTCATTTCAATCGTCAAAAAATGGGGTACAAACACGTTTAAGTACTTTAAAACACACGATGAGTGTTAAAAATCAGGGTAGCCTTAGTAATATACAAGTGTCTTTAACTAAGAGACACTTGGAATACGAGGGAAGATCCCGAACCCGGAAATTCAAAAAAATCTGGAACTTTTTGAATAAGTAAGGGATTATCCTCCTGATTACAACGTAATTTTTGTTTTCTGCGCAAATCCCTCTAAGGGGGTGAAATTAACCCCTAAAAATTCGACTATTTCCCGAGTTTATTTTGTAACTCGCAATCTGCAAGAGATAGAAAAATAGTTTCAAGACAAAAGTTACTTCTTTTAATTAGGACTATCATTTGGTAACTTACAGTTCTTACAGTTCGCGAGTTATAACACAAAATCCGAAAATAGCCGGAATTTAATGGGTCAATTTCAGCTCTTCAGAATGAATTTAGGCAGCAAACAAAAATTGCGTTGTGATCAGGAGGAAGTCCCCTACATATGCACAAAGTCTCAGAATTTTTTAAATTTCCAAGTTCGAGATCTTTCCTTGTTAGTTACATGATGTTTGTCTCGAAAACAAACAGTGGTTGAGGAATAAAAATATCATACCTTCCTCAGTTTTTAGCATATTAATACTATATTTATATATCCATTAAGTTCTTAACTTGATTGCTATGTAATATGCCAAATATATCTTCCGGCACAAATGTTGGTCCTATATCTATATTTTCCATGAATAATAATATTTTGCTTTAATTTAACGTTCACTTCTTAAAATATGTTCCTTTTTCGGTACTCCTCCGTTAAGTGCATCGGTTGAGTAAAATTATTAATTTATATCTGTTTATGTATAGGTAAATTCGTGTATGTTTTTGCAAATATTCATGAATTACCAAGCTTAAAGCTAAGATTGTCATTATTTTGCAGCAAACTCAAACAGAGGTCGTAGAAACTAATTAATCCATGGTTAACCCCAATGCTTGCAGTCAACAGTTTACAGTTGAAGACGGATGAAGCTCGTTGGCACCATTTTGCAAATGTCTTGCAAGAAATTTCAAAAGAAGCTCAACCGTTCAACGATTTTAAATACCTGCAATTAATTAAGTGGTTACATACACCTGTACAGCAAAAGACATGTCAGTTTTGAATTTTTCTTAATAAACTAGGTATTAATTTTCATTGATCCAATTTGCCTTCACTTAAAACAATCACCAATCGAATTAAAATAAATTCTTTATCGATTAAAATGATGAAAACTAGCAATAAGAATAATAAAGAAATTACTTTTAAAAGAATTATACTTTTCTATCACTAAGACATTGTCTGCTTCATTGTTGTGTCATGTTTTCCATTTATTTACATTCTCACTCAAATGTGTGTCATTAAATGTAAGAATATTTTGTAGTTCAATGATAAACTTAATATTCCATCTCTTTCTAATGACAGTAATATTATTCTGAAGCTAGCAAATCTAAGAGTGCACTTATTATAAGCATTCTACGGAAAAGTTGAACGGTTTGAGAATGACATCCATGCCCGAGAACGTTTCAAAAACAGAGGCACTACCATAGCTGAAACTAAATTTGAAATAGAACAGATCACGTTTATTAAATATCCTCCTCAAATAATTATGATCTTCCTTCTACAGTTTCTCTTATTTTACATATTCTACGGGTACTTAAACGTTGCTTGCACGAGTGGAGGAACACTTACAAGCGATATTATAATTAAAAACCTCGAAGAGTGAAAAAGTTTGAAATGGAAGCCTTAAAAATCAATATCAGAAAAGCGAGCTCTGTGATGGAAAATCCCCCGAACGAGTCTCAGCGAAGATTCCCTCGCTCGAAACGTTCCAAGGGATGGAAGGTTCGATTGAAATCAATCTCGGGCAGAGAAAGATTAACGGGACGTAACAGCAACGCATGAAGCAAAGTTCATGCCTCGTCGTAATTCGATTCTCTCTGGGAGCGTAGCGTCGAAAAATAAGGGGGAAAAAAAAAGAAAATCGAACAATAACGCCCGAAGGTACCAACTGTTCGTAAATAACAAGCAACGGCAGCGGCCAGTAACGAAAGCCAGCTGTTATTAGAGGAGATCAAAGAAACAAAAGCGACAGGCACCCCCGTACACGGCAATCGAAAGAGGAAAATGGAATGTTCAATTATATCCGCTTGAAATTGTATAGAAAAGCTTTTAGGATAACTATTTTATGTGCTTGCGAAACGAATGCTGGACAGATTGCGCCATTCAAAGAGAGAATCACGGATTCAGGGGAATCGGTAAACGTGGAAGGGAATAAAAGGGATTATATTGCTAGAAGAACGAGTGCTCAAAAGATTACCAATTTAACATCATATCGGATTCAATTGTGTCACCGACCATCGGCTATGATAAAATGCAATTTCCTCCTGTGTCAAAATTGACACCTTCATCGCGTTTGATTGGAACTACGCCATATTTAGGCCACTTTTAATCAACTTCTATAGTCTGCAACTTGTTTGCTGCTTCTAACAGGTATTGTGACTTTCAAAGATAGAGTAAGCAATCTGGGAGCTACTTAACGTTGTAATAACTTAACTCCATAGTTTCATTGATGCACATCCCATAATAAGCTTTGATATTGGAATCTGATATTGTTACGATGTAAAATCCTTAAGGGGGAATCCTATTCTTTGGGCTAAAAACATAGCAAAATTGGGGATTTTTTTTTAAGAATCCAGTGATTCGATTCATCTGAAATTTTGACTTCTTTGAAGAAACTGTAGGTTTTCTTTTATTAATTTTTAACCATAAATATAGTAGTTATGCATGTATATTTACCTACCAGGTAATCTGAAACAGAAAAATGAATCGGCATTTTATTTTATACATATGTAACTTGAAATTGATGAACCACCAAAAAACAAAAAAATTATTGAGTGGTGTGGAAACTGAAACGTTTGAACCTTTTTTGCGATCTAATTTTGCGCCAATTTTCTTACGTAACAAAAGAAGTACAGAACTTAGCGTTATTCTGGTTCATCAAATTGAAGCTACATAGGTATGTATAAAGTAAAACACCTTTTATTTTTTTGTTTCAGATTACCTGGAAGGTAAGTATCATGCACACCAGCGGACGACGAGTTTTGCGCGGCATGATTATTATTAATAATGACTAAAAAAAAAGCTGCAACTTGTTCATGAATGCATAAAAATATGGTAGAAATTTTAGATGAATCGAAATGCTGGTTTCTTTAAAAAAATTCTAGATTTTATTATGGTTTTAGCCCATAAAATAGGATTCCCCCCTTAATCTACTAATTCTAAGTAAAACGAGTAATTTAATGATTAGGTTGGGTCAAAGTGTCCCCTGCGTCCACCGGGCGAGGGTTAAGTGGTGTCTAAAGTAATATTTCTGAGGGTACGAACCACCCACCGAATATGTTCCTAGTCCCAGCTATTGTAGGGCTGCATTTATACAGTTCGACAAAATTTGACTTTTTTCGGACTTGTAACATTCAATAGCCGTACCTTATAGGTTTTCGTACGCTGAAAACGAATCCGCAAACCGTTTATCGCCATGACCCTCAGTTTTCGAGAAATTCGATTTTGAAAAAACTGGAAATTTTCAAAATTGAACATCTTTTGTGTCGAAACGAGTTATTCGGTTGCTCGTTGCGTCAAATTATTCTATAAACCCTCTCGAATACAACGATATAAGTTATTATTGCATTATGAACATTTCAATATGTTTAAACAACGATCAAAGGGAAAAGGACACCCGAAGTGCACCCATTTTTGAAGATATCTTTCAATTTATTTCCAAAACTAAGGGTTTACGAGAAAATCTGACCATTCCACGATGCGGCAGACATTTTTCCTTCCGAAAGCATCAACAGAAGTGGTAAGTCACGTTTTGTTCTCAATAAAGGACCGAAATAGTTTGGCAAAACGCGCGGTGCTGACATCTATTTACTGACAGAATTCCGCATCAAAATGGTTTAATTTTTCCTGCAAAGGTAAAAATTTACTTCCAGGTTTTTTGTGGCGATTGTTGCAAACACAGAAGCTGAGTTTCATGCAAATAACCCCAATATTTCGAGATTTACAATTTCCAGGTTAACTATTTAAAATTTTGCTATAACGACCACAATTTTCACATCAGGACAGTCAAAAACTCCTACAATATCATTCTTACTTTTAATATACGTAACTAGTGACTGTTTTTTGCATTTTTTGTACGTTTCAAAACATCACTATCCTTTGCAATATTTAGACGAAGGCAACTTTGCAAAAAGAATATTTTACCATTAGTAAGTATGTTAATTGCTGAAAAGTATAATTCTTTAGCTTTAATTTCCACTTTAGTTCATGTTAATAGGATGCCTGATTTTTAAGTTAGGAAGGATAACGTTACACCGAGTCAGGCTCGGGTTAAACCGCAAGGTGATTAAAATACCATGGTAGAGAATCGTTGAGAATTACCATAATGTGGAAGAAATATGTACCAAGAATAATAATCGGTAAACATTATTCTACTCTAAATTCTGCAATAGCTTCCAAGGCCAACTGAAACGTAAAGACTATTTCCAATTTCATTACAAAAATAACATTAAACCATGGTTTGTAAAAAAATAGGCCTCTTACGAGAGATTATTGTAGATCACATCAATATAATCAGGTCCCGACGTTAGAACACGTACAAATTATAAACGAAGCACAAATGTATACCACATCCTTAAAAAATTGGTACATTGCAGTACTGAACAAAGCTAAGGCAACAATTGTTTATTAAAAAACTGTACAAATCCGTGTAAAGTTTTATAACATTCTATTGGAGCCTTCATAACTTCTTTGAGCTCAAATATAAAAACGACTTCCAAACAATACGCTATAATTAGGAAACGTATAAAACACTCCATCGCAAAATGAAGCAAATATATGCATAATTTATAATTTAACTAATGGGGAATATCCTTTTGTGTTGCTTCTTGCTTTCGTGTGTTTCGCAGAAAGGAAAATTACATTGTGACATAAAGACCTGCAAACTACTTAGCAAACGAAATATTCTATGAAATAATAAACTAGAACTATTTAAATAGATTATGGGAACCTGTCAGAAGTTTAATTATTCAACTCTGTGAAATAAAAAGTACGAAAAATGATACGTTACATAATTGTATGTTAGTAGGGTTTGCCGGTTTTAAAAACCGGGTTTACAAACAGTTTTTTTTTTATAAATTTTGAAAACCGGTTTTTAAATTTAAAAATCCCGGTTCTACATACGATAATTAATACGTAAAAATGACTCAATTATTTAATTAAAAATGTTAACAGTTTACTATAAAACTAATCTTCATGAGTTCATATTTTCGGAAGAAAAATACTAAATGAAATAAAGATTTATAATTTATATTTTGTACCGAATTTAGTTATTTTAGTTTTTTTTATTTATTTGGTTTTGTAGAGATGGAGTATATATTTTTTGTTATAGTTTCGTAATTCCATAAATATTAAAATAATTGGGACTTTTTAAAATAGGTACAGATACTTATTTTCTATTTTAATTATATTTTGGGAATATTTTTAATATTTTTTAATTATCTTTTGGAATAGTGGAATTCAAAAACCTGTTTTTTTCAAAAGTCGGTTTTTGTATAAACCCTATATGCTAGTGTATGAAATTAAGAAATTTGTAGAAAGTGCATTAATTTGGCATCTAACGTGCTTACCTATATGTAATTGAAATAGATAATACCATCCTGCAACCAGTGAACAACTTAAGGGGTGAAAAAAAGCATATTTCAGTGACTATAAGTAGCGTGGCTATTACTACAAGTGGAATATTAAAACCTGCTTTAATTGTATCCATGTCGCGTGTAATTGAAGACAAGAATAGAGATTAAAACGTACTAAATTCCTTATTTGAGATCACATAATATATGAGGTGTTTAGAAGGAGCTGGAAATCTAGGGATGATGTTAATTATCATTAAAAACTCTCATCGAATGGCTGATTCTCCCTCAAACATACCCTAAGCTGTTTAATATCCCTTAACCCTTTTGAGCCATTTAATCTCAGCAGCAAAGTGATTTCCCAAGGCCATCATGACGAAAATCATTAATGCAAATTCAGTTAAACAGAAGATCATTAGCCAGCTTTCTGACATGCTACGGTCCACAAGCCAATCTATAGTAACAACATTTTCGAGCATGTGTTTCGATCTACTCGACTCCTTGGGAACACGTAACAGACTTTACATTCTTTCCAAGATGTGGATAACAGATATGTAGGGAAATTAATCATTTATACGAAGCAAACACAGAAATAAGTGGTAAAACACGTTCTCGTCATGAGAATAAATGGAAAGATAACGAAAGCTAGAAAGCTAGGAGATAACGAAAGAAAAATATTAAGAAATAGTGGTAAACAATATATACCGCGAATTAAAAAAGAAATTATTTTTCAGCTAAACTTTGACAATAGCTAGTTGTTCTCAATTTTTCATTTACCATCTAATGCAAGTACCGTTTAAATAAATTAGAATTTCGTACCGCATTGCCTATGAAAATAATTTCTCCTTCAACTTGAATTCCTCTAAAGTCATAAAACGGTGGCATGTGCTTGTTTCCCACTGGACCCCTCAATTTTAGACAGGCAAAATCTAAGTTTGGGTATGTCACTTTTTGAAGTTTCAGAGTAATTCTGATAAAAAAAAACGTCGTATCAATAACTTATTAAAATTAACTTTAGAAATCGAAATTTAGTATTAACACATAAGCACAGACTTTATTAAATCTGGAAGCAAATACGTTAAATGTTGTTTTATATATTAAGCTCCAAATTCTTTCAAATATTGTATTACTACTAATACGGCTGCTAAACGAAAACAGTTGCATTGAATGTAATGGATAAAAAATACTGAAAACAATTAGTTAGTCAGTTAAGAATTGTTTGTGACAAGTACAAAATATTAAAATTTACATTGACGTATGAATCTGAGACATGTTAATCATAAATGGAAGATAAAAAATTATTTGTAGTCACAGAAAATTTATATAAAATATTATTAAATCGAAAGCAAATTAAAACAGCCATTATAAAATCAGTACATAAAGTTTAGTAGTAAATATTCTAATATTACTATACACACAAATATGCAAAATTGCAAAGTAAGTAGTCAGACTTGCATTCTTGCAATACAATTTAATCGTGACTTTCAAGTTCAAAGAAAATTAAACATTATTGTAAAAACAGGATAATAGAAAGTCTATTTTATGTTCCTTTTTTAGAAAATATTTATTTTTTACGGAGCAATTCTTCACTGAAGTGTATCAAGGATACTTATCTTTCTTTAAAGCGACTTAAAAGTCGTTAACATTTTGACATTAAATGCGGAGAAGAAAATGAAGGGTAAAGATCGGGAAATTGCGGGCACCAGTCGTAACATTCGTCAACTCGCCATTTCACTAACCTGTCCTTCCTCGAATGTGCCTTAATCCTAGAAACTTTCGGCTTAATCTTCGTTTAAACTTGAACCCCCAATTTCGACCGTTCGGCTTACCAGGGATTAATGTTTTCAAACGAGCTGAAGGAACTCGAGGCATTGTAATTGAATGTTTTACGTGAGCTCCGACCGATTACATCAAGTTGAATTGGCGAATAAATTGAACGGGAGTATTACGAAAAACCATCAAACGGAATTGTGAAACGCCGCTCCATCCTTAGTTAAAACAATTGTACTTATATTATATTTTATAACAGTTTTGAGAAATTATCACCAATTGGGGGACTAAAATGAACATTCATTAAACGGAGAGATGAAAAATACTTAATGTGAGGATATATAAATGTGTTATCTGGTACAAATTTGGAAGTGAATGATTTTTTTAAGTACATTATTAAGTATATGTATTAGAAATCCAAAACACTTTAGTTTATCTTTAAATTTTTGCCCTTTTCTCCAAAGTCCTGAGATTAATTGTAAGTCAATACATGCATTTCAATTCTTGTTCATATTTTTAAAAAATTTTATTCAGCTTCGATCCTTTGTTTATTTCGTGTTTCTTGTATGTTTGGTTCAAATCTAGAAACTGAATTTTAATCCACTTTCAACCAGAGTTGGGCGAAGATAACATCTAGATACCATCTAGATAACAGATCCTTGACGTTTATTCGTTATTTGAAGATCGAATAAGTTGATTTATTCGAAGTGCCTTTCAACTTCGATTTCGAATAACGGTTCAACTTTCATCTTATCTTCATCCTAGAAAATCGAATAACCGGCCTGAGCCTTTGCGGCCTGACCCGCGCGCGGTCGCCTACCGGTCAGATTCTACAGAATCTGAATTTGTTTATTTTTCATCGTATCAATATGAAAGTGACACCAATGGATTCCTGGCGTTCTCCCGATTAATTGGACAGAAAATAATTTAAATCGGACTATTTTTAACGAAACGGGCTTTGAACTCTGCAAAAAGATTTCTCACGTAATATCCTTAATTATGGTCCGAATTATATAATTTTTTGGGCCATTTTCATCGGGAAGACATGAGGAATCGATTGGTAATACTTTTATCAACACTTGTCAAAAACATGAACATTTTATGTGGCCCGTCGGTTTTATTGCTCTCGGCGGTCAATGGGCGGCCTACTGGGGTCCGAAGGTCCTCGCTCGCAGCGAGAAAGCAAAACAGTGGGGTGGGTACGTCTTTCCGGATAATCCGAGCCCACATAAAATGTTCATGTTTTTGACAAGTGTTGATAAAACTATTACCAATCGATTCCTCATGTCTTCCCGATGGAAATGGCCCAAAAAATTATATAATTCGGACCATAATTAAGGATATTACGTGAGAAATCTTTTTGCAGAGTTCAAAGCCCGTTTCGTTGAAAATAGTCCGATTTAAATTATTTTCTGTCCAATTAATCGGGAGAACGCCAGGAATCCATTGGTGTCACTTTCATATTGATACGATGAAAAATAAACAAATTCAGATTCTGTAGAATCTGACCGGTAGGCGACCGCGCGCGGGTCAGGCCGCAAAGGCTCAGGCCGGTTATTCGATCCTCTAGGATGAAGATAAGATGAAAGTTGAACCGTTATTCGAAATCGAAGTTGAAAGGCACTTCGAATAAATCAACTTATTCGATCTTCAAACAACGAATAAACGTCAAGGACCTTTTATTTAGATGTTATTTAGATATTATCTTCGCCCAACTCTGGTCGAGAACGGATCAATATTTTTAGTTGAAATTTCAACTGAACCTACAACACACTCCTCTCCACAATATGGAACTTTAAGTGCCTATCATAAACAATCGAAATTTTCGTTTTCAATTTTTTGGCCCCGAAATAACCGTGTACCCTCTTCACATTACTTAAGCTAAATTTCTGCAATTTCAGATTTTTTTTAATTTTCGTGTTCTAAGTTCCCTAGGCGCCTCCAACGACTCCAGTAGCCATCAGCTGCCGAAGTCGTCGTACATTGAACTTGATAGAAAGAAAAATTCATGGCGACAAGGATCGCACCTGATCGTTCATAACAGCCGCTGTCTTCGCACGTTACATATAACATAATGGTGTTAGGTTGCAAAACAGCAAGAAAGCTGAACCTCGCCTATTCGTCACTCAATTAACTCAATGTAAATTTTGTGATGCAATAAAGACGAATTATTGTTATTATTATAAACGTTTTAAAGTAATTTCAAGTTTAAAGCTGACTTGGGGGACAGATTGAAGTACTCGGCTGGCGAACAAGTTTCTCTCGAATTCACGGTTGACTTTAAACTATAGTTTATGAAACATGCGCCGCGGCGGGTCGGCGTCGATGCAACGATTTCAATCGCTTTCAATCCGCTGGAGAATCCGTGGAATGATAGATTTCGAATAGTTTTAAAGGCGCTGCCCCATCGATCTATCTAGGTTGCTCGGGGAAAGTTGGCGACGAAAGAGAGAGACGCGGATCATTACTCACCGGTTGGCCAGAACCTATTGGCGTTGGCTGCCTCCAAAAATCGATCGCCTTCCTTGAATAGAAAGTGATCGTCTATGAGCTGCTGCTGCGTTTCTTTGTCCATCGTTGCGAGCGCATGATAAGTCCCTTTCAGCTCACCCGTCAACGACATTAGGGCCTCTTTCACCTGCAACCGCGGAAGATTCACGGGCGTAAACAGATTAGAAAAGCCATTTCAGCAGTTTGTCGTCGGATTTATACATTTTTCTCTCTGTTTCCGAATCGCCCCGGGGAGCGCGTAAGCGTCGACAACGAAGCGGATAAAACGCGATTAGAAAAAGCAATTATCTTTCCTTGGCGGAGCCAGTGAATTTTCTACTGGCAGAAATCAATTAGCTACGCGCACATTGTGCCCTGATTTAAACACTTCCGCGGGTAAACGAGCCGTGCGGCCCGCGCAGCCATTGCGAGTTGTTTTTTCGGCCGTTCACGCGCTCCGAATTAAGTCAGACGCGAACGAACCGAGAATTTTATGTGTCTCCTTTCCCCGAGCGGTAATAATGACTGCGTGGAAAAAAAAAGATTTCTAGGCGGGAGTTGTTCGGTGCTCTTTTTCAGCCACCACGGTTTTACGTTTGAATTTCGCGGGGGAAAAAGAGATGGAAGTCGGAGAATGTTTTGCTAGAGTTTTTAAAAAATTCAGTGTGAGGTAAATGCTATACCATGGAATTTATCAAATTCGAGAGAATGTAGTATGAAATGCATGTTATTTTTTTATGAGAAAACAAGTATGTAAGTTAGAGTGAATGATTTTTGCTGGATTTACAAGAAACGGATTATTTATTTTCATAACCTCGAATTTCCAAAAGTTAGTAAAATGCACTTGCATTTGGGAATGAAATTGACAATTTGGAGGAAAATTATAATATATAAAATAATAAAATATATAATTTGTGAGCATACTGAAAAGTACTGAGGACTACTTGCATTACAATTTTTATCCAATCCTACATAAATTTTGGGAACATTGAAAGTAATTAGACACGCATTTTTTTGGTTTTGAATAAAACGTGCCTATAAAATTTACCTACACTTAAAGACTAAAGTAATATTTCTACTACTAATCTCATTTAAAAAATATTGTAGACAAATGTAACTCAGTTGTGAATGTCGAATCAATCACAGAAAATAAACTGTTATTTTTCAAAATTTTGAAAATACTATCTCATTCATATTTTGCCAGCGTTATTAAGCATGCAATTTTTTTTAAAACTCTTCAAAATAGTATTATTCTATTTAATTGTGATTGTACATTAAAAACTAAGTAATTTTTGTTTAAAGCATTTTTTGATTGGGTAAATGCTTTGTACTTTGAGGCAGAAAACTCCGTCGATGTAGTTTCGGAATGTATTTCACCTCGCAGACCATTTATTACTAAAACAAAAACAAACTTGGCTACTTATTTTTAACGTTCCCTAAATTTATGTTAATTTCACAGGAACGAAATTCGCTGTTAGGATTTTCTATTATCCAAAAAAAAAACGTATATAAGAAGCTGTAGATCAAAAACACAAGTTACAGAATAAATCTTCCATATGACCTGATTTTCAAATCTAGAAAAACCAGCAAAATAAGAAATTGCAAAATTAAGATACATTTCTTTCTAATTGCGCTAGCAAAACGCAGGTACCTTTACAATTAATTTTCTTGAAAGGAGAGCTTCACACAAAAAGAGCATTACTCTGTGCTTTTATATAATCCCATTATAAGAAATCAGTTCTTATTCGTTTTATCGTCTGTTTCAAGTTACCTTTTATATTTTAATCAGCTAAGACAGCTAAAATTATTTTCATTAAATTTTTCCCTAAAACCATTGATGCGAAAAATGTACGATATTACATGGTTAAAGCAAACGTGCAATCTATATACCACTACTACAACGCAAAATGTGGATGTAAACAACCTCGTTGATTTCTTTCTTAACCACCCCTTAGCGTCGATCCCCGTAGCATCGGGTGCTGTATTTAATTTATAATCCCCCATTCAGGCTCTTCACCTTTTTCGCCTTTAACATTTTCTCTCCTCCTTTAATTTGCTTTATTAATTATTTGATAATCCTTAGTTATTACTTGTATTACCGCCTTTATTAAAAAATCTCTCAAACACAATGGCATGGGGCCCCTTAAATTCTCAAATAAAGAATTTCACAATCCTGAATAAGATTACAAAAATAATATCTCTTAAATGTTTCTTTCGAAAACGGACACTAGAATGTTAAAAATGCATAATATTAACAAGAACATTGACCACTACACCCCAACATCAACCATTCACCACTCATACATCTGTTTCTCTTTCACCAATCTCCTTCTATTTAGTAACCTCATTAATTCCCTGCAATTTTAAGAAGCTCCAAAATCCCACCGTCACCACCCAGTACCTACTTGACAGGACCCCGTCAATCACTAAAAATTCTCTCCTGAAATACCTTAAACCGCAATACGAGGGACGCCGGAGTACAGTAGATACATAATAAAAAGAAAATAAGCTCTCCCTAGTACTTAAGCGAATACCTCACAATACAAAACACAGCTACCAAAACGATTCAGGAGTTTTCTCTTGCGACAACCCGCGGCGAGCGTTAAACCCGAATTCTATCCTCCTGCGGCCCCCACCCCGCAGCGGACAATGGCATCAAGCAGTCCGTTCATATTACAATCGGCCCTTAAATCTTTATATACCTTTTCCTCGAGGTTGATATAGTGATCCGCGGTCATAGTAGGATTTAACGGATATCCCTCGATCGACCTGGCGCAGCGAATCCTCGTCGAGACCACGTACTTCTTCTCGGGATCGACATCGCCGAGCTCCTCGGGATTCCCCCAGTCCAGCTCCGGATGAACGTCGTTCGCCGTGAAATTACCATGATACTCCTCGATCACAGGATCGAAGAGAGCAGAGAAAACGGAGTACGCCTCTTGATCGGCCGCGTACAAGCCCACGTTCGAGTCGGGGTTCATTAAACCCGACTGAATCACGTCCATCAAAGTGGAGCCATTGCGGGTCATACGTGTCTTCAGTTGGTTGAACATCTCCTGGGTTAAGTGTTTCTTCAACATAGAGGTGCTATCGGTTTTCGCGAACTTGGCGTAGGCCTCCTCGAGGGCCTTCACTCTCTCATCGTTCGGATTCATGAAGGCGGGCTGCGCCGCATCCCTCTTCTTCTTCTGGCAAGCGCACAGACGCTTGTCGCACATTTTTCTTAGCGTTACCCAATTCTTTCGGATTATTATCATTCAATGGTAATTAGTAGGTCGTCCTGCAAGCAACGGGCACTTTCTGAGAAGTTAGTATTTGAAACGAACGTTATTTGTTCATTTGGTATAAATATTGACTTACGCGGGGAGTTTTTAATAATGATGTATTATAGGTTAATGAGGGGAGATAGGGTATTTTATTTATTATAAACGTTTAAGGTGGGTGCAATGAAAAAGCGACGAGAATTTAGCGGTTAGAAACAGTTGATTACAGTTCGACACAATTTGACTTTTTTCGGACTTCACATTTAATAATCGTTTCTTATAGGATTTCGTGCGCTGAAAACGAATCCACAAACCGTTCAATTTATTTCCAAAACTAAGGGTCTATGAGAAAATCTGACTATTCCACGCGATGCAGCAGACATTTTTCCTTCGGAAAGCATCAACAGAAGTGGTAGGTCACGTTTCGTTTTCAATACAGAAGCGAAATAGTTTGGCAAAGTGTGCGCCGTTGACAGTGATAGTCAACGGCGGCGCGGCCCACTCAGCGTCACACAATCGCTTAAGGGGGTAGGTTACCCTCGATAGTCCTAAAACAGGCCTTTTTTCAAACGCAAATTTTAAAATGATAAATAAAAGTAGAGAGGACGTTTTTTCTACTTTTAAGGGTTATTCTATGAGCTTTAATACAAAAAAAGGAAAATCGTGTAGGTACGCGGTGCACCGTTTGCTTGTGAACATAAAATCTGGTAAGATGCAGAAAACCATTTCCTACGATGTCTCGGGAGCAGATTTACGAAGAAAAAAAAATAATACAATTTTTATGTTGAAAAATCCGATTTTATCGATTTCTTGTATGAAAAATATTTTTATCTTTTTTTTTAAGAATTTATCTCGAACATCTACTCCCGACACATCGTAGGGAATGGTTTTCTGCATCTCTTATTAAATTTTCATCCAAATCGTTGGAGCGGTTTTCGAGATTTTATGTTCACCATCAAACATATTTAGACTTTTCTTTTTTTGTGTTAGAGCTCATAAAATAACAATTAAAACTAGAAAAAACGTTCTCTCTACTGATATATATCACTTTAAAATTTGCGTTTGAAAAAATACCTGTTTTAGGGCTATCGAGAGTAACCTACCCCCTTAAAGCGTGACTACCACTGTCGGAGTCGCACGTTTTGCCAAACTATTTCGCTTCTATATTGAAAACAAATCGTGATTCACCACTTCTGTCGATGGTTCCCGAAGGAAAAATATCTACTGCATCGCGTGGAATTGTCAGATTTTCTCCTAGACCTTTAGTTTTGGAAATAAATTGAGAAATATCTGCAAAAATGGGTGCATTTCGAGTGTTCTTTTCCCTTTGATCGTTATTTAAACATATTTAAATGTGCAGAATACACTATTATCTTATATCGTTGTATTCGGGAGGGTTCATAGAATAATTTAACGGAACAACCAATCGAATAACAATTACTGTGTGAACACAAAAGATATTCAAAGCTGAAAATTTGAATTTTTTTTCAAAATTGAATTTCTCAAAAACTGAGGATGAGAAACACAGCGCACGAAAACCTATAAGAAACGGCTATTAAATATTACAAGTCCAGATGGCTGTCGAACTGTGTTATTCTTAGTTTAATAGAGGAAGTCGACAATGTGATTGAAGTATCTTTTTAAAGTCGGGAGAATTTTATAAAATGGGAGAGAGACTTGAGTGGAATGAGAGAAAATAGAATATGTGTCAATCCTCGGCCAGTGGTGCCTGGGTCTTTTCAAACACAAGGAAAACGTTACCAAGTGTAATGGTAGTAGGAAAAATTTCAGAAATCGAAGAAATTATTTCTCTACTGCTAGCGGCGAAAGTGGATTAAGTTACATGTTAAGTTGGTTTAAGACTAGAGTAGGTAAACTAAATTCCGATTAAGTGAAGATAAGGCTAGGTTAAGTTAGATGTAATATAGGGATACAAAGGAAGAAAAATATTAGAAGAATTGTGCGTTGCAAATTCTAGAATGGTCACCCGCATTCCGAGAGGGGAAGGGTAACAAATCTATCTACTTATCCAGAGCCAGATTTACCTTTTCAGGGGCCCTGGGCTGAATATACTGGGGGCCCTCGGTTAAATATAAAAAATAAAGTAACGCTGATTTGATTTTTTTATCATAATACTCGTATAATTTAAATAAGAATTTAATTTCAAAATTAACATTGAATATCAAACCTAAATATAACATTAACCCTCGGCAAGATTTTTTGATAAACTTTTCGAGGAAAAAATTTAGAACGAGGGCCCCCAGCTAAACGGGGCCCTAGGCTTCAGCTTTGTTAGCCTAAGGGGTAAATCCAACACTGTACTTATCTACTTCTCTATTGCTCTAACAAGGGAACATACCGAACCCGCACACCCCGATTTTGAAGTTGGTGGTCGATGACATATTTTCTGGAATATCTCGAAAACTGTCAAGCGTAGGACTCATTTTTCTAAGTGTGAGTTTTTTAAAGACGAATCCATCCCCCTGCTCAGTTTTTAGAAAGTTTCAGAAAATATGTTACGTTCATAAAAAATCGTTTATTTTCATCCAACATGTATACCGAAAAAAATCACATTTCTTATGCGATGATCTACTGCAAACGGATGATGTGTGATAAATATTTTGATTCTGATTGGTATTGCTTCGTGATTCTCATGAAGATTGGAACTCTCAAAGATTGTCTAACAATATTAACGTACACTGCTGGCAAAAAGTTTAAAATTGCTGTGAATTAGAACTGGCAACATATTTTATGCACATGTATGCTGTAGACGGCTACTTTGTGAGCCACGTATGTAGGAACCGGGGCAAAGCGTGGGGGCCAAAGTGAAATATTGTTTTGTACATGCTATTGTAATAGGTATGTCACAAAAGGAAGCCATTATCATTTATGGAGATGGCTTGTTGGTAAAATAAATTGTTTGGAGTTTCCATTCAAAGTTTAAAAATTTTATTCATGAAATTGTTATTTCTGAAGTCAGGTAAGTAATGTCTTATTTGTATAGGTGTTATTATTTTAGCTTATGATTCAGGTATGTTAAATTCAAGGTGTGTTATTTCCATATATTAGCAACCATTGTAACCTATAAATTGTAGGTATACAAAAATTCATAATTTCTCTTTCAGTGAATCCGTGGGCAAAGTAAAAAGGACAAAGTGAAATCAATCAGAGCACATATAATACAATAAATAAATTGTTTTGTGTTCTGTTCACTTTTTACTGTATTATTTCTTTCTGTATATTTTAATTTTTCAATTTTGGATATTCTGAAATTAGTATTTTTTTTTTTTATTTTTCTCTCACAAATCAGTTGTAACCTATTTTTTAAAAGCTCGTATTCAATAAAAATACTTGAATTTCCCTGCATTATTTATTTTTACTTATTTCTAAAAATTGTAAAAAATGTTCTTAACAAATATTTTATCAAATTCTGAAGTGACAGTAGCAATGGCTTGATATTATAGATTTTAGAAAACTATGCCTGTATCTGTTGTTTTTGTGGGTTCTTAAATCTTACGTGCCCCTTAATAACTTTGCCCCGGTTTCCCCTACGTCGAGTAAGAAAATAGTTATTATTTTAATTCTCAGCTACTGATTATTCCACCGCTAACCTTTCGGCGCACGGCGATGGCCGTCTGGACGTCTCTCTATCGTTCCTCAGTCGCTTTCGTTTCTCCCCTTTCGTTTTCCCTTCCCGCGCGAGTTCGTGGAGGATCCCCCGGAGCGTCGAGTTTTAATTACACATATTTTTTGTGCGAGTCGCTCTTGAGGCTTACGGTATGCGCCAGAAGGGCCCTACACGACGGCGACGTGAATATTCTGAATTTTGACGGACGCTCAACGCTTCTGGCATAGCCATCTCGACGCCGAGCGACCGCGAAATCTCGTTTCCCGTTTGTCACGAAAAAGTATTCGGCCGCTACCTTCAAGTTTCCGTCCCGGGGAAATCGTAACCGTGGACCCGTGGTTGCTTCGACATAAACCACGACCCTTTCGTCGTGACGGTTGCGAACGTGAGTTCCAAACGAACCAGTAGCTGTAGTTTTAGTATATAGAAATAGGGCGTCTTGCGATTCGAGGAATCGTAAAGGGATCAATTTTTGGGAAGAAATAAGATCCTTCCCATAGGAGACACTTTCGTGGCCCGTGGCTCGTATTTCGAATATACCAACAAAATTGTGGTACAACACCTAAATATCTGAATGTAAATGAAAATATAGGAAAACAATTTTCGATTAGGAACTTCGTTTACAAGAAAAATGACTTCGAATGTTGCAACAATAAATGTAGTAGTAGTAAACGTTTATTTCTTTGCCTTTCAGCCTTAGAAAGTGTGCATACATAAGTTCTACTACATTATCCTTCGTAAATGGAGATAATTACAATTGTGGAATTCATAATCGGTCGATTTCTTCACCTTCAGTAATCTTCCAGTTAAAGTTATGTTCCACATAACTGCCAAATGATAGGATCCTATTGGCTTAGCATTTAAATGCTCTAAACCAATTGGTCGTTCACTGACCGGAAGATTACTGAAGGTAAAGAAACCGGCCGAATATGTTTTTCAGGTAAGTTCCGTTTGGAATTGAAGGGGGACCCCACCCTGAAACAACTAATAAAAAACAAAGTAAGGGATTTTATGTTCGTAAAAATAAAAATATAGGGTTTGGATTTTTGATATACTTTTAAAGCAATCTTTATTTTGAGAGAAATTTTTTTTACGCAAAATTGTACAAAATGGAGACGAACAAAATGGCTTCTCGGACCTCTGCAAAAAAACTGGCCTACTCTGGATCATCTGTGAAGGAAATACAAAAAAAATATACAAACTAGAATATATTATCTTCCGTGTAGCGTAAGATTTTTTCCATATTTCAATTATTCATTTTTTTACAAGGATTTCGGCACAAATTTTTATGTTAAAAATTAAAGTCAATTCTTCAAACTGCTATAATGGGGAAGATGACGCAAAGCTCGGCGCAGATGGCGCTACTAGCGCATTTCATTTGTGGAATGTATAAATGTGAATGTGTGCTGGTGGCGTCACGGGTGGGAAAAAGTTGCAGTCATCTTCCTCATTTCCGAAATATATTTTACTAGTGGCTTCAGAATCGATTCCCTCTTAATTTATGTCCTTTCTTGCTTTCCTTGCATCTAAGATTTTCTGCCTCCAGAGTGCTCCTTCTCCGTTGTCCTTTGAAAATTTTCTGATATTTATTTTGTGTCGTTTCCCCCACTCTTCTATAGTAAATGCTGTAACGTTTCTAATTTCCGATTGCATATTCTGCATTTGTTTTCCCCTTCCGGTTCCAGTACCTGCCTAATTTTTGGCTTATGTCCGCATCTAAATGTTGCTATCATTTTCTGATTTCTCACACCATACTCTGCTGAAAAATATGTTACTCTCGTGCCCTCTCTGATCGCGTTGTATCTTTTATTATATTTTCCATTCCTTATTCACCAAACTGCAACATTAAATATAGTACAATTGTGAATAAGATAAACCATTGTGAAAAAATAAGTTGAAATTGTAGAATGGTTTTCTTTTGATCGGGGCATTGTTTTTTCGAGAAAATTGGTTTTCATTCTTGTCTGTCGCGTTTGAAACGAAAAGTTACTGTACAATTTCAATTTATTTTTACCCAAAGGTTCATCCCATCCGCAGTTGTACAATATTTGCTTGATTACATTCTGTCAATACTCAGATGAATGAACACTCGAGAAATTTGCAGTCATTTTTTTTAAATGTAGCCGCGTACGAAAAAATTCATCCCACTTTTTCTATTTATTTTCAGTTATAGAATCAATGGATTCCGTTCGTAACATGAGTTTTAGCGTGCACTGCATATTCGAAATACCGATCTTGAGCCACAGAAATCTTTGGTGTGTGAAGTCGCTAAGAAATTCTGTCTTTCAAAAAAGTGACTAATTAGAGATATTGGTTAGAGTATAATTAGAAAGTTCGTACCTTTAATTAGGTAGAAGGTGCATTTTTAATTTCTACATGGTCATATTTTTTGTCATACCAATGGAGTCAATCGATGTTTTTTTATAAGAACTATTACATATTTTTGGTGTCCGTATTTTAATTAGAATAGAGAAAAGTTAATATTAGTCAAGCATACCTTTATAAGACATTTAATTTTCATTGTACAAATACCAGCACAAATTTTTGTGCGCTACGAATTCGTGTAAGTTCCATTAAATTATTCCAAAAAATTCCATTATAATAATTAAATTATTTAATACGAATATTATTATAATAATTAAATGTATTAAAGTTATTAAATGATCCCTTCCTGAAGTCAATTGTATCAGCCATATACTTACTTACAATAACGTCTCATATATTAAAGTAGAACTATACATATATCAGTGTCACATATGTTTCGACGCTGATGGGAAACCACGAAATTTTCTTATGGCGCAAGATCCACGATTAAAACTAATCTCCAACGGCTCCAACATTTTTTTTAAAGGAATTACTTAACATTTGTATTTAAGAAGCACACGTGAAATGCGCCTACGTCATGACCGAAAAAAACTATATAGCCTGTGTGGTTTATTTGCTGCACAGGTGGAACGTACTGTACGTTACGAGATTATTATCGTACGTAATGCTGTAAGTCCCAACAGTAATAAAGCTACGTACGAAGGTACACACATCTCTGTATCTTGAAACACGTTTAAATACGCTACTCTACACAAAGGCCAGCAAATATTGAGCTTTTAACCGTAACATAAATTTATTCAAGACTATAAATGTCCATGTGCCCTCTAAAAGATTAATAAGATAATCCGCCCAGGATAATTAGCAATATTTGAAACTAGAAAAGAATGCAGCATTATACAAAGTGTTTCAGATATGTGGGCCATAATTTCAGACGTAAAATCACACAAAAATAACGAAGCTCATACGAACGTTTTCATAGAGTACCTATTTTAGAAATGATTTTTCAGATTATACAGGATGGACCACAAAAATGGGATCACCTAAATATCTCCGGTATTTATGGGTATAAAAAAAACTGTTTGGAGCATAGTAAACTGTTCAAAAGAGCAAATAAAATGATTTAAATAATTTCAAGGTCCTCTGTATTTTTTTCAAAGAAATCCTACATTTTTTTCTACATGCTCATAAAGAATAAAAGGAAAAATTTAAGGACTATAATAAAATCATATTCCGATCGTCTAAACTGAGCGTATTTTTATTTTAATCTGAAGATAAGTGTTACGGATCGTGGACTGAGGGCGCGGGCAGTTACGTAACCGAGGATCAAAGTTTAATTTAGAATTTGTTAATCTTGTTATCCTGTTATCTACCATTGCATTTTATATGTAAACAATATTGGTATTTCTCGTTAATTTCGTATCTTTGCGTTTGATTCCAAAGTTATTGCCAGGGGTTGTATTATAAATGCTGGAACAAGGAGTGAAAACTAAACGCACCTTCCCGACAGCTCCTACTAAAAACAACTTCTTTGAACCCTTCTGTCCGTAATCTTGCAAGACCAAACCAAGTAACAAAATCACGCTTCAGAATTGGCCACACAAAAATATTCCATTCGTATAAAATGAGCAAGGCAGACACCCGAATTTGTGGCACGTGTAACACCACATTAACCATCGATCTTCTTATTCTCCCCTGCAACAAATTCTCAGTCGAAAGGAAAAACTGCGACATTGACTCCTGTATAAGTACGAAAAAATCTGACCGACCAACTTCTCCCGGAGTTGTAACTATTGTTACTATAGATCCAGTCGCTAATACCCAAACTTAGCGTTTGATGCGACTTAAAATAACTAAATTAAATAAATTCTATAGAATACTATACATAAAGTGAATGAATAAAGCGTATTTTAAATCATCCCCTTCAACAAAAATTTCAGCGTATTGAATGTCATCCACGTTTGATCCACATTTTTTAATAACCGCGGAATATTCACATTTCCGCGTTCCCATTGTTGCCGGGTAATCCGACTGTTTCAAAATTTTGAAAGCATTCTCAGTAACGTGCACTCCTTCCTTTCATTTTATTTCCTACCCAGACCAAACCTGACAATGTTTTTCGAAATTAGAAGTACACGCAACGCGACGCGCGGATTTATCTAACCCACCGAGTGCATTGTTCAAATTGGAAATCGTTGTCCATCAGAAAAAGAAAACAACTGCTACAGAACAAGTATCCATTCTTCGCGATTTTTGTTTCCCCGTCGCTGCCCCTCCGTTCCAGCAGCCCTTTATTTATGGCGTTCCGAATTTGTTTTGAATTTTATCCGACGAGCCGGACTTCCGACGTCGCCATTTCGATAGCGAACAACCATGAAATCCCGTTTCCGGCGCTAACTGCACGCCGTGAAAATATTTAACTGCACCCATTGGTCAAGATTTTTCGAGAGGAAATAACTGTCACGCGATCGAAACGTCCGTATTCCGAACAGATTTTCGCCGTTTTTGTCCAACTGCAGCAAAACTGCGGGGACCAACACTGGTATTTCTAATTCCACTTGTAACTTAAATGTTTCGTTAAAAACTAAAAAAAAACAGAAGTGTACGAAATGTGATAGAAATTTTCTTGCTTAGTACATCTGCTTGTAACCTGACATAAATAATTTATTTTCCTACTTGGATTTCAAGTACTTTGGGTGCCGTTAAGATCATTGCAATGAATTCAACTGATGTAATAACAAATTAGCTGTATTAATTGCTAAGGGACAATAAAAAGACATGATAACGTTTCTTGTTTAAACAAAGAACGTTAAAAAATATTTAAAGAATGCGACAAATACGAACACTACGTGTATATAAAATTAAAATTATTAAAATTTTATAAGAATTAATAAAATTAAAAACACGTGATATCTATGTTTAATTACTATATATGGTAATAGTAATTAAATATATAGTAACCATAGATAGTAATTAGGCGAAAGAATTTTATGAATTGATATAAGAATTAATAAAATTAAAAATGTGATATCTATGTTTATTTACTATATATAGTAATTCCCATATTTTAATTTATTATAAACAAAGGAATACCAATATTTGTCATAAACATTAGAAAGTTTTCTCCCATCAACACAAATTTATCTAAATTCAACTTTATGCATAGAAAATTAATATGATTTGCAGGAATAGTGATAGAATTGGTATTGTTAAAAAAAGTAACGCGTAATATTATTATTCCAAACTAAATAGATGCTCCTGAAGAATGCATAAAAGTTCTTCCAGGAGTTGTTAAAAGAATATTAATCACTGCATAACGTTAATTACATCTTAAAATAACTTCGGCACATTAAAATTATCGTTAAAAGACTTTTCAAATACATTAAGCTCCTGCAAGTTATTATATTCAGCAACGGTCCGGTTCGAGGTTCCCTAGATATTCTTCCACCAGAAAATCGGCATTTATTTTTAAGTACCAATAACGTTCAAATGCATTCGATCATTTATTTACCGAAACTGCTTGAAAACTGGAAATGGAGGGGATGGAATAATTATTATCGATCATAATGCTCGAGCCAACAATGTTAATGTAACAATATGTGATATTAACATCAAATTTGTACAAACTGCTTTCATTTTACTGATTAAAATTTAATCCCACATCAATATTATAAATAAATAGTATCATAAAGCAAATGAATGTGTCTAAATACTTCAATTTCTTGCAGCAATGAAACACTCGAAGCATGTAATTCCTCGAAATGACGTTTCCCCAGACATTTCAGCAGCGCTCATCGAAAAAGCAGGTAAATTTTCGTCGCTTTCCATTTATCATACCCATCCCGGCGTTTCCTCCGCGGGTTATCTCAGACGCGGGCTAAACAAAAGGCGAAACGTGGTCTCGAAGCCCGCCATTAACTGCACAGTTCGCAGGGATTCAAAGAGTTAACCGTGCCAATGGAACGCTCTCAAGGAAAAGCAAATGTTCCCTCTCTTCAAAACATTTTCAATTTACGCTACAATTTACATCAGACGTCTTTTATACAGACGCACCCTGTAGCTCGATAGCCGGCCGATATCCTGCCTTTCATGAAATGAAATAATCATGAAATTCTATTTCCGTCGCCATCAGCTTAAGGGCCGCTCTTAAATTACGTAAGAGTAATTTTGACGATTTCTTACACCCTCTCTCCCCCAGTATAAGAATTCTAAAGATTTTGTAGTCCAACCCCCTACCTCCCTTCATTACGTAATATTTTTTACATTATATGTTTCAGTTATTAACATTCTTTTGAAGGTTCGTATAATTTATTTAACTCAGTTTGTGTGTGCAATGAAACCTCGTTTTTTAGGCTGTTCATCTTGAAAATTAGGTTTAAAAAATATTACGCAAGAAGCTACTGACCAGAGTTGGGCATTAACTGAATAAAAATATTTAAAATAACGGATCAAATAAAAGTTACTTCAACTTTAGATTATTTGGCGAATAAAATTAATTTTTTTATTCGACGAGAATTTACTTGATGAATTCCAACTTTGATGAATTTCAACTTCAGCGTCGAATAAATTTTTCTAATTTAACTTTTACTTTATTCGACGTCAACTAATTTTCTGACGAATAAAAAAATTAACTATATTCCGAATAATACAGTTAACTCGAGTCAACTTTATGCGATATATGACGAATAATTTTTTTAACTTTTATTTGTTATTGGAAATTTTATTTAAATAAAAATTCGCGACCCCCTCCCCTTATCCCCAAAAAGCCTTACGTAATTTATGAACGACCCTTGATACGGGGGCTACAGACGTGAAACAGGGAGTGGCGCGATTCAAAAGAACGAGGCAAACATCTTCCCGCGGCTGCATCAAATGATTGTGTCTCAACGTTTTCATATGGTTCCATTCCGATTTTCCGTTTTTGATATCGCGATGGCTTGGCCGTCGGTCATGGAAGCTGGCTTAGGTACAACCAATTGAAATTTCCGATACATACATCGACACACGCTTGCACGCTGGATTATTAACGTGGCCTTTAACTTTGGTGATGCCAACGATTGCACAGAGAGTCCCTTTGACCGAAAAATCGCGGCAGCTTGTTGAAAGGCCGCTAGCGGCGTAAGCTTGTGCGTTTCTATTCCATTTGAAACCAAACGGAAAATTTGTTGGAATGGCAATTCTCAGCCCTGTCGTCTCGTTCCCTTATTCACCATGGCAGGCTTCGGGAGCATGTGATGTATAACCATTTTTAATCGTTATTTCATTTTTGTCTTACAATTAAAATCGTGTAGTCCACTGAAATTGGACGGAAATATGACGAATCTGGAGAATAATTCCCTGCAAGTTACGTTTTGTATGGGCCTTTAATTCCTCGTTGTAAACAATATGTAAAAAGTCCCCATAGATTCGACATCTGTTAAAAATTTTACAGGGTGTCAACGGTAAAAAAAATAGTTTTTCGTGAATATGTTGTTATTTATCGGGTCTACGACAAAAATAGTTATTATGAAGTTTGTAGCTTAGGATATTTTCTATAAAAAAGGTTGTATGAGTTTTTTTCGTAGAAGTAACCATTTTCATGTATGACGACTTACAATGTTTCAACCCTCATACTTTTGAGAAGGAGAAATCCGCTACCCAGAAATGAAGAAAATTATGAAACTTTGTGAATATGTAGGGCATGTCGTCCAGAGCACAGCGCAATTTTTTTGCTGCTCAAATTCACTTTAAGAGGACGAAATTGACCCCTTAAAATGTTTCGAGTTTGTGTTACTACTCGCGAACTGTAAGAGATAGAAAATAGTTTTCAGAAAAAAGTAACTTTTTTTAATTACAACTATCATTTGGTAACTTAAAGTTCTTACAGTTCGCGAGTTCTAACAAAAAATCGGAAAATAGCCGGATTTAAAGGGGTCAATCGAAAAGGGAATATGTGTTTTCACTTTTTTACATATCCCGCTTCCTCAGACCTTGGCCCGTTGTTTCCTTCGGAATGGTAACAAATCTTCGTGCTCTAAAGAGGCCAAATATTTTCGACCCGCCGGATTGAAAGTATTTTTACGAAGTTCTAACAAGTTCGCCCACAATAGAGCGAGAAAAATGTCCAGAACAGGACTTCTGATCCTGATTATACATATATTTCATTTTATCCAAGTCCTAACCAAATTTTTTTGAAAACAAACATAAGTTTAATGAATTTGAGTTTGTATTGAGTTCCTTCGCATTGGTTTTCCAGTTCTAAGTAACATAAAATGTTTTATATATCTACCCCTATTTATGGTCCCCTTTTCTGGTCTTAAATGATTCCTTAAATTCCCTGTTTGATATCACAATTATTTCGATAAGGAGGTAAGTCCATACAGTAAACAATGAAATTTTACCACCTTAACAATTTTCAAAATCAATGCAATTTCACTGAACACAAGAAATCTATTCGAAGAATAATACAGCCGAGTTTGATTGTTCTCAGATTAATTCTATGGACATTGAACTTCTATTTCATTTTAATTTTTTTTATTTATCTGCTTTTGTATAGATACAATATATTTTATTTTGTTATATTTTTGTAATTCCATAACTATTAAAAAAACTGAAAACTTTTAAAATGATTACAAATATTTATTTATTATTTAAATTAAATTTTTTGTGAAATTTCGAAAACCGGTTTAAACGGTTTTTAGGGCATAGTGGAATTCGAAAACCGGTGTTGTCAGAAATCTGTTTTTAGGGCATAGCGAAATTCGAAAACCAGTTTTGTCAAAAGTCTGTTTTCATATAAACCCTACTCGCAGTTTGTTTGAACCCGAGCACCGTTCGAGGTTCGTGGAAATATCGAAGGAAAAGAGGTGCAGCATGGGGGTGGAGAGCAGTAAAACGGAATGATCGAACCACGATCGGTGGCGAAGATAATGTCGTTACGAGGATCCGTTCTTACCGTGGCGAACCGATCGGATTATCATCATCGTCAGCAACGTTGTTTGAATATGCCGCATCAATTTGTACCGTCGGATGTTTACTGTTATCGTTGCTCGTGATCGATCACTACAGGGGGTTGCTTGGCGTTTGGAGGGGGGAGAGGCGGTGGACGAGAGACACGCCATTTTCTGTCAAACGATCTGGCCAGGCTGTCAGTTTTTCCCTTTTTCGGTTCACGCCGAAAAAATGACCAAATTGACGTGATGCCCGTGCTAGTCGCCACAAATTATCAAGTTTACAAAGGGGAGACGTAATATGGAGAATACAAGACTGATCAGATATTATCGGCCCCAGAGTTTTGGGCCTCGTTGGCTGGTCTGTAGAACTTCGCCTCTTCTCGGTGTCCCTTGATGCACTGGCCTGAGAGCTGCTTTTCGAGCGAAAAAAACATTCTCTGTTTTCAGATGTATCATTTTCTGCTGGCCGACAGTAAATTGAGGCACGCGCTTAATTTGGGCTCGCATTGCGGGATCGTTACGTTCCTCACTTGGGTTATGGTCCTCATCATCCTTGTTTGCTCGCTCGCAGTGAGTCCTGCCCCGATGTTCTAGCAGTAGTGCTTTCTTAGTGGTTTTTCTCGGCTAGCAATGATATTTCTGGTTGCGATATTTGCTTACATTTCAATGTGTGTCTGATTCGTATTTGTAACTCTGCATATAAGTTTACCTTACGTATTCTGTGTTACAAGCTGATTGTACCTTACCTAAGTTTTATTATTTATTGCTGTTTTGCTTAGTCCTATTTATTTATTTATTTATTTAGTCCTATTTTATCCTCGTTTTATTTACTCTTCCCCTTCAACATTGTCTACTTCTTCCCTCTGTGGTTTTTTCTTCAACTTTTTCGGGGATTCGTCTATTCTCTGTCAATGAGGTCATTTCTTAGATTTTTAATAATTATTACAGGCGAATTGACTCGTTTCGTCCTGAGTACATGCGATGTATAACCTAAGACATTTATTTCTTTTGTATGAAGGAAGTTTTGAAATTTTCATGGTGACTATTTAATGCGGAGGATTACCTATTTGAATGACGAGTTAACTCGTCTTCTCAGTTAACAGGTTACTTCCTGCAGTCCTTTCCAAAGATGTCCTGTGCATCTCAATATAATTTCTCCCTACATATTTCTGATTTTTCTTCATCTTTACACATTTCTATAAATCTTTCGATTTTTCTTTTCGTACTTTTCTTAATTGCCTCCTTCCTTCACCTCGTTTTCGAATCTTATTAAACTTCTTTCCTTTCACATTGAAGTGTCTGTGTACACTCTTCATCCCCTATTACGTCTTGATTCTTGCATCTGTTTTTCTTTCCTTATCCTTTCAGTTCTATTAAGTCGAGACACAAGTAATTTGCAGTCACTCAATTAAAATGTATTTCTGTATTCGGCATATGTATAAAAATCTCAATATAAAAGATATTTGTCACTATTTCCAATGACAGCGTGCCATTCCTCTGGCAATTTACCAATTTCGTTCCTGCAGAAGTTTCATAGCTGTATTGAAAAATATTCGCTTGCTGAATCTGTGTCATTCGCATTCGAAAAATTTGTTCCGTTTGAAAAGTTTTAACGAGGATCGAAATAGGTACAAATTTACTGTTCCCAAGTTTGATGAATAAGAAGGATGATGTAACACTACCCATCTAATTTCCCAATTTTCCCTACATCTGCTATGATCACAGACTTTCGGTTCATCAAAAATGGACCTCGAACGTTTCGTTGGTTGTTACTCTTATGTAAATATTCTATGGTATTTAACTTTTGTTGGATACCAGTCGTCGACTGATTTACTTTCAGATTTTTTGTCTAATTATTTTCTATATGGATCACTACCTCAATAAGATATTTTCATATTCGTATATGTTTTTTATAAATTTCCCATCACATTTCGGATAAATGCAATGCTTTCTCGATTTCTTAATACGTAGCTTTAAATATCCCACAAGGAACTGTCTTTCCCGAGTTGTATGTACCAAAAATGACCATTTTTTATCATCCTCCTTTCTGGTGCAATTTGCATAGCATTGTTTCCAAAGTAGAACTCTTGAATAGGGGAACCTGCCGCAAAATGAAATACTTAAGATCTAATAACACACAAAAATAACAGAAACAAGCATATTTTTTTACAATACTATATTATACACTTTCTTTTTTAAAATCCATAATACAAAAGTAGTCATTTTAGAATTTGGTAAAATACTTGTTCTAAACAATCTTCTCAAAATTTTAAAAATAAGTCAAAGTAAATAAGCCAAGGAACATCCTTATTAAAAAATTACAACTAGTTAGTGAAAAAAAAAGAAAAAAAGACTAATTTCAGAATATCCAAAATTGAAAAGAAAGTAAAATACACCTGAAATATAAAAAAAGAAATAGTACGGTAAAAATTTGACAAAACCAAGCAAAAGAACACAAAATAATCTCAATCATAAACTAAAAGAATAACACCTACTTGTATAAGACAATTTTAGAAATAATATCTTTGTGCATAAAACTTAAATTTTTTAATAAAACCCTAAACACTTTCCTTTACCAACAAGCCTCACAAATAATAATGACTTCCTTTTTTGACATAACTACTAGCATAGCATGTTATCTATTCTTTAAATTAAAAACGCACTTGTAAAAAAAATGACTACTAACCAATATACCATTCATAGTGTGACACAGTTTTTACTTAATAGTTGAAGTTAAAATTGGAAATTAACCAAACCTCAGATTACAAGTTTTACTTCCAATTTCTTCCTCCGTTTATCTCCACCTCTCTATTTCCCTTTCACAATATCTTATTTCTCCAAAGAATCCTTTCCTTCCCTCTTTCCAACTATCCTCCTCTACTCTCACTCCTCCTGCACATCCCCCCAAAAGCTCCCGCTGATTCACTTCCACCCTGCCCCCCTTTTTAACTTATCCACAAAACTTGGCCGCGCGAAGCCCTAATTTGGTATATTTCCACGTTCTCGTTAAATGCTCCGTAATTTATCGCTTTATCGTCGCGTTAATTGCTCTGTTACTTGTCGGCTGATTAATTTGTCGAGCGAGTGGCATCGGGACGGGCCCTACCAGTTAAGAGACCATCCCTCGTAAAGTTTATCGTTATCAGGATCGCTCGTTTGCATCGTTCTTCCCTCTGTTTCTTCTTCTTTCCCACCGAACTCCGGGTTAACTGCAAGATCGGAAGTTTTACTGACGTCTAACCGAGTAGAAAGGTTAATTCAATTGGACACGAAGTTACTGGTGTATCGGGGGTCGCGCTTTATTTCGCCCAGTTTCTATCGGATTCAACAACGTGTCCTTTATTTCCGAGCTCCCTGGCTCGCCCTCCCATGCTCGCTTATTTTAAAAGAACACGAGATGCAAACGACCGTGTATACATCTTCGCGATCCATTCGCCCATTGTCCATTTATTAATTTATCTTTCGTAGAGCGAAAAAGCGACCGTTTCCAGCAAAGGGGAGTTTCTCAAGCTGCAGACGGAGGCGGAGAAGGTGCGTCCAACAAAGCCCGCAGGAACTGCGGAGTCAAAGTAGTAAGAATTATCCTTCATTTGCAGAAAATACCACGGAAGAAAAGCGTGGCGGACATTAGGCCAGCTTACAACTGCATTCATAAGCACGTAAGTTCGGTTTGAGCTCGAACGCCGAGACTTTTGTCTCCGCCGAAAGTGCATTCCGTTGTTTTAGTTTGTGCTTGTCATAGCTGCGGAGTCGTTGCAACAATGCGGTTAGAGTAAATGGTGAAATTGCTTTCTGATTTCCAGCTGCGGCAGACCGACGTGTTCCAGGAGAAGACGAAGAAAATGGTGGGTCCTCTGTGGAATAAATGTCTCTGTCCTCGCGATAAACTTAACCGGGGTTCTTTATTTCGACAGCTCTGCAAGGAAAGTTTGGAGCTCGAGATCTTGAACAGCAGAATGAATTGTATCAACAAGCTGCTGAAACCGGAGGTACATGGCTTTTAAAAAATTAATAACCATTTTCCCGTGCTAAAACCGTCCGGCACTTTAAATTGCCGAGTTCTTCTTCCGCGAAACGGTATCCTCCTAATAATCTCTTTCTAGGGAAATTAATAATCTGATGAATATGTCGAGGCGGAGGTTTACACACGACTTCTCGTAATATCGCTAATTGCGTATTCGTTCACGGAAAATTAATTGCATTAAAGATCAATTATTTCATTACTTCCAATCGTTTAATATGAACGCACGTTGCTGCGGAACAATTTGGTGCCGTGTTTCTTACATTTCGTGGTAAAATGATGGAATTAACAAGTTTATCTTCCACTGGGTTAGTAGAAAATTTTTATAGTTATATGGGTGTTGTGAAAAATCTTTTAAAGTATTATTGCAATTTAAGATTCTTGGAATTTTGAATTTTTAGTATTTTGAATTTGGGATTTAGATTTTCTGGACTTTCGGATGTGGAAGTTAGCAGTTTCAGAATTTTGAATTTCCTGAATGGCAGATTTCGAATGTAGAATTTCTCGAATGTAGAATTGGGAAACTATAATTTTTAAAACTTAGTACTTAGAATTTTAAATTTTTAGGATGCGAGGTTTCATAGAATTTATTAAATTAATATTAAAAAATTTGAACTAATTAAAATTTAGAGTTTTTTTAATTTGTTACAATTTAGATTCTGTAGTGTCCTCATAATTTAAATTTCAAAAAGTTCGAAATTTCACCTAGAGAAGATCATTAAGCAGATCTTGCGAATCAAGCCGTATTTTTTAAAGTTCTCGTTAAATAGTTAGAAGAATATTTCGAACAAAACGAAATCATATGAATTCGAAGAAACAGGTTCCATTCTCATATTGTACCTGCCTATAAAATTCACGACCTCCTTTTCTAATAACGGGTGCCCCAAATTTTTTAATTACACTCTGGGTGAAAAAAATGAACGGTAAATACGGAATAAAACATTTCCATACCTCGCTTCGTGTTCGAGAAAATTGACTAACCTACGGTCAGCTACATACGTAAGCACCGAAGTGCATTTTTGGACCCCTGAGGGGCACGCAGAGCTACGGGAAAAGCTTCCGCTTTATGCGCTCTCGCTTACAATGAAAACTAAGCGAGTTCTGGCAGAATTTTAGTTTATATTTTTCACTTATTTTATATTATAAAATCACCACACTTCCGCTTATACCACCAGATACGAAACACCCTGTATAATTTACTTAATTGCAAACTGAAATTTAATTAAAAGTCCAAAATATATTATTTCAGTGCGCCCAAACAACGCAAAACGGTGAAAGCTCATGTTACATAATCAATTAATAAATTAACACGTTGTACGGTAGAACGCCACCAAACAGGGGAGTTTGTTTGACGAACACCCGAACGCCCAGATTCTATATGTATTTCGTGCAATTAATGAAAATGAACTGAAAATCGTTTCTCTGATATTCTGGGCAGTTGCAGGCATAAAAAATAATTAAACTGGGGTTATTGTTTGAATTGAACATAGTCGAAGTAGTGTGAAGATAAAATATCTTACAATGATATCTAAATAAATTAACATAGGTAAGTCGTCGAAATTTTCACAAATCGACATAATTTACAACACAATCTGAAAGTATGCGATTCTTGAATACGAAATGTATTAAAAATCAGGGACGTCACATCGTAAATATTTTTATTTTTGAGGAAGAAAATTGGAAATTTTATGTAATGAGCGACTATATCCATGGAAATATAAATGTATTATTCTTGTATGGATATTTATTTAATAAATTTTTGTGTTCATCCTATACAACTTAAAATAAATCCCATCAAAACAAAATTGTGGTTCACAAATTGAGATTAACCAATTTTTTTTATCAAATGCGGAAGCACGCAATCAATTTTTACAATTTTTTTCCACAAAAGAAAGTTACACATATAGGTACGTAAAAAAATAATATCACAACCTTGGCTTATTTTTAATAAAAGAATCACCTATTTGACTGTACTCCGAAGTCTAAATTGATGGGTAATCGTTAAATACCTATCCTATTGCTATGAAGACTGCATTTCATCTTATATCTTACAAAGTTTGTATACGGGACACTAAGCACAGTAATTTTATAACGTAGTTAATAAAATAAAACTAACAAAATCAAGTGAATATTAAAAGTAAGAAATTCTTAATTTTTTATAATTTGTTAAAGCAATTTCTTTTTTATCTGTAGATCCACATAGGTACAGAATCTAGAGGAGGTAAAACTTTGAACTCGATTATCTCGCAAAACTTTGAGTAATGTCAGGCCCGGTCACATGGGGAGTGCAAGGCACCCGGGCATCGGGGTGTGCAGGGGCCTCAGAAAAAGGAGAAAAGAAGTAAACAGAGAGGGAAAAATTAAAAAAATAGAAAGGAAAAATTTTTATTGGATTAAAATTAATTTAATTTTATAAACACAGACCTTGACAATACTACGGACACACTACAAGTGTGCTAGGGTGACCATATCATTTTATACACTATGCGGAGGCTGTCAAAAATGAAATTAGAATATAATTTCTAATATAATAATCTAATATTATTAATGATATGACAATAAAAAATTCACATGTTTCAATATGTTAAATTTAATTTATTTATTTCATTTTATTTTATCCCTTTTCCGCGAAAAGATGTTTTGCCATTTTACCGTTGAGAAATTGCTTAGGGCTCCAAAATATTTCCTGCATCCGAGTATCTTCGCTTCGGACCTAAGAGATATTAAGGACTCCAAGAAAACACAGTTTACTCCTTTTCACCCCCGTAGGGGTTGATTAGTGCAAAATCCTGAAATCGATTTTTAGGAATTTGTGTGGGTAATCTTTGTGAGTAAGAACCAATTTGATATCTAATCGGGCCTAAGAGATATTAAGGAATCCGGAAAAATATATTTTACCCCTTTTCTTCCCCTTGGGGACAGAATTTACAAAAATTCTTCCTTAGTGGGCGCCTACAGCATGAAAACAATGTATCTTCCAAATTTCACATTCCTACGTTAAACGGTTTGAGCTGAACGTTGACCAGTCAGTCAGATACACATTTACCGGAAAATGTGTACATAAACCAGCTTAGTTGGTAAAAGTGAGTACAACTTACATTTACCCTTCATTTCTGGTAAATGTGTACATTTAACGTTGGCAAATGTGTACATTTACCGACAAATGTAGAGATAAGAAGGTCTTCTTAGAAACTGCATTCACATTTACCTATCACACTGGCAAATGTGTACATATACCAGAAAATGTACACATCTACCGATTTTATGCTTTTACCGGAACATATATATAAATCCCGGCCCTGAGTGATGTATTCTGCATTTAATATCACATATGCTATGCACCAATTACCCGCAGAATTTCAGCGAGATAGCTGACCCGAGAATTGTGCACCTCTTGTCAGATAAATCCTGCACGAAAAATGTAGGAATCCTTCATCGTTTCGTTATCCAAAAGAATCAAACGACACCCATTTTGAGGTACCCTGTACCCCAGCATCCGTACCCTTCACAATGGGTTCCTCTTACAATTACAGCAGCTTCCGTGGCTGCGTTCATCACATTTTTAACAAAGCGCGGTCACGCTAATAGACAGCATATATCACACAGATGAGACGTATGATGTTCATTCAACCCAACGGCGGAGGCTGGAGGGTTAAGGGGCCGGTGCTGGAGGGGTCGCGCAGAAACGTCGCGTGACAACTTAACTCCGCCATTCACCCCGTTAAACGAAATTCATCGCAAGAAGCGAGCCACCCCACCGGAGGAAAAAGCGAGATTTTACAACCGCGATAATCACGAAGTCTACGGTCGGCGGCCGCCAACCGACTGCTCGAAATTAGATTAAAACAATTAAATGCGGGCCCGACCGAAAAAGGGGCGCGATTCCCATCTTATCAATTAGGATGAACTCGCGGATGTTCGCGCGGCTCTGAGATATATCGCGATTCCAACGGGCGTATCTCGTCGTCGGGTCTAAAAAGTGTCTGGAAACTTTTCCTGCCTGAGAATGGAGGGCGGGTACCAACGTGGCACGATATTACATTTATAATTACATTTCGCCGAGCACGAATTACCGCGGTATTGATGGAAAGAATGCCGTTTGTTATTTAGGTGCTTCACCCTCTTTTTTTTTCCTGTTTCGCTCGATGGCGATTCCGCTATAATAAGGAAACACGGAGATGGGGTTCTATTGAACTTTCAATTACTCGAAGGGCTGCTCGAGGAATCGAGGCATTAATGTGGAAATGCAGGAATATTTCCGCTGCTGTGCTTGATAAGCTTGATTACGTTCGCAAATAAGCTATGGTAACGAAACGGAGTGATGGGATCTGTAAGATGGAGGAAGAAAATTGTCGACCGTTTCCTATTCCTGCAACAGGGGCTATTGCACTTACGTGCGTACAGGGTGTGGCCGAAACGATGGTACAAGTGGGCAGGTTGTAATTCCTTATTCAAAAATAAATGAAAATGGTGGGATACCATTTTTTCAGTCGAGGCTTAGGTAGTTTCCGGAAAAATCCATTTCGAAATCTTGATGGGCACGTGCGTGACTAAGAATTGGTAAAATGCAGTGATTCCTTGGACAAAAATAAGTCGACATTGTGGAATAGCTTTTTCGAATAATTTTCACAAATATCGAGTTTGAAGATCTAAAACTCAGTTCCACGTTTAAATCGAGTTTTTCGATATCAAATCCGATCTAAAGAAAGTTGTTCTAGAGTTTCGACTTATTTGTACCAGAGGATTCATTCAACTCACAGTTGTATTGTGTTCACTGATAAATTTTATTCCTCTCTGATTTTTGGAAATCGGTTTTCTCGAAAACGAAGCCTCGGGTGAAAAAATTTTATTCTACACTTTTGATATATTTTTACGTGAGGAATCACATCCTGCTCGTTTGTAACGTTATTTCGAGAGTAAGTGTTGCATTGGGTTTCATATCTTTATAGTCAATCGATTTTAGATTGAATTATCGTCTGTGTATTGATTGTTTTTGAATTTACTGTTTGTAGTATTATGTGAGATCGAAGCAAGGTGAATATTTCCAATTGTTCAATTGAAAATTAATCGAATCCTGTAACATAACTTTAACGCTGATACTAATGTTACTATTAGCAATTTCGGTGTAATCTAAAATCAAATGAAGGTACAATACACATTAGAAATCCAATAAAATCCTTGATTCCATTTTTTTTTTTTAGAAAAAAGTGGTCATTTTCCACTTTTTGATTTTAAATGATCTCATATGCCTACTACCTACAGGTAATTCAGCTATGTGCATTCTATTACAAAACACCTACTTTTTGAAACTCTGAAGTTTCTGAAGATTTCAGAATCACATTTATTATTGTATTGAGAATATTCAGGTTCAAAGTCAGCCCAGGTTCATGACATTCTACATCATTTGGTTTGCCTTTGAATCAATAAACTAATAAATTATGAAAAAAGAATACCACTTTCCATTTAAAAATACGAAGAAGATCTCGAAATCTTAAAACATCTGACAATGAGACTTAAAGAAAATTATATTCAGCTACCTGATAGGCCCCATGGAATAAAACATAATATGTTTATTTTTATTATTTATAATATATTATTTCAAAAATATTATTTCTCCCAAGAGACATTTTTCTGTAACATGAAAGTTTAAGGAGATCTTTAGATGCAAATTTATTGTGTCTCACCCTATACACTCACATTATGAACATCTTACAAGTTTTTTATGTTTCTCATACCAATATTACTGTCTTCAAATTCCTTAAATTTTCAAGCTAACTTTCTTTACACTCGTTTAACATAATTAACATGCTCTGTGCTCCTCGTCGCGTTTAATTTCAATGAAGATACTACTGTTTAGAAAATGTGCTCACGTGTATGTTTCAGGCGCAAAATGAATGGCGGCAGAGCAGGCTGCCGAAAGTGTATTATCGTCCCATTAACTCAGCCGCGACGAAGTAATGGCCAGCACCGTAACAATGTAATTAACCAAAATACAAATGCGTCCAATAAATAATTACATCGACTTATTACACGCAGACGTGTCATGACTTCGCGATATCCGTGCTCACACTACCGTTCGAAAGTCGGAATATGTGTCCTCTAACGATTCTCGAATGTGTATTCACCGCGCCAAAATGTGAAAAATTCTATAACACAATACCATGTTACTTAGTAAAATTACAGATTATTTAGTCAGCTTTAATGAGTTCCCAATTTAGAGCTGTTCGATTACTCGAATATTCGAGTAGCTAGAAATTCGAGTCGAGATGCCCGGCTCGGATCGGTTATTCGAACCGAGTATGTTCCCGCTCGCTTGTTCCGAGTACTCGGACTAAATTTGATGCAACATACAGGATGTGCTATTTTCATCGATTTACAGGAGTATCCTCGAAATTGTTAGAAGTATGGAAAAAGGGATATTGAACACTGGATATAATTTCTGCAGAAGTAAAAACATTTAGGACATCAAATGTTGACATCACTTTTTTAAGTAGAGTGATCTGTATATGTAACATGTTCAGTAGCACGTGAAGTATTAGTGGCTGACAAGATTTACCCTAAATGAAGTTTGAATTGAAGATAAAAAAATAATTTTTTCCCTTATGTAATCTGCGATTCTCATATTTTTTAAGTTGGTGCCCCGTCATTTGCACTGTGTAAATCTGGCACCGACATAAAAATATGGGAGTGGTAGATTAAATGTACTTGGCGTCGAGACGCTGCCGCGTCTCTAGATAAGGGAAAAAATTATTTTTTACTTTTTATTGCAATTTTATTTTTTTTAAGTCGGTTTTAAGTAATTAAATATGTAGTGCAATACAAGCTTCTGTTGCATTGAGAACCTCAACACCCAACATATTAGCAGTATTGTGGCCTCAACAACACAGAAACATTTGCATATATTTTTTCTTGAAAATTTATAATTTCAATTTTATTTAGAATTTTAGAATTTACAATTTATAAACATTTCTCTTATTAATATCCAGAAGTTTCGATGGTATAGTACATTTAAGAAGTGTATCCTATTTACAACAAACGTTAAAAAGAAATGCTGTTTCCATTTTTACGTCTAAAATTCTTCCGTCCAATAACTCCTACAAATATAGCTTTGACCTTAAATAACATTATCTGATTGTCCCTGTTTCATCTGCCTCGGAGCCGAAGTCTCCCAATGGAGAATCGAGATTCGATAATTCCGTCTACTAGATCACTACTTCCAGGAATCTTTTGTTCGCTTCCAATGGTCTACATTTAAGAAACGATCGCACGTTCCATGCTCCATTTCGCCATTACGTAATACAGGGTGAGAAGAGATTCGTGGTACAACTAGATAAAGAAATAAGTAAAAAATATGAAGTAAATTCTTTTCGTCCGATAATCTATTTCCGTGAGGCCGAAGTTACAAATGAAGCTGAGTATTGATTTTTTAAGTTACTGACGATGGTGTCAAATATAGATAGTCCTAAATCTGTAAATATGTCACGAATACGGTTAGGAACAGTGAACATTCTTTTTGAAGTACTTCATCCATTGCACGCTTTTTGAATTTATGTTAGTTTCTTTATGTATTCTTTTCTGTTTTTTATCTCGTTATTAATTAGTGCGTGATAATGCCATTAGTTTTATTATTGAATAATCCAACAATCTGTGATGTTGGCAGGGCTGAGGAAAATTTAAATATTTCCATAAGCAAATACTGTTTGAAAATACTATTTCATTTGATGATTAAATCCAATACTGTTTAATACTATTTAAAAATACTATTCCATTAAATATTTAAATCATGAGCAAATAGGTACTACATATTTACTATTTACACTGGGATTCGAATACAAGGAATAGGGAATCGAAAATAGGAGAAACAAATTTCAAAATGAAACAGATCTTCCAAATGTTGCTCGATGTTTAATATAAAAATAATATAAAAAGAAATTTCTTACACGTATTCCTAAAGGCAGATATGTATGTTTGCATACATTCTTTGTGTTGTCAGTCAGTCATTATTTGAAGTACTATTATTTGAAATATTGTTATTTGAAATACTATTTTCTTATATTTAAATGAAATACTCATTTGACAATAGTATTTCTATGAATTAGTATTAAAAGATATATTTGTAATACCACCTACTTCTTTATATAACTACAATTTCAAAGAAAAGTTTACTCGAAGAAATAACCGTATTTATTTCTATTTATCTATTTCAAAAATCTATTTTCCCCACTCCTGGTTGTTAGTCGTGACTTCAGAAGCCCTTCCAGAATTAACCCCTTAACGGCGACCTCCGTCTCTTGTGCACGCGCCATATTGTTTGATACAGATCGTATAAAGCACATTACTAACGTAATAATAATTTCGCATAGTTAATTCTGTTACAATTTTGATTGGAATAATTACAATAATAACATAACACATTAATCCAATAATGGTATAGTGAAGTCAAGAGTTTGCAGCCCGCCAAGGGATTTATATGTAAGTACATGTAGTATACGCGTAACCAACAAACTTGTAAAACTAATTTCCTCAAAAGAAAAGCTTCGAACGAAAAACATTTATTCTCCAATGTTTACCTATTTTTGCCAAGAAAATCACTTTGATCCCAACTCTACCACGAATTTCTCCTCATCCTCTGTATCCACTGAACTTGGAACGTTAAAATCGAATCTTCGCGATCAGCAGCGTATGTTGTTAGCTCCGTCGAATCAACTTCTGCGTTTACCAGCCGTGCATAATTCATTCGCGGGTTTGACGTATGTAATAATAGAAACAATGGAACAACAGGCCGCGGTAACGCGCGGCAGCAATAACTCATGGTTGTCCCTGCGCGCATAACTCCTCGGGATGGCTATCTTTTGAGACACCGGGCGTTGTGTATGTTGATTAATCAAACCGAATAATCTGGTCGAACTGGATTCAAATAATACTGCTTACCCTCCGCTAACGACAGTTTCGGCCATCACACCGTAAACATTAATAACAGACGACATGGAGTAGATGCGACACGATAGATGTCTAATGAAACAATCGATTACAAAGATAGTTGCGGGATCACGAGTCACGTGTCCATTACTCAAACTAATTGTCAGTAGTTTAAAAATGTGAAGAATTTATGCACACCGTGTAAAAAAGTTATGTCATAGTTCACACAGGTGATTCTACATCTTTGGATTGGTGGAGATCTGTTAAAAACGTATTTGAAAATTGATCTTGCTCTCGAAATCCAGGATCCAATTTTTTTATTTTAATGTCTTCTACTTACTGGCAAAGTGAGAAGTGCTAAAGGAACCATTGTTTGCAACGTACCTAGTTCTTTTGACACTCTCTCTCCCATTTTAGTAAGTTAAATACGGTACAATAAAAAATTGACCCTAAATTTCAAGGTCAACATTAATTTTGCGATATACAGTATTGTCTCCTTATGGACTCGGTTTGGTGTACATTGTACACGATGTGGGTTTTTCGCTATCCCCACCACTTCTGTCTCACTCTTGTCCGGCGAAGGCGAGAGCGAGATGGAACGAGAGCGAGCGAGAGGCGCTGGAAGCGAGCAAGGGCACCGTCACACTCCGTCCTTTGCGTGCGCGACGGGCATGCGCAATGGTCATGAGCCCATAATGTGAGCACGGGAACCGTTTCGCAAAATCTTGACGCAGACACCGACGCGCACGCTCGCCGCGCACGCAAAGCGTTCCATCTCGCTCCCCCCTTCGGTCAGAAAGAAGCGAGAAACGAACACTCGGAATTAGGGCTCTGTTCATGATGTGGGTTCAACACCGGTCCCGACCAGCGAGCCCACAGCGAGGAAATACTGTACTGTTTTAACAGAACTCCATCTATTCAGAGGTAGAGAATTAGCTGTGTGCACCATGCATATAATTTTTTTACACTCTGTAGGTACAAGAGTGGTCCAAATTTTTAAAATTGGTCCAAATGTTTTGAGTTTTTTAAAATTGGTCCAAATGATTTGATTTTTTTTTAGAAGTTTAGTTTACTAGTTGACGTTTTTCGGCGTTTTGGAAAAAATTGTGTAATAATTGGTTATAAGAGCGAAGAAAATAGCGAAAGTCGCTTTTTCAACTTTTTTATCTGAGCCGGTAATGAAAATTATAAAAATCCCATTTGTAGATTTAACTAAGTTGTACAAGGACATACTGAAAATTTCATCCAAATGACAGAATGATTCAAATCCTTTGCTTTGGCCAAAAGTGTCAGTCGGTAAGGAGTCAGTGTAAGTTCATACTTCCAGTTATGATTGAGTTCGCTTGTTTAAATGAGAAAATCCATACTTAGGGGCTTCCTTTAAAAGCGATAATCATTGTGGAATGTCAGCATTTATTCCGTTTATTTAGTAATGCTTTTTTGTTGTAATTAATTAATATGTATACTAAACATTCATTAACACAACAAACAAGAACAGTGAACTCTATTTTCTAACTATTTAGTAACATTTGATTGGCGCTAAAGCACTAATACATTTGATTTTTTATTTATTTCAAATATCTTCAATTAAAAAGTAGAAGGATGTCGATTGGACGGCTTCAAAATTTTAATATTTGAAGCTATTTTTCACAGAAAAACATAACGTTAGCGGTAAATATTGTACAATTAATTTATACTCATCATCTCCAACATTTTGAACCTGGTTTCGTCCAAAAAGCGATCGTCTCGGTCGTAACTAAAACCTAGTCAATCAATTCGATGCATAATGCATCTTTGTAACGATTGATTCGGAATTTAGCTCTAAATATGGATATCCGTTGATCATTTTCAAAGCTATTATCTATCTTTCAATGACACCTATCCCATAGACATGACTACTATCGAACTGGCAATTTCTGTGATTCTCGCACTAGGGTAAGTGTACTCGTAGTTGACAGTCCACCAATAATTGACACTTTTATTTCAGTCACGAATAATAAGAGTTTTATTAGAAAAATGTTTTTGACTAATACTTTTTCAAACAGCGTATTAGTCAAAAACATTTTTTTCATAGAAAGCTTATTATTCGTGACTGAAAATAAAAGTGTCAACTATTGCTGCACTGTCAACTACGAGTATAGTTACCCTACATTGAAATAATTAGTTTCTTAAATTAAATCCATCTAAAATTGAATTCCAATACTTCACACGTGGCATACATATACAGAGTGTTTAAAAAAAGTCTGCGACTTCAATGACGCGCATTACTTACCGGTAGGCATACAAAATGATTAATCAACACGGGTTCCAAAATCAATAACCTTGATGTGGAATACAAAAGTTTATTTTCACCTGCAAGAGGTGTCCAATGTATCTCTCTTCCATTTGAAAATAACACACATTTATGAGTCATGGATTAACGTGTATTTTGATACATTGCTACCTTGCATTTTATCGTCTGGTTTAGTTTCCCACCGTACTTTTACGTACATACAGTGGCCCGCAAAAATATTCGGACACTCTTTAAAATCGCATAACTTATTTAAAATTAATCCAAACGACTTCAGTTTTTTTGAGAAGCTAGAGGGATCAGTTTGCTAAATGATATGATTCGTCGTTTTGAAAAAAATGCACTTGGTCGGAGTAACAAAAAAAAATAATAAAGGTCGTTTTTTAAACTTTTTTTTTGTGACCCCTTAATGAAAATTCAAAAAACCCGTTTGTAGATTTAAGTAAGTTATATACGTGTCTAAAATTTCATCAAAATCGGTTAACGTTGCTCTGAGCTACACACGTTTCAAGATCGCAGAATAAGGTCGAAAATCGCGAAATTCCCGAAAATCAGCGATTTTCAACCTTATTCTGCGATCTTGAAACGTGTGTAGCTCAGAGCAACGTTAACCGATTTTGATGAAATTTTAGACACGTATATAACTTACTTAAATCTACAAACGGGTTTTTTGAATTTTCATTAACACGTTGCGTCCGGCACCAAAAATAGTTGACCTTCATCTAAATACAAGAAACAGCTGCACTATGGTGAAAAACGTTGCAAATTTGGAACGACATGCACACACTGATGAACACGTTCGTACTGAATGCGTATGCAAAAGGAAAATTCGACACCTGAAAAATTCTTCTTCACCTCCCACATTTATTGGGACCGGGCCCAAGAGTTCCATGACGTGACCGTACACGTCACCCGTACGGAACGTGTTAAGGGGTCACAAAAAAAAAGTTTAAAAAACGACCTTTATTATTTTTTTTTTGTTACTCCGACCAAGTGCATTTTTTTCAAAACGACGAATCATATCATTTAGCAAACTGATCCCTCTAGCTTCTCAAAAAAAACTCAAGTCGTTTGGATTAATTTTAAATAAGTTATGCGATTTTAAAGAGTGTCCGAATATTTTTGCGGGCCACTGTACATAAAAATACACGTCTGCCGTTTTTAACTCAGAATAGTCGGATATTGACCGCAAAGTGTAATAGAAATAACTAGTAAAATGCCCGTGCTTCGCTACGGTAGAATAATTAAAAAGAACTACTTTTATATCTGTCTTTGGAAGTAATTTTTTTATGTAATTCTGTAAAGTAATATTTATATAACGAAGATTTATATATGTACATGTTCATTTATACCTACCATTCAAAAATTAAAACGCCTCAATTCAATGTACGCTTAGTAGGACACGTTACAAAAGATTTGTTACCAGATCCAGATTTAACCCTTTAAGGGTTGATTAGGGTCAAATTTAAAAATTGGTTTTTATGCATTTGTGTTGTTAGGCTAAAACCAAGTATCCATATCAAATCGGGTCGAAGAGACTTTTGGGAATTCGTGAAAATACATTTTACCTCTCTTCACCCCTTTAGGGATTGATTAGGGTAATATCCTGAAATTTGTTTCTACGCATTTGTGTGGGTAACCTTTGTAAGTAAAAGCCAAATTGATATCTAATTGGGACTAAGCGATATTAAGGAGTCCGAGAAAATACATTTTACCCCTTTTCACTCCTTAGGGGTTGATTAGGGCAAAATCCTGAAACGTGTTTTTAGGTATTTGTGTAAGTAATACCCAAGTTGATATCTAATCGCGCCTAAGAGATATTAATAAGTCCAAGAAAAGCATTGTACCCCCTTTTCTCCCTTTTAGGGATGGAATTTACAAAAATTCTTCCTTAGTGGGCGCCAACTTCATAAAAACAACGTACCTTCCAAATTTCACGTTCCTAGGTTAAACAATTTGAGCTGAGTCAGTCAGTCGGTTCGGACTTTTTCTTTTATATGTATAAAGATAAATCTCACTGACAAGGGAACTGAGGAACATTTTGGGTTTATACAGTGACTCAAGACAAGAACAACGGTACGTTTCATTCGTGCCCAATCGCCCTTTACAAATGTGAAACCTAACCTCAAAGTCTATTAGGCACTCCCGCTTTTTCACGTGTAAGTCCTAAAGTACAAGAGACAAAAAAAATCTTTCGAACAAAGTTTAATGGTTCATTAAGCGCTACAAACTTGAGTTAACAGAATTTAAAAAACAAAATTTTCGTTAAGTATTTTTTTCAAACTCTTTTAAAGTTTTGTTAACGGAAGTTTGCAGCGCTTAGTACACCACTAAACTTTTGTTTGAAACATTTTTTCTGTCTCTTGTGCTTTACGAGTGATAAGCGACAAAGGGGGAGTGCCTATTGCACTTTGAGGTTAGTTTTCACATTCTAAAAGGGCGATTGTGCACGAATGAAGCATACCGTTGTCTCGTCTTGAGTCAGTCTATAAACCCACAAAGTTGTGAGTTCCCTTGTGAGTCGCGCATCAGTGCTAAAGATTTCTGAAATGTATTTGTCTATCAAGCAATCTTGTGAATGGCAATGTGATACAACATTTTTCCTTATATTCCTTGAATTATTGCAACGTGTCACAAAAAACTCACATTTGTTACAGGAATAGAAAATTACGTTTTACACGGGGAGCACAACTTTTCGGTGCACGTCAATTTTTACTCCCTAAAGTCGTAGACCCTTTTTTTTTAAACACCCCGTGGATACGATAGGTAATCGCCTGGTCAAAGTCACCAGCTCAATTTACTCGTTCCAGCGCGAGTATTTGCGGTAACAATAAAAAAAAGCACGTCTGCCCGGGTCGCGTGAAATCGTCCTTTAAACGTTTTCGCCGGTTATTATTTATTATTCCCAACGAGATTACCGTATCCGCGGATAATATGAAATACCTGTTTGCGAAATTTATCTCGCGCGTCGCGCTTTGTTTGTCCCCCACTGGACCAGTGTTTCTCAAAGCGGGCGCACCGCCCCTTGGGGGCGTTTGAATTATCTAGGGGAGCAGTTAGGCATTAAGGGGGAGGCCTGTGAGCGTTAGACAAAAGAGGAGGCGGCAGCGATTAGGATTTTAATAAGATGTGATCGCACATGATTACTCAACAAAGTTTATTAAGAGTCTAAAATTCCAAACGTATACGCAGATTCTCTTATATCAATAGAATATTCTTTAGGTATAATAATTATATCAACAATAATGGACAGCAACTTTAGAACGCTTGGAATAGTCGCAACACACAATGTTGCGTTGCGGTGATACAATCCTAAGCTTTAGGAGATACTCGCGTGTAAAAATTAAAATGGGACACCCTGTATATAGCATTGGGTGGTTGGAATAATTTGATACAACTAAGAGGGCCGGTGGCCTAAAAAAGTTCGAGTAACACTGGACTGGACGAAAGTATTTCACACGAACCTCGTGCCGTTTGAAAACCCGTGACGATACGTGACCGGAAAGGGGCGCGATCAAGAACGAACCCGTGCGCCTGGAACAGTTGTTTTCACACCAGAACTCGCAGTACCGAGTCGTTCCAGACGCGGAACAGCAAAATGAAGTAAAAGAATAAAAAGATGGGCCTTCTGCTCAAACCACTGCACTCCATTTCGCGTGCAATCAGTTCAGCAACCCGATACGTTTTAGAATTGGCTGTAGAGTATAGAAAATGCAAACTGTTACAGATCTCTGGCAAACAAGCTATGCTTTGAAGGCATCCGACGATTAAATTCAGTTCAGTGTGCGTGCACTTGTGAACGGGTATAAATTTAATGCCCGCACACCGTTGCAGTGGAATTAAACAACCCTCCTAAAAACGGAAATTCCAGTCAGTGTGCGATGTGTGTGAAGTAACGCCCCCTCTTTTTAATATTTAAAAAGTCTTTGTTGTACTAGTTTGTATTGGGTTTGTACCACGCTGTACCGTTGATGAGTTTTCAAAAATTCGAAACGCTTTTGAAAAAAATTGAAAAAAAACATTTTTCAAGCCAACCCTTACCTTTTTGAAAAACATCGTGTTTTGCGATTGTACTGCATTGCACTAGTTATACCGAACATTATAACCGTTGAGAGTTTTCAAAAATTCGAAACCGTTTTTGAGAAAATGAGAAAATAAATATTCAGGCTAGCCCCAAAAAGGAGGGTTAATTTTCTCATTTTCTCAAAAACGGTTTCGAATTTTTGAAACGCGGTACAAACCTAGTATTTACAAACCAGCACAACAAAGACTTTTTAGGTTTTCAAAAAAGGGGGCTAACTTCACACACATCAGTGTGCGTAGATAATATACATAGTTGCTATTAGGAAATCGGTATCGTTATTTAAAATGGGTTAATAATTGCAGTGTTGTAGAATACTTCAAGTGTACTTTCGCTTTCCCCAGAAGTTATGTAAAAGAGATTGTATGAGCTTTGTCCGAGCGTGAGTTGTGCGACATATATCAACTGAAATAAAATTGCTGGAAATACTAAGTGGTTATTTCATCGATTAGAAGATAAAAAAAATGTGCAGTGCTATCCTTGTCTTAAATTATAACAACGAGTCACACACGTGAGGCGAATCATATTCTTTAAGTAGGTCTAGCTAAGTCTTAAGCAGTCGTCACATTATTAATTTACTTTAATAAAATACTTTATCTTCTCCTTTCATTCAAATTAACACAAGTGCTTGCACCCCCTAGAAAAGTGCAACCTCAAGGGGGACTAAACTACCATCCCCACGTTTCCAAGTACCTAGGTACTCATCCTTATTTAGTAATCATCATGGACACGTTCTCAAATGGCAAACCATATGCATAGGTGTTATCGATCAACAAGCCCGATGCATTCCTTCTCTTCTCAACGCATTAAAGTTGCGATACGACAATCGACGTCGATCAGGAAACGATCTGACGGACGGAACCCATGGGCAGCATCCGTCAAACGCGAGGTGCGAAGGGGCTCGAAAGTTTTCCCGTCCCAGACGAAATTACGGGCCGAGATTTCATCGGTGCGCACGCGTTGCCGCCTGCCACGGAGAGCAGAGGGGGAAGCGCCGCTACTTTCTTTTTGCACCCCCGTGCAGTTGGTCGCGGAATGTAGATGTCGCTACTAGTGCCATCGAAATACTAACCCAGGCCCCCCACCTTCAACTCCGCCAACACCCCCGCGCGCCTCATGTCTCCGTCTATTTTCATTCAACCCCCTCACCCACCCCCTGCCCTTTCCCTGGCCGCGGTTCGACCGCCTCTGGCGCAGAAATTGAACCACGGGCTACGTGGTGCACGAGAACAGGGTCTTTGCTCCCGTTTAATATTTCAACCAGTCCATTGGCTGCCTTGAGCATCGACATGCGCCTTGCCTTCAGCTTCGCCTCCTCGTTCTCGTTACGTCAAAGCCTGACGCTCGAAATCTCTCCTTCAACCGCCCCCCCCCCCCCACCCTCCGTTCCAACCCCTCCTCGCCCCCTTGATGATAATCCACTTATGGAGGATGGTGGAGGGTGCCAGTATCGATACACACGGAAATATGAAAAAATCGATCGGGGCCCACCAGCGGTGGTCACCTCTTCCTCCACGCATATCGGCTTCACCGAGGGAACGACGGGGGGATGTAGTTCGCCCTAGAGATCTATATATGCGCGCATATTTTCGTTCCGACCGAACACGGGCTATGAGGCCAGCACGATAATGCGCATCCGCGCAAACCCCGCGATTCCAAACGCGTTCGTTCCACGGGCCAGATTTTCCCATGCACCCCTCTTCCCTGCCCTCCCTTGCTCCTTTTCTTGCCTCCCTTTTCCTTGTTTTTTTCCCTTCCCCCTTCGTTTCACCCGCTTGTTTTTGCCCCGCGCAGCGCCTCCGGAGACCGTTGCTTTATCCCCCCGAGGGAAGTATGGGACGATATGAGAGGGGGCGACGGGGTAAGACGATTATTTCACTCGGCTGAGAACTAAATCTGACTGGGAGGAATTTTGTGTACCGTGGTTAACGGAGCCTCGAGTCGCGTGCACCACGCGAAAAGCGCCGAGCATTGGCATTATTATTCGTCGGCGTGTGTACATTTTCTTTTGGCTACTTTCCGGGGCGAGAGGGGGATGCCTTTCTACGCTGAAGGCCTCTCCAGCAGGGTCGCGGGACTTCTTGTATGTGCACATCGAGTGTGTGCTGTTGTCATCGAAAACTCATTTCCCTGATCGATAACTGTTTCTACGCCGCAATATATGTACTTTGCAGTTGCTGCTGGAGATACTCTTATTCGCATCGGTAAACAGCAGGTGGTTTCATAAGGCATTGACTTGCCGATACCTACTGTCGTTTTATTGTCGGGATTCTTCTTCGCCTGTGTGTTGCTGGGAGTGGTTCGTTAATGACGATTGTAATGTTGTTTATGAAAGCTAAGGGAGATCAATACGCATATCAATCCAGATGCCAGAAATATACGCGCCGTCGTGTAATGCGATACAGGTTTATAGCGAAATGTATTAACCGGCAGCTTCATTAACCCTTAATTGCCACTTGTGCCAAACACTCAATTAGGCCAGTTAATTTATGCGCATACATTTCGTGCCATTCGCGCAAAACTAACAAAACATGAAACTGACATTTACGAATCACCGATCAGTACACATCTTTAAAATAAGTTCTTTGTATAACGCAGTGATGCACGATATGTCACTCATGAAGTAATTAATTTTATCACACCTTCGCCATTAAGCACGTGACACACGTGCGACTGATAATTCCCAGTTGTGAGCTTGCACACGTGCTCGACTGAATTTCAAATTTCAAACTCGTTTATCTCGAAAACGGAGGCTTCGCGTAAAAAGGTTTTGGATTCATTTTACTTAGGAAAAAAATCTGTCCTTGCTTGCACCACGATTTCAGCCCACCCGTCAAGTTATTTCCCTCTCAGCCTGTGCTACAATTCCGCCTAAGCGGGGCTGTAGTACCACTTTAAAAAAATAAAAGCGACCTTTGCCTTCTTCTGGAGAAAAAGAACGGGAAAAAATCACGCGATAAAAGAAAATGCGCTGTGCTCGTTTTATAGGCCCGTCGGAAACCGTACGAACCGCATGCGAAACGTTTCACTTTGTTGTTACAAATGGGAGAAATATTTCAGGTGGTAGGGTTGTCTGGCCTAGCCCCTACAGGCTTCCTCAAAATTTGCGATTACTTCGGGGTTTTGTGTGATAATTTGAAAATTTTACTTGTACTGTGCATTAACCCTTTGCAGTGGATAATAAAGCAATTACTTTTTAGTAGGTACAAGAAGAATCATTTATTAGACAGTATTGCATTTACGAAGCAGAAACATTGTAAGTTAATTGTCTCGTTCGCTTCGCGCTTTAGGTACTAAATTCTTCTGGCCTGCCAAATCGTATATTTTTTTTTGCGAGTACACACATATATTCTTGAGATTACTGTCTCCGTGATTCGTACCGCCTTAAAGGGTTTCTGAAGATTTGAATTCTTTGAGGTAGGAATATCATTCTTCAAAATCGTGATTATTCCTTTCAAAATATTTACTCTTTACACCCCAACTTGTTCGCTCGTCATTCAACCAGAGATCTTTTATTTCATTGGAGTGCAGAGGCTATTGTAGACAGTTTCTAGCGTTTCTGAATCCTTTCAAAATAACCAATACTTCCGGAGTAAAATTAATTTTAGAAACCCTTTGAATGCGTGCACTTGACAAAGCTTCATTTCTGTATTATTATAGTTGTCCCTCACATATAGGTACAAAAGTAGAAAGACAATTAAAAACGGAAATTATTATATGTATCCCACCGTTGCATCGTTCACGCGAAACGAACAGTCACGTGGATCCTCCAGATATTTTTAAAATCAGTTTCCTTAAAACCCAAAAACCCCTACAAAAAACACACACATATTCCCAATGTATCATTCCACCAGGAATCGCCTCGTTCCGTGTCGAGCCACATTTAAGCCAGCCTGTACAAACACGTCTACGTACACACGTTCCTTTATCCACCGTTTTCGCCATTACTGACGAAGTTGCTCGCCTGAAAAGAGGGACAAGCGCGAAACCGTAATATCCATAATTTACTTGGAAATTAAAAGTGAGCACGGCGAACAGGCGGTTTCGTGGCTCTTTTAAAATTCCATCGCCGTCCCCTTCAACCCCCGAAGGCTGGCGCCGAGGAGCGGAGCGAGGGAGGGAGGGAGGGGTGGCGATTTACGCGGCGGAAATGAATATCGTGACTCGTGATCTCAGGAAATTCGGTGAAAGGAGACGAAGGGAAACGGCGATACGTGATTTCACACCGCAAACAGACTTACGCGATTACGATTACGGCCGGTGTACGGCCCGATAAGCCTTCCCTCTCCCCCTCTGCCGCTAACCCCCCCCCTCTGACCAGGCACAATCGATTCCACCTGGGTAGCTTGTTGTTTATGCAAGTGTCGGTTACGTTACCACGCCAATAGCCTGGTTTTCAAAGTGTCTCGGCCGCTACTGCTCCGCCGCATGGCAATAACGTATGATTACTCTGTCATGCGACTTAGCCCGGTGTAGAAACGAACCTCAGAAAACAGGGGCGTGTGTACGTGTGCGCGTGTGTCACTGTAACGATGCTCTTTATAGGCGCGAAACTTTTCACCAGCTTTCTCTATGATACCTATTTAAATATATATCGCGTTTCTGGCGTGTTACTGTGAAAGCTTCGTCGCGCATTGTTCCCTTTCAGAGATGCAGCGACTGACCCGAGACCTGCTCAAGTAGTACGTGGCGCGTGAAGCGATATCCTTGGGGGTGCAGGCCATTAACTGCCCCCCCCCCCCACCCACCCACCCGTGGAGATGGGTCTTTGACCAAAAATCTTGACCCGCGTCCCGGCTTCGTTAGTAGGCGACTCATAGGATGCGACGAATATGTGTATACAATATATTTGCACATCCCATAGGATTTACGTTATGCGTAAATTGAAAATTGCTTTTGCTTTTTATAAATATATGCAGTGCTGGATTAACGGGGGAATAGTATTTCATTGGCTAAAAATATTTAGGATATTTTTTAAGAACCTACCATTTCGATTCATCTCAAATGTGGACTATGTTTTTATGCATCCTTGAAGAAGTTGGAGTTATTTCTTTGTTTGTTTTTAGTAATAAATATAGGAGTTATGCGTCACGCCGCGCAAAACTGGTCGTCCATTGGCGTGCATGATATTTACATTCCAGGTAATTTGAAACAGAAAAATAAAACGGCGTTTTACTTTGTATATAGGTAGCTTCAATTTAATGAACCAGAATACTATTAAGTTCTATACTTCCTTTTTTACGTAGGAAAATTGGCAAAAAATTGGATAGTAAAAATGAAAAGTTCAGAATATTCAGTTTTAAAACTCTCCTCGCCGCTCAATAATTGTTTTGTTTTTTGCTAGTTCATCAATTTGAAGACACATATGTATACCTTTCATTTTTCTGTTTCAGATTACCTGGTAGATAAATATCATGCACACCAACGGACGACGAATTTTGCGCGGCGTGATGATCGATCATGCATAACTACTATATTTATGGTTAAAAATTAATAAAACAAAACCTGCAGCTTCTTCAAAGATGTATCAAAACATGGTCCAAATTTCAGATGAATCGAATCGCTGATTTCTTAAAAAAAAATCCCAAATTTTGCTGTGTTTTTAGCCCAAGGAATAGGATTCCCCTCTTTACCAATACACAAAATAAACACGTGCTTAGGGTATCCGGAGAAAGGAGGTTTCTGAATTCTAAAATCTAAATTTTTTTAGAAACACTTTTTAGTCAAATTATCAGAAATACCTAAGAAATCCTGTATAAGGGGGCCTCTAAAGGTCTAAATCCGTCTTTGAATATATGCCATAAATTTTTGTCTAAATTGGACATTCTTACTTCATAGTTGTATGGACTTTAGTCTGTTAGGATGAGACTTTAAAAATGTTCATTATCTGGTGTCTAGCTAAACAAATTTAATCGTGAGTCAAAAATTATCCAGCTCCGCCCTTAGTTTCACCACCGAACCTTCTGCCATCCGACATACGACAGTTGAATGTGGTTCTCGCAACTCATTATAGGGCTGCACTTATCTGGTCACATTGCTATCCACCCCAAGGACTTGAAGTACATTGCCTCTGCAGAGCTATAGTGGTGCCGTAAAAGTAATGGGGGGCGAAGAGGCCAGGACCCTTGAACGCCTCGCAGAGACATGTAAAGACCCCGGGGATGTCCTCAACATACTTTTTGGGTATTAGTATTTACTTTAAGGCCCTGGGATAGGTAAACAAATAATTCAGTTGCGTAATAGGAAACGTAGAACACGTTTGATGGTTTGTGCCTCTTCGTACCACTTCGGTGGGTCCCCGGTCCCAGAGCAGTCACTATACCTTCAACAGATACAGTGATGTCGTAAATGCAATAGGATGAGAAGTTGGTAGGGCCCCTGAGAGTCTTGCAGAGACATATAGAGACCTCAGGGATGTGTTCAGAATACTTTTTTGGCATTGATACTTCAAAGCCTGAAAGCGTGGAGGAATGTGACAAAGTAAGTTCAGCCCTATAATAACGAAGAACACATGGTTAAGACCCTCGGGGGTATCGCTTTACACAGCACTTGAGTGGGTTCTAGGTTAATCTGCAAGATACAGCACTACATACATCCCTCTTGATCAACAATTGGCATCCAAATGTAATACCTGGAATATGAATTGTATAAAAATGTGGTCAAACTGTGGTATAGCATTTTCTTTTAACGAGGCTTCGTTTTAGAGACAAAAATCAATTTTGATCATTCGACGGGCACGTTTATACTTGAATAAGAATTGGTTACATATACAAATCAAATTCTCTGGAAAAGAAAGCTTGGTTTCAGAAAAAAATGTTTCATTATTTTGACTCAGTTCTATGTATACAAAAATTAATTTTATTTTCAATTTTATTATGCTCTTGATTCTTCGTCACGTACATGCGTCTTTAACAAATATTGAATGACATTTTTGGCGAAAACCAAGCCCCCGATCAAAATATGTTATACTACATTTTCAACTTGTTTTGCTTACGTAGAATAACCACTTTCCAGGTTGTACTACTAGTTGCAAGACACATTGCATAATTTTTCCTGGCGAGTGGAATATAACTCCTTTTTAAAACTAATAGAGGCTCTAAATACTAAATTATTAGATTCGATCACACAAGAAATTGGAAAATTCTTTAAAATTGTAACAAATGCACTATTGTTACTATTCTCCTAAAATATATTTTCAACAACTCTACCATTGCATCAACAAACAGAAAAATACTTTTCTTCTCCATAGCTAATAAGGAAACATCACCGTTCTTTTATTTATTTCGACAACTCTGTACGTTCAGGAAAATTATATGAGATATTAATATGCTAAGCACAGGGTGTTTAAAAAAAATGTTACAAACATTCATGGCTTGTTGTTCACACCTAAGCGGATGACAATTCTTTAGAAATAGTTACGTGTTCTTATAGTAATACTTATGTCGCGAGACACTACAGTGTCTCTTGATACAAGAGTAAAAGATATTTTATATTTTTTGTACAACAAATATTTCACTTGCCCCCTCCCCTCTTTATTTAAAAACAACTTGCATCTTTCGGTTATAAAAAAATACAAATGTAAATAGTTTTTATTTTTCTAAGAAGGCATATCTTTAGGATTAATCTGATAGAACTAATCTGTTGTAGTATTGTTCGTAAAGTTACCGATATTGACCCGAGTGCCATGAGTTCCATCTCCATCATCATACGTATTTGTCAATAAAAAATAGTTTTAGGACATGTACAGTACTGCAAATATTTATTGCATCTCTCTTAAATTTACGTATTACGTCCAAATTTCGTAGCATACAATTGATAAAATCAGTTACTCATTTTTGTGATAAATAAATTTCGCAAATATATTTTCCTAATGCTAATAATAATTTACTAATGCAATAAATATTTCCACAAGGTACTGTATTTGTTAAATCCTTTATGCCTGTTCTAACGAGCATTATCCGGTATAAAAGTGTGCAAACTTTCTTCTGAAATACCCTGTAGATTTATGAAACCGAGTGTCCACGTTCCTTTTCCTAAATCAAAAATCTAATATATCGCAATTTCAACTGTGGTTTCAACATCACTCCATTTAAGATTTGATCACCGACTGAACATTTTGTCATCACTAAACAATGGATTCGAACAACAGTTAACGTGGTTGAAGGGAGAAATGGTAGAATAAAAGTAAATTATCGAACGAATCTTCGAAGAACAGGCTCGCCTCGTCGCGGAAACGTTTCTATAAATATATAAAGTCGGTTTATCTCAATAATTCAGCGTCCCCCGTGGGGTACGTCCCGGTCAAGACGAAGGAAAAACGTTTCAGCCTCGGGATTCAGATTTCGACGTGTCGAGTCCACCCACAACAGCTTTCGCTGAAACGACCAGCAGGTCTATCGGCTGGAAACGATGCGCATCGATACCGTACTCCGCGACTTCAAATTAATTCGATGCACAAGTATCATTTCGCTCGTATGGAGTAGCGCTTATGGAAATTGGTGTTCCCTTTGATACGCTCGCGAGGCACTTGGTACGCCAGCCGGGTGCAGAAACCTAGAACGATTGCGTAGAACGTTTGAAAATATGCTTCTGGGTGCTTGAAATTTCGTAAACATCCTCGAATTCCGGAATCTTGGAACTCGAGTCTTATTATACGTGTGCATGTATGAATTCCTGTGCTTGGTAGGAAACTACCAATCGATCGACTCACGAAATTGCTATTCGTCTTGTATGCGATTGTGGTAAGTGTATGATGATGCATAGCTAGAACCGATGACAGAAAGTACATACAGGTTTCCTATTTTCTCGTAAGCATAAGCATGTACATACAGGTTTAAGGATATTATTCTGAACACAACGATTACTCTGCAATAAAAAATGTTCTTTTTTTTAAATAAAATATTAATATCGACTCGAAACGCTGTCAAGTGATGACAGTCCAAAGGAAAATCAATAAATCAGTGATTCCCAACCTGTGGGCTGCCAAGTGTTTTCTGGAGGGTCGCCACTGTTATTTTTAGATAACGATTTTTAGCACTTATTTATTTTAATGTGGTTACATTGCCATATTCTATTGATTATATAACACTGATTTTTATAAATGTAAGGAAGGAAATATTTATCATACCTTATATAGGGGGGGGGGGGGGGCGGAACTTATTCGAGTATTATAAAAGAGGATCGCGAATCAAAAAGGGTTGGTAACAGTGCAATAAACTTTTGTAGGTAGAATATTTGTCTTCAATGCAGCCGCAAAGCTGTTCTCTGCTATAACTATTCGGTTTCAAAGAGGAATTCCACGCTCTGTTAGTGCCAGAAATCCTTGTAGGACCATTTGATTTTATTCTGTCCTAAGGGGTTATATCTAATCAGGTGGCCAAAAAGAGGCGAATGTTTGTGAATATTTTTTTCAGAAATCACGCGAAAAAATCAGGATTTCAAATTTAAATAGCCGCCACTTTGTTTTAAATTAATATTTCGGAAATTCCCTCCGTTATTCAGAGAATACATTAATATACTAACAAAATCTTTTTGGTCTTTTGATTTTAGATAATCTGGTTCCGAATGGCAGTGCTCACCGCAAAACCAAATTTTTAAAAAGGCTCTTTGGATGACGGTTGTTACGTTATTAGAAACGTAAATATTTTTCTATGAAAAAATTACCAAATGTTCTTTAAATGTTGCTCATTTAAGTGCAAAAAGTTCTGTAGAAATATATGCTTCCACTTTTTCAAAGAATATTCACAAACTTTTGACCGCCTGACAAGGTATAACCCCTTAAGCATCGTTCCTATTAGTCAAGTTACTTGACTTCAAGTCGCTTGGATTCAAGTAACTTGATTTTAAGTTTGTGTTCAGTAGTGTCAGTTGCCTTCAAGTTACTTTTAAGATTACTTGAAGCAAGTAAATATCTAAATCCGCGTCAAAGGAGGCGGTGTTTGCTGGATTATGTGTAATAAGGAATGAAATTACGAATGAGCTATTAAAACTATTAAGAAAAATGATTCATAGGAAGTGGTCATTACTACACTTATTCCTGGTTATTTTTTTATGATTATAACATCACTTTTCAAAAACAATGGACTGCCAGCTTACTTCGACTGACCTCTATGGTTTGGCGCATCGCCTATAGGTACGTGCGTAATGCGAACCTCTCTATAGTAAAACGCTATTATCAAAAAAATGATCGGAAGCACAAAAAAATGATATATACAGTAATTGTAGAAAATTAAATGCTCTTTCAATATTATTGGACCAAAATTTCGATAGGGCTTACCATTTTTGAGAAATTCTTTAAATCCAAACCATTGATGAGTTCTAAACTTTAAGGACTGGTCACCACTAGTTGCAATAAACTATTTCAGGGATTATTTTTTTATAAAAACGAACCATACCAGGTGGTGATAGCAAAAGAAATCGGATGTTGAAAAATAAGGGCCACCCTAGTTCACACTATTCAAGCTGTATTTCAAGCCAAGTAAAAGTTGAAAAATAAAGGACTCCTTGCTTCGTTTAAAACTTGAAAGAAACCTAAAAGGATATTTCAAGTCACGTGAATAACAGGTTCGCATTGGTAAAGTAGTTTCAAGTTACCTACTTGAATTCAAGCGACTTGATGTCAAATAACTTAACTAATCTAAACCAGGCTTTATGTATGTAGGGAAGACTGAGACTAGACGTGACAGGTTGTTACAAAGCAGTTTAAATTTTTTACGCTTAGGCTATCACTTTGAAGATGAAGTGGCTGATGTGTTTCAACCATACACATTTGTTTATGGTGTTTTTTTTTGTAATCGGTTCACGCGTTGCCACGTTATTACAGTTTTTTGTCTTTTCGGTATTAATAGTAACTTTCCTTTTTTACTTCAATCTTTTCTACCGAACAGTCAGATAAATGTATGCAAATTAATATTACCACGTTTGAATGAATGTTTCTTTAGCTACAGATTTGTAACAAGTACATAAGACTATACTAAACTGGTATGAACTTATAACATTTTATACACAATGGTGTCAACCAGGGCTAGTTGTTACACAAGACAAGGGATATGTTATTACATAGGAAAAGGCGCATTTTGTTACAACGGAAAAGAAGAATATTATTACATTTTATTTAGTAACTAATTTATTAATTTGACCCTTTAGTCGTTTGGGGACAAAACGCCACTATAGTGGCTTTCTACTAAATGATGTATAGATTATTTTATAATACTTTCTTGTATATTTAGTGTAATGGATTCGTACAGCGATAAATTCATTTTTGTCGTGCAATACGAATGCAGATCCGCATCTGTCTCCTTGCGCCAAATTAGTGATGTACAATCTATCAGTTGAGCACCACAATCTACGGTACATTGCTACTTTGCCATTGAAAAAGGCAAAATATAACGACGTAATGCAGTTAGCCACTAACTACGTCACACATACCTAATAAGCAGCCTTTTTATGAGGCTCTCAAATGTGCACTGCCTGAGGATGAGGATATTTCCACAGATAATGATGACGAGCAGGGGCAAGAATAATGGTATTTTTTATGTCTACAACAAATGTCGACGTATTTCTTCCATATTTTGTTAATAAAGTAGCAATAAATCAATAAAATCTGTTCGTTATTGTGCGTAGTTATAAAAAAGTAATCGATTTTTGTACTCTTTGTTGCAAGACAGGTGCAGCTCCAGTCTTGAAAAATTCGCCAAAAATAGAAATAAAAACTTATCAACTCAGTAACTACTTATTGTGTGAAAATATATATTTTTCATTTAGTGTTCTCCTTTTAATGTTATGTCATAGCAATAATTTTATAAACAGTCTTTCCAGTTACTCGAAACTGTAAAGATGGAGTTGCACCCCTCTTGCTGCCAGGTCTTCAATTATATTATTCATAATTAATCTCTTTTCGTAAAATATAATCTTGTTAAAACTAGCCCCTACTCGGGGCTTTTTTCTAAAATGGCTGTTTTCAAAGTCATGGTTTTCCTTTCATTACATGCGATAACGATCATCAGTAGAGGAAAGTATTGAATATGGAATGCCATAGAAAATAAAAAATAAAAAACGGAAAAATGCAACAACCAGCCCCGGCCTCCCCTACTACTTTTCTTCTAGCCCATCACGCACAGATGGTCCACTAACTGCGAAGACGCTAATCTCTAATCGATAAGCATCAAACACCAGCAATAAATCTAACCAGAATTATCATCGATTCCGCAAGAACTCTCATAAGCACCAACACGTGCCCTAAATCGTCGATCCGTCTCGGGGGGTGAGAAATGTGCCCCATCTGACAGAAATAAGAAATCCTTCCGCCCGCATCGGCGACGTCGTAAACACACACGAAGAATCAATTTCTCCGCGCGAGCGGCTGCCGTAAAATACTGCGATGGAAGCTTGATTCGATAAATATCTAAGCCCGAGACGGAATCGAAGCAGCGGCGTAGAATCACCGCCGCGTAGAAAAACGTTGCAGTTATAAAAAGGAGTCGTAAAGGGAGGAGAAAGAGGAGACAGCAGAAACAGACGAACAAACGAGCGAACCGGAAACAAGGAAGAGAGAAGCTCGGCGCGCATGTAAACACGTTTAAGCGCACCACCGCTAACTATATACGAAATATTTCCTCCGAGGTGCGGGGAAGGGGAATGGTATTGGCCGGCCTTTACGGCCGACGATAACCCATGGCCGCGCCAGTAAATAGAAGCTTTCGCTTGCAAGGATTAAGGAGGCTATCTTGCGGTCACAGATCATCGTGGGACACGGTTGCGCTCCGGCACCCCATTGATACCCAATAAATTCCTAGGGCCGCTCGTAGGTTCGTCGTAATAAATAGCCAGCGCATGACCGCAAAAATCTCTGGACGGCGTAGGGTAAAGTGGACATCGATTTCGCGTTCGGGGGGGTTACGGCCACCGTGTCCCACGCAATTGTATCGGCGCTTTTCGAGAGGACCGACCGTCCCTCCCGCCGCCCGTCGTGACAAATGTCCCGCTTAAAACAAAGAGTACAAAATCCCCGTGTAATATCGACGAGGGCGAAGGAAACGGTGTAGGAAAAAGGAGGACGACGAAGGGCGGTCGGGGTGACGGAGTGCGGATAAAGGTGTGTGTGGGGGGGGGGGGGGAGAGCAGAGGCCCAAAGGAATCTAAAAATCGATCCGTCAGACCTAGCGTGGTGCGAGCGCTGCGACACTCGGCATCTACGCAGCTATCGAGCTTTTCCGGGAGACGTCGTGATGGGAAGAAGGGTGGCGAAGAGACGAAGGGATGCCGGGACACGGTGGCCGACAAGCGGCTCCTGAAAAATGCCCCTAAAGCGTGACTACCCTCCGCGGCGGCGTTCCCTCTTTTTTTTTTCTTCTCTTTTTCATTCTCCCCGTGAGCCCGCCACCGCTGGTCCCGTCGGCAGAGGGGGAACGCTCCGAAACGAATGGGCCACACGTGTGCAGCACATTCTCGTTTTTTCCCCCCTTCTTTCTCCTTCCTTCCTTCCTTCCTTCCTTCCTCGCCCAACACCACCGACATAACACGCCAACATCGCCGCCCTATCTCCCGCACACTGCACAGACCCGCGATTCACCCCCTCGGTTCGCCTCCCCCCCCCCCCCCCCCCACCCCGTCGCCCCGGTGCTCAGTTGCCGGCGTTCCTCCCTCTATATCGGCGATTTCGGGGCTCGCAAGACAGTCGAAGTTGCGAAACTCCCCCGGCGGCGTGATTTACGCGTGTCACGGAGCATCGTGCCCGCCACGTGCCGCGGACGTTCGCCGTTTCACTTTCTCATCGGTTCGAAGGGAAAGAAGTTCGGAATCGCTCGCGTCTCGGAAGAGTAACGCTCGCCAGGGGGCCGAGCACCGCCCCCCCCCCCCTCTGCTCTCCCTTCCCATCGAAACGCTCGTAAACTAACAATGATTCTCGTGGAACGAAACCGAGGAGCGAGGGCTCCTTCGGGTCAACTACGGTGATTTCCAGATCGAAGGGATTTTTCGCGATCCTTGGCGCGTCCGCGAACATCCATCGGCGGAGGGATCCTCCGGGGTCGCTTGGCACTTCTGGGTCCGCTTGGCGCGTTCAGCCGGATCTGATTCATGGTGGACCAACATCCGTCGTTCGATCGCCGGGTCCGTCCATCCCGGGAGTGCAACACGAAAAGCATTTTCACTGGAGTTGAGTTAAGGGGCTCGATTCTCGCCTGGGCTGGCAGTTTTGAGGTTATGTTTGGAAACTAATCGTGGTAAAATGACTGAATGGCACTGGCATTTTGTACATGCTCCTACTGATATTTTATTTTTATATAAAGGTCGTGTTTCGTTGTCAATAATATTTTTGGAGTGCTTTTTAAGGGGGAATCCTATTTTTAGGGCTAAAAACGTAGCAAAATTTGGGATTTTTTGGAGACACTAGCGATTCGATTCTTCTGAAATTTGGACCATGTTCTTATGCATCTTTCACGACGTTGCAGTTTTCTTTTTATTAATTTTTAATAATGAATATAGGAGTTTCGGATTACCTGGAAGATAAATATCATTTCGATCGTCGCATAAATATTTTGATGCCTACTCGGAAAACACTGCAACTTCTTCAAAAATGTATAAAAACATGATCAAAATTTCAGATGAATTGAATGGCTAGTTTCTTAAAAAAAAAATTTTGCTATATTTTTAGCCTAACAAATGGGATTCTCCCTTAAACTGCAGAACTGATTGGGCCCCTCTGGTCGTGAGAAACGAATTATTTGAAATTTATTTTAATCCTAGTAATTGTAGCTATCGCTCCCACCAAAAGAAATAATGTAAAGTAATGTTTAACAATAGCGCCTGTTAAAGTAGTGATATTCGGATTTTGGTACCCATTCTAAAACTTCCTGCAAGGTGTAAGAAAATAGAATTTATAATATTCGCTTAGAAGTGGTAGGAGGCATAGCTGGACGAATTATCAGCGCGTGTCAAAACGGAAATCAATCAGTTCAGCAGTTTGAATGTTTGAAGCTTTATACCACTTAGGGTAAAAGGGGGTAATGGCGATCACTTAAGCTATAATTGTAATAAAACCAAGATATTAGGGCAAATATTTCTTGAAAATGATTTTTGTGAACTTAAACTATCAACCTATTTGTAGGATACGAAAATAATTAGTAGGTATTATGTATATTGATATATTCAGTAAAATTACGAAATGCACATAAGATGGGTTTGACCGCTATTGTCCGCACCTTCGGGTAATAGCGGTCACGTTGCGGACAATCGCGGTCTAGGGTAAAGGACCCAATTACTGACACTTTAAGCGTGGACTCTGACATCATCTTATAGTTTTGTACTTATAAACTAAGAGTGTATGTTGTTCTTGTTATTTATTATTGTTTAACATGTTTACTTCATGAAAAAAATTTGGTGGATCTTAAAACTTCGATTTTTATGTATAAATTCATCAATTTAAAAAATATATTTCGGGATCTATTACGGACACCCTTAAAATGTATTTGACTGAATTACTGACACCCAATTTACTGCCAGCTAACTTAATACTGCTAATCTCATTTTAAGGTTATATCGTCTCGTGTACATGAGCAACTACTGCTATGACAGTAATGCCAAAATGCTTGAAACATTTGTACCAATCACTGTCACCCAATTATTAAATAAAAAGACTTAATGAATCGTTGAATTCCGATCATTATTATTTTCTATAATGCTGATGTTATCTAAACCATTATATTTTGTTATTGCTTAAGTATTACAATTACAGTATTTTCTTTAACGCCTTGTTTTCTCTTTCGTCAGTTCGGAAGTCATCATCGTTTTCACTCTTCTAATATCTTCTTAAAATTTTTCATCGTCTTATCCAAATTGCTATTTTTACAGTAATTGGGTCCTTTATCGGCTGAGTCCCATCCACAAAATTCAGAATGAGCCCAGAGGCCACAAGCGATGCATCCAAACCACACTTCATTATCATGGCCAAACTGATAGCAAATAATACACTTGGACACTGCTTTTTCAACAGTTTCGGAAGCCTAATTGGCTTTTCCAGTTGTTGTAGGGTGTATTTTTGTCATCTACAGAATAAAATTGTTCTAATGAAGAAAGATATGTTTATTCTTCATTGGGAAGTAATGGTAATCGCGTTTCAGGCACTAACGGACAATGGCCATCATTGCCGCACACGTTTTAATTGATAAAATTGAAGATTGCATATATAAATTGAATATATTTATATTAAATTTGATTCTATCCTTTGCCTTTATAGTATATCTGTATTTACGTAAAGTTGAAATGTAAAAAAAGCTTTAAAATTAGTACTTACCTCTTACGTTGTGTACACAAAATATAACATCAGCAACATTTAAAACACAAAAAAGCTTGTTTTCCTTGGTTTTGTAGCAACAATTAAGGCGAGATCGTTCGACAATATAGCGAATGATGTCGTGGAACGTAAAAAAAAGAAATTGCACATTTCGGACATGCTGTTTTATAATAACTCTCCCTTATAATAATTCTCCCCTACTCTTAATCTGCTATATCAGGGCGATAATGGAAACCTTTCTGACGTTTGAAGAATTTAAAGATATGAAGTTGAGAACAGAATCTGATATCTGTATTGTTTACTAATACGACTCTTGTCGTCTTCCAACTTCCTCAACTTGTCTGCTGATATACTTGCAGAACTACTCACTCTCAATATATCAGTTTCATTTGAAAGTATTTTTCTTCTGTTTCTCTGGATGAGCATGATTTTATTTTCTGTCCCCTCTGTCCAATTTGTCGTTTGTAAAATGTCTGCTTCGTTTGGAGTTCAACAGCGTACTAAATAATTCTCATGAAAATGTTTCCAATTTCCAGTGAGTTATGCCACAGAAAGATGGTGCATAACATTTAAACATTTATAATTCTGCCAATTTTACAAGCTTCGTCTTAATATGTACATACTTAACGATCATATTTTCATACCTCTAATTCTTACGGAAATACAATAATCCAAAGATCAATTTTTTTTTAATTCTCCAAACGAGAATACCCCCTTACTTCTCTACAGGGTGCGGTAAAATTCGTGATAGGTATAAGTGAAAACAGGGTGCTCGCTCGTACAAAAATAATTCAAAACTTTTGAGAATGACGACTTTGAAATTTCGTCGAGTACGCCTGCACTTTGGCTTCACTTGTCTGGCTACGAACGAGTAGACCTCTACTTATGTTCATATTTCACCCGAACCGCCGCCGTCGTATCATATATGGGATCATGCAAAGTTTCTGCTTTATACTAAAAATAACCTAAATCTTGTCGAATTATAGGAAAACATTGTTATTATCTGCTGGACAATTGAAAGCTGACATACATCAGAAAAAATTCAGAATCAGCAATTTTATAATTAGTAAAAAGATTACTGTGAATACTCAAGAATCTGTTTGATTTTCTCAAACAATTTTATTTTATAACTTTGCGTATGTACATTATGTACAAGCACGAGTAAAAGTGTTCTTACCCTTAGCCAGACAACTTGAGTTCGCGTATATAAGCACACGTGTATCTACTCAATAAAATTTCAAATTTATTTTTCTCGAAAATAAAGTCTCATGCGGGAAAAATTTATTCTAAAATTTTACCGCGTCACTGCACGAGGAGTCGCCCTATACTCGCTTGTATCACGAATTTTGTATAATGTCCTGTGACTGGGGAATAAAGTAGCATGCATCTGTGTTTGATATTACATGTCTTAATATAAAATGGTCTGTTATAAAGCACGGTCTCGTGGAAATGACGAAATAAACCGTTTATTAAATGGAATTGAAATATGTCTGTTAAATTATACCATATACAATATTTAATGTGATACCAATGTCTTATTATAGAAAAAAAATTGAAACACGAGAATAAATTCTAGTTGTAGAGAGTTAAAATAACTTTGGTAAGTTGATACTTGAATAAGCAATAGCGGATGCTGTGATTTATTTATCGATAAGTTTTTAGCTAACGAACGATAGTTTTTATCTGATTCTGTCAAATGAATATTGACAATTTAAAATATAAAGATATGCATTAAATAGAAATATGTAATTATGATATTCTATACTTAAATACAGAAACAGAAAGATCAAGAGATTTCTCCTAATTTGAATATTCTATCAATTTTTATGGTATAATATAGTAATAAGTAGTATAGTAAGATTCACAAGAGTATACAGTATTCAGAAATAAGTAACCCTTCGTAATTTGTAAAAAGTTTGTCATATAAGAATATGAGATTACACTTAATAAATAAAAAAAATATAAATGTTAAATGTAATTGGAACCAAAGGTTACTTTAAGAATTAATTTAGATACGGTTTAATTTCATAATACTATCACCACCTACAAGTTAATTTAAATAAGTTTTGTTAAATTAACCCTCCAACTATACTATACACGGATTTTAAACAGTTTTCTTTTTATTGCAGTAATTCATTTTTTCGATTTCTGAGGAATTTCTCTATTAGGTACTATTCAATATTACACTCGACGAGTCCAAAAAAACCAGGCACCGTCGACGGATGGATAAATTTAAATTATATACGCGGATGAAATATTATTTCATATAAATTTCACTGCAAATGATATAATTTTAATACATAAAAATGAAGGCTGATATTAAAAATTCCATTAAAAAAATTACAATTTTCTTTAGTATTCGCAATACAGTATATATCAGGGTTCGAATAAAACTGTTAACTTTTATAATTAGAAGTTATTTATCGAACTTTTAACTTTTAAATCCTTTCTTTTCAGTTTTATATTAAGTTTGTACATTAACACTTTAACACCGTTGTAAGAGTTCAGTTTTACCAGTTATCCTATGTTCGATTAATAAAAGTTCCGGAGGATCATATACTTTCTAACAGATATTTACGGGGTAAAATATACAAGGTAAGAATATTTTTTTTAATTAGGATTATTTAAGGAAGTGGAAGCAAGATAAATATAGACGAGAAAGCACATTTGGTTTTTGATATAGGTAACTATTTTCATTAAACGGTGTTAGGTTTCAACTTCAGATCTATCTATCCCAGAACATTTTCACAAATTCTGCTTGTCACAACTAACTTTTTCAGCACAAAATAAATTATCATATTTAACTAGAACATTTTTCTACTTTTTTCTACTCAAGAAAGTAAAAGTTTCTTATTTACACAAAAATGTATGGAATAAAAGGTTCAGTTAATAGACTGCATTTTATAACATTTCATAATTTATTGAAAATTGTAACAATTTCATTTAACCCCTGCAATCTATATTTACGTATGTTTAGTTCAAACTATTCTGAACACTGTCAAGAAAGTAGTAGGTAAAATGTTACGCAATGTTAAAAGCTTCTTCCGTACACCAAAAAAAGATGAAAGAAAATTCGATAATCTGACATGAGAAGGAATTGTTACACAATTATTGTTACATTATAAACTGTATCTACTATCTAGTTTCATTGAAGGGTACATCCTCTCGCATGATTAGAAACCCTGCAGCCATTCTAAGTAGAAGAATTCCGTGAAAAATACTTTTGCATATATTTTTAACATAATTTTTCTTCTTGCGTTAATCGTTTAACTGTGAAAAATTGTCCGTCGATTCGGACAGAATCTTCGTTCCTCCTCATTAGAAACGCGATCACCATGAAAAAGCAAATTTTCAGTTTCAAAGTGCTCACGTAAAATTTGATCGCGAAACTTGATCTCTTTAACTTCAGAAAGGTGAAAGGAAGACTGAAGTATGTTTAGAAACAAAATTTATATACCCCGCAGTAGTTCAAGATTGTTAAGGAAAAAGACTCATTATAGTGACTAATTAACATTGTTTATGATTACACATTTTTTATGTCTATTGGTTGTTTAAATTGTTGACTAGAGATTGAACGATTTTACTGTCAAGTTGTTCTTCAGTTATCGTGTTTTTACTCCTACAGTTTTCTTTACGTTTTTTGCAAGCTTTGCAGTAAACATGTTTACAAGTCTGCATTGCAACTGATGCCAGGTTATCGTTCGTACCTTTCGCTTTTCTATAGAGAAGAAGCTCCACATTTTACCTGGATGTTACAGAATATTGAATTCTGTTTTCTTGGTATATAAGTTGGTATTAAACTAAACTGGAGCTGCTCTTGTATCGAAACAAACTGGTATTAAATCAAACTGAAGCTGTTGTAGTAATTGAAAGAAAGCTAAGATAAGCTTGTTTCAGATGATTATCTGTTCATTCGTCAAGCGACACAAGATGAAACATTGAAATTCGATACAATCAGTTTTATTTAACTGGAATTTGCAATGGTTCTTGGGGGTTCCAACTGGTAAAAAATTTAAATATTATAAGATCATTTATTTCGGAACCCATTTACATATACACATATCTTAAACTTTAATCACTCAAATATAACGTTTATTAAAGTGTTTAAGGAGGCCTTCCAGTCGAAACGCTCGAAAAATAGGCAACCTTTATGAATTTTTTACGAGCAGAGGATATAAAATATCCTAAAAAAATGGCATTTATTGATACAATCGTTAGGGTACCAAAAAAATGTTTCTTTTATGTTCTCGGTCTTGAAACATCTTTGTTTCAAAACCTAAAAAACCTTTTTCTTTCTGCTAAAAAAGATGCCTAAACCGTAACCACGAAATTTACTCACAGGATCGTCAAAAATCAGAAATTCAACCTATCTCTTAAAATTTGTATCAATAGCTAACGCTGTACCCGTTGTTGCGGCAAAAAATACCAAAACTACGGTGATTGGTGCACATTTGAACGAAGTAGTGCAAAAAGCGAATAATTTTCCGCATAAATGTGCAGATAAAAAAAACGTGTTTCAAAAAAATATGTTATAGGGTGCTGCGATAGCGAGTCCAATTACGAATCAAATGCCTGAAGGTTTTTTTGAATCGATCCATTAGTTGTTCTGAAATGGTTACCGTTTCGAAATATCATGTTTCGAGAAAGACGTGTTCCAAGTGTTCTTTTCTCATACAACTGCGTTCGGAGCTGGAATTGGTTATGTGACTGTAGAATCTATACCGTTACGAATTTTAGTGTGAAACTGTCACAGTATATTCTCGAAATCTTATGCTACAAAAATATATAAAACAAATCGATTTTCTAAAAATTCTAATCCAAGGATCCTCTTAACAAGATATGTTTCCAAAAGAGATGTGCTTGAACCACAAATACCTACGCAAAACTGTGTAAAAGGATTTAATTAAGGAAGTTACAAACAAATCAGCCAATTGGCTTAGTAGTAGCGTACTACTTGTGAGTCTTAAAAAAGCGTGACTCAGAAAGTGGTATAAGTAAAATTATCTCCTTTCGCGCACCTTAATTTCAATAATTCTTTTCGATGCCAAAACATCAAGAGGCCAATGATATAAAAAAGCTAATAAAACGTGTAGTGCTTGTTGAGACTTAAAATTCGATAAAATATTAAAGCTTACAGGAAAAATGGTTTATCAGTGAAGAAACTAATCATACTGTCGAAAAAAATCAGCCACGTTTATGCGAAATCATTCGCTGGTGTATAATTTCTTTGCGTGTTAGTTTGCTACGCTGAAAAGGAATATTAACATGAAGACAACGCGACCACTTTAGCAAACACGATTTAATTATATAAACAATTCGTCGGCGAGCAAACGTACTAATTGCAAGGAAGAAAGTCCAGCGGAGTAATGGTGGCTAAGTCAGTGGCGGACTTTTCTCTTAAAATACAGTGCAACTCGCGAAAGAACTAGAAGTTGTTTTACGCGAGATCTTGCAAAAACTTCCCTTCCGTTGCTGCCGTTTCGTCGGCGAAATGAAAATGAGCCGCGAGCTTTAGTTATTTCTGTCGTCAAACTGAGCTATACGCCTCCGTAACAGAGTTCTGCATTAAGCAGCATAGTGTTCCTGCTTTTATCGTTATTAGTTGTAATGAAAATTGGTTGTCTAATCGCCGCGAATCAGGGCAAGACGCGCACAAGAAGGACAACGGCGAACTCCAAGGCTCCCGTCATTCAGCACAAAGCTTCGCAAAATGTATTCTTCAATTGCTTCAACTCTCTTGTACGCAAAAATTCAAAGATGTAAACATAAGTTTTGTCAAAGGACCTAACTAGTGCAACCTTCAATATATTCGAAAAGTCTAGGAGGACAAAAAATTCTGTAAGAAATGCTGCATAATACAGAAGCTATATTTTCACATTTAAACTTTTCTTTTCTCCTACACCTACACCGAATAGTTTTCAAGATATCGGGGAAATATGCATTTCGCCTCCAACTTTGACGGCCATTTTCTCCCATTGGATATGAATAGTAACAGATAAAAAGAATGTGGTTAATTTTTTTTTAAGGACTAAGTAGATACTAATTACCCAAGTTTTATCGAAATCGATGATTACCATTTCTTTGTGTAGAGCCATGTGACTTCTTGATATTTAACCTTCAGAGGACTGGCTTTTTTTTATAAAAATAATGGTTTTCAGTTTGCAAAAATTGATATATATCAAGAGACACGGTAGTGTCTCGCGCCAAGTATATATATAGATATATGCGCAGCGCGAGACACAGAGTGTATCTATTACGGCACGCCGCGCTGTCAAGTACCCTGAGATTATCGAATCTCAATAACGGCTGATCCGATTAGACTTTGAATGGTCTTAATGGATAGATTGGGTTTGATTTACATAAGAAAAGTGTCTTCGTTTTGTTCCTACGTGCCTTAGGAGCTGAGATATTTTGATGTAAAGTTGCAATTTGCTGAATTTCATGTTAAGATCTTTCATAGTCATCGTCCTACGCTTCTAGGCAAGAGGGGAACATGAAAGGGAGAGGAAATGTCTCCAATATCCACGTCGCTGATTCGCTGAAGGTTTCGGCACTTTCGGCCAATCGCGTAACAAATCGTTGTCACGTGACAGCTAGCACTGCTAGCAGAGAGCAGAACTGTCGACTGTCGAGGTAAACGTAACCTAAGTAGCTAGTGTCAAACAATTATAACCTGTCAAGTGTGAAATAAGGACACTAGTTAAAAATTTTTAAGTGACAGGAGTTTTTACACCACAGAGGACACTGAATTATTGTCTCAATTAACAAGGTAAGTCGCCAAAATTTTTCAATAGACTATTTACGTAGAGCATATAGAAACAGAGGGAACCCACAGACTTGGAAGTTGTCCGGAGGAGGTTTGACGGAGAAGCATCTTCTTTCCCACAAGTTTCTACAAAATAATATATTGTTTTTATACAACAAAACTATTTTTACATTTAGTTAGATAGACAGAGAAGCATCTTGTTTCGCACAAGTTTCTGGAAATTTGCCAAATAAGGTAAATTGACAAAATTTTTCATATTAGCGTAGCATTAAGAATTAAAAAAATTATGGCATAGTGCTTGCAGTGTAAAGTAAGTTACATTAGTAAAAAAAGTACGCTGAAAATGCATCTCCCTCGATACTTCCTAATCTTTTATGAAAGATATTCGTAATACTTTATTAAAATCTACAGTAGTTCCCACGCTAATCATTAATTTTATTAGTTTCACATTACCAATATTTAAATTCACTAATGAACATATTAAATTAATTTTATTCCAACACCAATAAATTGTGCGTTAAATATATTGGAGCTCTTCGTTCATTTTTGATAAATTACCATTAGCATTTAAATTTCCTTCAACAAGAGTTTCTGCCATACGCTCTCACCTCCTTCGGACACATTATGTAGTCTCCACGCTTACTATAGGAAAATTCCACCCTTCTTCTAAAACTTCTAAGTTATATTGTAACTAAAATGTGGATTTTATATATTTATTTACAGATAACTGGAGCACAAGATGATGCAGTGTGATCTACGTTAGAAAAAAAATTTATTGTAATATAGTATAATATTAATTAAACTTTAATTAAACTTTTATTCAGCTTCGATCCTCTGTGTGCTTCTTGTATGTTTGCTTCATATTTGAAAACTCAAATTTAAACCAATTCCACCAATCCAATTGTCTTGTAGCTTTGCAGGTGTGCGTAGTTTGGACGACAATATAATATATTGTTAATTAAAAAAAATAACTTCGACTGGGTGAAAAAATTATCCAATCATCAATAACACTACAAAATGTGTGAAATCCTCTCAAAATTACCTTTTTCAAAAAAAGGTACAAAAAAGAGCGCCAAGTATATAATCCCATCAAAAAGGATCCCATTTAAAAACATTGTCGTAAATTAATAGCTTTACAAAACTAATGATATACACCAATTGCGCCAATTATCGCAATGACTATTTATACAAACAAAAAAATGTATCAAATAATAGTAAACAGATATATTTTTATACAAATAAATATTTTAATACGAATAAATATTTTATTCAAAATAGTTGGCGCTGCTCTCGGAATTGGTGTTGCTAAACTGAATAAATATGTCTGAATCAATAAGTCTGACCTTGTTTAATTTATTAACCAAGACACTTAACATTTTTTTCAGAGAGCAGCGCCAACTATTTTGAATAAAATATTTATTCGTATTAAAATATTTATTTGTATAAAAATATATCTGTTTACTATTATTTGATACATTTTTTTGTTTGTATAAATAGTCATTGCGATAATTGGCGCAATTGGTGTATATCATTAGTTTTGTAAAGCTATTAATTTACGACAATGTTTTTAAATGGGATCCTTTTTGATGGGATTATATACTTGGCGCTCTTTTTTGTACCTTTTTTTGAAAAAGGTAATTTTGAGAGGATATATATAACGTAGATGTTGTGCAGAATTAAAGGACTTGCACAGAGCTTCAAAATGGGCTTTGCCGGTCCTCTAAAGGTTAAAAGCTACAACGAAATAAGGAAAATTCTATTACATGTAAAAACTTAATATGTAAAATTTTGGTTATATTATCCTTTTACGTACGACTGTTTCCCAAAATTTCTCGACTCCACATCGGAATATTTCATAGAAAATAAGTCCCGACGCCGACGTACCTATGTAAATAATTAATTAGCACATAAACACACATCGCGGATTTTATTTTCAAGCCTTCTTTTGCGAAAAGATTCTATGAAAAACCCGTTCTATGATTTAATCCAACGGATGGTGGTTCGTTTAATAGGTACGAAATGGCTCGACCCATTAAATATGATACTTCAGTTTGAAAAATATCAAATTCGCGGGAATACTCGCGCAACACCCCTACGAGTAAAACGAGAAAGGAGGAAAAAGAGGGAGAGTAGGATTCCACCGAAATTTATTTAATCCACCAGAAGAGGTGCAGACACGTACGAATTACCGCGACTAATCCCGCCCAAAGGCTGATAAATATTCATTCCTCGGGGTGGTTTTTCCGTTTAACAAGCTCGCCCTGGGAAGAAGATCAGAACGTCAAATAACCAATAATTCAGGGGCAGGATTCTGTCGCAAGCTTTCTGACGGGAATAAATCATCTTCGACGGGTTCAGCCGCAACTGGGGCCGCGGCTAAACGCGAAACGAAAAGAACACTCCCGACGCGAAGTACTGGAAGCCAGGCGGTTGTGACGTGGCTGAGGAGGGGTGTAAGGGAAGTTTGGGCCACCGATTTGGTTTAAATTTCACACATACTTCATGCACAACATGTAGGTATGATATAATCTGTCAAAATCACTTACTAAGTAGTGAATAATTCGCGAGATAATCGGGTTCAAAGTTTCATTTCCAGACCCTCGATATATATGCACTCGTGCGTAGTCACGAAACCAGTAACTAACAGAATGACAACTCGAAAATTTAAAAAAGGACATGATAGAATTTGGCCAATTTTGGATCATGCTGGCAACGAAAGTCTTTTACAAGATATGATAACGAATCCAAAGTGCATAATTATTCATCCCGGATACGATGGGAAAATTATTCATTTATTTATTTAGTTAAATGAAAGCCACTTGATAAATACAAGAAACAATAATTTATACACTCAGCAATGATGCGCAGATTAGGGGAATAATTATGTAAGTAATATGTAAATAAAGTAGAAACAGAAAGCACATAAAGGTACAAATGTATGAAATATGCAGTAGAAGAAATCGAATAGTTTACATACTGTGTTAACATTCATACACAAACGATTAATGGGATTGTGTTTCCCCATTAATATTCGATGACACTCAATATATAGAAGAGAGTACCTAAGTTTTCTATGAGGAATATATACGTAATCAAAAAAGTTGTAAAATTTGAGGACACTTAATAACGTGATTAAAAATTTAATAACTAAAAAATAAATCCACAATGAATCTATTTTCGTCTTTCAAGTGTTTATAATCGCAGTTGGTAAAGAAGAGGCGCATAATTACGAGTATGAGCTAAAATTATAAATAATAAGCATAGAGTTCTGAATGTCATCGTTACTAAAACTCAGCTGAATACACATACACCACCATATTCATAATAACAAACAATGCTTGAATGAAATAATTGCCAGAAAAATAATAATAATGTTAACAAACACCGTTTGAGTTAATATTTTATTGTGTAATGTGATAGTACCACAGTATAACAGCGTGCAGATTCAAGTTGCATTTCTCTTTCCTCACTTACAAGGGAAAATCGGTGAGTGACACGCCGATTTTGAAGCAGCTTTGCTCGATTGTTTGTTGGACCAACTTTCCCGCATTTGGTTAATACATATTATTTTTGCACTTTAAAGGAGCCACTTTAAACCACCCCTTTTATCCGAGTCGCCCCTTCTGCGTATGCGCTTATAACTCGTAAATTAAAAAAAATATCGAAACACATTTATATTTTCAAAAAATATTTTTTTTAATTTTCGCTTGTTATTTATAATTTATTAGGGTTACCGAGTTACCGGTTTACAAATACGTCCAGATTTTCTTATTTCTTGATTTTTGACGGAATTCTACGAAGAAGAACTTTCTTATCGCCTCCAGGGTAAATAATTATACATTTCGGATTCTTCAAGACCTGTAGAAACAAATCCTGTCAAAATCTTTCGTTGTCAGCCGGGTCCAAAATGGGGCAAATTTCCATCGAAAATGGACCATCGTCATTTGAAAGTTTGCAGAAATATAGTTCAAGTGATGCCAATAACGTAACAATTTTTGTTCTGGGAATGAAACAATCCTCGGGGTGAAAACACCCCCCCACAGAAATTGTGAGCCTTTTCACATTATCGCGAATATCCGCGAAACTGTAAAAGATGTCGAAAAAAGGTTGAATTAAAAGTTATGGTTTTCGATATCCTATAATATGCTGATAAAGAATTTTTGAAAGAAGGGTTGTGGAAATAAATTTTGTAAAATTTAATTTTTTTGAAAATTTAATTTCCCCCCTCGTTTTCCAGAAATTTGTATTCCTTCTCAGATGAATAGAAGCTTCTGTAACATTCTAAATCCAACGATGCATATCAATGTATTAATTACTGTAATTATTCTCTGTAAAATTGTCGCCGAACTTTGTGTATTTCGGTATTAATTGTTATCGTGACCAATAGTCCCTGAATAAATAACGTTTTTGATTAAATTCGTGTGTTTCGTACATTTTATGTAACATTTACTCTTATACTGTAAGATGCAATATTATTTATTTAATTTTGCGTATTTTGGCATATAGCCAATAAAATTCGTTTGCTTTTCTCGCCATTATATCTCTGAGATTATCACACCATTAATAAAGTTACCTATAGTTAATTTCAATGGCGAAACAAGTAATAACGGCGAATATCAGAGTAATCCATGGGAATTAAGTGGTTTCGAAAGAAACTATTTACTTCTAAAACAATTCCGAAATTTCAGTCTTTTGTTCGGGCCTCTAGGCATACGCTCTAAACGAATATACCTAATATCAAATTGGCCCCATCGCTGCCAGTACAACAGGCGCGGCGCATATGAGGCGCAAGGTGTTCCCGCGACCCGTGGATTCACGGCACCCCTCGTTCGTTTCAAAGTTTTCCCCGCGATAAGTGCCGGATGATTTATTCATCTCACGGCGCTGCAGGCAGCAGTACAAATTACGCATCCCGTTCAGAAAACCTTCCCGCTACGTGACAGTAATTCATACGTCTGCATTAACCTACACGCGCGGCTCACCCTTATGTTTCCCCGAGACACACCAAGGGTCCGAGGGCGGGCGCCACCCTTCGCTGAGTAATTCTAATTCTTTTACCGCGCGCCACCAGAGCCTTTTCTTCCTTTCTGTCTTTCAAGCGTCGCGTCGCCGCGAAAGGGAAAGTCGGTCGCGCACTTTTCAGCGGTCGTCGCGTCACCACCCCGCACGCCAGGGGTGAAATAATTGCGCCGATTCTTTCGTGTAGTGTGTGAGCTTCGAGAAAGTCGACGGCCCCTCGAGTGGTAACAGCTGTTTCGTAATTTATTATTTTAAGGGCGAGAGGAAGGGAGGGGGAGGGTGTCGGCGAAGTAAATCTTTGTCGATGGAAGTAGCTGTTACCGTCGCGCGCTTCGTGTAATTTTTTCCCGCTCTGAGGAATTGTAGTTTTGAAGGCAATTTCGGGGATCGGGTTTCTGGATAGGTTAGACGAATGAACTACAAGTAAGGGGTGGCAGAAATATTCGGGTAGTTAGTGGAGGCTAGTTTTTCGTCTATTCGTCTTGAAGACTGTTTAGAGTGTTAAAGTTGTCCAGGTTGTGTAGATTGTATTGATTTAGTACACTCAATTTATTGTTTAGTAGATTCTGCTGATTGAGTAAATTGCGTTGAATGAGTATATTCAGTACAGTTAGTATATTGAATAGAATCGGTAAAATTGATAGATTGAATAAAGTGAGTGGACTCAATAAATTAAGGGGGAATCCTATTTTTTTTTTATACGAAACTAGCGATTCGAATAATCTGAAATTTGGACCATGATTTTATGCATCTTGTAAAAAGTTGTAGTTTTTTTTAAATCAATTTTTAATAATAAATATAGGAGTTATGCGTGATCGACCATCACGACACCGTTGTCTGCTGTTGCACACGATATTTCTGTAACCACTGAACCGGTTACCTTCAAATTTAGCCTACATGTCCAACAAACATTACATTATATTTTGATGAATCAGGATACCGATAAGTTATGTACTTCTTTGATTACGTAAGAAAATTGGCGCAAAATTGTATAGCAAAAGTTAAAGTTTGAGGGGTTTCAATTTGAAAACTCTCCACTCTCAAAAAATTTGCATTTTTTCTGGCACATCAAATTATGGCTACATATGTATACAATAACGTCGTTTAATTCTTCTGTTTTAGATTACCAGGAAGATAAATATCATGCATACCAGCGGACGACGAATATTGCGCGACGTGTTGGTTAACCATGTACAACTCCTATATTTGTTATTAAAAATTCATAAATTGCTTCCTCAAAGATGCATCAAAATATTGTCCAAATTTCAGATAAATCAAATCGCTAGTTTCTTAAAAGAAAATCCCCAATTTTGTTATGTTTTTAGCCCAAAGAATAGGATTAGTAGAGTAAGTGAATACAGTAGATGTAATAGATTAAATGAACTGAGTAGATTTAATAGATTAAATGAACTGAGTAGATTTAATAGATTAACTGAACTGAGTAGATTTAATAGATTAACTGAACTGAGTAGATTTAATAGATTAACTGAACTCAGTAGATTTAATAGATTAAATGAACTAAGTAGATTTAATAGATTAAATGAACTGAGTAGATTTAATAGATTAACTGAACTGAGTAGATTTAAAAGATTAAATGAACTGAGTAGATTTAATAGATTAAATGAACTGAGTAGATTTAATAGATTAACTGAACTGAGTAGATTTAATAGATTAACTGAACTGAGTAGATTTATTAGATTAAATGAACTGAGTAGATTTAATAGATCAAATGAACTGAGTAGATTTAATAGATTAACTGAACTGAGTAGATTTAAAAGATTAAATGAACTGAGTAGATTTAATAGATTAAATGAACTGAGTAGATTTAATTGATTAAATGAACTGAATAGATTTAATAGATTAACTGAACTGAGTAGATTTAAAAGATTAAATGAACTGAGTAGATTTAATACACTAAATAGGCTAATTAAGCCAAGTAAGTTAGTAAAGTGAAACTTTACTTGCAAAGTAAGTTGTTTAAGTACAAAGTAAACCGAACACTTTGAACAAATTGGACAGACTGATTCAAATTCACAGATGATGCAAATTATATGGAAGAGTAAATCGAGTAGACTGAGTAGGCTAAGTGGATTAAGTAGATTTAATAAACTACACAAATTTAGTGATTTTATTGCATTGAGTAAATTCAATAAAATTGAATAGGTACATTTTGTTAATCTTGGTAGTTCAATCTGTAACATTTAAATATAGTTTTCTTATGCATAACAATTTTAATTTCAAGTCAGAGATGTATGAAACGATACTAATAGCAATTATTATTCTAAGGAAGAATAAACTCCTTACTATTAAAAATCAACAGGTGTTCTACTTCGATAACCAGACGTTCATCGATCGAGTCCACTAGAACGTGAATATAAACAATCGAAAGGTTCTCAATTAGTATCATTACTTAACGCTCATCAAGTGCATTAAGCAGTCTTCGATACGAAAGTACATAGTGTACAATGCAAATCACGCGCGCTATCTATAAAAGACGTTTTAACCACGAAATCGTTAAAGACTGAAGAAAACGTATTATGGAATATCCTTCGCTATTCTGGCTTGTTTCGTTACGATAATATATTGTCTAATCTATCCTACAAAATGTTCTTTCGATTTGAAAGCAATTAGGTATTAGCTGCGGTTCTTCATAACAAGAACAAACACGGTCTTAAATACTGTAATTTCTGATTCATTTTTGAATAGCTATTTATGAGATTTTTCAATTTTTGTCGGAAAATCAGTTTATAATTTTGCGGTCATCCACATATGCGTACAAAAGATAAATTATCTAAGAAATTAATTACCTACTTTTTGTGAATTCAGGAATAATATACAAGATGAATCGGTTAACTTAACAATTTTAAATTAATCTTAACTTAACTAATCTTTTTCTACTTTCCTCTTAATCCTCTATGACCCAAATTTTTGTTGTGTTTCCGGAAATATTTATACACTATGAAATCGAGAAATGTTAAAATTCTAAATGAATTAACTGATAAATTTCAGTTACAAACATTTTATTGCAAAATTATGGTCTGTAACTGCCAAGTTACGATGGCTGATAATGGAACATTTGTACATTAGCGTATGAAATATGAATCCATATAGTATGATGTATTATTTCAAGGCTATAATAGATTATAGAAGAATTGTCCGTGCAATGTTTATAGTTTAGCAGTAATAATGACCGGAACAGTAAATGTGCAAAATACAATTTTAGACTAGGGCAATTGCACGTTTCTAAATTTATCAATTACCTGCTTACAGTAAATTTTTCATGAATTTTAGATTTTGAGACGAAACTCTGCATTTTACTCAATTGCTATTTACAATTTAAGGTCAGGCATAGTAACAGATTACTAGCTGCGCCTCGCCTTTTACTCGAGTAATAAAGACGATTAATAATAATAATAATAATTAGACATTTAAACAGAGCACGCTAAAAGTCACCGTTCTGAACTTACATAATATGTACATTACTTCTGAAAGGAAGTTTCAGATTGCAAAATGATAAAGAACATTTCAATTCATTTTAATATAAAGAATTTACATCTTCTTCTGTATAATTCTATCTCAGAACAAACGAACACCGCTAAATCCCTGAAATTGATACATCACTCGTTATACTCCAAAGAACTCATTCAACCCCTCGTGGTCACACCAGGCAATTTTTCTTTCATTGCCAATATTTTTGTAAATTTTTACACCATAATATTAAAATTTAAAAATTTGGTGAATTTTAACAAAACAAATCGCTCTTTTCCACAACTATTTTTTCAAACACAAATTTCATCATATCAAAATTTACATTTCTAGAAAAGGGCTATTAGAGCATATTATGAATGTACAGTTATCACTCAAAAATTAATAAATTAAAAAATACGAAAATTTGTATAAAATGGTAACTCGAAAATGACGCTCACAGTGGTTTAAAATGCTATTCTAGCTAAGCAAAATTAGTTTTGTCACTATGTTGTCCTGTACGTATATGTACTTTAAAAGTATTTACTCATTTATTATTTATAATGTTACTTCTACTTATTCATAATTATTTTTAGCTTATAAAAAAAATTAAAATAAATTTGTGATTATAAGAATGTGTGACCACGAAGGGTTAAATTTCAATCCTGCTGTATTAAACCTTCAGCTAACGATATCAAAACACACAAGCTCATACTAAAATTATTATTTCAATTACCTATCACCGAAAATACCTCAGGTATTCGTGTGATAGATCAATTACAAACTTCCAAATCTTCCCCTACGCGGCATTTCACATTCTAGGATTTAAGGGCTGTTTCACACTTTTCTGCCATCGATTTAAGGTGCTCCAGAACTGTCGACGGGATTTCAGCCGAATAATCCAGCATACTGAAATTCAGTCACTTAGAAATTGACGAGCGAGATTGACTGGCGCGTTCGATGCACGATGATTCAATTTTAAATGCTAAAGGACCGACGTGACACGCGCGACTGACAACGGGGCTATTCGGGAGCAGAGGAGTTCGTCAGAAACGGAATGCGATATTCCGTGGGATTTATTAATAAAATAATACAAAGAGTATGGGGTGAGCGTGGAAAGGAATTGCGAAAATAAATACCGCTCGAGATATTCAGATAAAAGGTAGGTATTCCAGGTATTCAGATTTTCCACTGTGGCTGGTCCCGTTGTCTTTCTCCATCCGCAGAGCCGTGTATACCGGACCGAAAGAAAAATATTTTTAAGAAAGTATGTACGAGACGGACACGGGTACTTTAAACTGACCGCCGGGTGAAATTAAAACCGCGCTTAAATCCGTGCACCGCGAACCGTGGAATTTTTAATATGCTGATGTGCTTGAATAAACATGTACAAACGTCACTCGTGTAAACGTAGGCGGGCATTGAGCGCAGGGTGACGCAGCGCAGCTGTCTCTACGCTTTGTAAAGAGGCAGCTTCTGCTTCAGTTGTCTCGCGGTTTCGAACCTCGGAGAATGTATGGGGTGATCGTCATAATTTTTACCTGATATCATAAATACTGAACAGACACTGAATACTGTTGCGCGCCGTGTCCGTACAGAGATCAGTTGTTACACACCGTTTGTGAATTTCAGGGAATAATTTATTGGGATTCGTATTCAATGAGAAGCTTTGCATGATTAAATTATCTCTTCGTGATTAAATAGAGATATTAAATTGAAGCGGTCTTAATTAAACTGACAAGCTGTCTGACTTTACTCAATATTGATATATTTTAAGCAAATGAAAGTTAAAAGGCGAGCAAAGGAATGTAATAAATAGAGAAGCGAGCTACTATCTGTTATAAAGGTTATTTTATATTATTTGAAATATTACAGGTGATATCTAATAATACGTTAATGCAGATCTTCAAGTGTAGACGGTGCATCGGCCCCGAACTTTATTCTTTAACATTTCCAGTGAAAGTATGTTAAACGAATTCCAATCAGACGGACGCTATTTATTAATCGAAGACATTTCGAATACATTCAAACAGTCGTTAGAAATATTCCAACGTTAAATGATGGATAAATTATTGCCATCACAATAAGCTTGTGAAGAAAGGATACTGGTGTAATATGAAATCACCAAACCTATTTGTTACGTATTAAATTAGGAAAAATTTATAAATCCATGTATTACAGCTGTTTTGGTCAAACGTTATTAGGAGCCGTCCTTAAATTACTTAAAGGTAATTTCGGTGATTTTTTACCCCCTTCGTTCCACAGTATAGAAAATTGTAAGATTTTATATTCCCACCCCTTTGCCTCCCTTCCTTACGTAATATTTTTTACATTGCATTTTTCAGCCATTAAAATTCTATTAATTTAAACTAAATTTAAGGAAATTTAAATTAAAACTACTTTTCTGGGATATTAATGATAGAATTTGTATTTATTCTTTCTAGGAACATCTCTGAATACTCGAGTAAATTTACATATTAATTACATTAATAAAATTTAAATTGTAATAACAATTAAAATTATATGGACTTAATCCTTAGTATCATGATTTTTTTAATTTCCTCAGAACAATTTTTATCGGTGCAGTTTTGTCCACACTGCATCGTAAAAATATGCAAACAATTCCTAGTGTAACAATTTTGTATATAAATAAAGAAATATGGCTATAAGAGACAAGTGCTACACCCTGCATAAATGTACCTATGTATTATAATGTTAAGCCAATGCTCGGTTTTTCAAAATGTTATAATAGTGTTACATACATTATTATGTTCGACATCATTCAAAAAGGAAAACCAAAATAATTGAGAGAAAAAATTAGCATTTACTGATACCTACTTTCAGTGGCCCTAGCGAAATTCAGAGTCATAATCAACAATACCAGACAGTGTATCACAGTAAAATGTCTACGGATATGTTTCTGTCCTACAGTAACGATTTAAAGTTCATAAATATAAAAGCCCGCAAATGGCACGCACGATTTTTTGAATTAGTGTAACCAATAATTGACACCATAACTGACTATGATACTATAACGAATAAATATTGAGATAAATTAATTTACAAAATCTAGTTAATGAGTCTGAATTAGACATATATTTTGGAAATATAGAATAGAAATAATACTTTCTATTAACTTAATAAAATCTGAAATAATAGTATAAGGGTTAAAGTTCGTCACTTATTCTAGGCGGCAATTTTATTCACGATTTTAAACAAAATTATCTAATGTGTATCCGATAAAACATCGTTTGTTACGCTACTCATATTGAAAAGTAGGTTAAAAAAACATTACGTAAGTCGCTACATGACTCGCTCTCTCCTTGTAATAAAACATAATAAATTCGCGTCTCCTCAAAAAACCAGTACGTAATTTAAGGACGACCCCTTAAATGCCTCTCAAAGCATGCCAGTGTCTTCGAAATGTCAAAAAAGAATGCGCTGATAATGTTATTATTTGTTTCTTGTGTTATTAAAAGCGATGGAGATATTTTAGGTTCCAATACCTATTAAGTGATCCAGCCCTCGTAACATTTCTATACTTATCATATTATACGGCAATTTTGTTGTCAATAATCGTGTAATAATCATGCAGACAGTGAATTTCATTTCATGAAGTGATAAGTACGAAACTACTTCGAACAGATCATTTGCAATTTGCTTACTTGTATGCTTCGTACTTGTTGAGAGAAACAGGAAATCAGTATCCATAAATAAAGTCACTGGGGAATTAATATGTGAAATTCAGCAGCGTAGCACAAGTGGCTGGACGATACGCAAAATTGACAATTACCTTATACATGTCAGTTATTTTTGTTAATACAGTTTAAGAACCACACCGTTGTATGCCACTATTGAGGATTCGAACCACGGAAATAGACACGCAAATATATATATACCCTTTCGTCCGAATGACGATTGTGCCGCTTCATCTAATTATTGAATATCGATATACCTACATATTCCAATCGTGATTCCCCTCCATGATTAACAGACTTAATCAGATTCGAATTATACCTGTACGATTCTGCCTTTGAGCTCTTTGTTTCCACCAAGCTAAGACGATTTTAGTTTATAAATAGATTCAAGATCTACTTACTGTATAATTCATACGATTTACCCTTCAGACGGTGATGTGGGGTCTCGCGGATAGTGGTGGAGAACTATCGATGGTACTTACGATAGTTATCGATGGTTCTCATTATCGAAATTTGTAATAATATTACAAATTAAATTTGGGATTCTGAATTTCAGCTGTTATTATTTTTTAATTGACTAACCAATGATTTTCAATACCGATAATTATCAATAGTGAAAATAAGCCATCTATAGTTTTCGATAGTGAGAACCATCGATAACTATCGTAAGTACCATCGATAGTTCTCCACCACTACTCGCGGACTCCACGCTGATGCTTCAGATACCTGATTATTTCGACGTTTTTCCACGTTAGAGGATAAATCAACTAATTGTCTTTTGTGTTCTATATGTTCAAAGAAGATTTTATTCTTATCATTTGTATGAATACACTTACTGAAAAGACTTGAATGTTTTATTTTGAAAAGAAGGTCGAAATTTTACTATGTAAATAGAAATGAAAATTTGGATATGTCAGAATCCACTTCACCAGTTAGGTAACAAAGTTACCACCACACCAGTGTAATACAGGTGGATAAGGGTTAAAGTTATACACAGGACTTCCAAAGGTCATTGTGTATTCTGCTGAAATGTGGTGAATTTCGAACAAATGTTTATTGTGGTCTGTCGCAAATGTGCACATATACACGCAGTAAATCTCTATAAATACATTAATATATGAGATATTCGATTATTTTCTAGGTAAATTGTTTATCGGCAAACTGTAGTATTTATTGAAATCATGGAAGTAGTATAACATCATAAGGATGCACATACAATTATTATGTGTACATTATAATGAATAAACATTATTCCTATTATTATTATAATACTTTCTTGGCTGCTTTGCATCACTGGCTGTGTATATTTACATATTTTTCAAATATACAGTATGTCCCTTCTAATTTAATCACCTGACATACATTTACTATATTCTTTTAATATTTAAAAAAATCTTTTCTAAACATTTATATGGTTTCACTCAGCGCATCCTTTTATAAAATTATTTTCACTCAATATTTAATTGCCAATAAGACATGCAAATCGTCTTAAGTTTTTTACACAAAATAGCACAATTTTTAAGGGTATCTAATAGTAACTTCTAAGACAAGTTTAAGAACTCACAATCCAAAGCCATTCAAGATTATCGAAGTTTATTCGAAAATAAACTTATCCATAGTATTTTTATCCTCTACTTGTAAGTTTCAAGTAATGTTTTTTCAATTAAATTTATTTTAAAACGTTGTCTTAAGATGTACAAATAAAGGCATAAAGTTTTTAATTAATGCAATGTAAGGTTTTCTCTTAAAAATCCCAAATATCACCTTTTCAGCATGTCACATTAGGGAGACCCCTTTTAATAGCATGTGTCGTTTCGTTTAAGTACTTAGATTGTACGTATTATTAATACCGATTTTCCAACATATTCTACATGAAAGAGTCACGGTTGTCTTCACTCGTGATCATCTTTCAGTTCGCTGTTTTCAATAAATACACCATAGTGTTTGGATGTAATTTGTTTACACTGTATGTGATCAAGATCAGTTACAGTAGTGAGGAAACGCTTAATGTAATTGAAGATAAAATGACGAACATTTTGAATGTCTTAAAAATCTTAAAATTCAATGAGTTTCAATTTCATGTCGTTAATTCTCCTGATTAGTCCTGTTAAAAAAAGTATATCACATTATACGTATAAAAAGGACTATTATAACACCATTTTCATTTCTGTTTGACGGCTTTACGTGGAATGAAAATAATCCTATCATATGATACTCCAAACGAAACCACGCAACTTTTGTAGAAAATATTTCTTTAAACACTGGCAGCAGAGAAAATACCTCAAGTGACCAAATTAGATGGTATACACTCTGTTTTTAATTCTTCCTCAGTTACCACTTTTAATTTAATGAAACCTCGACCAAAGAAATCTAATGGAATTAAATCTGAAGGTTTCGCCTTTGTAGATCCTTCACGCCCAATGAATAAACGACTTGAATAAACGATTACTCAATCGTCAGAACAATTAAGACACAATCGTATCGCAACTAATTTTGTTAAAAGAATAGGCTATAGGGGCCTGAGACTGCGCAACATACCAAAGTGCACAGTAACTTTTGTAACGTCTTGTAATTCCATTCGATTTAAAAATACGAAAAAATACTCTCAGAATGAAATTTTGATGACTTTCAGTAGTAAACACAGTGAATACAATTTTAATAATCGTCGGTCGTCAACATTATTAAAATTCTCTTTCGAATGTAACAGCGTTTATATTATCATTCCTCGTACATTGAAAAGAACGTGAAGATAAATTTAGTAATATATTCTAACAAAACGTTGATTTAAAAAATTCCAAGTTGAAGGAAAAATGTTAAAATGTAGGATTACCTTCTTTCAAACTCTTTAATTAGTCGAATAATATTATCTTAGATTTTAGCCTGATAATAACAATGGTGATCATTGTGATCTGAATAAGTTGCGAAGTGAAATATTAAAAATGGACTAGAGATTTATTTACTGTAACAATCGATCCTCCGATGCCAAAAATTTAACAAAAATTGGCCTTTTCTTCTAGATCAATTAATAATCTTCAGTAAAGTCTTATGCGATAAACCCTGCCTTTGATATTATTTAATATTAAAAATGATATTTTGTATAATCTTAGTAGCGATTATTAAATAAAACGATTATTTTCTATGTAATTATAAATAATCCTTACTCCTTTTAATTTTTACTTCTAAGCAAATTGTTTCAATCGCTCAACTTATTATTAGATAATAAATTTTGCTTTGTACTTTTTTTAATCTTCAAATTCAAGAAAATCATTTTTGTGGAATAGAACCTTCGTTATTTGAAACTTCATTTGTAACAGTTAAAAGTGATTTTCAGGATAATACAAAAGTTCCTTTCCATCGGCACATCGATCGAACCCACTCGCGTGGATTCAAAGTAGAAAAATATTTACATCGAGCAATTTGCGGTACCACAGAAATATACTTTTCATTAATATCCTCAAGAAATTAAATTTCACTTCTGCAATTCATATTCACGTTGCTTTACAAAAAATATTAAACAATCGTGTTTTACTCCCTGAAAATTCTTCGGCGGTTCCACCGGTCTATCTAAATGAAAATCATTCCGAGCCAATTAGACCCCGACAGGGCGGTGAGGCCAAATCAATAAACCCTCTTCACGCACAGACGTCACCGCCGAATCTCGATCAACGCACGTTGCGAATGGATTAATCACAGTGAACAGCCAGCCGTGAATAAATAAAATCCCGTTTAATAACATTGTTCTGGAACGACGCTTCGCGGAGGGTATCGTTTTTTTCCATCTCTGGCGTAGATTCAGAGGAGCCATGGTTCACCGCAAGAGCGTAAACTCGCTCGAGCACAGCCTTCACTCAAGGGAATTTTTGATTAAAGTTTAATTTACAGGAATGGCTTCGTCCTGGCGCACTTTAAAATGAAATTTTTCATCCTTACCCAGCATCATCCTCTCTCGCACCCACTTATCATCTTCCGCTGTCGGACTACGCAGAATGACGTCTGCAAGTGTCGCGGATTCGCCGCATCTGTAATCGTTCCCGCTGACCCATTCCCACGGACGAAAAGCGTTATCAATATTTCAGACGGGCGAATCGCTCTCTAAATCGTGTTTGATTGCAAACACACTCGGGGAAAGTCGGACGTTTTCCGTGAACACCCAGAAACGTTCCCTTCTTTTCATACCTCTTTCCTTTTTTATAGAGGGTAATCCGTTATTCGTGGAAAAATCGTGGGATCATTCGATTGTGGCCACGTGCTTTCCACTTCACATGGTTAAAATTTTTCTTCGCGAACGTGTCTGCAGCATTTCGTGAACGGTGGTTCTGCCCCATCACAGGTCTGTTGTACTTCTACTTCGATCACTGATTTACTTTCGACATTTCAAGGTCATCATTTGCAATTCATCAGTTTTATTTTCGTTTGAATAATGCAAATTTAATGATTGACAATAGGAATAAGTTTCGTAATTCCTGTATGTTCGCGAGCCACGGAGAAAAAGCGGCCCTCGGGCGATGGGCTCGAACCCACGAACTTCGGGTCCTCTGCGCTACTGGCCAGCCGCCTTACCAATGTCGCCAAAGCCGACCCTCCGAGGTCTCTTATTCCGGGCTCCCTCTTATGGGATTCCCATCCCACAATACTTTTCCTGAAATGACTAATTGGAATTTTAGGATGTTTTCAAAAGTGGGAGGCTTCGTTGGATGTAATACTGCATTATGCAGAATTATTTGATTTCCAGGTAGGGTAGGGTGGAGCTAAAGGTCCCGAATTCCAAATCTCTATTCCTAAACCATGTATTGAGTTTTGCAGTATACTATGTAAAAGGCGGGAAGAAACCGAACTGACCACAGAGTCGCCAGTCGCGCCTTCGTTATTTTATGTATGGAAAACTAAAAGAAATACGTCGTCTTTATTATTTTATACAAAGTAAACCACAGTTCAAAACCGTATCAGCCAAGTAAGTTATGATTGTATGTTCCTTTAGTAATGTATGCATAATATTGTTTATTCCTGAATGATAATATTTTCTAACGTATATATATCGCCGAATGTATAGAGGTATCACTGAGGCAAAATGTTTTCCAGGCTGGAAATATATATATTATATGTCATATAAGTATATTATTGTCATAATAAGATGGCCAAGGTATAAAGAAATGATGCCAAAGTCTTTAAATAGTGTTTTGGTTTTAGTTAAGCGATTTTTTTCAGTTTTTAGTTCAAACTGAGCCTCTGGCTTTATTTTAAAACACGCGATCACATCGAACGAACCGATTGTACGATACGAAAGACTTCGAGAATGTAGAACATTTTTCCATTCAGGGCTTCGTTTGTGGGAAAGTCGATTTTGAGTCGCAAGTAAATATGCTGCAACTACGGATAAAATGATTGAATATAAATTGTACGATAACTTTCTTTCGAACCAGGCTTTGTCCCCGAGAAAATCGATTTTGTAAACAGAATTTCCAACACATTTTCCAAATCGATTTCTTCGGAAATAAAGCCCATGTACAAGAGAAAGTTGTTCTACAATTCTGTCTCATTTTTTCAGAAAAATTAATTTTATCCGCACTGGTGCGGTATTTGCTGCTGCGCCCTGCCAATTTTTAATTAAGGTCGGGGCCAGATTTATTGGCCGGTGAGTTTCCTGAGGAGTATTCTTCTATTCTCAACGTTTTCTGACACGCTCTCGTGTTGCCAGAAAAAGAGTGCGCCAGAAGTGGTGGGGATAGCGCCAAGCTCTTGACGTGTAGGCCAAACCGAGCTCTTAGCGTAGAGATACATACATCAGAATAGGTGTGCGTTAGCTGCGAAAACGAATTCACCGGCCAATATATCTGGCCCCGACCTTAGATGCGAGTTTATTTAACAGATATTCAAAATAATTTTTTTTAAACTGAACCCCAAATCGAAAAACGTTATTACCTCTCTTGGCTATACACCAACAACGGACAACCCTATATTAATAATTAACCAACCACGCATTTTGAAACAAATCCACGCTCGTTGCCAATATTTTTCAAAATTCGCGACTATTTGCAGCTGTGTCTTCTTAATAAAGTAGAAACTTTTTAATGGTAGCTACAGTTTTATCGGTGATAAGTATGAAATCAACTGGAATTTTGAAATCACGTATACGTGACAGCAGTAGATGAAGTGCTAATTTAATGGATGAATCAGAACACTGCAATCGCGTTTTTGATTCTTTTCCTCAGTTCCGTTCGTCTGTTCCCTGGTGAAGTGGGGAAAATTAACTTCATAAAAAGTTAAACTTGCACAGAAGGAAATATGATTGCGTTAAAACCCTCCCTCGCCAAAGAAACCCGAGTAAATGGGAAAAAGTGCTGGGGCACGTGATTCTTTCCCCGATTTATATCCTGTACTAATCCACACGGTTTTACGGATTACCGATATTTCACAAGAATATTTCAACATTTCTGGAAACCAACAATACGAGGTGGACAATCGAAATTTTCGCTTTTATCACGCGGACAAGTATGGACCTGTAAGAAATTCAATTTTTACCATTTACAGTGCAACTGGGAAAGAAGTGATTCTATCACAAAATAAATCGAAATTGAAAAGTCCTTGTAGAAAACACTGTAAGTGCCAAAAATCAAATTCTATACCTAAATTACCTTTGGCACGTAGAACATTTTTCAATAATTTTTTTTAAATTTTGGCACTTACAGTGTTTTCTACAAGGACTATTCAATTATAGAATCAATTTTTTTGTACAGGACTTCCTTGTCAATGAAATGCGAGATTTAATTTTTGGGGGATATGTGTGAACTGGATTTATTTCAAATCGAAAACAAACGATGTAAGAAAGAAAGTAAGGAAATAAGCGAAAGTACCCTATTCAAAATCGACCTAAATTACCCGAGAGAGATTTTTCTCCAATTTTGCGCGTTAATAGGTCCATAACTGAGACATCGATTCCAGGTGTCAGTTTCTCTACAGCCCTCCAGGGATGGTAGGGGAAAGCGGTGAAAGTGCGAATTTCATGAAATACATCAGCGGTCATAACTTTTTACCTCAAAAAGATATCGAAACGTAACTCGTGCCAAAAAATCGTTAAAAAATCAAGCTTTCTATCCATATATACTTTTATGCACTTTAATTGTTTTTTAATATAAGTTTTGGGTGCTTTTCTGGTATTCGTAGGTCGGGAAACTACACAAAACCTTCAATTCCCCAAAAAACGTATCGCCTGATTTTACTAAAAAAGTCTGTATAAGTATAGCTTAATCTGTGCCCTTTCAGATGGTATTTGCCAAACCTTGGAGAGACTTCTTTATAGAGAGGGTTTTCGAGTTATGGCGTCAAGAATGAGCGACACTTTGTGTACGTGGTGGAATATTAGTTTTGGCTTCTGGCAAGGGAACACATACTGAAGTGACAATTGCTGATTTTGATGAAGTTTACGTAGAAATGTAGTTCTCACAAAAATATATGACACGTATTTTTGTTAGCGACCGACATTCACTTTGAAGGGGAAAAAACAACCCTCAAAGTTGAGGGTGGGAAACATATTTGGACAAATATCTTGGAAACTACTAGAGCTAGAAGACCGGCGAATATACTAAAATGATGTATTTTAAGGGGAGGTTCCGGTCTAAAATCGATTTCTTTTTCATTTCATTTTTCAAATTTTTAACCTTTTAAGAATATGTATTTAAAAGGATTTTTTCAAATTCGTAAAATTCCCGAAGTTATAAGCATTTGCGTAGCGGCAAATGCATGCATAACACCCGGTCACTCGGCGCTCACGTAAAACTTTAAACGCTTTTTTCTTCAGTGTTCTTAAAATCGGTGGAACCAATATCACAAATAGATATTATCCGATTCAACTGAAACATTTTTATTTTGAAGAATATACTTCTGTTTAGTGGAGAAACCACTAACATTTAAAAACAATTGAAAAATTGTCATTTTTAAAAGCGTTGAAGGGACGAAAAATATAGGGAAAAAGTGATTTCAAACTTCAAGGGTTGTTATTTGCTTAAAAAATGTCAATTTTTACATTTTTTCTGGTAAATCCACGAGCGAGTTTCATACCCTTTAATAATCTGTCATTCTTTTTTATTTCAGACCAACGGTTTAGGTGCTACAGGTGCCACCATTTTCGATGAATTTTTTGACGCCTCGATTTTAACGACTCCCCAGTGCCGTCTGCAATGATTAATTATAAAAATATATATATATATATATTTCTATAGTTTAAGACATCCTTGATACAATGTCGAAAGTCCCATTCAATTATATGTACAAATTTTCCTTTAATTAATTCCTAAATATCACCTATTTTTATGGGCTCTAGACCGGAACAGATTCCTGAAAACTCCCATTATCTAAATAATACGTTAAAAATAACACATTTTTGTTGATTTTTCTTGTCAAATCCGTTTCCCTGTACAGTTGTGTGTGAAATGAATACATATACCCGTGTAAATGTACAGTTAAGTGGAATTTTCATTTTTGCATTATAAAAAGAGTTTTTATAGTTGGAGCCTTTATTGCAGTCTGTGCAGAATGGAGTCGTTCCGTACGTATAATCAAACAGGTTGTAAATTTCCATGATATTTGAGGTATTTTGCTATGGAATACCTCGGTAGTTGGCATTCGAATGGTCGGAATTCACACTGCACGAGGTACCTATAAGAGGCTTATGGCGCGATAGGCGCTGTAATAATACGTTTATTAAGACTATTGAACTCGAATCGTTCGAAATGTTTGAAAAGTTCAATACGAGGTGTGCCGGAGTGCCATATAGTAATCACTTTTACGAACCTCGAACACCTCGTTCGGCGAATGAAGTTCGCACTTTGACCCCTTCCCCCTTTTGCCCCTGGAGGACTGCAGAGAAACTGACATCTGAAACCGATGTCTCTCTTATGGACCTATTAATGTGAAAAATTGCAGAAAAACACCCTCGAGTAATTTAGGACGATTTCGAATAGTGTCCGTTGAAAATTCATCGACTATGCGCATTCTTAGCTTGATGTATATCGATTCCATATTAAATTTTGATTTTGTTGAACACAAAACCTTCTTTGAAATTACTCAAAATTGAGCATAAATTTTTTCTTGACAAAAAAGGATTGATTTCGACGGCGGAATTTTCAAATTTCATTTGTTACCCTACTTCTATACTTGTACTGCTTCTTAGACTACACGCTACCCATTTTACTTGATATCCTCAAATGTTTTTACTGAAGAGGGATCCAAAGTAAGCAAGAGTCACTGGAGATTCAACCGTATATCAAGAAAATTCACGGATACTACTTCAGATGTTCAATAAAATGTTTTCTGTTTTTCAAAATGTTTGACTGGATATGTTTAACACCATTTCGAAATCCTCCGACTAAAGAATATTTTTCATCGTGCTCCCCTAATTGTAAGTATCCAGAATATGGAAATATGCTCAAGATAAATGTTAGTTAATTTTTAACAAACTACTAAAAATTGTAAGAATTTATATGTCATTCCATTTGAAGAAAGGGGTGAAAACCCCACGGGGATGATAGTGCTGTCATATGCATACATCACATAGAGGACCCCAGAGTGCCCTTAAATATAAAATAAGGATTGCGCTGTTCCTAATGGTTTCCATGAAAACAGGTTATAAAACTTTATACGCCCCACTCTGCATATTTAATATAGGATTTTTATAGAATATCTATTCCCCAAAGGTCGAACAGATTTCAAAATATTCATCCAAATAGGTAATATATTGGGCCAAAAATTTTTTGATAAAGAAAAAGGAATTGAAAGGGTAAACCAAAATTTGCTCGAGCAAGACTCTGGTAGATATGGTCGAAATGTAGGAGCAGTGAGAAATGTATAATTGTTTAACCTTGATTATGTCTCAAGTATTGAACCTCCTCAAAATGCAGTGAAATCTCCAATCTGCGAAAACTGTAGTAACACGAAGAAATAAATGTAATTCAATACAAGCTCAGCTTTAACTGACACGAATATTTTAAATTCTCATGCTGAAATAGTAGAAGAATCCACTGAAAGTGATAGTAAAGATGTGCCCTCTCACTCCGAAGTAGATATGTATACAATATCTATAATATTAAAACAAGGACTTATCGTTAGATGATTCGAAGCACTAACAGAATGTATTCAATATGTTAAGAAACTTGTGTGTTTTAGTAGTAAAAAATATATTGTACAACCCACAAATTGTTGGACAAAAATAGTATATTTATCTAATCTCTCAATTTTGGTATTGTTACTGGTATTATTCTATTTGAAATATAAAATAATTATCATGAGGAATGTGTGTGTTGATCCAGTCGTATCTCTCTGTTAATTCGGATATTAGTGGTTCCATTGCAATTGGTTCTGTTCACGTTAGAAGAGAGTGGTGGTAGCATAGTAAGGACTTATGCAAGAGGTTTTTATTCAATTGTTCGTTTAATAACTTGACGTGTAACTGACGAATAACTTGACGGCGATTTGATAAAGTGTTGAATGGATTAAACAGCGAACATCGCCCAATCAATCTACGATTATGATGAAGTTTGGCACATGGGTAGAGTATTCAAAACTATTACACACATGTTTTTTATTATCGGTTGATTTCCGGATGATTTCGAACCTCAAATTTGGGGATGAAAAACCTAATTACTTCCTGGAATTAACATAGAAAAAAAATTTTAATACCAGGAATATTCGATTTTTCATGAGCCATAACTTGGCCTGAAGAAAAGTAACGCCATTATAGTCTCATTACACTAACTCAGCGAAGACCACTTCGAGCCATTTAGGAGCCCGAGCTTACACTCTTACAGTTTTCCCTATCCGTGGCGCGCCGACGTTATCATTGGCTTTCGAGCTCCCCTTTCGCCCGACTATAGTAAATATCATGGAGCCCGGGCTCCCAAATGGCTCGGACTGGCCTTCGCTGCTGACTAACTATACAACAAGTCGCCGTTATATCAATATTTGTATAAAACATATTTTTGTTGGCTGAAAACTGTCTATTGTAAATAACAAGCTGTACTATTGCATACATATCGATGGGTTAGCGCACAAACATTGCATGTCCAATTTTAGCATTTTCGAAAAACCACAAAAAATGGTAAATGTGAGTTTTATACAGCATAAAGAAACAATCAAGAACTATTTGTTGCATATAAAAACTCAAATTTTACAAAAGGTGGACATGCAATATTTATGCACTAAATCATCGATATGTTTGTTTGTGCCATGTAATTGCTCATGGAATATCAGGTATTCTTTGTATTTAACCATTTCCGCAAAATTCAACTAAATAGATTTTTTATCCCTCGAATATACAAATCAGGCAATACTAAAAAAAGCGGAAATACTTTTGAACTAGAGTTGGGCAAAATGTAATCTAATTACAAATTACAAATTACGATCAAAATGTAATTGTGTAATTGATTACACATTATTTTCTGTAATCGTTAATTTAGGTAGCGGACCACAATTTTGTCAACTACTCACGTCAATCGCGTAACGCGATTCTGTGACTAACACTGTCGGCGCCGCACGTTTTGCCAAACTCTTTCGTTTCTGTATCGTAAACAAAAGGTGTTTTACCACATCTGCTGATGGTTTCCGGTGGAAAAATGTCTGCTGCATCGCGTGGAGTAGTTACATTTTTTCCTACACCCTTAGTTTTTGGAATATATAGAAAGATATCTGCAAAAATTGGTGCATTCGGGGTGTCCTCTTCCCTTTGATCGTTGTTTAAACATATTTAAATGCTTATAATTCAATAATAACTTATATCGTTATGTTCGCGATGGCTCATAGAATAATTTGACGAAACAAGCAACCGAATAACTATTACTGTTTGAACACAAAAGATGTTCAAAGTTAAAAATTTGCATTTTTTTTCAAAATCGAATTTCTCGAAAACTAAGGGTGATGAAGAGAAACGGGTTGCTTATTCGTTTTCAGCGCACAAAAGTCTATAAGAAACGACTATTGAATGTTACAGATCAAAATGGCTGTTGGACAGTGTTATAACAGCAGCATTACTAGATTACGTTCAACTAGGTTTTAAAATAACAATACCTAAATTAAAATTAATAAAACTCGATGACTTTCAACGATTCTGGGAACGAAGCAGCCGATGTTAGAATAAAACACGACTGATCAAATTTCTCTGTAGAACACGAAGACTAAGACAACTCAGGGTTCGCGGGGCACGGTTGACACAGTGCTGATGCTCCCCAGTATACAGAAAGTTGGAAAAGTGAAAAATATTTGTCGCGTTGGGGGGGGGGGGGGGGTCACGCATAGATTAGAGTCAGCTACATTACAGCTACGTACACAGGAAAAATGAAAGGAAGAAGAACTCGTCAACGTTGCCCCTCGCCTATACCAAACAGGAAGCAACATTCTCTTGGAAACCGAGAACTTTTTAAACCATCTCCAGGAACTCCGTAAATAGGATGTATAAAGGAGCAGCGTGGCCCAGAGGCAAAGGAGAAATCGCGCGTAACGGACGCGTATGAAACTTATAAAAACTCGTTCAGCCACGGGGAAGCCATTTCGCGCGGTCGTTGGATGTGTCGCGCTGGTAGGACGACGAGGCAAGGGAGGAGAGGCTCGACGCACTTGAACGAGTTTCCGAACGGGGGCCAGTATAAATTTCGCGTCTTAAATTGGTTCCGTAAGGAAAGTTCGCCGATGTGATACGATAGGATATTGCGACTAACTGTCGTATAGAGGATGGCCCCGGATATTCGAACGCGCGGACCGCTCGCGATAAAGAAGGGCCAAGTTCCCGCTTATACAGAACTATAGGCAAAGGTGTATCATACAGATTTAAGAGCGACGCGGTTCCCTGCTGACGCGTTATTCGAGGAATCATTACCAACATGATTAAAACGTTGAAAGTGTATACCCGTGAATGGTCCTCCATGGGGGGGATTTCATGGGCTCTTTTATGGCTATGACGTTCCAGAAAGTAGTTACACTGACCGAGCTTGTGAATCACTGCCTTGATTCTCAAGAACTTCCATCCCGAGGTGTCTTTCAATTCATCTATTCTGCGCGGCGGGCGTAAATGAACTGGGGTATTTCCGCCACGTCGTTAGCGCCTTGGAGGTTAACGATTAACCCTCATCTGGCGGATGCTGGGTCAATTTAGTCCCATACAGGGTGATTCTGTCACGACACTCCTCAAAGAGATGCCGCTCGGTACCTCATGGCGAAAAAAAAACACACCGCCATGCCTTCAAAGTGTTATGGCTTTCGACCCTCGAAGGGACTGGAATATCCACGAAGAAGTTAGAAATCTCAAGTTCCGCATTTCTCATCAGATCTGTGCGAAAACGACACCAATCGAATCCTTATGTTTCTCCGATGAAAATAACACCAAGAACGACATAATTCGGATCATAATGGAGAAACTTAGAGGAAAATTGATTTATATAATTTGAACCTAACTTCGCGAGAGAATCACCCTGTATAGAACTCAACGGGGGAATATATTGAATAGTTGCAAATAAAAACGGAAGTTCATATGTCCCAGTTGATTTCGTTTGCGAGTTGTAGCAAGTTTTGTATTCTGTCAACCAATTAGCTTCACAACAAATGTTCAAAACGACCACCTTGCATCTCAATGCACACCCGTGAATATCCTGTCTTTGAGCTTGTTGCTCTCTCGATACCTACTTCTAGGCGTTACGGAGGTTTAATGGAAATTTTATTGAATTCTCTGGCGGAGCATTTCAACACAGAACGTGACAACACAATGGGAAATTAAGCTTTAGTAATTGTTGCGTCCCAACGACAATGTAGGCTTCTTGGAAGCGTAGCCCGAAGGAAATTCGCCTCTTACGTGGCAACGGTGGGCGCTGGCGACCGACGAAACACGACGCTGCACGAATCGGCAGCGCTGCGCGATCGACTCGACACGCCGCACAGTGGCGAATTTCGCCGAAAAGCTGGCCAAAAATGAATCTGCAATTCCCGTGCAAATTATTAAAATATTTTATTGTAATATAACTCTAAGAAGCTAAGAGTATAATTTTTTAACGTTTAATGTTTAATTTGTTGTTTTAATTATAATTATATTATTAAAAATATTAAAAGTATTGTGGTTTGTAGGTTTTAGTCAAATAATTACGCAGTCATTACTGAAACATTAATATTTGTATATATTTTAACATTATTATATTGCATACTTTGGATATTTCTCGTTGCGTTCTTTTGCCCCATAACACGCGAACTTATGCCCCACATATCGGGTAAAACTTCGCATTTCACACTTTTTGAAAATATTTATTTTATATAAGTTGTGACATGTCAATTTACATGAAGTCACTGCCTATCGAATAATGATTATCAGTGTAATACCAAGGATTTTAGAGAAGTCTAAACTTTAAGTGCGCACTCTTACCCCACATTACTCTACACAAAAATGAGAATATTTGCCAAAATAGCAATTTGTTGCAAAAAACTGCAACGGGGTCTTAAAGTGCATACCTTGAGCTTTCATTTAAAAAAAAGAATGGTGCTTGAGCTCGCTTGAGTTGTAACTTTTTGCTTAAGAATAAACAAAAAATGAATATGCTTTCAGTACTTGTTTATAAAAACTTTTACAGACTTCACATTTAAAACAATAATAGTGTATATGATACTACACCACAATATATAATGCTTATTTTGATAGCTGGACTCGATAAGCTGAAAATAAATCTCAAAGTAGACCTTTAAATTTCGAGCGTCAACTTTGAACTGACATATCTCAGCAAGGGCTGCAGTTTATATATTTACATTAGTAAGAAATTATGCACAAATATGTCATAAATAAATCGCACCAATTGGATTTAGCAAATTTAAAACTTTTACATTCTGATTTTTGGCCAGCTTTTCGCCGAAATTCGCCACTGTGCGCCGGCCAGACAGAATGTCCTTGAGATTCGAGCGAGACGGGCCAATGCAGACTAATACCTATATGTATAATAAATCTCAATATTACACCAAACATCTTCTTTACTGACATCACCTGCGGATCTATTAAACGCGGCTCGATCAAACTACAAGTAATCGAGAAGTGACCGAGCATTATCTCGGCAAGCTCAACAGTAATTCTTTTTTTAATGGAGCTATCTCAGTTTTCTTACCATTCACAGTTTAAACTTTCCTTTCACCACTACTCTGGGTATATACAACAGCTCTAATCATGAAAAGGAATATATAGAACATACAGAATGGCAGAGCATTCGGATAGTAGAGTATACCTAACGTTTCAGAATACAGGTGTTCGCATAATGAAACAAAACTAATTATTAAACAGAACAGTACTCAGCTCGTACATAATTCATAAAACGCACGAAGGTGCTCATCGATGTGCTCAGTTCCGAGTAGAAATTACGCAAGAATTGTTTAAATAATGCAAGGACAGCGCCCCAAGAAAGAAACAGCAGGTACCTGAAGAAGATTTAAAACAAATAAACCAAGGATGCTACTCTAAAAGCATTATTCTTCTGTAAATTGTGCAACGCCTTGAAACCAATAAAGTGGATGGTGCGCGCTGTGCTGCCCTATTAAAGAATCTCTAGAAAATGTAAGGAAGATATAATCTACAAGTGTAACGAGGGTGAAGAACTTCAGAGAATTCCCTCCCCGCTTAAAGCATCGAGCCGATCGTACTTTCCCGGAGAAAGAAACGATTAGCCGCTGCTGTTGCTACATTCCGAATGAGACGGTAACACGATGGGCGCTCTTCAGTGCTCGCGAGCCTCGAATTAATTGAAGGGATTCGTGACGGGGCGTGAAATCTTTATAGATTTTTCTCTCCAGTGGACGGCATTCTACCTGGATCGTAACTCGATAGAATGTTCGTCAAGCTCTCGTTACGAACGGAATTCTTTCTTCTTTTTTTGTCTTTCTTTTTGTAAGATGTTCCGTGGAGATTAATCGGTACAACGAGCAGGAATTCTGTTGCCGCGTCTTCATTCCTGGCGAGAAAGCACATCGCCAAGGAAAGTGCGCATCGATGACAAGCGAATCGAAACACCCCAATTAGGTAAATTAAACTCGCGTAGGAAACAAGCCTTGCAGAAGTGCTCTTAGTCCTTTCAGCCCCCTACGTTTATGCTGCTCGGTGCGGTTCGAATGCTTCAAGTAGAATTGGAACCATCGTACACGGGGCAAAGTGGAGAATTGGCCTCAAAACCTGACCAAAAGTAATATTTCCAATTCTAAGGTAAAATGAAGTATTTTATTATAATATGACTCTAAGAATATAGAAATGTAATTTTTTTAACGTTGAATATTTAATTTGTTGTGATTAGAATTATAATTCTTAACTGGATTCCGGATTAACCCGTATCTGACACGGGGTAAACGTTTTTCTTCATAACTTAAGGGGGTAGACACGGGTAATGCAGCGCGCTGTATACCGACACAATCTGGCCCAAAACATGGGTTTGGGATATTACGTTGTTTGTCCTTATATGAGCACATTTTGGGCTGGGCGAGGTCTCATTTGGAAGATGAAGGTTCAGTGCAGCGCGCTCTGGTCATGGTTCGACGAGATTGTGTTGATATGTAATAATATGAGTGTCCAAAGTAGAGAAAAAATCGACAAAATACACTCGCAGATTCTAAGTATTGGTAGGTCACTAAAAGAGTTTTGTGACTCAAACGAGGACCAGAGCGCGCTGCATTGAACCTTCATCTTCCGAATGAGACCTCGCCCAGCCCAAAATGTGCTCATATAAGGACAAACAACGTAATATCCCAGACCCATGTTTCGGGCCAGATTGTGTCGGTATACAGCGCGCTGCATTACCCGTGTCACGTGGCGTGTTTACCTCCTTAAGTATTTTTAGGCCACTAAAAGAGTTTTGTGATTCAAACGGTGAGCAGAGCGCTCCGCATGGAATCTACCTCTTTCGAATGAGACCTCGCCCAGCCCGAAATCTGCTCATATAAGGACGAAAAACGAAAAATTCCAAATCCATGTTTGAGGTTAGATTGTCGGTATTACAGAGCGGTGAATTGCCCGTGTCACGTGGCGTGTCTACCCCCTTAAGAACCAGTCATCGTATTAACACGAGCCAAAGTGGGAATTAAAGCTAAAGAACTATACTCAATGTAAAATTAAACATACTAATGGAAATTTATTTTTTGCAAAGTTGCGTCCGTCTAAATATTGTAAAAAAAGTGATGTTTTGAAACCTACAAAGAAAGCAAAAAACATTTACTAGTTACGTAGATTAAAAGTAAAAATGATATTTTAGGAGCTTCTGAGGGCGCTGATGTCAAAATTGTGGCCGTTGTAGCAAAATTCGGAATGATGAAAATCTCGAATAATTGGGTTTACTTACGTGAAACTGAACTTCTATTTTTGCAACAATCGCCACAAATTTGAAATCAGCATCCTCAAAAATTGTTATATAACCTGGAAGTAAATGTTTTCCTCCGCAGGAAACACTCGCGCATATGTAGAAACTGATCTGATCGGAAATTATACTCGTGACAGTATCTATGTACAAAATTATGATTTTTGCCCAAAAAACAAATTGTTGCAAAATACTGCAACGGTGCAGCTTGAATTTAAAAAAAGGCGGTGTTTTATCTTGCTTTATTATCAACTTTTTGCTTAACAATAGACAAAAGTGTATGTTTTTAGTTACTCTTTCAGAGAATCCGCATTTGAAACAAAAATAGTGCGTGTGATACTACATCATAATATCTGTATACTACTTAGTACTTACTTACTCTAATAGCTAGACTTGATAATCTGCAAATAAATTTTAAAGTAGATCCTTATTTAAGGAAATTTCAATTGTCAACTTCGACCAGACATACCTATATTCAAAAATGCTGCAGTTTAAAATTTTCAATTAACAAGAAATTATGCGCAGATAGGTAGGTCACAAACTAATTACATTATATTACTGTAGCAAATTAAAACCTTTATATTTGGAAATTTGGCCTGGTTTGAGGGCGAATGCACCACTGCGCGAAGCAGCGATGATGCTTGCATAACCAGGGAGATTAATCGTAAAAATATATCGTTAGGATATCTTATTTATGCGGAGTTTTCACTTGTGATCATCAGATTCGAATACTTTCAGTTTACTTGACTAACAAGGTCAGATTTGGAAAACGTGAATCAAAAACTTTCGTGTACCTAAAAATTAAACGTTGTTAGGAAGCCCACCACTACCTATTGACAAGATCCTCGATTGTGTCAAGAAGGATGTGGTTTCTTCCCTGGCTTCACTCCCAAAAGGGTTGTGAATTTTCAACTGTATACTCCTCGACGAAGAATTGCTGGTCAACGTAGGAAGATTATAATACGTAATATTAAAAACAAGTACATTTCTAGAAACTTCCTATGCACACTGAACCATTACTTTTAAAAATTCCTAGTTCACACGGAACCACCATTCGGGCATAGTCAGGTTGTCCCAAAACTGATTTCCCGGAACAAAAAGACATGGAAAAGTCCTTTACCGTTTTGGGATCCGAGGCTGCGTTCTCGAGTAAATAATTGTTGAATATTAGCGGTCCAAGTTCCGGGACGCGCAGTTTAAATTCGAAACAGCTGAGCGCGGAGTAGTGACCGCTTACACGCACACGCAGGAAGCACGCGTAGATATAGACCCACACACACAGTAGAGCCGACCACGCTGGTTCAATCCATGAGAATGGGTTAGCATATTTAAAATAAAATTTGTTACTTGTCGTTAGTTAAAACATGACTGTTTTCTTACACGGTAACAAGGTTCGGAGGACATTTTGAAATCTTCATACCGATAGACCCTAATATGTACAGGGTGACCCGTTTAACCTATAAATGCTCGTATGTCAACAACTGTGTTGAATTGAAACACCTGCTCGGGGGGAGGTTAAGGGAGGTAGAGAGAACACTAACATGTGCAGGTGTATGCTTGCTAGGTGTAGTGGTTAAGATCATTTCAAGGTTAGATGGTTTTTTTACGTGTCACATTTGTCGCCTTAAGGCGGATTCACGCTTATCAGTTTAGAGGCTGTACAGTGCAGTCTGTTTCGTGACTAAACTGATATGTAGGTATGTCTTTCCAGATTTTTAGTGGTCTCTTTGTGTCAGTATCAATAACTGACAAGGACAAGTGTGAACTGCTCCTTGCAAAATAGGGAAACGATATTTTTCCCCACTCACACTGACGGCGCTGAACCGTCACGGAACCGATAAATGTGAATCCGCCTTTATCCTGCGAGAGTATCGCTTACGACTTACATCGTCCCCGAACCAAATGGGACTTTACTACTGGCAGCTTTTGTTGAAATCTGCAAAAGCAGGTTTAATAATATTTTTAATATAATTGCAGTATTAATTTTTTTTTATTTTTTGCAATATTTTTTTATATTTTCTTTCTGGTTTCTAGTGTATGTGGATTTTTCGTACATTTCTTTTTATATATTTTTAATTTTTACTTTATTTTTTAAATTGTATTGTCATCCAATCTACGCCGACATGCAAAGTTTCAAAATAATTGGATTGATGGAAGTGGGTGAAAATTTAGTTGCCTGATTTGAACCATACACCAAACACACCTTCAGAGGATCGAAGCTAATATAAATCGTTTAAAAAGGTACCAATACGTTCGTCTTGAACAGACCTTTCCAATGGTGCATAGAAACTGTTACACCCCCTCATGCTAGTAATCACTCTGCAGACTTAACAGTTTCCTTTTTTCTTAAAAGTAAAGAAATTAAAACAGACAACTTTCTCCAAAATGAATCTGTTCTTTAGAGATTAGTTAGATCCACAATGGAGCACCTTTCTCAAATAACTAGTTTGAGCTTACCTAGCAAACTAAGCGAATTGAATTACGAATCATTTAAAGCACATTTTATCGATTTCTATTTTCCTTTTCTCCAACAATAAATACACACATGTTTGATAGAAATTCTAAACTAACATTAACAAAATTAAAATTTTGTATGAAAACAATTTGCTTCACAGTTAGGATTTAATTTTATACAAAATATAGTCGCTTTTCACTTGTGCCATTTTAAAATATTCCGTATAAACACAAACTATCGATAATTATGTTCGCAAACGTGTTTCGAGAATATTAAAAATTTTCGCATCCTGCTTTCAATAAGCTAAAAAATCGACATACCACGGTTGGCGTTTTATTGAATCTTTTTTTCCTCTGTTCCTATATCGAGGGATATTTATTCTGCAATAACAGCGTTCTCGACGGCTTTCGATTTTCTTCGTCCGCGGAGTACGGAAGGAAATTTACCAGAAGTTAGTAGAAAAGTTTGTAATTACCTTGTTTCCCTTATTTCAACGTTTGCAGGAAGGTAGAATCGCTTGAGTGCGCTCTTAACAGGTGCAATAAAATAGAATAGCGCAATCTTCCGTTGTGTAAACAAATATGAGAACGAATTGACCCCGGCCCGCAAAAACAGGCAAAGTGGAAACTCAATGTACAAAATGAAATACGGAAAGTGTTGTACAAAAATTATTTGCAACGCTTCCTACATATAACGTAAAGCTTTTCACGCACCAGTAGAGTAATGTTATTCCTACCGACGTTCATTACAGCACGTTTCTATGGATACATTTAAAAAGCCCAGCGAAGAAACTTAAGCGACCTGAATTCAGTCAATCTGCGACAAAATCTAATCATATTTCCCGTACTTTTAGTAAATGTCTGCATAGGATAAAGCAACCAGTAATTGACCGCACACCAGTGAATGACCATTAGGCAAAGAAATGTCAATTATAAATTTAAAAATTACTGTTTGTTTATAAATAGAGTGTAGTTGCACTTTTAATATCCCATATTTTTAGTTTTGCGTATTAAACAAACATTAATAAGTACAATTCTTAATAAAAGTATGTGGTCATTTACTGGGCTTCTCATTCAACAATTCTGTCATTTACTGGTTTGTTTACCCTAGTTGACAATTTGAATTCTCAGTTTTTAGAGAATAGTTAGACAATTGTGTTTTTATTATTAACTTCACGTTTCATATTGCGCTGCATAAGGGATGATATAAAGCCTCAATTTATAGCGCCGGAAAGCGAGACGGCTTATAGCAAAACAGGATAAGTCCCAAGAGTACGTGAGGAATTACGTACCTAAACCTCATTGGGTTACGCGCCCGTAAGAATTCTGTAGGTTTATGATTCGATACATGTATAAGAAATATTAGTCCCCTTGAACAGTTTCCAATGCTTCGAATACTACCACTTAAACGAAACGTACTAATTTTCTACTACTTGATAGCAATCAATTTGACAGGGATCATAGGAAAATGTCACTTTTAGACGATTTGCTACTGCAATGGAAAAGATAGGTGGTTATACACCTCTAGATCGGTGATATGACAAAAAAATTTACCGCAAAATTGATCTCGACTTCAAAATTCAAGATTCAATTTATGGGCGGGGGATAAAAAAAGATTAAAAAACTACTTTCGTCGATCATTGTTTGAAGTCTGTTTTGGAACTATAGTTACCTTGACAATTTTTCTTGGTTAGTGAGTCAAACACTATTATTTAGCAGTCGGATCGTCAAGCGAAAAAAATGAGTATGGAATATGATCAATGGGGAAGATGACTGCAACTTTTTCCCACCTGTGTCGCTACCAGCGCACGTGTCACCAGTTATCGGGTGTTTTATTTGAATTTAAATCTGTTTAAATTATTTTATGCAACGCCATCTTACGAAGCGTAAAGTAATGTAAACTCGAGGTATAAAGTTTTTAATTTTGTATGTGGATGATTTATTTTGAATTTGTAAAAGAAGAACAATTTCGATGTTTCGATACAAAACCTTGTTACATATTTCATACATTCCACAAATTAAAAATTCGCGCGCAAATCATTCACACATGCGCACTCATGCAAAACCGCAGTACATGCGCTAGTGGCGCCATCTGCGCCGAGCTTTGCGTCATCTTCCCCATTATGACATATTCACAGTGGGTTCATTATAATTTTCCCATAGCCAGTGGTGGATTTGACGGGTCGCCGACGAGCAGTTACCGCCTGGGCCCCTGCCCACAAGGCCCACCCAAGGCCCCATCTTCAAAAACAAATGATGACTATCCAAACACTATATTTTTTTCTGTACTACTACACTTGTTGTTAGCCCGTTTTTAGTAAACTACCTCTTCATTTGCCTGAAAAAAATGGGCCCCACAGAACGTTTGTCACTTGGGTCTTTTTCCTTAAATCCGCCACTGTCCATCGCATTTCAATTACTTTAATAATTATACCTTTCTTTGCTGCCGTGGTCCCAAATTGATCAGAAAGTGACACTCTCCTTGAAGTTTCACGAAACGTATCTTTCATCGTTCAACTACCCATCACCTCAGCAAACTGAGCGGTGTGAAAACGGACAGAAACGTTGCACTTGCCCAATAGAAAGCCTGAGGCTGTTTTGCGACACGCGAAGGTAACGAAGCCGTTCGTCGCCCCGGAATCGAAAATAATAAGGTCCCGAAGGATTAATTTTATTTTTTTTTTCGTGTAGACGACGCGCGTTTCATAAAGGGACCCTCTTCCCTAGCTGTAGGAGCGCGACGCCGCGACGAAATTAAAACAGAAAGGTTGGCACAGCATCAGGGGAGCACAACCACGGGTAATTGAGCGAAGCAAATTTGACGCAACGCCGCCGAGTTACCGCAGCCACGGAAACGAGTGTTTGCTTGCCCGTAGAAACAATGATCGCGTATTATGTGCCATGAATGAGCCACCTTTGTCCACGGGACTGGGGCTACAGAAGCGTTCTTTATTTTATGTAACCGTTTTTCCTTCCCTGCAATGGGAAACGAGGATGCAAAGGAGAACAACAAGCTTTTGAAGTATCCTCATTTGATTGCAAAAAGTGAAAAATATAATGGGGTCTCGATAGTCCGAACTCTGGTTAAGACCTTCTTAAGACCTGAGACGGTTGTGTTCAAAAAGAAATTTACTGCAATCCTGCTATAAAAAGAACATACCAATGTTCCCATTTGAGAAATCGATGGTCACCTTCAAATCTCGATGAAGAATATAGTTTAGAAGCAACGGTAAAAAATTCAAATAAAACAAATAAAATTTGTTGAAATGGTGCTGCTGGCCAATTTGAAAAATGTGGTTCCAAGAAAACTGTGGTCAAAGTGCCATTTTGAAAAGAAGAAGAAAAAATATCTTGAAACTACTTAAGATGTGTATAATAAAGGCGTTTAAACAGATTTTACACTTATTTCTTTGTTTACCCACAAACAATTGTCAAAGGTACACTGCGGTTTTGTGCTGCTACATTGGTGTTACTGTTTAAGTCTCGGGCCTATGCCAATCATCCAGCAACAATTCACGACCTGGAGAACAACGTCACTCAAGCCATTGCTGAAATCCAGCCCGATTTATGAAGAAAAGCCATTCGAAATTGGGTTTCTTGAATCGCCTCCTGCAATCGAAGCCGTGGAGGCCATTTGAACGATATTATTTTTAAAACATAATGGTATTGAATGTACTTTAATCCGGTATAAATATTTCGGTCATACCTCATATACAGCTCTTTTTATTCAATTTTAAATATCGAATGCCCTTATTAGAAGACGCTTTACTTCAGAATCTAGAAAATAGTGAGAAACGCAAAATTATTAAGAATATACAACTTTGGAATATCTCTGACAGTACATTCATATTTATTTTCAGTTTTGTTATCATTACTTGTATCATTCTTTCTGAAATTTACAATAATCACCAAAAGCAAAGTAAGTATTCTACTATCCGAAAATTCTCTCATACGAACGATTATATCTCCCTAGTAATTCCAACAGTGGAGAATTAGATATTATAAAATATTCAAATTATTTATTTTATACCTGACTTCGTTATGACTTTGAACTTCACTGTATCTTAAGGGCCTCAAACACGTTGACATCTATATCGATATATGTGGCTAAGATTTGTGTAAAATATCAAGCAACCCATACACATTGAGCAGGAATTATTAGACACCAGTTCAGTTCAAAACACGGTTTCATGGAATTTCCGGGTAAAGGGTCCTAAACACGTTGAGATCTGTATCGATACATGTTGCTATTTAGTATCAGTATCGCCATACAAATCTCAACATGTGTTTAACTGTCTCAGTATCGATACATCGGTATCAGCTGATCTCGTCGCCTGCATCAATGTACTGAAACGTCAATACCTCGAGCGTGCAACTGATACGAATATCTCCAATTGTACTGTTGGATGCAAGAACGGTCTCAGGACACTTACAAGAAAAGATCCCGAACCCAGAAATTAGCGGAATATGTAGGGGATTTCCTCCTGATTACAACGCAATTTTTATTTGCTGCCAAAATTCACTCTAAGGATGCGAAATTAACCCCTATAAATTCGGCCATTTTTCAAAATCGGAAAATAGTCGGAATTTAAGGGGTTAATTTCACCCCCCTAGAGTGAATTTGGGCAACGAACAAAAATTGCCTTGTAATCAGAAGAAAATCCCTTATATATTCACAAAGTGTCAGAATTTTTTGTATTTACGGGTTCGGGATGCTTCCTTGTCAGACTCTTTTTGTATAAAACGCAAAATTAGATGCCTCATTTTTTCTACATACCTATGCTCCCTAGATTTCGTTGCCGTATCTGTAAAAATTGACAGAACTATGGTAAATTTTGTGAATCCCTTTTGGCCAGCTGATCCTAACTCATATCTTAAGGCAGTGATGAACCCGGCAGCCGCAAACCTGCGGCCCACCTGAACATCGCCCATATATGTTTTGAACTATAAAAGATATCGGAATGTATTTAATATTGCGGCCCGCGAAAAGTAGTATCTTTCCATTTGTGGCCCACTTCTGACAAAAGGTTGCTCGCCACTGTCTTAAGGGACCCACGTTGCCCAGAGATACATGTTAAAATATCAATTCATAATATCTTAACGTGTATGGGCCACTTAAGTCAAACATACATCAACCTGAACACTTAGAGCATATACTATTCTCTAACCCTGAACATGACACGATCTATGACTATTTTTATAACTATATTTTTTCAATATTCTACATTTTCTTTCAAGTATCATGCAAATATTAATTAAATAATGAAAAATAATGTTAAGAAACAACATTTTTTTTCTATATTTCTCCATTTTATGCACTATAATTAAACAATAATTAGAATTACATTTACTGATTAATTTATTACATAATCCCGATTGTAATAATGCAGCTACAAAGGAGATATATCAAATTTATAAATATTATAAACAGTTTTACAACAACTTCACTATGTATAAAATATATCTAACTTCGTAATGTCCACAGATACTTTTCCCACAACTGATATGTGTCACTAAGGCCCTTCTTGCATCCAACAGTACCTACAATCGCTGTTTTCTTTGATAATATCTTTACGTGTCATTTCAAACGTTATTAATTGCGTACGGTTGAAATATTTAGTGTGTCAGAGAGCAGAAGCTTGAGAACTGAACTGATGTCTCATGACTCCGTCTCAACGTATATGTGTTGTTTGATAGTTGACACAAAGCTCAGACACGTGTATGGTGCCCTTAACATTCTTAAGGCGGTAGGTTGCCCTAAAAACTCTCGAAAATTGTTTTTTAGGTTGTTTGCATATTCCACCAGCTACATCTTTTCTACGTATTTTAAGCGCAACCGGGCCTCGAAATTCCAAAAATTGAAGGAATTACAGTAAAAATTGTACGAGCCTGCACATGAAATCTGATAACGATGTCCAACTTTAAACGCGATTTCCTAGAACCTACGTTTTTCAAAACGTTGAACATAAAATCTCGGAAACCGCTCGAACGCTTTGAATGAAAATTTACAGGGAATTGCAGAAAACTATTCCCCTCTATGTATTGGAAGCACAGTTTCAATATAAATTCTTAAAAAAAAGATAAAAAATATTTTTCCTACAAAAAAGTATAAAATCAGAAACATCAACATAAAAATTGTATTAATTTGTTTATCAAAATTTTGCTTCCTGCACAAAATGGAGACTGTTTTACAGATTATAAAAATGCCTTTACTTTATGTTTTAGGTAATTCACTAGTCCGGAATCGTGTTCACCATGAAACTGTGCATTGCGTACACACTCTCACATTTATATGTATAACTTTTTTCCTATAAATATATTTAAAATTTTCTTCGTGCGCATTAAAGTCAACGAAAGGACGCTTAAAACTTAAAACAAAAATTACCTCTATATTCATTTATTCCTTCAGAATATGTGTTTGAAGAAGGGCCTGATTTTGGGTCGTTGAGGGTAACGTACTCCCTTAAGTGCTACACTCAGTTCTCAGTTGTTGCATCTAAAACATCTGTGTAAAAGTGTTTGACTATGGACAAAAATTACTTTGGTACCGCGATACTGAGACGTGCAACATGTGTCGATACAGATCTCAACATTTATGGAGCCATTTGTATCATATAATTCTCCTTGACAGATGTTTCCGGGCAATATGAAAAAGGAATACGTATGCAGCTCCCCATTTAAGAAACTACATGCCGTACTGGATTATTCGTAAAGTATGAAAGGTGAAAGATTGATACAACCAATCCTGTCGCCCTCAAAAAGTAGCGAAACTTTTTCCTCTGTTATATCCGGCTGATCAGTTTATTGCCCTTTTCCCTCGCTCTCTCCGATCTACACTGCAATTCAGCTGGATCGGTTTACAGCGCGAAATCGCGCTTCGCAACGAGTTGATGACTGACGACTCTGTGGAATCGCCCCCTGGGCCGCACGCCGTTCTACGTCACGTGCTGCGTTGGTGATTCGGCAAATTCATAAACGGTCATTTACCATCGGGCCCGATTGTGTACAATAGGAATCCATGCATGAGAGAGAGAGAGAGAGAGAGAGAGACAGTATTTGATCTGTTTTTGATTAGTATCGCTAGCTTACCTGTTCACGCTTTTACGCGGATAAGTCTACCTCTACGGTTACACGCTGGGTCTAACGGGAATCGCGATGTGTATCTCCAAACCAGGAGATTGAAAGCATTCGAAACCGTATCGCACTGGGAGTGCTACTGAATTGTGCAAGGACCACCGCGTCAACGTCATTGGTAGCGATACACCAGATATTTTCCATCGTCATTAGTTAAAAGCGTTCAACCATCATCAACCGTATGTTAATTTGTAACTGACCTCTATTATCGTATAATCTCTACATATACAGGAACTATTTCAGGAACTAATAGATCAATTTAGATGCGGGTTCTTTTAACGTAGAGGAGACTCGGAACAAACAAAACATGACGAATGTAACTCTTATAAAACAAATGCCAATCAACCAATAATCGGCTCCTTGCATTTTTATACACCAATCCCATCTCCCCCTCCAACTCTGTTGTCGCCAACTCGCAGTAGTATTTTTAGTTAAATAAAGTTTCGAATAACAAATAATAGTTAGAAAAATATTCGTCATGTTGACCCGGGTTAACTTTATTCGACGAATAAACTTAATTTTTGTATTCGTCGAACGTTTCAACTGCAGCGTCGAATAAATATTTCAACTTCAACTTCAACTTCAACTTTATTCGACACATAGAAAATAGTTTTTTTTAACTTTTATTCTTTCTTCGAAATTTCATTTAAATAAAAATTTACCGATCTCTGCGTCCAATGACGGTCCTCGGCGGCTCCAACGCGCGCCAGAAAATTATTTGATGTCGAATAAAGTTAAAGTTGAAAAATTTATTCGACGCTCAAGTTGAAATGCTCGGTGAATAAAAAAAATTTACTTTATTCGTAAAATAATCTAAAGTAAATATAACTTTTATTTCATCCATTATTTAAATAATTTTTTATTTAATTAATGCCCAAATCCGATTGAAATATTATAGCAAAAGTAAATTTGTATTATCTCTTTAAATTATAGTATATCTTTTTGTTCCATTTCCATAAAATCCTTTCACCTTTTTGTGTTGTTTATGTTTATATTTGTGTTTACGTCTATCCATAGGATAAATAAAAATTTCATTTAAAAGCACCTTTTCTTTTAATTTGCCTTTTTTATAAATTAGATACAGTATTAAAAAAAGGCTTATTTAAAAAAAACTGCTTAATATATTCCAAGTTACTTGGTTCGATTATTTTGTCCAATAATCAAGGTGTACTGTTGTGTAGAAATGTTTTAAAAAATTTACAAAATTTAAACAATTCTCGGAGAAGGTTTCAGGTTATTTAACTTTCTCGCTCCCCTACACTGATATTTATTCACGATAATATCTTATAACTTATCTTTAGGTAGGAACTAAAATTTGATTCACAACTTAAAATTGACCTCGCTACAGCGAATACATCAGCTATGAATCTGTGATGAGCGATTCAGTCGACTGGTACGAATGCAATGAACTTATCTGTCTTAGCTGTCTTGTTGTGAAGAAAAATCATGAGGTACAGTTTCTCACATAAGTATCTGCCTACCCCATACTTGCAACATATTTTACTTAGTTAGGTAATATTAAATTACATTTAATTTACATTGGTATAAAACTTGATTAATATATTTGTAGGTAGTACCATCTACCAAAGAAATGGTCAAAGAAATTTAGCTATTATCTGATTTTCTAAAGAATATTCCTGAGTAGAGCTGTTTAAGTCGTTTGAAAGTACAAGCTAAGCTAAACTCAAGTCAAATCATCCGAACCAAGGCAAGTATTCGAATGTCGAAGTAGGTTAATTATTCAGAGGGTTGAAAAAATTTGATCTCCTCGAACCATTTGCGCCGCTTGAACGCGTTAATAACTGGCTTATATCCAAGCTACGCATATTGAAATAATCAGTCAAATCCCCTCGCGCTACTTGAAAAGCAACAAGTTACTCGTAACATCTCAAACTATATATTCGATTAATCAGGGGTCTTATAAGATAGAAAAAGAGGTTATTTGCAGGACAGAAGTGTTGCTATGGCTTAAAAATAAAAAATGTAAAATACTTATGTACCTATACTTATAGGTTTTATTAGGCGTGGAAGTTAAATTGTAGTAATTCTTATAATATCTATTTTTAAAAATCGTAGTAATATAATTAATGTAATTAGTAGGAGAATCAATTGGGCCAAATTATGCAGAAAGCTACCACAACCCTCAATGATCTGAAATTGAGTAAATTTAGTTTGAAGATTTTAATTGTTACAAAAGGTAGCTTTATTTCTATTGGGTATAGATTATTTCTTGTTATTATTTAACAATGCTTTTTAATGGGTTAATCAATAGTGAGTAGTATTATTAATATTATTTTAATTTTTTTGTTTTTAAGCCTAAAATGGAACTATGGCTTGATAGTTTTAATATTTGTATAATGTAAGAGTTGTTCTATGGGTTGGTATTTTTTTTTTGCAAAATAAAGATCACAAAATTATGGGATCCATACCGTGTTTAACTAATTTTTTTTTAACTTTGAGGGTTGGTAGGTTTCTGCATAACTTGGCCCAATTATAATATTTTGTATTTGATTGTATATAATTATTACTGTATATTAGAACATACAGTAGAATCTCCAGTGTCTAAACACTTGTTATTCGAAATTTTTACTATGTGAACGTTCTGCCATTCGAACGTTTTCACTTGAAATTTTTACTGGACCTATAGAATTCCTTCCTCTACAGAGTGGAATCGCCGCATCAACATTGGATGTTTGTAAAACATTTTATAACTGATCAAAGACAATTTTTTTCCGTAAAAATATGGGGACAAAATAGATTCGTGTGTAAATTCCACAATTTTTGTTCAAATTCATCGGCAAGTTTCCACTCTGTAGATATTGGTGTATAGAATGATCACTTCAAAGCATTTTGTTTTCAGATGATTAGTTCACCTGAATCGATGTACACGACCTGCAGCGGCGCGACGTACACGGCTATCTTCAACAATTAATAACTCCGACAATTTTATACATTCCGACGATTTTTTTTGTAAATAGTCGCAAACGTGCCCACAATATATTGTCGAAAGCACGACATAACGATTGTTTGGTATCAAAGTAATTTAGCGTCAAAGAAACTAACGACTTTATGTGTCCAATAATCTATTATCCCCTTAAGATGAATTCTTGATAAGTCGTCTCGATTTTATGAAAATTTCCAAAACCCCCCAATTTTTTAAGCTGAAATATATATAGAGAAATATTCCTTTCTAAATTTCGTAATACCTGTTTCCGACATTTTGGTTATCACATACATGCAGTTGAAAACCACGACGAAAATCACGTTTAGCCGCAATAACTCCATGGGATTCGAACATGGAAAGCAGATGTTGAAACAGTTTCATCAGACTACTTACAATTTACATACACGAGACGAGTATTCATTACTACTAACAGTTTATGCTACTAAATTATTTAAACCATTGACAGCACTACTATAAACTAAAACGATTCTCAGCGGCTGATTTGTATATAGGCTAAGTAGCCTAGCATAGGGCGGCAAATTTTGGAGGGAGGCAACTTATAGGTATCTATAGCTATTTGCTTAATAAGCGAATAAAATATTAAACATAATTTAATAGAAACCACCAGTACTTTATTTTGGCTGTTTTAGCCGGATGGTCTTTAAACACAGAGGCTTGAGACAATTTTAATTTAATTTCACTGTTTTTTCATGTAGTAAATTAGCAATAACTCATATGTGAGTTGTCATATTGAATTAATTTTAAAATCGTCTCAACTCTTTTAGATTAAAATATTTAATGAAATTTCACGGAAAGAACGGCAGATGCTTGGGCGCCATACCCTCCTGACATAAGATTTCATTTTTAATCCTAGAAGACAACAATGTTCGAAAATAGGATCGAATTTTCCACAATCAAAAGCAACTTGGAAAACAGCAGTAAATATAAAACGAAATTAGTAGACCATTCGTCGCTAGGTATGTTAACATCCCCTAACGAACAACCGAAGTACCTACCAAATAAAAAGGCCAATTGTAACTGCAAGGAACTACTGATAAGACACGACCCTCTAATTGCCGTGACCAAGGCTAACTCGCAGCCTCAATTATTAAACAGCCCATACACCCCCAGTCGTAAAACAGTTGCACGAAGGGAGATAGCGAGGTGGAGAATAAAGAACCAGGGCGGGGGACACGAGAAAGAAAGGGAACGAGAAAAAAGGGGGAAACAGCGAACGCGAAGGAAAAATAAAGAGGAAAAAGTGGTAGGGGGGGGGGGGCAGGGAGGGGGTAGAAATCGAGATAGTTGTCAGCTCGTCGGTGATGGCAGCGGGGATGCATTATGAGGCCTCGATGTGAATTTTCAGGCCGCGGCTGAATTCGCATTTTCCAGCTGAAAAATGATGCGTCGCGTCCTGATGCGGATGCAGCCAACCTCGTACCAAGCCAGCCAACCTCCGCAACTCTATATCTGTTTGTTCTGTTCCACGGTGTGTGCATCGGGTATTTACGCGGATCGAGTGTGCGTGCGGTGCACGGGCGCAGATGTGTTTGCCAGCATCTCGAGCCGGTATGACGCGCGAGCGCGCGCGTATATACGCCAGTGTGCGTGCAATGTGTGTGAACCCCCTGGCGTGTAAAAGACGCGGAGGGGGTGGTGCGTGCGCGTGAACGCGGATGACTTTTCGTTCGAGCACGAACAGGCTCGAGAGTCCATCGACGTGATATGAGACAGGAATTACTAGGGGCCGAGCGTCGATTGCGCCCCGAGGGGGTAGGCAAGGAAACAGAGCCAGGCGAATGAGGAACGGCGTGGAGACGCGACCGACAGACCAGCCGTAGAAAAATAAGAGAAACGCCAAGAAGAATGGGGTGATGTTGGGCGAAGAGGGAGGGGTTGAGGGTGGCTGGAGAAGGCGCAGAGGGGCGCGGCTGGGGGAGAGCGGAAAGGTGGGCGAGAGCGAGAGGGAGGAAGTAGGAAGTCCATTCGCGCCTGCTTCATTAACGGGAGGCAAGGGCACCGTGGTTGAAAGAGATTGGAAGGTCGACTGAAAAAAAAAGAGAGAAGAGGGAAAAAAACGAGAAGAAAATGGAAGCACAGGGTTCGAGGGGAGGAAAAGAGGCGACCAAGCCGTGACGGTCAAGTCGTGTTTCAGCTTAGGTAGCTCAGGATTGGATCGGAGATATAACCGCGAGGACGTGGGCGGAGACGCCGGCTGAAGCTTTAGAGGCCTTAAGCAGACCCTATTTTTTTTCCTTTTCCCGGAGATCTTTTTCGAGGGACGGAAAGAGCCGAGATTTCCCTTCCCTTTGATACAGGCAGACCGAATGAATAATAATAGCGGCGCGGCGAGGGACACGGATTCGGTGGAGTGCCTTAATTGTCGCGGCGACTTCGGGACGAGTCCCGCAATCAACGTACGCAACCGTCGCGTTAGCTTTATCGACGTCCCGTGACGTCAACGCGATGGTAACCCTGGGGTGCGATTCGCATGGTAGTTTAACCTGATCTGAATAACGTATGCGAATAGCTAAGCTGAGGTATTTCGTTGCTCAAGCGAGGGATGAGAAGTGATTCTCCTCGGATATCGATCATTCCGGGAGGCTTCTAGGGAGTGCTAGTTGTTTAGTCGAACTTGGAGTAACCCTATTCTGTTTCGAGGAAACCACTGTCTTTGACAGTTCGTGTCTTTCGTTCATCAATAACGCGAGATTTAATCGATGCGTTGGATATATTAGCAACAATGGTTTAATAATTGGTTAGTCGGCTGTATTGGATATTGACGTATTTGATTGAAGAGGTTTTTGTGGGAGATGTGATGGAGGCTGATAGCTCTAAAATTACTGGAGGTATGATGTTTTTGTTCCTTCAAGGATTATTTGGTCGTGAGGGGGGCCTATCGTGACCTGATTAAGTTTTTGTTTCACGTGGAAGTTTGTAGATTCTACTAAAGTCATTTTGAACGGTTTGAATGGCAGCTTGTGTTTTTAAATTAGACCATATTACCGTGGAAGAAAAATATCATACACTTTCAAGGTTATACTGAGGAAATTGTGAGTACAAAGCGATGAAAAATTAATTCTTGTCATGTTAAGAAAACAACGAATTTTCGAACCAATAAAATTCCTACAATCTGTAACCCTTTACACTCAAATAGTAGCACAGAGGCACCATTGCAAATTTCTTACACAACTCAAAAGCCACCGTGTTGTTATTATTATTGAATTAGCTCACTCTATGTATATATTTCTGAGTTAATGATACATATCTACAAAACTTTTATCGAATTTAAAGGGTAAAATTAATCAATTTCTTAGTTATATATTTAATCCAAATTGAAGTACATATATTGCGTCCAGAGCCACAGTCAAGAATCTGAAGTATCCGATCCATAAGTTCTTCTATCTTAAAATGTTAATAAATAGTTTTAATGTTACCCATAACTTTTGCTGAATTTACCAATTTGTTGTCAAAAGTAATAATAGAAATTTAAAATTTATCTATTATATGTATGTTCGCAAAACACTGGAGAGTGTGAATTCTTCACCCATGTCTGACCACATACTGAGCGTTTCTACTTGCTCGTCTGATCTTGTACCTAATGAGTTTAAAAAAATTGCTCAAAGAGAAATTGTTCTTGAGCTATTGATTACTTTTTTTATACAGCCATGTTTGTATTATGTGTGGTTATATCATTAGTTAAAAAATAAGCTTCAAAAGTGGGCCGTGACCATTTTTGTTCACGATATCAAGAGTTCTTGAAAACGTGCGCTATCACTGAAGAAATTCATATTACCTCGCCATAATCGACATATATCGAGAAAAATCGAAACTGAACAATTCCTAAAAACAAAATTTTCATATACCCTGTGGTTTAGGGATATTATACAACATTCTTAAATTTAAACGCTGTATAAGAGAGCAATTCTTAATGCCTCGTCAATATTTTAAGAAGTGGATCTGCAAATGGTTTGGATTAAAAGATAACATTGTTCAGAGTTTAATTTCTAAGTTATAACAAATTAAAGAAAATAGGATATGTATCGTGTACATACTGAACCAATAATATTTAGCAGATCCCATATATTTTCAAAACTATCGGAGTAGAAAAGCATCTGTCGAAAAAAAGATGCAACTAATTCTTATTAGCTCACCAAATATTAAATGCACATCCATCATAACTATTTTTAACCGATTTCAAAAAGGAGGAGGTTATAGATTCGAGCCGTATGTATTTTTTTCCTTCTTATGTTTACCCCCGCATAACTCCTCAGCATATAAACCGATTTTGATAATCTTTTTTTCAAAAGGGGCGATGGCCCCATCCTACGCTGCATCAATATTGGCCCAATATTTTGCCGATTGTAATTATTATTATTTTATGTACGTACGCGCATATCTCCTTAGCATGTTGTGTCAATATATATAAAACTAAAAAGTCAACAAAAAAAATTAAAAGAAAATTAAAATCGTCTTCAAAAAAATAAAAATGCACTAACAAATACGACTCGCATATTTTTTAAGTCGGCGCCTCACCATTTGCACTGTGTAAATCTGACGCCGACTTAAAATATATGGGAGTCGTAGATTAAATAAAAGAAACAATTATTTTTTAATTTTTAGTGCATTTGTTATTTTTTGAAGTCGGTTTTAATTTGTTTCTTAATCCTTTATGTTATCATCAGTTTATCGGTTCAATGGTACGAAATAGATCATATTAAGTTACAGAATGCCAAATATTTGATCTTAGCAATAGCAGAAGAGGATTTGTAATATTAATAAATATTTTGTTTAGTTTATACAGCATAGCACATATCTACTCTTCTTTAATTGGTTATTAAGTCCGAAAATAAACTCCGGTATTTTCTACAGCTTGCTTTCTTGACGTAAATTGGAACTAGCTGGATATATCTACCACAGCCCATTCTTTCTCTAAATATTTAATTAAGCAGGAATTGCGCGAAATTTGAATTTTTCGCGAGTCACACTTCATACATTCCCATAAATGTTCTATTAAAGTAACATGAAGGAAGTGGGACAACGTTTCCAGACATTTTCACGTGTTACGCCCTTGCCCCGACTAACTTGTCTCACACTTTAAATTGCTGTTCCGCTGGAATATGAAATTACCTTCAAAGTCAAATTTAAAAGTGCCTGACTGTTGAATAATCCTTTAATTTCTTCCGAACCTCATTTCTGTGCATTGATTTTCGACTTTTTATGGTCCGTAAATTATTGACCACTGTGTAGATTATGCCTGTACTCAGTTGTGGACGTGAATTGTCCTTACTAGAAAGTTGTTCTTGATTTCGTCGATTCAAAACTGCAATACACAGTACACACAGGGTGTTAAATGAAATGAGATTATTATTACCCTTTATACAACCCTTTAATTTACAACGATAAGAAATATAGAAAACAGAAAAGAAAGAATTACATATAATCTACAATTAAAATTAAGATATCGACAGAGTATTTATTGGAACATTTATTATTCCAGGGGGCACAGTATCTGAGATATTCTAAATGTTTAAAATGAAATAACTTTGTAGATATGAAGATCGTCTTGGTTTTTAAATGAACCACTACATTTTTACTGTATGTAGTAATTTAACGTACTTAACGATATGTTGATATAATATTGTTTACGCATTGTCCGATATAAACGACTACATTCGAATCAAAACCTAACCCATACCTCATTTTCTCTTTAATACATTCTGGTAGTTCGTCAAGTCTGGTCATCTATTAAAATGTGGGAATAAAAATGTAGTGTTTCATCTAAAAAAAACATGATCTTGACACCTAAGAAGTTAGTCCACCTCAAAAAGTTTCGATTGTCCCCTGCAATCATGAATGTTCGACTAAATATTTATTCGATACCTCCTTTCATTTTAGACATCATGACTTCTAACAAAATATTTACGCGATAGCCTGTAGACAGTACTGCAAATATTTATTCAATCACCAACCAATCCAAGCAGTATGCATAATTTACATACAGCTTAATGTAGCTGAATGACTATATGTATAATAAAGGGTCTGGCATCCAACTTAATTTGGCCAAGACATCAGTCACTAAATACTTTATGAATATAACGAAATAATATTGCCCCAATACCAATATTAAGTAAAGTGAGGACGTGTTGAATATTAAAGTGACATTGTAAATACTCCCAAAACGGTGTGTATTAATAAATTCTCTTTCACCACTGCAGGTTTCTGTAACAATAAACATTTCACGTGAGCTGAGAGTGAATATTTCACTTTTTCTCGTACTCCTTTTCTTTTTCTCATGCAAACCGCGATCGATCCTTTCCACGGGTTTTGTTCAAGATTGTAAACACTCTTCGCCGCGGAACTAACATTTCCACCATTCCGAAGGGTTTTTCAAATCGTTCTAGCACATGGTTGTGTCTTTGATGTTGCATTAACCGCTGCGTTTATATCAGAATTTTCTTCTGCCATCCACACAATGGCTGTTTCCTCCGTGAATAGCATATTTCTTCGAACAATGTGTCCGCGATTTGTTTCCTGTTGCTTTCTTTCGGTTTCATATTTTCATGCCTCTATTTCTAGCTTTTTTAACGCGCAAGCCATCGTTTTGCAGAGTTTCATACAGTTCAGATAACTGACCTACACTCCTCACACATTTTGTTCCCTTTTTTTTTCATTTAATATCGATGCTACATTGTGTACACTGTGATGCTACAAAACACACTCCACTTGACGCACTGAGTCACGAATAATAAGCAGCACAAATAATTTGTATAACGAATTACTCATGAATAATAAACAGGAATAACAATAACATTGTACCTTTCAATCTTTTGAAAAATAACACCAGGTGTACCAAGTTTCAATGCATACACGTTTCAATTGCTCATGGCATTGTACATTGTACGTGGAAATTATTTATACATCAAACAAAAAGGTTACGTATTTTATAAAATGGATTTCTGTTACACACATTCAGTTATTACAATTTGAGTTATTTAATGGAAAAATATTCGTAATTCAGAACAAAATGGAATGTTGATCTTTACGAAGCTTCTCCCCTCCTTCTTTCTCGTTGAATAGGTGGATTAACTTGTAGAATGAAAATTTTGAAAAAAAGCTTGGAAAGAAATCCAGGACAAATCGGTTTGGAAATTCACGAACACTGGCATGCACGGTTTTAACGAAAATTCTGTGTTGTTAATAAAAATTGTTTGCAATCAGTGTAAGCCCCGATGTGTCCAAACAAAAAAACGCCGGAAATGTAAAATTTATACAACAATTCCGTGCCACTCGTTTAAAATATATATGAATGTAAATCTGCACGGTAAAATCAATAGTTCCGTATCAAACCCCTGTCGATTGTTGTCCGCAATGAAAAAGGATTTTCAATACACAAACAATCGACGTGACACTTTAATGCTGCTCTAGTCGAGTAATCGAACGCGTTGCAGCAAACATTCTGCCAGCGGAAATAGACATACGCTATCGTTGAAAACTACGGCATTGTTTGCATTTCGAACCTCCTATGAAATAAATGAAAAGTGAATCGTTTGGACTATTTCTAATTCCAGTACGTTTCACCGGGATGCTTTGCTGAAATGCAAATGGATGTTATTACTTCGGGAGGGGGATGGTGAATAATGCATTTTCGTAAAATTTCTGTTAAATTAAATACCTACGGAGTATATTTCGATATTTGAAATTTGGACTTGTATATATGAAAAATTGAAGATTATAAGATGTACGACATTTTATTAATGATTGGTAAATTAATAGCATTTAATGAAAAATCACGAGGAAGCTAGTAAATGGAGGCTGTTGAAAAAAGAGTTCAGGACTTACATATCGTTAGACATTGCTCACAAAATATTCATTTTTTTTGTGATTTTTCTTGTTTATATATCGTGTGTAGCGTGTAAATTAGAGTTGGGACTATTCGAATAATTTAATATTCGAATATTTTACAAGTATTCTAATTCTACGAATAAACTTCGAATATTTCAGTATTTGAATGTTATTATTCGAATCCTATTCGAATACTGCTGTATTCGAATACTGCTGTATTCGAATACTGCTGTATTCGAATAATGCTGTATTTGAATAATGCTGTATTCTTTACATTCTATGTAAACATTCTTTACATTCTGTATTCTTTACATTCTATGTATCTGCTGTATTCTTTACAACCTATTCGATGTATTCGAATAGTATGGTGCGAAGTGGGTCAAAATTAGCTTACAAGATTTCACCCTGACAAATGAACTTAAAGAACTTGATTTATAATTCACACCATACTATTCGAATACTTTAATATTCGAATTATATTTGCCAAATAATTGAGCAACTGAAGTATTCGAATTTTCGAATACCGAAAAATTCGACAAATAGTCTCAGCCCTAGTATAAATGCGGGATTGTCTTCCCAAATTTTTATTTTGGTATCCACAAAAAGTGTTCTATGTACTATTCTCTTTTCTTTTTTAAAATTCCCACTGTACCTTTCCTACAGTAATATACTATCCACGTTCTCACGATATTACCAAATTATAACACGATAATAGTTAATAAGAATGATATGGAGAAATCGAAGCTAGCTCCTAACTCTTGCAATCTCCATCCCTCAGCTTAGATTACCAATTATTTTTTAAATATTATACTTCCACGTGTGCTAACAATACGAACTCTTTACACCGTGAGCCCTTTAACATTCTGTACATTTTCCAAAATACTATCAATTTGTCCTTGAAAAAAGAAGAGGACACTGAAAAGAAAATAACATCGCACAGGCACGAATTAATAATGTACTCCTGTTCAACGTTTATCGATGTCTGTATCTAAACGACTGGATGCCATGTCGTGAGTGGCAACGCTACCAATTTTCCTCATAAAAACAGCCGATAATGTTTGAGTCACGTCGTGACAATAGAGACTTTTCGAATCCTGACACGAAATTCCCTAGAATTGAAAGCAACGTCATCCGGATATCAATTTCTCCCCTTTTTTTTCGACGGAAATAGAGCCGTAGGAAAGTAGCGAAACGTATAGAATGATACCAATCACGGTATTGTTGCGATAACGCGATTGTCGGTTATGAAGTTTCGAAACTCGCCGTTTGTCCCCCTCTGACCGACTCGCCGATCGACCGACGAAATTTTCCGGCCAGCTGTGTCTACCCTTGCTCGACATCACGGGCAGTGCCTGCGATCGTCTGATGACTTTTCTACGAAAACACGAACTTGTCGTCAATTACATGAATATCGATTACACCCAGGAAGTCCTCCTTCTGCCACAGATTGTTTATACTTGTACCATTTATCGTGTGCAATTTCGCACCAGCAGGCCTGGGTACATTGTTTGAAATAAAGATTTAAGGTATCTGTTTTTTCTCTTACTTGTAATACTGTTAATAAAATAGTATTTGTTTATTTGGCACAATAGAAATTTTGAATAATAATTAGTTTTCATTTACAATACTCGTGGTAATATGATGGTTAATAAAATTTCATTTGTGATCCACGTATTTAAAGTTATTTTTTAGCAAAGGATTCTAATTGTTTAATAGCTGTACCAATAAATTTTGGGAAATTGAGAAATTGTAGTACGAAAGAATGGGGGTATATATACTTTGTCCATCACCTTCTAAGAGAGATAGAGAAACATTTGATTCGAAAGTACATAAGAGGCATTTTAACGACCACTTTTTAAATTCTAAGAAGAAATTCGTTTTACGTATAATTTCCTCCAATAATGGAAATATATTTGACCACCAACAATATTAAAACTGGTTCGTACATTTATTCAACGGTGCTTGAAAATTTGAAGGGGATGAAATGAAATACCCAATGCTAATTATAAATGCTCAACTGAACGATATTAATATTAAATTTCGCGATATTAACAATTAATTATTCACAAATTGCTTCAATTTCAGCTTCAATTGAATGATATAATTAACATCACAAAGCAAATAATTGAATTATTATATAAATATCTCCAATTCTTTCAAGTCCATCACATCTTTTTGCAACAGTAATAATAGAAAGATGCAACTCCTTCACGATATTTTACTATATTTCTAGTAGCATTCCAAATAACAGCAAGTAAGGTTTCATCGCTTTCTAACGACCTTCCAAACGACACTTAAACATGCCCCACTCTATCATCAAAAGATGCCCTTCTTCCTTATCACCTCACATTATAAAAAACGAAATAATTTACTTCACATTTTCCATGTCTTTGACTTTCGTCCAAAAATGACATCCACCGTCCTCTTTCCTTCGTTCACCTAGTTTCTTTCTCATATTACATGCTTTCCCCTCTAAAAGCGTATATGCTAAACCGAAACGCACGCTATTCACCCCCGTCGTCTAGCTATTTTGATATTCGTAACAGAATAAAGGCGCGCGGCCCATACGTTCGCAGCACACGACACCTCGACAGATACTTGGGAATTGGATTTTTATTCAGCTGTCCCGCAGCCAGACGTTTCAGATTCATCGTAATTTCTCACTTAGACCCCCAACGTGACGGATCGATCTGACGTCGGCCGACCCTCCTGCCGCTGATAAAACGCCGCTTACAGTAATGACGGATGGGCGGATTTCCCTTCGCCGCGAGTGTCACGAGCTCGCGTTTTGTCCGTCCCGCCTTCAAAACGCGTCACTTTTCCTCGCCGCTCCACATCCACGCGCTACGTGGATCAGTCGTTCTGCATGAAAGCCCGCCGAACGCGCGCCAGTTCTCATCGATTATCGCTCAGCGTGTTATATTAAATCCCTCTGTCAGACGGCTCGCTCGAACGAATGAATTTCCCGCGTTTTGTGAAGGTCGGAATACGATTCAACGCCTATTGCATGTTGGGATACTTGTCGTTTGGAATTTAGTTCAAGATGTAGGTTTAATTCCATAATGGTCGTTTCACAGTCCTGTAGAAAACCCTTTATCATACGAATTTCCGTAACTAATTCAAACACTCCCGTGGGCTACTAGTTTCCACCACGTTGAAGTGTTTGTCAATAGAAACACATGCGCTCCAGTACAGAGACGCACCCAGAGGGGGGGGGGGGGGGGCACAGGTCCTGACCCGCCCGCCCCCAGAAGGGTTTTGTAAAAAGAAAATAAAATTGGATTTTATTCTTTAAATAAATTTTTATATTCACCCAATGAATTTTATCGAATTTGCATTTAAAATATTTTTATCAGTAAATTAGCGGTATTCTGTTGCTTTTAAAGATGTTGATGTTATTTTCCACTTATTTCAAAAGTGTACTTGTAGCGCTTTGGTAATTAATGGGTAAGTTGCATGGACAACCGTATTAACGGTGTCTATAGTCAAATTTACGAAAGAAGGCACCTTGGGACCGGGGCCAGAATTTGCGACGTTGCCACTACTCCAGGCTCGCGATTGATGCTTGCCCTATGCGGCTCTCTACGTCTTGGCCAATGACTTTCGACTACTTAGCTTTGGACCTAGAGTAATCGTTGTCCTTGTCGGGTGTATATTACTATCCTCTTCCAGAGGGCGAACCCAGTGAGTGAGAGAAACACGGTTGCGCTTGAAGATAGAAAGAGACGTCCGATCTGCTACACAACGTGGCAACGTCGCACGAGATACGGAGCAGGCATTGGGTCTCTCCCGAGCCACGCGCGCTGGCCTACGGACCGCCCAAGTGCCTTCTTTCGTAAATTCGACTATATGTACAGTATATTTCGAAGATTGATTGTGTGCACACGGCTGATACTGCATACGGCTTGGGGCACAATCGTACGGGGAAAAACTGACATGTATGATTATTCGTAAACTAGCGTTCAATATTTTTTTAAAAATGTCAGCCAGGTGCTGCGTAATTATTAAAGAGAAACTGCCAGACAAGACTGGAACTCGGAAAACATGAAAAAACAGGGTGATGACTTTTGCGTATATTGTGGAGAAGAATATGGCGCGAACCGCTTGCTCGAAGATTGTGTACAATGCGCAAGACGTGGTAGATGGGCACCCTTCATGATTTTCAATGTTACTATTGTTAGTTTAAACCCAGTGCAATATTGGAGTGTATATAGTTGTGCCCAGTGCCCACCCTATGGGGGAAAATCAGAAACAGAAGAGGTTTCGTTTTGTTTTTGAATTGAGTAGAATGATTGGACCATTGAATTGTATTTTTGTTGTTTAACGTTGATTAGGAAAACATTTAATAAATACAGGGTTAATTTCACAATTTGTTTTATAAATTGAAAAATTATACACGTAGAACTTCAACTATACGATTTTGCACAAATGATTTTCCTCTACTATTGACGAAATACTAATTGTATACCATGTTAACAGATTCCTTCGAAGACACAACTCTACAGGGTGTATAAAAAAATGGGAACCCCGAATTAACTCGGAGTATGAAGTTTTCAGACAAAAGTTTTAGGGTTTAAGAACAGGAATCTGATGGTGAGCTTGACTATGAGCTAACGGTCAAATTTAAAGGTCATTTTGCAATGAGGCTCACACCCCAAATATAGAAATTTGAAATTTCTTTTATATATTCCACGAATTAATATAAAGTAATTTTTTTTAAAAATATTAATATTAAAATATATAATTATTAATTAAATTATATTTATTAATATTTTTAATTCTTTAAAATTTAGAATTTGACATGCTTTCACATTAAAATAAAAATAAAATTTTTATCGATTTAATTAATCAAATTAATTATCGATTATTCATTATTATCACAATCAACGAAGTTTGTAAAGTTTAGGAATCACTGATTTTGGGTTTAGGTAATGGAAATTAACTCTCTACCTTTCATTATTCGATTAAAATCTATACCTACAGCTTAGTGTATTTCAGGTTAAACTACTGGGTTTACTCCGTTAGCTATGAACATATAAGTCCAAGTTTATCGTAACGTCTGTTTACTTGGAGACACTCCATCTCGTGCCTTTAGTCCATATCCTTGTCAGTGTGAAGCTGGTGTGCCTGTTTTTACTTACATAGGAGAAGGATAGCCGACTCGTAATCAGTAATAAAATAGAAAAGACCAGAAAATTGAAGAATTTAAAACTGCGTGTTCACATTTGCATTTATTTTATTATCCGTCTTTAAGTTTTAGAAAACATATACTAGAATCATTCTCTGTCGACACATTTAATCGTATTGTCAGTGCTTCCCATATCCCATACGAACGGCGGCTGCAGACGAAAACAAAGAAGACAACAGAACTTCTTGAACGATCGGGTATGGTTGAATGAAACACACACACGAGGATGTTTTGATCGAAAAGAATTTTATTCTCGACAACTGTCGTCATAGCACATGATTTACCGTACGTGTGAGTGTGTGAGAGGGCCATCCAACCATCTTGACACTCTCTTCCCTCGCTCGTGGTACGTAATCAGCTCTCTCTCTTTCTCTCTCTCTCTCTCTCTCTCTCTCTCTCTCTATGTCATGTATACGTTCAAAAAATGTGTAATCATGGAAATATAGGTACGCCTAGGTTCTCTAAAAGGTTCACCTGTACGCGCGTTCTTCTCGCTCTCGTAAAATAAAAGTAATATTTTTTGTGTTTTTCTTTTCCTGTTTAGTATTCTCCGCTATCGTGTTCACCGCGCCGTAGACGGATTTCTCTTGCGACACTAAATTACACATTTGTACATCGTTAACATCCCATAAAAGTAGCCTCCCCTCCTTCTCTCTTCCTCTCGCTCGCACCACCTCTCCCCCAACCCTCTCCCCTCGCTCTCTTTCAGTTTCACCGCTATACTTTTCTCGAGTTCACCTTAAACATTTACAAACTAGGATATTTCGAGTCCCCTTTACAAGATATGCTCGCGAACGCGCGCATACATGTTCGCCACACGTTCACTCGCGCTCGCAACTCCTTCGCCCGGGATTTATTAATTGGGGACTCTCTCGCAACTTCCAGAGCAGTCATCCCTCTGGACACGTTTTCTCTATCACACAAACATCGCACTCGATATGCATGCCACGGTTGATATGCACAAATGTATATGTATACTTCGGGAATTTCCGGGAGGGATCGAGGATGAGTCGGATCCTAGAAACGAGATACAAGATGTCCGAACGCGGGGCCTCGCTAACCGTGAATTCCCACGGAGACTGCGCTCGGAACCGCGACGCGGCGCTTCGTCCACTCCACGCGACAGTACATATCGTAACAGGAACAAGGTTCGCGGCAGAGATGGGCAAAATTTTTATTTGGATGACGAGTAACGAATAAACTTCTATTTGTCAGAAACAGATACATTTTTAGTCGAATAGGAACTTATTTTTATTCGAATAATAATTTATCTAGATAACATAAGTAATTCTGATGTGAATAATTATTTGCTCGTTGCATAGTTTGTATGAACACACATTTACAAAACTAAGAGGAAATCAATTTATTCGAATAAATAACAATAAATTATTCGAATAAATGGGTAGAATAATATGTTACAATGACGAATAATTATTATCCAGATGAAATATTCGATTAAATAGCATTTATTCGGATAGTTATCTTAGGTGAATATTTATTCGAAGCCATTTGAGTAATGCCCAACTCTGGCCCGCGATAACGCGGCGGATGCTTTTTGGCGAATCGCCCATTCGAAATGTTCGTTGGAAACAATCATATCACGCATTAGGCAGTGCAAATCGTGACCATTATTGGTAGCGAGATCGGCAGGTTTTTTGTAAGAAAATCGACTGAACAACGAAAAAACATGTTTTTGTTGTAAAAAGACACTTAAGGACGTGTTCAGGCGAGATACTTCGGTGGCTGGCGACTACTGTGAGAGAGTATGAGACACATTCGAACCGCAGAGTTTCTGGCTTCACACTGCTTTTTCAAGCCAAACTGAGCAACTCCACTTGCTGAAAACTTGTCGTATCTAATACTCCAAGATATGATTAGTACTACTTAAGCTTATGAATTTTCTCTATTTTATATTCCATAGAATTGATCAGTTTGAGCCTCTGAATGGTTCAATTAACACCTTAAGACCCACCTCCGTAATAAATTGCGCACTCGTTATAAGCTTGACGAACGGGGCTGGCGACGAGCGTACGGCGCGTTGTGAATACTATTCCGCAGGGCCAATGGCGCGAGTGAGGAAACCGAAGAGCGAGCGAGAGGAAACGAAAGAGCCTCTCGCTCCTTCTCGGGTTCTCACACTCTCGTCCGAAGGATTCCAAGAAATAGTAGGGATAATCGCCGGCGTACAATGCATGGTAGAAAGGGGCTTATAACGAGTGCCTACTGTATTACGTTTCTTGCAAACAGTTTCAAAATTCCACCTCCGTAATATGTATTACGTTGGAAAGAAAAAAATAAATTTCTTTTTTTGCGAAAACCAATGTCTCATCCTAGTTTATAAACATTTATATAGTAAAATAGAAACATAAAAATGGGTTGTAATTTTGTAACATTTTTCTAAAATGTAGGGTATTGTTTATGGATTAACACGCTGGCTATCACGTCACTGATGAAGGACATGCGACTTTTCAATAGCCCCATGTGATTAGGGCTGGCGAACTACTTTTAATTAAAAAAATGTGGTTTTTAATAGATTCATATCACACAATATTTTATCGTTGTGCGCTTATGATAAAAAAAAATTTATTGTGGGGTAGACGATAGGACATACAACGCCTGTTGGGTAGTCAACGTAATAACCATGTTAAAGACATATGATACAATAAAGATCCCCACCAGAAGATGGTACAAGGACATCATTGAATAAAATAAATTACAAATGCGTCAGATTTAGCAAATGTATACTTTAACGTAAAAGTTATGAAACTTCTATTTTCAATTGTCGACAATTAGAAATCATTCGTTGACTTGTGGGTAAAACAGACCAAAAAGTCCTTAAGGACTAATGGAAGCAATTACTTTTCAAGTTTTTTAAAACAATATGTAAATTAATAAAAATCTATGTGGGGAGCTTATGTATTTTGCAATGGCTTTCAATTAGTACCTAATTTATTGTAATAGATTGAACTTTAAATTTGCATTTATTTGATGAGTTTTATCAATAAGCCAACGAATTTATTATTAACGTTGTCACTAATTAATCCTTTTTAATTGTGAGTGTAGGGTTAGAAACAAATTATTCTATTTTTTTTTTACGTTTCGTTAAAAGATGAATAGAATTGTGTTCCTATTTCCATATACCATGGACATCATTCAACCCATTATTTAATTATGAAAGTGGACAAAAGTACGCTTCAGTGTATACCAATAACAATCGTATTATTCTTTAAAAATGAACATAAAAACCCTCTTTCAAAAATATTCTTTTGAGGGATTAACGTGTGATTACATTGCGCGTGCCACGGTGCGCATTGGTTTGTTAAAGTCGTCAGTGTTTCGACTCTTAAGGCGGATTCGCACGTACCAGTTCCACAATATCGTTTCCCTATTTTGCAATGGAGACATACAAAATTGACCGTGTTAATTACTGCCAGCGACACAAAGAGACCACTGACACTGACGGCACTGAACCGTCACGAAACTGATACGTGTGAATCAGCCTTTATGAGGGGAAACCACCGGTGAGACACAGTGGCCTGACGCCAGACACTGTGTGGCTCTGCCTGAGTGCTCGTATTGATTGCAACGTGGACCTTTTCACATGAAACACATCTGTGCCTCGAGACTGGTATTTCAGACATTCTCTGTAATTTTTTATCTTCTTTAAACTGGTACTATCTATATCAATCGAATATCCAGAGAATACCAGTCGCAAGCCATAAGTAAGTATTGTGTGGAAAGGTCTTGTAACATCAGTGGCAAACCACTTTATTTTGGAACGAAGCTCTTATAAGCCAAGCTGATTAACTCTATAAAATAAAATGTAGGAACATTGATAAATTAAGCACTAATTCTGCACACAAGTGCTATAATTGAGAAATGTACAAGGAAGTGGAATTGATCAGGTTGGCTTCTGATCATGAGAGGCTATACTGGCTAACCTAGTGATTTTTCCTTCTAGTGACTGAAACACTGACACCTGCACAAGCCACTTGTGTCACATTATGAAACGGTAAAGAAGACACAGAAGATAGAATTTTATGAATATTTCTCAGAAAATCGTCGCGAGCCACCAAATTATCTTGCCAAAAAGGGATCCTATATATAAGTAAAAACGTTACTTATTCAAATGTATCATTCTCCTTTCTACTCCTATCAAATAATATATTAAAAGTAATCACACAGCCGAACACAAATGTTACTCATTTACAATTAAAACTCGACTATCTTCGCTCACAGAGTGCCCCGTTCGAATTGTCACAATTCATCATCAAAACGAAATCACTTCCTCCCTTATCCATCGTTAGCCACGATTCTTTCCACGCCAACTAAACATCAAATTTTCTTTCGAATCGATACGAACGTGTGTGTGCACTGCACGTACAAATGCATCTCCCCGTATCCGACAGAATTAACAGTAAAAAAATGGCACAAAATGCCTTGCGCCAGCTAACGTCCACAGAGAGAACATGACGTACGAGTGTTTGACCCTCGGCCAACGGTGCTGGGTCCTTTTGGACCCAATAGTATGACAGACTGGAGAAATCTAAAAAAAATCACTTTTCTACTGCTCTAAGAAAAAGAAGATTGTTCGAAACCCGTTCAGTAGGTTATTTAATACGGAGTCCAAAGTGACCCAGGCGTCGGCTTCCGTGTGATCAACCCGAACCGTCCGCCATCCGAGTGTTTAATGATTTGCTCGAAGTGAAACGAGTAGACAAAGCTCGGCAGGTTAATGTAACACGCTTATCGGACATGTTCAACAAACAGCTTCGAAACGCATTAAGAACACCTAGGTATGGAATCGTCGAGTGTGCGTGACAGGGTTATCGTTCACGTTACGGCCATACCTTATTTTCATCGTAGCGACGTCCTTTGTCGTTAGCGTCCCCCTTCGCTCCCCCACGCATCAGTTTTCGCTAAGTTCATCCAATAAAACACACACACACACGCATGCATCATATATGTAAAAGCTACGGAACACCAAAAAATAACGTTCTTTTCTCTCGTTTTTCGCTCGAACGCTTAAAGATACGCACCATGCACTCGTTACATGCCCACACACGTCCCCGTATATATGCACGCGTCATATTCCCGCCTCTCCACGTTCGTATTGTTCAGTGACACCTCCCTACCGACGTTAGCAATTATCGCTGACAATCGTTGCGGAAAGAAGTGTCGACTGGCCTCAAGCAGCGCGAACAACAAAGCTCACACATCAACACGAAACACATTGCACCCTTGCCTGTGTAATTAACACATTCTGCCGCCGCGCTGGTCACGTGAAAATACGTTTCTTCCAAATTATCGCTTAACCGCCGGTCGCGTGAAATTATGTGTTTTCTGCTTAGTTTTACTATACATATAGGCAAAATATTAGGTCAGTGGAAAAATTTGTTCACTGTTAGGTGATGTTATATACCTAAGGTGTTATGGAAATGTCTTCTTTCACTGCACCTAGTTCTACTTAGGGGCGGATTTGGGTGTAGCTAACAACTAAGCTGCAACGTAGGGCGGCAAATTTAGGGGAGCGGCTTTTGGGAAACGACAAATTTTTGGGAGTGTCAAAGTTTGGGGAGCGACAAATTTTGGGGAGCGACAAAGTTTGGGAAGCGACAAATGTTGGGGTACGGTAAATTTTGGGGAGCAACAAGTTTTGTGGAACGGCAAATTTTGGGGCGCGACAAGTTTTGAGAAGGGACAAATTTTGGGACGCGACAAGTTTTGGGAAGGGACAAATTTGGGGGAGCGGAAAATTTTGGTCGTAACAAATTTTGGAAAGCGATACACTTTTCGAAACGACAAATATTGGGATGCGGCACATTTTGAGGAGCAACAAATTTTGTGGAACGGCAAATTTTGGGAAGCGGCTTGGGAGCGGCAAATTTTTGGAAGCAACAAATATTGGGGAGTAACAAATTTTGATAAGCCACAAATCTTAGGGTGCGGTAAATTATGTGGAGCAACAGATATCGGGGAGCAACAAATTTTGAGCGAAAGATATTAGAAAAGGTTTAAACACAAAGGCTTGAGGAAACTTTAAAAACAATTCACTTTTTCTTCAAGTGCGAATTAGTAACGAGTTGCCATATACAATTAATATTGAAATTGTGTCAACAGTTTTAAATTAAAATATTTTTATTTCAAATCCACCCCTACTTGTACTTGGGCCACGAGTTCATATATATCCAAGGAAAAGACATTGATTAAAAAACCAAGTGAAATATTTTTATTTTTAATAAAAACTTTGGTTCAATAAATCGAACGAACTTTTGCACAGACCTAATAAAACAAATGTTCATATTTAACATAATCTGAGATTGACATGTTATACGGCTTCAATTAAAATTGAGTAGATTTGCAGGGGCAGCAATTTTTCCAAAGTGTAAGTGTTAAATCTAAACACAAGACTATTGCTCGCGGTTAAGCAAGTTTCGTAAGTGATAAATGCGGTGCGGAATGTATTAACACTTTGCCGACCGAACGAGTTATCGCCTAACGTCGCGTCGGACATTGTTACAGCTTTCGTGATCCGTTTCAAATCGCATGCTGTAACTTAAAACTTCCCTATTGCCCGATAATGTTCGACTGCTGGCCTAATCGAGTGCAATTTGGAACTTATTCGTGGAGCAAATGTTAAATCTGAAATTTGATGCGCCTTTTTCTCCGACTCGTATGGCAGAATATTTTTGTAAATGTGGTTCCATTGAAATTTTAAGTAGTAGAGGTATATTAATAGGTTTTCGTGTGTTAGTAACTTTTCACGATGCGGTGACACTGGAAATAATTATATTTATGCAGTGATACGTTGGAATATCCACACTTTCGTCATCATTACCCTCCCCTACGAAATCCGGTGAATAGTCGACCCAAATTCTTTAAATGCAGGGAAGACGTCGAAACGCTTCTCAGATATTTTTATGCATATCTGCTCGAATAAATATAGTTTTTGTCCAATTATACGAATCATGAAAAGCTACTTTGTATATATGAAGACTAAAACATCCGCGACCTGTACTTTATTTAGGCCCGACGGAACGTTTAAATGGAGCAGAATCAGCTGTGAATAATCTCAAGCACGTCTTCTACTTTTACGTCTTGCGTCTCTGTTCAGAGAGAGAACGGCAAAAATATCCCGATGCAAAATTTTTTGACCTAAAACATGAAGTGTCTCGTCAAGTATTCATTTTTTAATACGTACAACCCAATACTTGCACACGCAGAATAGCAGGAACAGATTAATTCATGTAGAAAAATATACAGCTCCATTTAAAAACCAGTGCGGTTAGATTTTGCAGGTGTATCAGAGCATTTTATTGAAAAAATATTCAGCACCATGTTTCCCCGTACCTTTTTCTATCTTCACATAGAAGACACAGTAGTAGTAGTGCACCGCATGTCGCGTTTAGTAGTTTAAGGGGTTACATACCCTTGATAAGGAAAATGGGGTGATTTTTATAATTTTTTTTCATACAAAGAAATGCCATATTTAAAAATCAAGATATACACCTTGTTGTGTATAAATTAGGCTACATTCTCTTCAAAAAGAAATTTGATATCTTCAGGCGATTTTTTTATTAGTGTCTTATTTTGTTTTTTATTAACAAAAGAAGCTGAAAATTAAGGTCGAATATCACACGATTGACTTTCAGTAGCTGCCGTTTTTCAAAAAATTAATTTCTTCAAAATCGGTGCCAAGGAGTACTAGATTATAATCTTGAGAATGTTAGTGCGAAATTTTATTCAAATCTGTCCAGTAATCAACCTACAATTTTGGGTGGATTGACATTTCAGCCTAAACCACCTCTTATACAGCAAAATTTTAATTCTATAGTAGCTTCAGCAATTTTCCAAAAACATCTACAAAATTGCAGCACAAAAATTTGTTTTTGCACTGAGCATTTTGTTGATTTACCTCATATACTACCAATTCTCCAATATTCATACATTTATAGTTAGATACTAATAATACACATCTTAGCAATTATATTTTCTCAAAAAATCATACCTATGTACTTAAAAAGACAAATTAAACCAACCATTTTCGAACGCCAATAATTTCATTAGCCGTAATCTCAAAACAAAGGTTTTGAATTTACGCCGCCATTGCGCTGATAGCTACAATTAATACACAACAAGGTGTATATATTGATTTTTAAATATCACGTGTCTTTATACGCAAAGAAAAATGATAAAAAAGAACTTTTTGTCGATCTGTCAAGGTTATGTAACCCCTTAAGTACGAGTTAATTAATGTTTCAAATGACCATCTGGTGTTTGAGATCGCGAAAATGATTCATTTAACAAACTGAGTGGTCATTTTCAGAAAAATTGACGAGAGCTGCAATCGTTTACCTAATATTTCTTCCGCGTAAACTTCATAAAACTGCTGTCACGCGACGTTTTTTCGATTTCGAGGTATCCACTTAAAGTTATTCCAGTCGCCCTCGTAGCGTTTGCGTTGAGCACAATGCAGCGCGGCGTAAAAAAGAAGAGGGGATCTCCCCTCCCGGTCGTTCAGCGATGCAGCGTGCAGCAGGGGGATTTCCCGCGAGCGGTTGGCAATGCGTTAATCGTAATCTGAACGATGGGAACGGTCGATGTCCCGTGGTTCTCGTACGCCTGCAGATTCCAGGACGCCCGTGTAGATGCCGGATAATCGGTACGTGCCTCGCGATCGCAAGACAACGGGACCCCTTCTCAACGGACAATGTTCTTTAATTAAAAAAGAAAAAAGGAGAAGAGAAAGAAGAAGGTGGAAAGGGACCAGAAACAGGCGCAGGGAGCAACGGAACATCCCCTATTCCCTGTAGCGATTGTTTGTAGCCCCTTCCCCCTCTGTAATCGTTTTGGCAGCGTTTCAAGTATATATATATATATATGCACACACACACGTACAAGCACACACGCGCGCTCAATGCTCATACATATATATGTGTGTGTTTGTGTGTGAAACGCTCGTCACGAAGAGATATACAGCTGAAACGAGGAACCATTGTCTTCTCCTTCTTCCCTTTCTGTGCGTCGTAAGACGTTGCTTGTATGTGTGCACGAACTAACGTAAGCCTGAGAGTAAACGCCACAATATGAAAGGTAGCATGGGCGCAGAAGGAAGAAGTTTCTTTTCCAGAAAGCGCCGGTAACGAAGATCAAGCCGCGCGGCGGGCGATGGTAGGACTATTACTTATCCCTCCTAAGGGAGCAATAAAAGTCTGAGTATTAAGTTCTTTAATAAAAGAAGAGGAAAGGAGCGGGAGGGGAGAAACGAAGGAAACGGCGGTGAGGAAGTTCGCGAACTGTTGAACTTTAGGAGGGTTGTGTTTGCTTCTTGATAGCTTCGAAAGCATTAAATCGTGTGAACCGTCTCCTCCGGTTTAGCTTCGGTTCGGTCGTATGGCACAGGAGGGAGACACTTTGGGCGACGGCGACGAAACGGCCATTAAATGGCAACTTCGTGTCCCTGCCATCGAGAATTTTATATAGCACCGAAGTGCCTACGGTTTAACGTCAGTTACTTCATCATCGGCCCGGGCGAGCCGTTTCGTTAGATTATAGGACTTGCAGTATTGTTGTGGACGTCTTCAACGGCAGCTTTTAGAATATTTGAAAAACTGTGCGTGTAATCACGCCCGGCTTGTCCCTATAGGCAAAACTAAATAGGCAGTTGCCTAGGGCAGGCATGGAACTAAAGTGAACGCAGCGGTCGTTTTTCGGACGCAACGCCTCCTTTCTCCCGCCGCGCGTCTTGGCCCCCGCGGCGGCCCAGGTTCGTGGAGCGCCTCAGGCCCGTACCACGTGAACCGCGCGTGGCGCGATGACAAAACAAAAACGCATCGACAATCGTGCTCTCTGGGTCGATGTGGAAACCTATTGATACAATGTCGCCCCAATGCGCCACGCGCGATTCATATGGTACGGGTCTGAGGCGCTCGAAGCTCCTAGGCCCGCCGCGGGGACAAAGACGCGCGGCGGGAGAAAGGAGGCGTTGCCTCCGAAAATCGGCCGCTGCGTTCACTTTAGTTCCATGCCTGGCCTAGGGGACGTAAAATGGTATTTTCGTTGTTGGCAGTTTTTAAAAGAAAATTTTAAATTGAATATTCCCAGTTCTACTATATATGTTTTAAGCTTCGAATAAAAATTCAGAGTACTTAAGGTCATCAAGAAGCTCAAATAAATGTATTATAAATAAAGAGCGTAATTTGCAATGCTCGCAAAAGAGCTGGGTCTGAATATAATCGCTCGGTAATAGCAATTAGGGTGGATGTACCAGTAAATGAACACGTACCAGTGAATGGCCATTTTTTATTAAAATGAGTAAAATAAATTATTAAAATAAGCAACTAATTAATTAGAGACTTCTTTTAATTTCTTGCTTCGTATCCAAACAATTTTTGCAGCACCTGGAATCAGTCGCGCTGCAAACATAATTTTATAATAGTGTTCGTTCACTAGCCTTGTGTTCATTTATTGGTGCGTTTACCCTACTAGGATTAACCTCTGCTTTTATCTTGTACTTCTATTCTAATGTTTCTCTTTTATCATTTTCCCAATTTCTTTGTACGACTTACAATCTTTCCACAAAGTTAGAGCATTTTTAACCACTTCTCTTTAGAGTGCTTGCAATAAATAAACCCTTAGATTAGCAAACTTTTGAATAGTGTTACTGGAATCAGAAATAATGTGGTATACTTATTTTCGACAATACGTATTAATTTCCATTTTTTTCTTGATTTTTGTTAATCACGGCCAAACACGGTAGAGCGAATATTACTTTTAACAACAAATTTTAACCTCCACTGCTTAAAGAGTTATTCCCTCCATTTTCAATTTACATTTCGTCGTCTGTTATAATCTATGAAATAGTAGCAGATTTAAAAGAATGTATTTTTAAATATGCTGTTGTTATTTATGGATTGTGTGACTGATGCAAATCATGTCCGAATTGTAAAATATTCTGTTGCTCCATTTAAAAGATTCTGCCACGTTTCTTAACCTCAAATAAAGGAAGAAGCATCGAATAATATAATTAAAGGAGAAAACAAAAATATTCCATTTTCGAACTTTCGTCTCTGGACCTTTTGAATTCGATGCTACCCTCTTTGTCACATTATGTCAACAGTTATTAAACAATGTATATAACAATAGCAACAAAATACCTTAAAGTTCGATATTTGAAACTATTTAGTTACATCTTTGAAAATATTAAAAGTGTCTGCAATTATTACTATTTTACATATTACGAGGACACTCATATTATCATCAATATTTTGTACACTCTAATTATTTTATGAGATATAAGCAGAATTTGTTATACTTCGTTTTCAGTTAGATTTTATACAGAACATTACTGTTTCGCTACACTACTCTGTTAATAAACTATCGAAACTATACATCCTAAAATAAAGTACTTTAACATTATTTCCATTAACCATTTCTTTTTTCAATTTTTTTTATTAACTTTCTGCCCGTGCCAGAAATTTTGTGGCTCACTGTAACCAGTTGAACATTTAATTATAACTCGACCAACAACTGCCGCTACGCCATTTATCAGAAACGAGTTTAGCGGAAATACTATTTTCTGAGCATTTAAATTGTCAGAAGTTTGTGGAAAAGCAGAGTACATACAGGGTGTGCTGAAACTATAGGTAAAAATTTCGCTGGTTAATGGAACTCAGTAAACGAAACAAAAATGACTAAATGAACGTAGATCTGCCAACTAATAGTTTTCAAAAAGCTAAGGTCATTACATACTATGTATATCGTACAATGGCCTTCTCGATTTCTAAGTCTCAATTCATCAAAGTTCCGTTTAGAATCATTTAGAAAGTTTATATTACTCGATGCCCATTAATGATGTAGAAAAATTTATGAGGCAGACTCAAAATGTTATCAAACCAGTGCAAGAAAATCCAGGAATTTTTAAACATATACGTTCATGCAGTGGCACACCCAAAGGTGATTGGGGGGCGAGGGGCACTGGCACCCGCCAAAGAAGAGGCATTGTATGAAGAAAAGAAAACTGAAGTTTATTCTTTAAATCAATTTTTATAATCAGCTGATGAATTTGATTGAATTTGTATTAAAAATATTTTTATCCTTTCAACTCGACTCCCCCAAGTTTAAATCCTGAGTACGCCACTGCGTTCATATGCCTATAAAGAATCTGAAGCATATATCGAAATGAATAGTCACCATTCTGAACATTTAGGTAGGTTAAATTGGTTTGCAATTAGTTTAATGCTTTTTAAAGAGTTGACAAAGTGTCAGCGGTCATTTATTTGTTACGATGGATGAAGAAAGCACAGCATAACGTAATAAATTTTGCAGGAGTGATTATTAAGTATTTGCAATTAATTCGGCTTAATTAATTTTTGTTGCCCAAAGCGAAGACATATTTACGTAACGAGTTAACTGGACTTCGTCGATTAATAGGTTAAACATACTCGTCACTTTACGGTTTTTTTTAATAGCACATAGAACTTATTGTTAGCTTCCAAAATGACCAACTGAATACCTAGAAAATGATTTGTTTGCTGATTCATGTCTATTGAAAATTAGGCAAAAAATATTGAGTCAGATGTGTATAAACAAATCCTAGAATTGTAGCCACTAATATGATAATATTAGCCATTTTGATAAAACTTAGCTTTAAACATTAACGGTAGTAAGTCGTTTTTGTCGAAAATGAGGCATTTATTTTTTAATTAATTACAAATAAATAAATTGAAGATGAGACTTGTTCTTTGACACAATATTTATTAACATCATAAGCTTTAAAAAAATATGTTTATTTAGTAATAAATATACATTACAGATGACGCTACAGAAGAATAGTTACATATTATAAAGATGCTTTTTAAAAAAGTTTCTTCTACTTAGCAGTGATAACTTACAAACGGAGGTTCTAATAAATTCAAATTAAATTCGACCGCGCTCAAAAAATGCGTAGTTTCCGCCTGAAACTAAATTGAACTTAATAAAAACAGTTATTCTTTATGAAAATAAACTAAAACCTCCTCTGTGTCTAACGAAAAAAGCACTTTTTTTAAAAAAAAATCGCCATTTCATAGCTGTAATTTTCATAATTTTGCTGCCTTTATAGGTTCAGTGCAGAACCAGAGGTATTCCAATGTAGAATTTACAAACAGGTCGTTGAATTCCGTTTCGTCTCGTCAAAATCGCTGCGAAACAAACAAAACTTTTTTAAAAAGCCTCTTTAATGACCCATCTGTAGAGTCATCTACATATAATTCATATTTCTGGCGAAACAAACATGTTTTTTTATAGCTTATGCTGTTAATAAACATTGCGTCAAAGAACAAGCCTCAGCTTCAATTTATTTGTTTGTAATTAATAGAAACAGAAATGCTTCATTTTATACAAAAACGACTGCTTTAGAGTCTTTAGTTAGTTTTATTAGTAAAAACGCGGTTGTCAACAGCAGCAGTCCAGCTAGAAGTACACAGCTATGAAATTTCATAACCCTTTCGTTTGATTCCGCAAGTTCCACTGCCCCGCTAAGATTGTACCTATAATTCTGATACACCCGGTATATTCGCCGTGACCTTTGACGACGATGTTTGTTCGATACAGAAAACGTATTATTGTATTATGTACGACTAACCCAGTGAAGCAAAGTTGTTGCTTGAACATCAAACGAGACACGAGAGCGTGCTAATTAAATTCATCGAATTTACTACTTGAACCGAGAGTCGATCGAAGGAAAGCACGAAAAGAGACGTCGAGCAATTAACGTAGTTTCTATTGCAAACTGGTCGATATACACGGGATTTGCGTAATTACTTTGGCTAATTGCTTTCTATTGCCGTTTAAATGCTGCCTCCGATGTGTTCGCTTGGAAGTTTACTCGTGCGTACGGAGTCTTGCAGAGACCTGCTTCCGCAATGTATAGTCGTTGTACACACTAGTTTGACCTTGGAAAAACCTCGCGAAGCACGCGTATAGATTTTCATCTTTCTGGGTTTTGGACAGGAACATCGTTTTTGGACTGATTTTCAGCCTCTCGGTGTTTTCAGCGATACTAAAATAACGGCAAACTTTCTTTTTCAAACTGGTAGGGTAGCGTTTGTGGCCATTGCACTGTTTTTGGCCATGTGCATGATTATCTTATTTTTAAATTGCTTGCAGATCATTATTCTGTGGAGAATTTCACATCATAAATATTTTGTTTAGAGTACCGCCCGAAATGTAAGGTTACATTTATTGTTTACACTGAAAACTATTATATTTTTTAAGAAGTGGCCAAAACTGGTACAATATCTTAAAGTGGCCACAAATGGTGCATCTACCCTATTATTTTATGAATTGACGTGTATTTTATGCACAATGTTTTTTAATTTTTTTTTAAATTATTTATTTTAAGTCGCATCAGCCTCTAAGTTGGGTTATTAACCCAACTCAATCTATAGTAACGATATTTTTAACTCCTGAAGAAGATTGGTATTTTTAAGCAATCTCAGCAGCTGTTCTATCTTCTTTGCACAAATTTTTACTATGGAAATTTATCAATTTTTTGCTGGTATATGTGTTGCAAATGTTGTTCCAAAAATTATGTAAACGTTGGTAAATGATAAATTGCTATGATGCCCATTCAATATTTGTGGGATTACTTAAAAGAGCAATATAAATGTTGAAATATAAGAAATTTAGTAAAGTATAAATGTTGCTACACTATATATGACAATTTTGTGTCTTCCAAAAATGGAAACAGTCCTTTATTTTCTATTATAAAATTGTGTCAGTACATTTCTCCTAGTTAAAATATTCTCTGAGTAATTTTTCCGTTAAAATACGCGTTCATTTCTAAGATATATACATGTCCTACTCAAATTCGTTGCATGTGCCAAGGTATTTTAGGTGAAACGTTTAACTGCTCGCTAAAATCAGCGCAATATACATAGAGCTGTTTGTTTGGAATAGTTACGAAAAGAATTGATATTGAAATAAAAATTTCCCGAGGCCGAAGTGATTTTAAGGGGCTCGTGAAATCGAGATCTTCGTGTAATCGGAAAACTACCGTCCGATGAAATTTGTTTGGCTCAATGTTGACATCCATCGATTTAACATGTTTGCATAAATTTGCATGGTTGGCGGCATTGTTGCAGGAGCAAAAAAGAATTGAATCAAAAGTAAACTGAATCGTGAGTGAAATAACATACACGTAGTAAAGGCTCCAGTAGTCGATATCACGATACGATCAGCCACGTTCCTTCTCTATTATTATACTTCCACTTTACTTATTACTTTCTCCTATAAATGACGCACATTTGCATTCCAGTAGTGAATTGTGACCCAATTTTTGATCTGATAAACACCTCAGAAGAATTCAATCAAAACTCCAGTAGTCGATATCAAGATATGTTCAACCGCGTTCCTTTTTTAGTGTAAATTATTTTTTCATTTGAAATACATCAATTTGCACTACAACCAATATCAATAATGCTAACATAAAACTGCCCCAGATGGGTTAATTCAATTTTTCCGAAACACGTGCGTAGTTTTTAAATCAGAACTCCAGTAGTCGATATCAAGATATGTTCAGCCATGTACCTTCCTTGTTATTTTCAATTAATTACTCCCAAGAGCGACACAAATATGCATTCCCGAAGTGAATTGTGACGTCTCAAAATAGTTAAATCTGAATTTCAGTAGTCAATATTAAGATATGGTCAGCCATGTACATTCTTTTCTAGTATGAATTATTCTTTCATGTAAATTACACAGATTTGCACTACCATCAACAGCATTAATCTGTACTGCTAAGAGAAAACTGCCTGAGGAGGGTTCATTCAACATTTTTCCTGGCGTACGTCCGAGATACTTGACTCGGAGCTCAAGTAGTCGATATCAAGATTTTTAGCTCGAGCAGCTTTCCTGCATGGGCGTTTCAAGTTTGCAGCGTGGAATTAATGACAATAACTTATAGTGCTGAAGCAAAGTTCCACGAGGGGGGTGGATTATGACTCGATATGTTATCGTCAACACCGAACTACCTTTCGCAAACTTCGTATTTTTATCTTTACTCTTCTATGTGCTTATATAACACCTGCTCGAAAATCGTGTACGTATCTGCAGGTCTTAAAAGTACATTGCACTGAGAAATGCAATTCAAACGAAATTTGAAGTAGAAAGATTAATAAATTTGTTAAAATAGTTGAAATTTTCTTTAATTAACATGACAGTATTGTTATAGTTATTTTGAACTGTTATGTAAACGTAGAAAAGTATTGTGATACTGGAGAAAAAATAGTGCTCGGTTTAATAATAATAGTGAATAAATACACCGAGTTGCTTGGTATTTTAATTACTTTTGAATTCAATTTTTATTGTTTGATAAATTTCAAATTTCAAATTTCTTTGTAGTAGGTACTACTTAGTCTTTTTATAATCGCGTTATAAACGTGTCGATAAACTGATTTCTCTACGTCCATCAAACTTTTTAACTTCAAATTTTCGTTGATATTAATGCAGAAGAAAATTCCTCTCACGATTACGAGGTGAGTTCCTTTTTAAATAATCCCCTGTTTTGTTTCCAGAATATTTGTTATTTTCCATCATAAAAGTGCCATTTAATCACAACCTCAACGAACGACATACAGTAAGTACATAAAAACCTGAAATGGATTTTGCAATGCATGTTTTAATTCCTGCATTCCAGGTCGAAAACATTCGCACTAATGAAACAACAAAGAACCTAATAATATTCAAGGAACAAAAACTAATATTCCATTTGAAAGAAAACAAAAATACACAGTTACTTACCTTTAAAAAAAATGGGAAAGAGAATAAAAATATAAGCATATAATATGAAGAAACCCTACTATTACTATTTTCTCTAACATCAGATTCCACATTAAAAAGCTGACTAAGAATGATCCTTTTACGTTTTTTCAAACTTTCCCTCTACTTACAAACTGTTCACCCAATTTTATTTAAAAAAACTTCACGCTGTGACACTTCCAAGACATAACGTGATACTATATGGTAAAACCTTGCTGATGTTTCAACAACATTAATGTCCATTACAACCTAAAGGATTACATATACCTAGAAGAGATTAATATTTTTTAAATCTGTACGCTTAACTGAAGGTATTGTAATATACTTTAAGAAACCGTTCGAATTTTTCAATTCGGAGCAAATGTTGGAAAGTTACACGTGCGCCCGTTTTGTAATTTTTTTTGCAGAGCCTAACGTTATCGTATGCTGTGGCCATACTACCGAAAAAAATTATTTGTTAAATATATGTATTTTCAGTTAGTAATAAAGATTTTTCGTAGAAAGTTACATTTCATTATAAAAGAATGTTAGGTTGTAGAGCAGCAGTTAATCCTGAACCTCGCCTACTCGCCATTGTAATTTAATTTAATTTAATTGTAATGGTGCAATAAAGACATTTAATAATAATAATGTCTTGAAAATAGCCTTTATTTTCGACCGTCACAGTGGCTTCCCCCCTTAAGACGTGTACAACGACACAGGTGACGCGATTGGAAAATTAAAATGCAATGCTCCTCGAGTTGCCTATGAAGAGGCAATATATCTCCCAACCCCCCGGATAGATAAGGTATCGGGTAATTGCCCGTGATATCTTTCCGGTACAACTCATTGTCAAACACGCCAGTTTGTCTGGGCTTTTGTGACTCTCAAATGAAATGGATCGCAATATTGTATGCAGTAGCATCGGAAGGGCTGGCATCGCGGATGTTCATTAGCTACCGCTGTGTGCGTGCGCCATTCTGTCTGAGATTCGTACCGAGGCATAGACGAACCCAAAAAAAAGGATTCTAAACGCGTATTTTCCGTAGAAAACCCTTTTATACGCAAATCTCTTGCCAATGTTGGTTTCGTGCCCGTATATGTCCGTGTTTTGTTGCCGTATTTTTTTTCGTCCTTTCAATTGGGGATGACATAGATCACGTGAAGGAGGGGGGCATAATTTTATCCTAAAAATTCCACACGGTCGCGGGAATACAAAGGGGGAGAAGTAAAAAAAATAACTAAAGGGAAACCTTTTTTTCACGTCATCTGGAGTGGAATATACGCGTGTATACGTATCGCAGTGGAGAACGCGGGCGCTCCGTTTTGAAACTTTTGGGAAACGTGACGTCATTGCCGTTGAGGAATTAGCGGAGCGCGTCTGCTGCATTTTTACGCGATGTTTGCGTTTCGAAACACTGTCGACCGTCTATTATACGAACTTTAATGCACAAACCCTCTGTTATCTCAACAGAGCATGTCTTTATAGAACATACCCCCCTCCCCCTTGAAACATTCTTCTGTGACTATTGATAGGTACTAACTGTGTTCATAATAATTTTATGTGAAATTAATAGATTAATAGTGTATAATTGGAATGATTTAAAGAATTACACCAATAATAATTTTTTTAAAGTAATTTGTAAAAATTGTACCAATAATAAATTTAAATCTCATAAATTATCTTCCGTTAAAACTGTATATTTTAGTGATCTGAATTTGTGGAAAATACGCCAAATAATCGAACGATTATAAATTCTGTAGAGTAGAATTGAATGAAATAATTGCAATGGTGAATTACCCTTTTATTAATCAAGTGGTTTTTTCCCACCAAATTTCCCATGGAAGTGAGACAAGAATCATGTATAAAGCAAAACGGTTAAAGATTGGAATTCAGAATATTTTATTCCTGCCTTGATGTAGTATGAGATTCATTAATAGGCGGGGCGAAAATAATGAGGCGCGGTTATTTATTGAATTAGGTCCGATAAGGATGCCGGAATAAAGGCGTATTATTTAAGACGTTAGGTATAATATCAAAAGTCTATGAAGCTATTTAAAAAATAACTCATTATGATTTAATGAAGAAAATGGAATTAAGAAACTATTTAATTAATGAAGTATCAAATATATGCTAAGCACACACTGATCGATAAAGGGGGCAGATGCCTCGATGTGATTTATTGTAAATATTCATATTAAAAGTACTTGATAATAAATGCAACTCGGGGCTTAAAATGACCACCAATGTACTCGACAATTTATTCACACTTATTCTCATTTTTAAACAACAATATCCTTACAAGAACCATTAACCTGAATTAAAAAGATGTAAACTAATAGAAATATCGTAAAACTATCAAGAACACATGGATATCAAAAGAGGTACCACCACTAACATTAAACATTTTCAAAGTACCCTCTGCATTATGAAATGAATCTACATTAAAGTTATTAGTTAAACATCCTCAAGAGTCTCATTTGATATTTTCATAGCAAATGTTATTGGACTTATAGAAAAAATAACACTTTACAAAGTTGAACATAATGTTTGATACGATTTTATATTTTTGAAGTAACAATGTCTGATGGGTGGGGATTATGAACACAGTTTTCTTAAATTCATTTCCATATGCCAGATAAAAAAAATTTAGTGCTCCATGTTCAAATATGCAAGAAATTATATAGTTTAGAAATTCGATCTGCAATTACCAACGGTTTGCATATTATAAATCAAAATAAAAAATATGTATAACTTATTTAATACATCTCCCCCTATTTTAGTGAAAATATTTATTGTTAGATAAATAATAAACAGAAGAGAAAAACTCGATCTTATCACCACTATTAATATACAATGCAAATTAAAAAATATTTATATTCGTTTTTCTGTTTTCACCGGTTACTGTAATTTGCAAAAGGACTGACATAAAAAATCTTTGTTCATTGCAAATATGAAAGAACCTTAAAACATAAATAATCCCCATTTGCATGATATCTGAGGTAGCATGCAATTCTACAATTAACGCTGCTTATAGAATGGCTAATTCTATTGCAAAACTTTAATGTTAGTGACACGATAATAACGAAATTTCTAACAGTAAAATGTAATAAAATCATTTGATATTATATGAAACCAGAGATGGGCAAAATTTTTATTTAAATAAAATTCCGAATAACTAACAAAAGTTAAAAAAATTATCCATCACGTGTCGAATAAAGTTAACTCGCGGTAACGAACGAATGATGATTTTTTTTTTAAATTTTATTCGTTATTTGAAATTTTATTTAAATAAAAATTTTGCCCATCTCTGTATGAAACGCAAGAGAAACGTTATCCCACAAGTTTGAACACCATAAAACCTTGCACAACTCATCAAGCAGAAAGACAAGAACCCCAAATTCAAAAAAAAATTATTTCATTTTTGCTACTCCTGCTTGCGCCTAAAGCCTACAATAATGCTGGACGACAGAAAAGCGAGTGTTCTGCTATCCGAAACTCCCCACTATCCGAACACTGGCGTCTCTCTATTATTTCAAATAACAGAGGTTCCACTGTATCGCCAGGCAAACCTTTGTTAATCAGCCTGTCCCGGATTAAATCCAATTCAGCATCCGCCCCACTACCTATATTCATCGGGTGCCGAGCGAGCATCATTATTTTACAATTAATTAACCCCGTCGTGCCCGCCTGCGCAAACATTATCATGTCGACCGCGAGAAAAGAAACATTCACATCAACTGTCGATGAAAATGCTAGGATTGCGTCGAGCCCTGACACCAGAGGTGTGTAACTAACAAAGAAACGTTCACAAACCCGAAAATTCTGATTTTAATAAAAACCTCGTGCGAATGTAGATCACACTGGAGCATGCAAGAAGCAATTCTTTTTGCGATAAATTCACTCCAAAGGGATGAAAAAGATGCAAATATATTAAAGATATCACGTTTTTTTCGATTTTTTAATATAATTTTGTAGTGGCACGAGATACAATAAACCTTAAAAATCAAAATTGTTCAGCTTATTATGCTTTATCATACTCCCAAAAGAAAGATAAACTCATATTAAGAAATCGATAACACACGGAGACTTTAAGGGCTGATTTCACCCCTGCAGAGTCAATTTCCCCCCAAAAAAATTCTTACTTGCATACTCCGCACGAAGTTTCATTAAAGTCAGAATTTTCGGGTCGGCAACGTCCCCCTTGTAAGGAACCAGGGCTGCTCCAATGCATCAAACGACCGATCAATATCGCGTAATATCCGTACGATCTGTGAACGTCCTCCGCCACGGCAATATTATTACTTCGTTTCAACGGAGCCTGGGCGAAAGAAGGTCTGCCGGTGAATGGTCTGATTATTCGCCATAATTGACGCTGCGCCGTCAGTTTCATTGATACAAGAGTTTTTGTACCGCTTCCAATCTTAGTTTCCAATCTTACTCTCAATAAAGCGCGAGAAGCTCGTACCCTTAATGGACTACCATTCATTGCTGGCATCGAGAAGAGACATCTTGCTGCTCGCTTCCCTTCCGCCCCGTTGAAACCGACGAGGAAGAAATTTCCCCTTTCTTGTTTCTTTTTCCGTGACGATTTCGATCGAAACGAGGCACCGTCTGTCGACGACGGTGCATAAGGAGAAGCGGGTGAGGATAATACGCGGTAAATATCGCATTTCAGGCACCGCCACAACACCCTAAATGTCGCGGTGGCGTGACTCTGTCGTGAAATACCTGCCAAGGTCAGCTTAATTAACATTTTCAGGCCAACCGCGTAAAAATAGACGTGACTTTTTAGAAAATGTATGCAGGCAGGCAAATTTTAGCAGCCACGATGTTGCGGGAGATTGATGAGAATGGAGGGCTCGCTGGAAACTGCGAGCGCGGCTGGCTACGTCAACGAAACTTGGCGCAGAAGGTATTTGTAGATGGGTGGATGGCAAGCTTTCATAATAAACGCGCAAGTTTTGACGTTTTGGGCCAATTAAAGGCTTATTGGTACAGATACATTTTTGGAGTTCAGTTCTTCATTTCGGCTTTGGCGTATTTTCAGATATCGAAGTAACAATTAGACTGAGATATAAATTTTGCTTTCGTAGCAGACGCAGTGTGCCTTAGAAGAAAGTGGCTGAAAGATAAAGCTGGAAAATGGCCAATTCTGGACCTCGTGGGAAAAGTAGAATTGTAACGAATCAGAAGAACGTAATTGAAGAGTCCTTGTTCAAAAAATAATTTTTATCGGAAAATGTTCGACGTGCCAATAGTGATTTTTGGCACTTACAGTGTTTTGTACCAGGACTCTTTAATTGTTTATCTGATATTTAGTTGGAAAATTGCAAGTTGTAAAAAGTTAAAAATATTTTTGACTCTGGTAAAACTCTGTGGGAATATCTTATAAAGGTAAGGGTAAAGAATATTAGATATATTATAAGTTACCATTTCCTTTGTGGTACAAGCAAATAATAATACCACCTTTCGGGAGCAGATAAGTTAGCTTGATATTTCTATCAATAAATTATATATATCGAAGTTAGGTATATCGAGCTTCTATGGAACTTCTCTGAATTCTTGCAAAATTCTGCTGCGCGGAATGTTTATTACTTCACATTACTACACATGATCCCATACTGCAAAATGTTTTTCTGGTGTCTTTGATAACTTATTTCTGCATTAGTATTTGTTTTGTACAGATATTCTATCTATGGTGCTCTTTTTAATCTGTTCATTAGTTTCCCAATTTCTTTTTACGATTCCTGTTAGCTTTCCAACGAGAAATTATAATATTCCTGGCTTCTATATTCGTTTCATTATCTTTGTTAGCCATGGTAATATGTATTGCAGTTTATGCAAGACGTTTAAGAAAATTTGGGGAATTTGGTGACACATAAAAAGAGCTAAATGATATCCCATTAACATAGGTCCACAAATCAACTTTGATGAAGACACAAGCACTGTATTTTATTGGTGGAAATCAATTGCACACGAAATTACTATACTTTTCATCGTCATACCTCAACTTAATTCACATAGACTCGTTTAAGAAGTTATGCCTAGTCTGCTTTTGATTTTTTTGTGGAATATCTACTGTATATTTTTTTATAACTATTCGCTTATTTTAAACGTGCATATATGCAGCAACTCTCAGTAATTTTTTTATAGAAAAACATTAAAATATGAATGAATAACAGCCATTCTCGCGGAAGCTGTGTTGATATCGGTGAGCAAGATATTTGGGAAACCGCTGTATCGATTAGCATAAACTTTTGCAGACTTCTTTTATATACCAAAGACTAGTAGATGAACGAAGGATTTTTTATTTTAACAAAAACTCTATTTTTAATTACCGAAAAACGAACAATTCAGACATGGAAAAAGCGTGGTTTTCCGTTAAACGGCCGTCATTTCATAAAAATCAACTTTTTGAAAAAACTTTCGTTCATCTACTCAATCCATATATTAACAGAATGTTTTTGAATTTTGAATTTTAGATGATCCGACTCAGAGAAAACTTGCTCACCGCACAGCGCCTTAATTAAAACAGCTTCCGCCAGAATGGCTGTTATTCGTTTATTTTTTAATGTTTTTCTATAACAAAATTACTGAAAGTTTCTCCATATATGTACTTTTAAAATAAACAAATAGTTATAAAAAAACATACAGTAGATATTCCACAAAAAATTCCCGAAAATCGCGTTCTTTTTCGAAATCTGACTAGGCATAACCCGTTAATTTCTTTGTCTCGAATTAATGATACAAAAGAGTAACAATGCGGAATGCAGACTACTCCTAAAGTAATTCGACAGAAGAAAACAATTTTTCAACATGACAACTCTGCTAGGAAGATCATTCTGGAAAAATGGAAATATAAGTCTAACTGGAAACAAAATATCTGCCTCAAGCTTGCCTCATCCCCAGTAATATTGATTTATAGGTTTATGTTGACAGTACATAGAAATTCTTGTACATCACCCGTCTAACACAGATTTCTCCGATAAAACACTCCTTATTTCTCGACAATAGATAAACCGATACAACATCCTCTCGAAAAAGAAACTACACCTAACAATAAGCTTTCAGAGTTCAATCATGTCCACAATGAACCCACCCTGTATGAATAACTTCGTCACATCAGAGAATCAAAAAATTGTTATCTACTCTTACTATTCCACCATCTCACTTCAAGCTTCTCTATCACGCCCCTCCCCCTGTGCCAATATATCCGCGCCACGCAAGCAGTTAAAGAGCATAAATTATCCCGCAGCAAGGTGAACGGTGCATCAGCGCAAGAGGGCAGCGGGTCGGCCATTCTACGTTCACGTCTGGGGCGCGGGTAATTTAGTTCCGCGCGACGGTGGAGAGAAAAATCCCCCCCAGTCCCTTCGGATTGTTCGTTCGAGTACGGTTTGTAGGTCACACGGAACCGTTGGGTCGGCCATCGCCGATGAACAGAGAAGCGTAATTACCGATGCTTACGAATCGTGACCCAGGCGAGCGTGGTTCAACGGCCGCGGGGAAAAGGGCCGTTTTTGCGGGAGATTTCATTCAACGCCCCCCTCGTGCTGCTCCGCTGTCACGTGCTAGGTACCCCCCTCCAGACACGATTACCGTAATTCCTTCGAAATACCGCTCCGCGAAACAACCAATAAACCGGGGGGTGGTCTCGTTGGTTGGCGAATAAAATGACCGCCAGAAACGTGTCCCGTCTCGCGTTCTCCACCCAGTACCCACGTATTATCGATCACCCAAGCCCCCCTCCGCGCCGAACACGTCGCAAAGTATACGATTCCAACGCAACTGGGCTTCACCTGTAACGCGGTGCTGGCTTTTTTTCCCCTACCGAAACGCTCCCGGGATCGTCGAGCGGAGAAAAGCAGCCGAGTCGAACGATAGGCGATAAACCAATCGGTGGCAATTGCGAGCGATGCGCTGCACGCGCTATCATCTCACCCTCGATCTCTCCCCCGGCGCGCTGGCGCGCGCGTATGCACAGACACGCAACCCTTTCAATCATATTATCACACACGACGTTCCATAACGTATATTCGACCACACCAGGCACTCGAGACACGTACGACCCGGTTGGGCAAATACGCACACATACACGCATACGCGCAAGACATGGACGCACAAAGACACAGGCTGATAACTGACCGATATTCGCAATTGGCGTTTCGGCTTACCGCTTACCGCCAAGTGTCCAGGATCAACTCACACAGACTCGCTTACGTAAGACACTAACGCGAGGCATGAGCCGGTCAACCAATCGCAAGCTCCTCGTTTTCAGTGTTTGAGCAATATAGTTTATGTGTTCCCGCTTGCAATTGGCTTACGGGCTTCCTGTGCTTACTATACAGTCTTATGTAATTGATTCTATCGGCTCCGGTTAATATAAAAACAAAGGGGGGGTGAAACGGAACGAAACGAATGACAGAGATCGATCGACGACGGATACCATTCTGGGATCGCGGCATTCTCTCGTTGAGCAGCGTTCCGGTGTGTATCGCTCGCGGAGATCTGCGATCGACGCCAGTGGCCGAAGCAACTTGTACCGAAGACTGAGCATTTCAAACGACGATTTGAGATAGGAAGGTAATTGGTGGGCAGATTGAGGCTCTTGAACGTTTATGGTGTCACTGATGCGCTGGCGACACTTCACAGTGGTAGGAGCAGGATTTGCAGTCTTTTTGGGCAGAGTATGTACCCAGGCCCGGATTATAGGAAGGCTAGGGGGGGCTTCAGCCCCGGGCCCCACATTCCAGGGGGCCAGGATTTTGCAAAATTAAAGTCACGAAAAAAACATTTCAACTAAAAGTTCATTTTACAATTTCTTTCCGATGTTTGTCTTCTAACATTATTTTTCGTTATGATTGAGTGTTATTTAATTTTATGTACAATAAATTTCGATTTTTGAAAATTTATGCATTTTATTAAATTTTGTATTACAAAAAAAATTGCCCCCCCCCCCCGCGCTTTTCAAGCACCGGGCCCTGGAAAGTTTGATACCCCCGGACCCAAAAAATCATAATCCGGGCTATGTGTACCAATCCAGATAAGTCTATCCTGTGGTTGTAATTGAAACACTAACAAGGGTACACCGCAAACCCGCACTTATCGATTGTAGCGCAACTTTTATGGAGTGACTTAAAAACAAGATCGACAGTATATTTCATTCCTGCCCAATCGCTGTTTAAGGATGTGAAAACTAACCTCAAAATCAAATAAGCACTCCCACTGTTTCGCATATAACTCCTAAAGTACAAGAGACAGGAACAAATGTTTCAAACAAAAAATGAATGGTGGAATAAGCACTGCAAACTTACGTTATCAAAATTTTTAAAAAAGTTTTTTCCAAAATTTTGTTACGCAATTTTGCGGCGTTTATTGTGCCATTAAAGTATTGTTTTTTTTCTCTGTCTCTCGTAAGTACTTTAGGAGTTATACGCGAAAAAGTGGGAGTGCCTATTTGACTATGAAGTTAGTTTTCAACCCTTAAAGGGCGATTTGACATAAATGAAACATACCGCCGTTCTTGTCTTGAGTCACTCTGTAAACCCATGAAGTTGCGTTCTAATCGGAGAGTAAGGGTTCGTGGTGTTCCCTTGTTAGGTACATTTAATTGTTTATCTTTAACTCCACACTCTTATGAGGAATTTTGTACTGTCCATGATACACATTTTTGTGATGGTGTCAATGATTAAATGAAAACATGATGTTGTTATGAAGGCAGTGGGCGTTAGCTATTCGAGCACCCATTTTCAATGTTGTTGTAATCGTCGACAGAACGTGACAGCCGTAAATTTTACAAAAGTGAACTGTATACTATAAACTGTTAGTTTTCAATTAAATAGGTAATTCCTTCAATTTAAATCGAATTTATCATACTTGCCACTTAAGAGTTTGAGAATCAAATATTGAAAATAATTCAATTAGGAATATTAATAAATATACAAAGTAAATAGTAGCACAAATGAAATGTTGGTGATTCTGCCTAAAAAAATACGTCGTGTATTTGGAATAAAATTTTTCCAAGCGTAGCTTGGATTTCGAAGAAAATGACAGTAAATTTTAAACAATTTCGCATGTAATGTTATTGTCGAATAATTAACCTCACAGTTAGATTACTGTTCGTACATGAATTCTTATATTTAGTTTCTATCATTTTATCGATATAGTTGCATACAATTGTGAAAAGTACAGTGACACGATTCTCAAGTTAGGTCCATGTGGTGGTGACATTTTCAACAATTTCTAAATCAATAAATTTAACCAATGAGTATCAAATACTATAAAAACAAAAAGAATAAATAATTTAAAGTTGGTTTAGCTGCATCAAGTTATAATAATCGAGTGCAACATGACAACTGTTCAAAGTTATTGTCCTTATAACTAAAACCTGTTATAAAAAAAAATCACCACCAGCTGTGCCACCAATTACAAGAAACTTTATATATTCATAACAATTATAAAAAGAATTTTCAAGCTGAACCATGAAAAAAAGTGTATCCATATCAAATGTAAAACACGGAACAAGGGAATTTCCCAGGATAGACAAGTGATACCAGCGCGATAAGTAAACCCCCACAAATTAAAATTACTCATATTCACATAATAAGAATATCATTTTTAAGCTTTCCTGCAGCCACCACTGCGTGCCAAAAAGACGAATAAACTATGCTACCAGCTGAGAAGGACAGATTAAAAATCACCGATGTGTCGACCTTTGTAACAAACAGATTCTTCATACATCAGCCATTGATTTCGAAAAATTTGAACCTACTTACGTTCGCCCTTTAAAAGATTGAATTATCCCAAACTACCAGCTTTCGGTACATTTGCCTCACACCGACGCGGCGATATGTAAAATGCATGTACGATACGTCTATTATTTAAGAACACACACTTAAGGGCTTTAAACTCCTCGATGACGTCGAATCGATATCGAAAAAGGCAGTGTCGTTACGTACGCGGATGTAACCCCCGAACGGTATCTAAACGCGCGGCAGAAGTAAATCAATTTACCGTCAAGAGAATTGCAACAACGGCGGATCCAGAGGTGTACCCGACGTCATATTTCACGCTCTATCGTTCCCGTGAATTTTCGTCTGGAACACGAACGTCAATAACCATCCGAAGTGACAATATCGGCTCCCGTACGTCGCGCTCGTTCGTTATCGTCGATCTACCGTTGGATCGGTCCTCCACTCGGTCTTACCTCGATGTCGGAACGGTGTGCCCGTAATTCGCACGTATTCAAATGAAAAACGACCACCGTGACTGGCAGACACGATGTTAAAACTGGCGTTACACGTAGTCCACCCGTCGTCACCGCGTTCCTTCCTCTTTTTTTTTATTCTTGCACCAATGGCGGATACGTGGCAGCACGGTGACCCGAACGAAACCGTGTCCAATCTAATGTCGTCTAATTAACATCCTCGAATTGACTAGAAAATCCACGTTTAGTAATAGTACGGCAGCCAAACACGGCGATAGAAATTATTCTCACGCGTCAGTCTATCTACACATCTCTCTGGGAACATGCACTGCAGTCTTCGTGTTCGTTATCATAAGAAACATTGTTTAAACGTATCTTTTACAACGGTGCAAGGCGTTCACCCTTGTACTCGATTTTTTATAGCTTTATAGTATTCGCCGCCACCCTAGGTCCGCCTTGGCCGTTCTAGAAAGTATTACCCGTCAGTATTGTGCTGCGGAGGCCACCACCGAACGACGACGTGTGGCTCCTCTACCCGTGGCGCGTCATCGCTCCAGCCCCGTTGGATCACCGAATCCTCCAAAACGTTAACGTACTCGTCGTGCTCACGGGGGGGGGGGGGGGGAGGCGCGCCGTGTGATCGCGTCCAGTGTTATTCGTCGGGGCGGGCGGATAGCGATTCAGTCGCATCGATCGATCCTCGACAGATTCTTCGTTTTACGTGTTTCACCCCCGTGCATTAGTCACCACGCGAGACACATCCCCCGACCGTTTCATCGGTCACTCGCACGTAAATCCCGCGGCAAGTGGACGTTCGTTTCCCAGGCAGTCGGCTTAGACGACGACGACGACGACTTCCTCCCATTCTCGTACGTTTCGTATGTATAATCCACATTCACGTACACGGAACATATCTCGACTGTTTCCGATTTCTTCTCTTCTTTCTCTCAACGATCACTCTCTCTCTCTCTCTCTCTCTTTCTCTATATATGTTGGTAGGAGTGTTATGTATATGTATATATATTATATGTTTTTTTTTATGTATACGCAATCCACGTGACAAGGTCGACGTCCCTGTCCATCGGCCAACGCGACGGTCTCCCCCTCCGAATAACTTGTCGTATCGTTTTTTCACTACCACTCGTCCGGCACTGGACAGGACGTCTTTCAGCAGTCGGTGTCGTCCTGGTGGCGTCTACGTAGCTCCAGGTAACGGTGCCGGGCGTCGCAGTAATGAAGCAGCGGTACCTAGACGTCGGTGCCAGTCCCTTCCTGATAGCCCTCATCGGGCGAGCTACGCGTCGAGCCCAGGACTCGCTTGAGCGCCGAGACAGGTGGCAAAACGGGCACTCCCTTCTGCCAAACTCGTATCTGCTTCGCGCCCGGTGGAAACTGCTCAACTATGGGCGCCACCACCGCCAGCGACTCCTTCGACGGGTACGTGCTCACTGGCACCGATGTCCTGCACGCGTCCCTACCCTCCCACAGGCAACTCGAGTAGAGGATCTTCGCGTCGTCCACCACCTCCATGCGGCTGTAATCAGCCCCGCCGTACGGCGTAATGTCCTCCGCGGAGCCGCGACGCGTGTCCCTGATGAGATCGGGATTGTCGATAGGCATCAAGGACGTGGTCGACGAGAAACAGGCGCCCGGCGCTACCATCACCGACGGCTGCTGGCTGTGGTCGTCGAAACGACCGATCGTTCCATACTCGTTCTCCGTCTGTAACATCGCTGCCTGAGGTCTCTGTACGTAGCTCAGGCTCAGCGACACCGGCGGCTTCGACTCCACGCCGAACGACGTTGTCTCGATCTCCTCGTGCTTCCTGCGTGTGGTAGAAGTCGCGGACGACGGATTTTCATTGTTCCCACCGCCACCGTCCCCGGACACACCGCCCTCCGCGGGCACTCCTGATTTCACGTCCTTCAAGGGCATTCGTCTCAGACGGATGAACAGCACGAGAATGATGAGGAGTATGAAGAGAATGAGGACGACTAGCGCGGCGGAGATACCCGCGATCTGGCCAGAGCCAAGAGTGGACATGCCAGCGGTTCTCAGGGACACGTGAAGGGTAAAATTCGCCTCGACGCTGCCCGCGCGGTTCTCAGCCACGCAATAAAATTCACTCGAGTCCGCTTCCTGGGCGTTAGTGAGCACCAGGGTGCTCCGTTTCCTGAACTGACCTTCCTCGAAGATTAAGATCTTTTGGTAACTGCTGAACGCGGAGTGATTGGTCAGCATCCTACCGTTCCAATACCACTTCACCTTAGCCGGCGGTATCGCGCTAACCCGACACACGATACTGGCATTCTCGCCTATCGTAGCCTCGGCGTATCGGCTGGCGATCAGAAGTATCGGACAACAGGCGAAATCGTCTATCCCCAGATCGGTGAATGTACGATTGAGTAACTGTTTAGGTCCGTGGCAGACGGGCGCCTGAAGGGTTGGCAAATTGTGCTTCACCAGCCACATCTTCATCTCGCGTAGGTGACAATCGCAGAGCCAAGGATTGTCGTGAAGCTCGATACTGGTAAGCTTGTTTAGAGGCTCGAAGGTGCCTGGATGAAGTTTCGACAACTGATTGTTGTTCAATTTCAGACTCTCCAGAAGCTCCAACCCCTGAAAGCCTTTCGCCTCGATCTCCCCGAGCTGCGTGTGGGACAGGTCCAACTTGACTAGGTTCGGTGTCGTGTCGAACGCATAAGAGTGGATCCTCTTCAGGGGATTGTTCGCCAGCACCAGATCCCTGAGGAACGGTGTATCCGAGAAACTTGCACTAGGGACTACAATTAATAGGTTATGGCTGAGATCGAGCTCCACCAAATTCGTAAGGCCCGCCAGCGCTTTGCTATCGATTCGGTCGATACGGCACTCGCGTAGGTAGAGACGCTGTAGATTCGTCAAGCGTACGCGTACGAAGATGTTGCTCGGTAGGGAACGAATGTCGTTGTTACTGGTGTCCAGCACTTGCGTCTCCGGATCGACCCACTCCGGTATGCTGGTCAGGGCGCGATTTATACACTCGACCGTACGCTTCCCGCTCTTCCACTTGCAGGAACACTCGTCGGCACACTTGTCACTGGTCGCGATACCGAGCAACGTCGTCACGTAAAGCAAGAACACCGAGATTTCCATGACGAACGGGTTTATTATTGTCGAACGATGGTCCTGGCTTCGGTAAACACTATCCGCCTCGACTGTCTTGCTCGAGGACGCTAGCTTCACCAGACGCATCAATACGCGAGAAATGTTTCCTCTCTCCCGAGAAGATCCACCGCGGATGAGCTTGCGCCCATTTTTTCTCCTCCACGGCGATGAGAGGTCTTCGCGTTCGTCCTTCACCTTTTACCTTCCTCCTCGTTCTGTTTCTCCGCGTCCCGATACGTTTCACGCGTGTATTCGACGCGACTGTCACCTCACCCCGTGCGTCCGAGTTTACGCAAACCCTCCTCCCCGTGTGGTTCTTGCAGCATACCACGGCTAATTATGCAAACGAGAGGGTCGGGATTAAGTGGTCTCAGGTCGTCCATTCGTGAATCCTCCTGACTCGATGACTGCGCGGCTACTCCTCGCCCCGGGTGAACGGTATCCTCCGTCGCTGGCCAGGGCGGCTATTTTCGGCGAACTCACGAATCGACGAAAACTACCACCGTCTTCTTTCCTGGCTGGCTCTCCCGTATTTGTCGGTACTTGTCACACGCGCGCGCGCACATTGAGATACATACGTACGAGCGTCCGTTCTTACGTAAACGCGTCGGCCAGCGCGTGCACTTCCCTGGCGGAAAGCACCCCCGGCACGCCACCGACGTTCGACGAGTAACACCCCCGTTTGATCGTCGCACCAACACGGGACCCCGAACAACACCCACGCGAACAACCGAAAATCTCGCGCGACGAGACGTGTGTCGCCCGCGTTCTCTCCTGCTGCCTTAGCCCGAGGCGTTGTCCGTGCTCGGCGATCCCCACTTTCCCCGTCCCCTCTTTCTTCCTATATTTTCGTGGAACGCGCGAAACAACACTCGTAACCGATGCCGCGGACGCTCGTCGTGAAATGAGAGACTACGAAAAGCCCGGCACTGAACCGGAGAGATACGCTCGCCCCCTGCTCTCCGTCTCTCTCCCGCTCACGGCACGTCGTTGCACACCGCCAGGAGGGAAAACGCCGACGCGAAGTAGGGCGCACCCTTCTTCCACTCCGGCCAGACTATACACGGAGAGGGTGTACACACCACCACCGTGATTCCCCGACGCCCCTCGCATGCCCCCCCCCCCTCCCGCCCGTCTCACCCTCAGCCTCATCCACCAGCATCCCTCACCCCCTCCCTCGTCTCTAGCCTGGCCTGTCCCTTGCAAATCCTCCCCGAGCGCCCCGCCGCTCCCCAGCCAGCAGACAGCTCGTGCGCTTTCCACACAACGGAGTCGGAGCAGTAGGGATCGTTTCCACTCCCTACCCACGGAACGAGCAACCCCACCTTCGTTGCCGGCGCTTTCCACCCCTCTAAATGGGGTACACGACGGGCGGGCGCGCGCACAACATTCACTAGTACTCGCTCCCGGCTCTCCTCTCTCCCCGACCTGCCCCCCTCGCCCCCCTCGACCGCGCGTTTTCCTACGGAGTCGCCTGACCTCACCGTCGCACCCTCCGCCTCACCCTCACCTCGCCCCTGGCTCCTTCCTCTTGCCACCTTCAACCCTCCAACCTCCGTTTTTCGACGTATCGAATGCTACGTCACAGCGGCGAGATATACGACTATTTCACAAAGTGGTTAAATGCACTGCCAGATTACGGGACATCGGTGACGGGGGTGAGGGGGATCCGCGGGGAAGGAGGCCGCCAACGATGCCCAACGGTGGCGGTTACGATATCGTCGCCTATCCGCCACCGTCAACTGCCAGGGACTCCTGTCGTTTCTGGCTACGATCAGGCCTGGAACAGTCACTTTTCCCTTTTCTTCTCCATCTTCCGCGCCCCGCTCGGCCCCGACGCAAACCCTCGCTCCCGCGTTTACGTTCTCAACAAGTCTGCGCCTTCTTTTCAGCCCTCCCCCAGCTACCCCTTCTCCCGTCTGCCATTTCTCGCTGGAAATTACACGGAAAATGGGGGTATTCCTTCCGTAGAGGAAAGTTAGGTTCGCTGGAGGACCACCCCCCGGCGTCAAAAGGGGGTGGCCCCGCGGATCTGCCTACAGCCGAGAGTAAAGGTGACACTGCGACACGCCGGGGGAGACGACGGACGACACGCGGCGGCCGCCGTTGCGCGAATTTCCCTCGAAAGGGCCTTTTACGAGGGTAATTGATTTCGCCTGAACCGATACACGTGCCTCCGCCGTACGCCGCGTGTAATGCACCCTTAATGGACGCGGAGGCCTTCGGCCGTGATTACGCGATCAAAGAACCTCGTGATGAGAACATCGCCGTGGGTTCGATCGCCGGTCGACACGCGTTCCCTGAATTTCACTACACTCCCGACAGGGATGGTAGAGCGCATCACCCGCCCCTCGGCGAGCCCCCTCCGCGCGTGCATTTCCATTTCCACGCGCGTCCTTGCGATCTGCTTTCGAGCATTTATCGATTTACGATACCGAGGAATTACGGAGGCACCGGGGGAGGGACCGTCGTAAAGAAAGTTGAAAGGGCAGGAGGTACAACCAAGGTAACGGGCGAGGAGGGAAGACGGGACGAGCGGTAAGAACCGCGACGGTTTCGCCGGCTTAAAGTTCCGCCCGCCCGTCGAGTTTCGCGCGTCTCTGTCGGTTGCACTCCGCCGATGGCACTCCGTTGCACAGGCCACTGACGCTATTTAAGCGATTACTTAAAATCAATAGCGCTCGTTCATGCCGCGCCGACAGCCCGATAGTATAATTCTTATCCCCAAACTCTTCCTCCGCCTTTTTTTCGACCCCGACACTTGAACCCGCCCCCCGTCCATTCGCCGCGGAGTACGCTCCGATCAAAGCTGGCAGGGTGAGAGCGAGGGCGACAAAGGGAAGAGCGGAAGAAATATCGCGACAGGGCTGTACGGATCGCCTGTGGCTGGGCTCTTTCCAAGGGGTTCATCGAATCGCTGTTAGCCGCTATCACGACCCGGCCGGCTAGCCGCATTTTATCAAGCACCCCGGCTAGCGATGTAACGCGCCTCGACATGCGTGCGTTACAAGCACCTACGCGATTGTTTCGCAGATTTACGGCGCGGACAAGTATGATCGAGGGGCGCAAAACTTATCACTAATTGCTCGGGCCATTAATCGCCCGCTACACGCGTGTCGCGCCTCGATGCTGGCCGCGATACTTCGCGCATGGGGTGCTTGTAGCTTGTCTTTGCCTAAGTATGTAGGGAGGCGAACTCTTCGTACGCTGGACAGGATGCGGGGCATGTGCGCTTTGGAGATTAAGTGCTCGGTCATTAGAAGTTTGTATACTCTTGTAAGTACTCTGTGGGTCACGAAATAATTTATGCGGTTTCTATTGCTTAATAAGTTGAATTCCTCAGGTGATATATATTATATTTTTATGTAACCCTTCGAGACATGGTTATTAACATTTACTTTACAGTAGCACACCCAGGGGAGGAGGGCAGGGGGTCCTGGCACCCCCTAAAAAAAAAGGAAATTAATGTAACCAAGACTGTAGTAATTCGAGAGCTTTGTAAAAAGAAAAGGGAACTCGATTTTATTCTTTAAATAAAGTTGTATAATCATCTAATTTTATTAAACTTGCATTGAAAATATTTGTATCTAAACTTTCGAAGCTCGTAGTGCAATTAGAAACAAGAGGGGAGGTCTTAATAAACACAGGTACCTATATCCCAAAGGTATTTGTGGTTTGGGTATACATGATGAAGATAGGACGTTTGCGAGTCATACCACAATAGTTCAGTTCTGTGATTCTAAAACTATGCATTCTTAAGTATACAAACGCTATTTACATTTGCATTTGCATGTCATTACAGCGAAGAGCTGAAACTTGCTTTGAAACGGGAGAGAATCACAAAACTCATGCTGTAGAGATAACATTACCAGTGGCGAATTTAAGGGAAAAGGCCCAGCCGGCAAACGTTCTGAGACACCCTGTATACATAACAGAATTACAAATAAATTTACGCGCGCGTGGTATGAAAATTATGGGAAACAAAGGGAATATAGTGTTTGGATAAAATCATCATTTTTTTGGAAGATGGTGCTTCGGGAACCGACTGGACAGAGGCAAACGATTATTAAGAATTTTTCACTAGTTTGAATGTGCACTACGAGCCGTAAAATTTTATAACCCTTCTTCTGAAACATCTTGTATAGTCTGTCCCAGAAATGAGTGGGCAAGTTTTGCGAGTCTGTTCTACCTCATTCTGAAGATTAAAACAAACGAAAGAATCATATGACACTTATGTCCCAAGTTACAAATGAAGGGTAAGGAGGAAAAACGAGGAATGTCCATTTTTCGGGATTTTGCGATTTATAGCACATTTTGTTAGTGGCAACTGGAACTACAGAACTGTCGAATTACAAAAGGCTCTAAAGTTCAAATACCCCTATAATGGCAGCCGATGATCAGTTGCCACCTGGACCCCCGCTCAGAAGACCCCCAGAGATCCATCCTTAAAAAAAATCGATTTTTTTCAGTACTACTACCCTTAGCCTGGTTTTAGTAAACTACCTCTTCATTTTCCCGAAAAAAAATTGACCTCTCAAAACGTTTGCCACCTGGACCTTTTTCCTTAAATCTGCCACTGTATACTGGTTAAAAACAGGAAATATCCAGTCTGCATTGGATCAAAATACGGAATGTCCCCACTCTTTGTCTAAGCCTTAGCTTTTGTCGTCAAGGTGAAAGAAGAAATTATTTAAGAAGAAAATTATATAAGAAAATTTCGTTTACAGGCCTGATAAAGTTATAAATATGAGTGTCATTGTAACTCCGTGGTGACATTTTCTACAAGATGACAGTAGGTCATAACAGTATTCTTTATGATAAAATAAATTCTTCGCACATTTAATTTTATTTTTTTTTCTCAGTGTGTAAAATAAACTTCGTAAATTTGATCAGTTATTTCTGCGTGACCCTTTATATTATTGGCAAATTCTAGTCCCTTTTTATTATCAGTACTCACGTACTATTTCCTCCTGATAATTTAATAACGTTAGTACCGCCTCTGTATAGTTTCGCAGAAAATAGTTTTGCAAGAAAAAAATTTCGAACATTGTATTCGGTTGAGATGCAATGACTACTTAGATACTATTTTCCTTCACTTAACACACTACAAAACGTTCTTCTGAGTTAACAACGTTACGCTCTAATAACTTTCTTCTGCCCTTACTTGTTACAAGTATCCTGTTTAGCGCCTTTTTACGATGTTCCTTACGATGCTGCAGCTCCCTTTCATCCAAAAGGAAATTGCAATATTTTTGAGTTTAAAACTTGTTTCTTTGCCTTTGCTACCCACGATAATGCGTAATGCAGTTTCTATTATTTTTAATAGAGATTTCCGCCGTAAAATTTCACTGCTCACTTCCCAAAAATCAACTACGCAGTGCTATTCGTAAACAGAAAGTTGATTCGTTGAATCATTGTTCTTCACAGATCATGTAATCTGTGCAAATAATTTTGTGAAACCCAATGACTGGAAAATGACTGCAATGGCTAACACTTAAAATCGTCTACCATATTTGACTTTTCATTTCTGTTCATAAAATATAATATGTAGTTATGATTCCTTTAGGATCAATGTAAGAATACATATTGCTAGTTGTTTGAATGCAAAAGTTATTGCAAAATTTTATGAAACGTTAATGAAGAATTAATATGTATAATAATACTTAAGAAAAGTACATCCCATTAAATATCACCCACTTTATGATTGAAATGATTACTTTATGCAGTAAAGTATCTATATGAATTTTATAAAGAAAAGTATCTATAAGTAATTCGTTTTCTATATTTCTCATTTATTAAACATCAAGTTAGGTGAATCTTATTGTATTATTTCATTACACAGCGTTTCTAATTGCGCGAAAGATCAAAAGGAGCAAAATAATGGAAGAGCAATAATTATTCTGCATCATAGTCAAGGAGATTTTTTGCATGAAATTGCAAAGGTCACAAACATAAGTCACACTACAGGGGCGTATATTTTTAAAAAAATTGAAAATTGAAAATTGTATTTCAAATAAAACTGAAAAAGGTAGAAAGCATATTTCAAACGATTATTCTAGATGATACACGGGTAAGGTCAATTAACAATAAGTGGTAGAAACTAGTAAAATAAATGTTAGGAAATGTATCGAATTTTTAGAATTTCTGAAGTGAACATAAATAGATAACTTGTGACTTTAGATTTCTATTACGTATATGTATGTATTTATAAAAATTGTACCTATGTCACTATTTCATAAAACTTTGCATTTTTATAAATGTACTTTATTAATCCATATTGAATTTTATGAAAATCAAGGCATAAATAAGAGTAGAGAACGATTTTCAATGTAAGCGACTGTGTTTTTATTTTATATAAAAAAAAGTCTGTTATACTATTCCACTATTATCGTTTGTGAATTACACAATGGTTGCACCACTTACGATAATTATACAAATGAAAGTTATTTTGAAAATCTCAGTTTTTACGTATCAGATCAATCCGCGTTTCTCACGTGCTACACAATATTTTCTTTTGTACTGTTTTACAGTTGTTGCAAAGGCAAATTCATTGACCTATAATATTACGATCTGGAGTAAACGACTTCTAAACTTAATATTCATATGAGAGAAAATGCTATCCTTGGTACTCTATCTAACGTGTATTCTTTGACACGAGTTATGTTCGGTGTTTTTTTAATCTTCAGCGTGATATTAACCCCTGTAAAAATCTATTTTTTTCTAATTCTGAATAAGTCCTTATACTGTGAATTTTCTGTCAAATTCAGCCACCTTGCATTTGCTTACATTAAGTAAAATACGGAAGATATAAGTTCAGAAGAAATACACTTTCAGTTTGAATACTAAGGATACAGGTCAGCCCAAAGTCATAATATTGTAAATCATTGGGCTCATCTTTGTAACAATTATAATACTATACAAAAAAACATCTGATCCCATTTAATCATCTAATCTTTTAATGAAAAGAAAATGTTGGAAATTTCAATCATTGTAACTCATCAACGGCAAAACTTTTTTGTGTCGAATTACCATAAGTGATTAAAAAATTGTGGAACCCACTACGATAAACACCCTGTATATTAAAAAATTGAAAATATCAAAAGTATTATAATTAATCTTGTAATTCAAACTACTTCAGTAAGTTTAGTGGTTGTTCCAGAAATTTCGTTGTATTCTGTATTAATCACACGCGATTGAATGCAATTCTACCATAAGAATGGGTGAATAATATTAACCCATAACTGGTATACTATTTTTTTCAAACGTAACTGGTATCTTGGGGTCGTGGCAGACCCCAAATAAAAAAGGACACAGAAATTTGTAAAGTCGACATTAGATCAACCTCTATGAATATTTTGTTCTTAGGTAATGTATAAAATAATAGAAACGTAGAAAGTTGAACTATTATTATCAAATTAATTAAAAATTCAGTTTACAAACTTAGACAACAAAATATTTTGTAGCGAACCTTGCGTGCTTGGGGTCATCACTGACCCCAGGATACCAGTTAAGGGTTAAGTATTATCCACGGAGAAATTTCATTTCCTCAGTGTATTGGATAATACTCGTCACAAAACCATAGAGCAACGATTATAGTTCTAGATTTAACGATTTTAATTATCAACACATAAATTCTCTTGCTTCACAAATTGATCAAAGCCTAAACTTACTCCGTTCATCGAAGCGGTGGACAATTTATAGTAAAATGCAGGGTGTTTAAAAAAGATGGATTCTTTGAGAAAGGTGGTATGAAGCGCAAAATAAAACTGGTCCTATAAGCATGGCGTCGAAAAAGTATATCTAACAAAATAAATAGCCTTAAAGCTTAATATCCCTAACGCGACAGAGCTACAATTATTTGGTTTATGGGCACCATTTTCCTGTTCGCAAAGGCGAACTCACCGTTAAAGTGACTGATGCATTTGTTAGAATATATTTAGCCAGACATTTCTATTTACACCTGATACAGCATTCCATTTAAAAATACATTTCGAAATATAAAATATCTGAAGATCGAGGCTATTAAAAAACAAATGAATTCTAATAATTCTTGTGATAAATCTATTAGCTAAACTTATGTACGTTAGACTTTGATATTTGTTTCACAGAATCCATACCATTAAGTACGCGTGTTGAACACAATGTTTGTAGATTGTTTTACATCATTCTACCTCCTCAATCTTCCTCGCGTAGATCATCTTTTTAAAAGAACACCCTGTACAATACTACGTTACATTAATTTTGATACTAGAAGCTGCGACTGCTCTAATCTAAATTTTAACAATGAGCACATGGTGAAATATTTACTCACACCATATCCTGCGCAGAGATGATATTCTAATTATGCATTACCCACTTTGTTTGCCGTACCATTATCCGCGACTAATCGTCCCGAGAATCGACGTTAACAGGATATTGTGGAACGAAAGAAGACATATGCGTCGTTATACTGAACCGGAAATTTTATTTAAGGACCAAATTTGCTTTGCTATTTTGTTCCTTTTGAAAACAAATCCATTGACATGCGTTTCTTTTTCATCAGATCGGGTCTGTGCTCGGAGAAATCAAAAAAACAAATAAAAAAGGTTCTGTTTCGTAATCGGGGCACAAACCTGTCTTCACAATCGACAAATAAACATATTTACGTTCCTGGAATAACGGACAATCTTCCAAAATGGTTTTTCTCGTACGTGGTTAAAGTTCCTCAACGTTTCTCGAACGTAAAAAGAATCCTGTACCAAAACTCGTACGATCACGCCGGAAACATACGCTGCTATCTTACTTGCAAATTTTTTTTTCTTCTTTTTCCATGCAAGTCGGCCAGTACTGCGTGAATGTTTTTTTTTGTTTTTTGTAATGCACACGATACTTGTTGCTGCGTGTCAGAAATGCAAGATCTTTAAAGTGTACACACACGTGTATTCGCATATAAAACGTTTAAAAGGAAAAAAACGGGTGCACAGTAATGCGCGACTTGCATTCACAATAATTCGTTATCAGATTTTCGTGTCAGGGTATAAACCAATTTTGTTCGAGCGTATAAAGAATTTCCTGCATCATTTGTTGGTACGAAAAGGTGTACGCTTGTAAACACATTTTCGATGTACCGTCGCTCTAAAACGCTTCAACATGACATCATTACGTAGAAGTAAAATGGAACTTTAGAAATAAATTACAGTGATTGTTACACATTTAACGTGACGGTACTTCTTGTACTTGAAAGAATTTCTTTTTTTTTTGTGATTTTTTCATTTTTTTTTTCAATTGATTCTTCATGGATTATTGGAGATCTTGTTCCAATATCACAAACGAGCTGCTCAAGCTATTAAATGATTTCGTGATGTTGTCTTTAAACCAATTTACCATTTTATGCTGTGAAAGTGTGTAATATTTGTAGAGTGTGCAGCTCGTTGCACTGGACTGTGCCAATGCGAATTGCAGTGAAGGTACAAGACTGTTGATGGAACAATTTCAGTCACGCAAAGATGTTCGACCCTTCACTTTATACGAATTCAATCGTATATATATTTAATTATTAATAGAACTCTTCATGATGGTCGCAAGAGTTTTCCATAAACCCAAATCCAGATGTTGACACATCGCTTCCAACATTGCACTCTTATGCCATAAAGGTGCACTGACAATTAGTTTCCACATCAAGAATAATCTTCCTCTCCAAGATGAGGCGTAGGAACTTCACTTGGATACACATCTATGCGACAGACGTGAGGGAATGCTTACGAGGCGGTTCAAGAACAAAATTACTCGGATCATTTTTTTCTGTGTGTAAGCAACCTTCGACGCTTCAAAGGAGTATATATGTATCCGAAGATTTCACAAGAATTCAAGTTCCATGTACAACATGGAGAATGACATAACTGTCGGGTTAAAATTTCATTGATTCACTCATCAATTTCAACAGTGAAACAAAACAAACACATAGATATCTATATATCCCTTCAGTCTATGCGCATAGCATTGCATTCAGCAATTCTCATCACCCAATTTCTACTAGAGATTTATACTTTTATCTCGCATGAACACCATTCTTTAAAAAGAGTCAAGATGGTGAATACAATAACGACACTTTTTCATTGTACGAATGTAAGATCCGAAAGATGCTGGTGTTTAAAACTGATGAACGAGTTCGTCTACACGAAACATCGCGAAGCTATCGAGACATACGTTAAATCATTAGGAATAATTCCATGCAATGCGTGTACGAAGATCGATTAAACTGTTAATTACTTTTTACCTGTTGGCACATGCTTGACTCTTTTAAAGATTGATTAAAATATACTTCACAAAATAGATTCCATATCGGATCTAATGGTGTCTCAAATTATAATTCAGCAAGACCAAGAGTATTACTTTCCTCGTCTATACAACTTCGCCAAAAAGAACCGCAATAATCTTCACAACATATAACACAAAAGCAAAATTTTACAGTGAATATGTAGGAGAGTATTGTTTTTAGAACAGACACATCTGAAATACTGTTCGACTTATTGAATTACGTGTTCCCATACCGAGGAAATAATAAAAAATATGAGAGAGAGATAGAGAGAGAAAGAGAGAGAGAGAAAAAAGGATTACAATATTACATTGGAACAGAATGTCATATGCGATTTTACTTTATCTCAAGTATATCTGACTGGTGAAAATTTTTGTTTGGCCAGTAACATCGCATATGAGGGAAAAAAAACGTAATCGATAAAAGATAGAGCCACAAAAAAAGGAGAGAAAAAGTACACCGGGCAGTGTCCTTTTTCTCTAAACTGTTATAAATACAACGCTTACGTAATTATTTAGATAAATCACTGCCAATTTTTGTAACTATTTCCTGTTTTCACTTTCAAATATACATCCCAATGTGCAAACGAATGTTTCGCACATTGATCCTCTACTATTAATTGGCTTTCTCCTATCGCCCCAAACATCATGATGCCTGCTCCGTTGCAACAATACGATGCGTGCTTGTGTTACAATCAATCGTTGAGATTTCCTACATTTAACGAGTTCTCAAATCACATTTTTGTTTCTCGAACTGGCAAAAAAGTGTAAATCGATGGGCAACAACCCTTCGCGCACAGCTACCCGTGGCGACAGGGATATCCCCAATATTTGAAACGTCGTATGTATCAAATTATAATTTGTTGTTTAGCACAGAAAAACGGTTTCTAATGCACTTAACACCATAATACTAAATCACAGCATTAATGCTCAAATGGGGACACAAGAGAGATCATTCATACGTCAGTAATTAATAATTGCTTAAGCATATCATTCGTAGAGCAGGATTGTAAAATATTTGTGCAAAAGATACATAATATTAGCCTGTCTACTACAAACGTGTTCATAATTTGCTCGGTAACGAAACGAAGAGAGGACTTTTTCGTTCTATCTTTGATATGCATACAAGTCAGTATATATAGAAGTTTCGTATTAAATATTCGTAATTCACCAATGTATGGTTTGTAATATCATGCGTTGCGATTGCACTTAAATATGTGTCACCTATATTTGAATATTAAGTAAGTCAAAACCTTTAAGCGATTGTATTTTATACGTGACATTGCGTGGAACTATACTCGATTCGAAAGCTTAACATTTCTCTTTCCGAATGCACACATGCAAAGCCATCCATTTCACGGACATTCGATATCATGATCAGTTTTCGCATCCATTCTATAGCAGTATCTCAAATTGATCACACTTCTCCGTTCCAGCAGTCAATCTTCATCGTCATAAGAGGATCTCTCCTGTTGCCTCCACCGACAAAGCAAAATATCCGTTAAAACTGATATTATATGCCTAAATGCATTCCAAACCGCTTTTCATCGCTATCATTAATATCTCTCATTGAAATTTTCTGCCTCAAATATGATATATTCTACTATTGCCTATTTTTAATGTATACGCATTTCGTTCCATAAACCTAGGTCGTCTTGGCTGGTGGTGCACTTTTTGTTCACGGAGAATATTAACAATATAATAGAAATTTCATCGAAAATCATTTCTCATATACGCCATTATGCTTTTTCGCTTCTCGTACGGTTAGCATGTACACGGATATCAAAGAGAAAAACCAAGAATAAAAAGGGATTCCATGATGTCCTATTATAGTTTTGGCAGTTATTTTATCTGTCACAGAAACTGGCATCTTATCCTGTATCATCTATATTTTACTTTACTTTTGCAGGTTCATCTAAAACGTGTCTGAGGAGTAACAAAGAGTCGTCCTTGCTAGATAATTTCATTACTCGTACGTTGGTTGTTATATCGATTTCGAAGTGTAGCAGACACGTGAATAATCAATAGAAATCATACATCGAATCCCTAACATTGACAAATGCCACCAGCCAGTTATTTATAAAAAATAATTATATAAAACTAGTCAATTTTACAACCTCTGACGCTCAATCACAATTTCGTAAAAAAAAAAATCAGATTAAGTTTAAAAAAAAGTTTCTATTATCGCTTCACAGAAAGAAAAGAACAATCTTTTTGCCTTTTGAAAAGTGATTTGAATTTCAGAGTTGTATGACAGCATTGACAGGTAGCAAAATCAAGCCATGATCAAATATTAAGATCAATACGATATTTAGAATTTGTGATTGTATATTTAAGGAGAATTTTATATGCAGGTATGGTGATGCAAAGTAATGGGCACGCGGATCAATATACAGTGTTCGGATACTCGAGGGCAGCGCTCAAGTACGACTGCTCTCGCGCTGTTGCTTCTCCTTTAAATCGCGCGTGCCATCACGATTTTCCTTAAAGAACAAAAAAAAAACGGTCTTGGAAGTATGAAGCCATTGTATAAAAATTTACTATTAAAATGATGGATAATCTTCATGTAGTATTTACAGTTGCGGTAAAATGTAATGATTATTATGTTACTCATGTATTCGTTTACATATTGTGCTCTTGATAATGGCTTGACTCTGGCGCACTTTAGATTATGTACATTTATATGTATCTATGTACAAAGAATGACTCGCACCGGCATTCACATCACTTCATTCACTGAGTCCACTGCTTCACGCTCAGTATGCCTTATATTTACAAGTAATTCATGTTTTCCGTTGCTTACTATGAAGTTAATTGAAATTTTCAATTTTTTTTCTATATAGACCACTTTTTTTTTATCTAAATGTTCATAGCACTGTTTCGTCTTTATACACTGTTAAACACACCAGACAATTCTTTTTTTTTCCAGACTGAAGTTTCACTCTGCGAGTTCAAAGCATAACGATGTATGCCTTACATGTACGAGCCACACAATCACCATATTTTTACACTTTAAACTCTTTGAGCGCATGTAAAACTTCCTCGATGACCATGTATCGAAACTACTTGGAGACATTACCCTCTTCCATACTGTTATTGTCTTCTGGTCTTGCTACGTACAAACTTGGATCTATCACCTTCGGGATAGGCTTAATTTCTGTTCCAAGCTCTTGCTCGATACGATGCAAGTTAAAACGGTCCTCGTATGTAATTAGGTTAATTGCTATACCTAAATGGCCGAATCGTCCTGACCGACCGATACGATGCAAGTATGTCTCTGCCATTTTTGGAAAGTCAAAATTGATCACGACGTTCACTGCTTGTACATCAATACCACGTGTAAAGAGATCGCTGCTCACCTACGGACGCACAAAAGTCACATAATCGATACGCAATCTCTTAAACTGTGTACAAGTAAATACAAATTCAATTGATATAATTTTCAAGCACGAGAAGTTCGAAAACTTATGTATTTTTTTTCTCAAACAATAAATCATTTATATGTTATCGGAGTGATTACTTACCAAGTTTCTACAAAGCCCTGCTCGAAAATCATGAAACACGCGATTTCGGTGTGCCTGCGCCATTTTCGCGTGTATGTAATAACAGCAGTATCCAAGATCTGTTATTTTCTTTGCAAGTAATTCAACGCGTTGCGTTGAATTGCAGAATATTATGCTTTGCGTTATTTGCAACTTGAAGGACGAAAGGGAAAGTATATAATTAGACGAAAACGGTATACAAAACAGTTGTAGCGCGTGCTAAGTGAAATTTTCGCGTACAACATTATCTTACCTTGGAGAACAGCGTATTAAGGCAATGAACCTTCTGTCGTTCTTGTACAAAGGCGTAATATTGTGTTACACCTTTTAACGTGAGTTCCTCCATTAAATTAATCTCATATGGATCTCTCAAGTGTTTCTCCATAAATTGTTTCACCGTGAGGGGAAATGTGGCTGAGTACAGCAATATCTGACGTGCATGTGGTAATCTAAATGTGAATGTAACAAAGGAAAGTATTTGTCAAAGCGGAAAGTTGTATTTCGGGTAAAATTTATTTGTTTATGTGGATAACGTACCTAGAAATGACATGATCCAACATTCCTTTGAAATCTTGCGATAGAAGCTTATCTGCTTCATCCAAAACTAGAATTTTACAATGATCCATGTTTGCAACGTTCTTGTCCATGAGATCAAGAATTCTTCCTGGCGTTGCTATTATTACTTGCACTACAAACAAACATAACATAATTAACTACTTCCTAGACTCAAGTGTTATAATCAATTACACATGGAATTCCAGAAGTGTAAATACAAACTTAACTAATTACTGGAGCCTACGGAAGAAAATTAAGTTTCAATATACAAAAGCCTGCAAACTAATTTCTATGATATAATTACATTTCCTACAGATTAAATCATATTTTAAGGAAATAAGCCTATCAACACACAATGACCTCAAAATAATAGTCTTGACTAGGGATTAATTTTGTTTACAGTTTTTACTAATACAGTCGAAGCTCGATAACTCGAAAACCTCTATAAGACGAAAATTTTCTTCATTCCTTTCCACTCCGCTGTAAACGCCTCTATAACTCGAAAAAAAAACTTCCTTAACTCGAACTATATTTTGGATGTTAAATTATGTATTTCACCTCTACAACTTGAATTTAGAAGAACTCCGACCTCTACAAGTCGAATTTTACTTCTACATATGTATCACGAAATTTCGTAGAAGAATCTGAAAATATTGAGTGAAATGTTTTCTCTGCATTATTCGCGATTACCAATCCTATTGATTTACAATACACTAAAAGACTAGCAGAAATCAAAATCACAATTTTTTTTTTAATATGTAATAAAGAGTAATATTTCGAGCATAAAATGTATCTTATAATTATTTTTACATATGTGGGTATATATGTAGTAGATAAGTTGTAGGTAGATTTGATTATAGGTATACAATAAACACTTGACCTTTAAAACTTGAATTTATCTTGCTTTACAACTTCATAAGAAAAAAAATTAACAGTCGAACAAAGCCTCTATAAGTCGAATTTTCGTTTGTTGCACCTTTGTTACTCAAAAACTCGATATGCTGCAATTTCTATAATTCGAAGATTTCCCCCCTCCCCTTGAGATTCGAGTTATCGAGGTTCAACTGTTCTGAAATTCACTTCCGTATTTTTTTGTCGCTTTCATATCTGTTTCTGCTTACTCAAATGCAAACGTTTCGAATATTCATTTCACGTATGGATGTACAAACACTAAATTTTATCATGAAAATTTAAGAAAAAAAATTCCCTACAAAATTACATACTTCGAAAACAGTTAGTTTACAGCCCTACGTTTACTAAGATCTCTTTGTCCGTTTTCATGAATCCTATTACCCAATTAAGTTCATATTTGCAAATTTCATACACCCGTATAAATACGTATTAACACAAACCTTTCTGATAAATCCTCATAATGTCATCTCGTAAGTTTGTTCCTCCGGTAGTTACCATTACCTTTATGTCCATGTGTTTAGCGAGTTCAATACAGATCTGTGATGTCTGAAGAGCTAACTCCCTAGTGGGTACAATTACCAGCGCCTGGATCACATCTTTTCGTGGATCCACCTAAAGCAATGCATCACAAGAGAAAACTTTATTGAAACAGAAAACTATTAACAAAAGGCATAATCATAATATTAATAACATATTCGACAAATTTTGGGATAAACTTGTGTTTGCTACCAATTTCTCAAAATCTTTAACTTCAAAATAGGGTGAAAATCTGTAAATTACATAACACCAGCATATTTAATTTTGGAGGAAACAAAAACGGACAAAGTAAGGGTAGAAGCAGGGGAAAGAACATTAAAATACGAGGAGAAAGTAAAATGGCTGAATAAGAATAAAATAGTACAAAAAAGCTGGAGGGAAATATACGCGAAGCAAGCAGAGAAAAAGTCGAAATGGGAGGAAATGAGAGATTCATATTACAGGCACAAAATGATAGATATCCAAGAAATGGAAATAGAAAGGAGAGAAAGAGAGTTTGCTGAGGAACTAGCGCAAAGAAACAGGACAGAGCAGGTTCAATGGCAATACGACAGAAGATAAGGAGGCAGATACAACGCACGTTACGCAGAAATCAGGGGTAACCAGACAGCAAATTACTAGAGATGTACCGACTAGAGTTTTGGTCCGACTAGCCGACTAGCCCATTAATCGGCCCCCAAGAAGGCGACTAGTTGCCGACTAGTCACCGACTACAAAAGTGGCCGAATAGTCGGCTTAACCGACTAGTCGGCCACTAGTCGGTACAACTCTAGTAGAAAAATTATAAAACTTAGTAGAAAAAAAGAGAGAAAAATGGTTAAATATTCACAACAAGGGAGTCGATCAATCGGCCTTTTTTGCAGATCAGTCGCCGACTAGTCGCTGACTACAAAAGTGGCCGGATAGTCGGCTTAACCGACTAGTCGGCCACTAGTCGGTACATCTCTATAAATTACCTAAATGGAAACTAGAGAGGCAGAGACCAAAGCATGATTGCAAGGTTCAAATGTGGTAATGAAGAGCGGGGAAGCAAGTACTGGAAGGAAGAGAAAGAGACAGTATGCAGACTATGTAATGGGGCTACAGAGACGCTGGGTCACATGCTACAAGACTGTAAGGAGCTGAAAAGAGAAACTTAAACAATCAAAGGGACACTAAAGAAGAAGAAGTAGCGGAGTGGACGCCTATGGTTCTGAAAAAAGGTAGAAGCAAAGAAGCCCAAAATGAACGAGGAAGTCAAAACAAAAGCACAATCTTGAGTTAACAGTCCCACAAACACTTACACACACAACACATGTAACCCCATTTTGAGGCCAAAAGGCAAAAAATAAACCTGTTTACTACTACTGTCAATTACATAAATTTTAATAAACAGATGAAATTTGTCCACGTACAAGTCATAATAAATGAAACTCGTGAACTTACACGAAGGTAACGGATAAAGCGTTAATGGCCGACATCGTCGGAATGCGTACCTGTTCTAGCACTGGAATCGAATAGGCCCCAGTTTTGCCAGTCCCGTTCTTTGCACGAGCTAAGACGTCTTTACCAGACAATGCAATGGGAATACTGGCTTCTTGAATCGGGGAAGGCTTATCCCAGCCCTTCTCAAAGATCCCCATCAATAATTCTCGTTTTAGGCAAAACTCCTCAAATTCATTGCCACGAGTATCAGTAACATCCTATAAATTTTTACAATTCGTTTGATTATTAATTTTAAATAATTGCAGATAAGTAACGCAGCATCGTTTATAAAATGATACGTTACGTTAAATTTTAATTCAAAAAGCTCGACATTAATAAAAATTTCATAGACGTAACGGGCATTAAATACTTACACTAGTTTTAATACGTATGTCCTTTGGTGGAATTTTTAATTTGGCTTTCCAACCTACATCGTCCATTTTGTCAATCTCTGATTTCGGAGTCAAACCAGAATTTAGGACATGATTGGAATTTATGTGTGTTTCTGTCATCATTTTTGAAATGATGAAATAAATCTACTTGCTGGAATAAAATTTTCCCTCGTAAATCAACTATAAACATTAACGGAATCGATAAAATTTTTATTCCGCAAATTTGCCGGTACCAATCAGGGTAAAAAAATTTATTTTACACGTGCGACCAATAATTTATAATCCTAAGGTTTATATAAAAAAAACTCTGCAAGGTATTCTATCGCCAGTAGCGAGGAATTAGAAATTTAAATTTGTAATCACGAGGTATCGGTTAAACAGTTGACTACCTATGGGACGAAAGGCAAACAGCAAGTGTGACCTATAGGAAAGATCACAATGGAATGTAAACATGATATACACTCTTATTCGAACAGTACTAGTTTTTATACACTTGAGTGTTACAAGGAAATATAAGAATTCTCCTTGTTATTGGTTACATTGTTCTTAAAAAAAAATTTAAATTTCGAAGATCGCATTCCTTCGAGAATGAAAATTCGTTTCGCGACACATACACGTACGTGTGCTGAAATAAGACACACGTGAAATATATGTTTAAATATGGTAGAGAAAATTGCGTTTATTCCTACCAAACAAAAGTTACATGGATGAATATCCAAATCAATAAAATAATTATACTTTATGCTAGACAGTTAAGATTTATTTCGGAAGCTTTACGTAATTTCTAATCGAAACAGAAAGTCCGAACGTCGAGAATTGCTTTTGAAATAAAGTAAATTTCCGAATTAAAGTCAGACATGCCACATTTACGGTAAGAAGATCCGTAACATGCTTATTTGGAAAGTTGGCCGCAGATATTGGCAACATTTTCGAATATCGCGTATACGCGAGATACGAAAGCACAGTTCATTTGAAATTCCCATTAATTGTAGAGAAATTGCGAGTAAGTTTTCAACGTACTAATAAGGCCCCCCTTACTGGACGATTTCAATACGCGGCGGCACTGCCGTCAGACATACTCGCGAACGGGACGGAAAACAGAGCACAGGGCAAAACCATCTGCGCAAAGTCGATTACTCCTTTCCCTATGTAAACGGCCCGAAAATCCACCGAGCGATAAACGTACGCGATGGAACGGAAAGCAAAAACGTTATCAATGCGCGACCGTTCGTTCACCGATACGTCCACAGCCGCGAAGCTACTTACCTTGAAATGGATGGATATCGATGCTGAAGCTGAGCACTCGATTAGGAAACAACACGCCAAAATGGCCGTTCCAATGTCAAGTTTTCTTTGCAGTGCTTAACCGCCGCGTTCTTTCCTTGCAGGAGCACTTAACATGGATTACTTGCTCGGAAAGCGTATCGCGTAATACGCGGCACTCAGTATATCACGTTCTTTTCCGTTTGTAATATGAGACTAACGCACTGCGTCAAATGCGAGCGATAATTATTCCTCGTTGAACGTACACGACATGCGCCATGAAAGAGTAAAGACACTCAGACCAGAAAACCGTTACGACGTCGCGCGCACTCTACGGACAAGTGGCGTCCAATTGCGTGCGAGACTTCAAGGCACATTTCCAAGCCCCCCTGGCATTGGTCGAATACTAACTCTCCCGTCTACCGTTGCTTCGGCGTTTGTAATTGAAATTACTGCCACTTTAATGGAACAGAAGAAGCTTGTAGGTATTTCTTCTCCTGTTAAAGTAGTTTGAAATTGATTTATCTTGTAGCAAAAAATCTTCGCGATTGAGGAGAAAACGTGCGAATGAAATTTCATGTAGTAGTCCTGCCTTTCCAACGATTTAAACTTTCCACAACTGACTGTAGCTTTCCATGGTAATGAAAAAGTAATACTAGAACTTGCTTCGAATTAGTTTGTCGATCTGTTTTTGTCGAAATTGTTATACATCGTATAATATGCAAGTATATTAAGAACAATAATGTGACGACAGTTGGAATATAAATTTTACACTATACGTGAGAACAGAGTACATTTAATATATTATATTACACGCTCCTATACATAAATGATAGTATGTATATGTTAGAAGACCAAAAGCCTTGTTCTAAGTACAACTTTGCTCTCTCCTTTGAGATATTCTATATTTCCTGCAAGCCTCGGGACAATGTCGTTCTAAATATCGCCTTTGAGAGAATGCTTTGAAACACTCTCCGCATCGCCACTGCCACTGATGGTGGTTCCGTGTCCTCTGATGAGCACGTAAATTCGATCTGCAAAACATATACGTTACATCACAGCCTTTAAGCGAAACAAAGTCATTTAGTAACAGTGTAAGTCTTACACAATTCCAAAATTGAAATAATTTAGGCAATTCGTTAAAATAAATTAAAATAGAAAATTAGACAAATCAACATATCGCGAAAATTCATTTTCATTTCCCGCTGATACAATTACAAAAAAAAAAACGTAATCACCAGGGGCGACGCGAGTTGTGTGGAATATGTGGAGTATATATTCCACACTTGAGATTTTGCTGTATGTGAATTCCACATTCGGAACATTGGAGGGAATTTTTACCATTTTTCATTTTTTGTTTGCGTGCTATTGTTTTTTAGGCTGTTGGTATTTGACCTTTTAATTTATACTCCTCCGTCCCCAACTCCACACTCGGGAAAAATTTGCCCCGCCAACCCTGGTGATCGCGTAATTCAAGTGAAAATCGAAAAAATATATATACCGATCAGCGAAGGACTTATGACACACGGGGCATTCGAAAGGTCGCTCGCCAGTGTGAAGGCGCAAGTGGCCCTTGAGCACCCAAGGCCGATCAAAGCTCTTGCGGCAGTAAGGGCAATAATGCATGGTCTTGTTCCGTTTCCAGTTTTGGGTGTTCTCTACATTCGACGCCTTTAAGTTGCTGCTGAAATACTGGCTCTGAGAGGGGTCGATCGGCTTCTTGTTTGGGGTTAAGTACATCGCTTGCGCCGTCGCTTGGCTCTCGGCACCGTTGAACGTCCTGTTCAAGTTCACGGCCACCTTGATCTCGTCGCTCGTCACATTCAGGGGGCAGTTCAACTTTTTTGAGTTCATCTGCAACGGTATCTGCACTTTCTCTAGCTTCTGTTCGTCCTTTACGTCCAAGACTACCTGGCCAGTGTTAGTGGGGACACTGCCAGCGGCTGATGAAAGAGGACTGTCCATTTCGGGGAAACCCATGTCGCCGTTCAGCTCCTTCCTCCATATCATGTTGTTTTCTTTGTTGAAGCAGTACCGCGTAACGATCGGTAGTTTCGAGGAGGTCCAAATGTTGCTGCATTTGGTGGAATTGTCTTTGACCTGCTGCTTTCGTTTGGCATCGGTTGTCGACGGCGGGGTCCACGGCAATTCGGTCTCTGCGTATAAGAAACATTTTTTTTCTGGTTTCGTACGTTTTGAGAGGGCATTTATAACCGATGCAATATTTTTGTTCCATTATATTTTGCAAATTCGTTCCTTTGAGGAAGTTTAAAAAATCTCTGGGGGGCGGGCAAACGAGTGTAAGTCAAATTTTTGTCGAAGTTAAACAGTGCCTTTTTTGTTCTCCTTTGTCAATCGAAGTTAAAAGTGAAAGCTTCTTTTAACATTGGTCCACATATATGTTAACAACTTTCACGTTCAAAATTTAACATCTGATGTTACATAGAACTTTACATATTCCAAGTGTCTTTTTGGAAAAAGTAATAATGCTGACTTATACGCGTTTGCCCACTCATCAGATAAATATTCGGGATAGTATCAGAATTGTTGATACAGAGCAGTGCCGTCTTATCGTTTTCGGGGGCCCTGAGGTGAGCTCCATATGAGGCCCCCTAAATTGTTCTAAATTAAACAAAATCAAAAATACGGCGCTAACACGCGAAGTGAATAAGTATTGAAACAATTAAGCGAATAAAATTAAATGTGGAGAGCATTCTACGAGAAATGGGCCCCATTTTAAAATCTAAATTTTGGTATATCTATTTTCTTTTTTTTCGTTATTTTCTTTCCGTCACAGTTCCTATTTCCACTTCTTTCCTAGCTTTTACAACGCTATTTTTTTTATTTTCCAATTTTTCAAGGGCCCCCCGAGCTCCGGGGGCCTGAGGCGACTGTCTCTTGTGCCTCTATGTTAAAACGGCACTGATACAGAGTCCTATTTTCACGTATATAATGGAATAAAAAATGTGTAAGGATGTATTAAAGCATGTGGGTATAACTTCAGGGGCGAATTCGTCCGAAGAAAATAGTGAAGAAGGCTCATACTCTAAACATTTGACCAGTTTGACCCTGTTTTCTAAATGCAGTTATTTTTACATAAAAATCTATTTACAATTAAAAAATATATTACTCGATACATGAAAGAACGTATCATTACGATTTTTTCCAAGCTTCTTTAAAGGAAAGAATGTACAAAACATAATCGAATAAAAATTCCAATTTCTGATAATTGCTAATTCGATAATTCCTTTTCTCAGGGGAAATGCTCGAAGTAGCCTTGAGCTTCAATGCGAGCTTCTAAGCGTCTTCACATTGATCTGCTGAAACGTTACGTTCCTTCGGTAAGGTCGCAAATAAAGTATACAGCGTTGATAGTAAATAGATGAGTAGAATCACTTACGTTAGCACAGTTTCTAACGAGAACGATTAAAATACAAAAATACCTTTAACTTGCAATTTAACAAGGTTAAATGTTTATATGAACTGTGGGTTGACCCTCTCTCCTAGCATTCTGTTAGTCTAAGTATCTATTCGATAAGGGCTTTGTAGCAATTCCATCCAAAATAACTTTCTTATCACCACACTTCCCACTTCAAGGTTCAAATTACTCATCCGATCACTAAAGGCTATGGTCACTTTCTCCCCTCGAAATATACTATACCATCTAGAACTCGTCACTTTCAGAACCCCAAGGATTTTCCAATGAATATTTCGATAGATCTTTTCTGCTGTGTACTCTGTAGGAGCCCACACAGCACACGACGTCCCGAGGACGTCTGTTTTAGGTCCCTTCTAGGTCTGTAGGTCTGAATGTCCCGGTTTGTAACAAGACGTCCGTGGGACGTCTATAGACGGCTTTGGGACGTCTACAGACGGACTCGGGACGCTTTTGGGACGTCGTGTAACTACAGTGGCGCCATCTATACAAAGTCCTGAGGACGTCTTGGGGATGCGTTTGGGACGCGTTTGGGACTTGTTAAATACGTCTTTGGGACGGCCTTGGGACGGCCTTGGGACGGTTTTAAGACGTCGTGTGATAATTCCTCAAGCTCCACTAGAGGGCGACGCGGCTCGAGAGTTTCTCACCGGTGATCATAGACCCAGTTAGTATATATACAATGGGTCCCGCCAATTAATTCTTTCTGAGTCCACTGGCGGACCCGGGACGAAACGCTATTCCTTCTTTCCTTTTCTAAGGTGGTGACCCACTGCATAGACGGTTCAGTCAGATCGCCTACAGTGGTAGTCAAATTTTAAATAACTAAATATAGTAAAGAGAAATAAATTTTGATTTCATTTTGACAACCCTTTGTTTCATCAAATTTATATTATAATTAATCGGTATCGATAACTATCTTAAATACGCCCTACTTGCGCTTTTTAAGACGTCCCAAAGACGTCGTTTAAACGCTTGTTCAGTCCGAATCCAGGCGCTTTAAAAGACGTACCCGGGACGACTTTTTTTGTAACATTCGTCCTTCAGAGGACGTATATAAGCCGTTCGTGGGAAATTCAGGACGTCCCTGGGACGACCGGTACGACTGGGGCGGACGTCCCTGGGACGCCTTTAGGACGGCTGTGTGCTGTGTGGGAGAGTATGTAACTGAGACAGTCTGTGCCAGTGAAGCATTAAATAAACATTGAAACTACGAAAAATAAATTATTTGGGCATAATTAAAGAAATCAAACATTAAAATTAGGAAAAGGAAATTTTTAATAAGGTTTATTAAATTAGACAAAGATGTTGAACGACCTAAAAGTCATACTTAAGTACTCAATTTTAAGTACTTCTCTTATACTTTCGGCAGCTCGATATAGCTTACGATTAAATTGCAAACGGTGTTGTTTACAGAAACGTTACTAAAATATCTTAATATATAAAACAGGAAGCTTCTATATGTTTGTATATTTGTCTGTCGCCTAAAAACTTTCGAACGATAAATTCTGGGATCACGAAATGTGTGTCAGCTCATTATGCCTGACTAATCCAGATGAATATGACCATTTCCACAAAAAAAAGTAAAAAAATTTTTTTTTTTATAAAATCAGAATCTAAATTTTGGGCGAAGCTGAGTAGTAAAGCTAGTAGGTATGTTATATTATTGAAGTATAATAATTGGTCTTTCTAAGAGGACTTTCTTCATTATGTACATCTGTGTGGTGAATTCACCCGTAAAGTTATGCCCACATATAATCTGTGTGCCCTCCTATACAGTTCGTAAAAATATTTCATCTCCACTGCGTAATAAAATTCAGAAGAGACGTTGGTTTGAAGATAACACAACAGCACGGTGTATATAATATTGAACACATAGAAACCTCACATTTTATAATAAAAGTTATCTTTTTTGTACATATTATATGTACAAAAGATTTTGCCTATTTAATGAAAATTTAACACTGAAGAATTTTTCCATTCATATGTACTTATATTTATACGTATTGTTCAGCCATACCCTGACGAATACAATCTCATTAGAATTTTCCTAGCACTATAAACACTGTAGCGTGTTTCCCCATAAAAACTCATACAAATTGAACAATAAAATAAAATGGAATGAATTTATTGTCTTTTGAATGAATGGGGATACGTTCTTCGGTTTTTACGATACATTCGCCGAAGATATTTAAGGGAACATAGTACATTCTTTGTTCGAAAATTAAGCATTCTTTATGAATTTTTTCCTACATGAAATTGAAAAGCTAGAAAGATGGGGTTTGTTACAAATGAAAGATCACTGTTTTAAAAGAATTTGTATTAAAAAAGCCATATTGTTTTAAATACGAAATTTAAGAATCGGCTCGGTCAACGACCACAAAATGTAATAAATTTTAATTTCTTGATTTGTTTTTGTTTCAGATAAGCATAGAAGGCGGAATTTATGACACCGCAATTCTACTCATTCCGCGAGGGACCAATTTTGAGCGACTATAGCGAGGCTGTTTTTTTTTAATAAAAATTCTTTTAATACTTTCAAACAGTGATCTTTCATTTGCAACGAAACCTATTTTTCTAGCTTTTCAATTTCATATAGAAAAAAGTTCATAAAAAATGTTTAATTTTCGAACAAAAAAGTAATATGCCTCTTTACTGTCTTATAATATGTTCACTTTAACTCTGACTGGTATTAACGTGTTTTTTACGTCCAAACTATTCGATGTGTTCTCTCAGTTCCCTGGTAGCGGCGTCTTTTCAGGCCGAGGCAACAAAGTCAGTATGTATTGTCTTGAATTTTTAATTCACAGACATTTGACATCATGATCAACTACAGTGTATATTTCATTAGTATTCACGCAGGAGAATTTGTAGTCTAATCCTACTTACCCAAAATGTTGGTACATTCTAATTTATGATTAACAGCAGTAAAAATAAAAAATTGAAACTGATTGTGAGTTACCAACAGCGCCTGGAGTTATAGTAGAGTTGCCAGCTTTTTTTCAGGAAAATATGGAACTTTACGGCCAAACGTGTTAAAAAATATAGTACATCGTGAAAAAATATAGTATCTTTCGGACGAAAGTACATCTTATTTTTTCGCATTTTGTATTATTAATTAAGTTATTATCTTTAAAAAATATGTCAATGGTTTGATTGCACTGAACGTCTTCTCTCTTCCCGCACTTCATATTCATTATAGAAACAATCTTGCCTGTGAAAGCTGAAGGGGCGAGAATAAAGACAAAGCACACAATTATTTTATATAAATTTTGACAAAGAACTCATAGACAACACTTTTGTTATGTCGCGTTCAGAAGTTGTAAAGTTGAAATTGCCAAATTAATGTTTGTTACCATAGAATAAAAAAATTGTAGTATTTTATCCATATAGCATTTTCACGTACTCTTTCTTTTTCTAACAGTATATAGTACACTAGACAAAACTATAGTAAAATAGTTGGCAACTCTAGGTTATAATTAATCGAACGATACTTTCCCCGCTAGTAGCGAACGCGTAAAATAGCCTGCCATGATGGAGAACATTATTTCCTTAGTCCTTAGTACCAGTCAAAGGGTCGAGTATTATGCATGTAGTAGCAACTTCAGGAAACACCCAGAAACCTGGGCCCGAGAGGACTCGGCCTTGGCCGTGCGAGCGTAAATCGTTATGAAGCGTGTCTAAAGAAGGGAAGGAGATCCAACATTGGATACGAATACGACTCGTATTACCAACGATAACGCGACACAGTTCGTACATTGTATGTACGATACTTTGTCCATAACCACGCGAAGGTTTCACTGTCGTCCCTTGACACACTGTACCCTAGCGTTCGACAGCAACGGAAAGGAACTTGGTTTTCTTACCTTCGGGGGAATTGTCGGTTTTCCTGTACCTCGTCATCGATTTGATCAGACATCGCGGCATTTTGGTGCTGGGAACGAGCAAGCACAGTTTCGCAGAGGGAACGAAATAAGACAGTGCCGGCAGCTCGTTGCAACAGCGATGCAGCAAACCACTGTCACACGGTCGACAGGCATTTGTCATCTGCCATCCCAGTACCGTAACGACTAGAGAGTCACCCACGGGAATGATGAGAAATAAAACGTCCCTGATGTAGAGTTGGTCATTATTCGAATATTTTTTTATTTGAATAGGAATAGGGATCCATTATTAATAAATTTTTATACGAATAAAAAGTTATTAGTAATAATACATAATATAGATATACTTCCGAATGGCCCCAGTGGCCGATCGACACGAGGTTTGAGGGGAGGGGTGGGGAGAGGTTGTGGAGCCTAAATTTAAAATTGTAGCTACGGGTATTTATTAGTTTCCGAAATATTAATAAAAAAGTATTGTTAATTTTTTTTAACAAATTATTTTTTTAAACTGCATACACGTAGTCCTAACGAGGATTCATCCTGACCCCCACCCCCTCCAAATTTGTTCTACGGACAGCTGGACGCGTTTCCTTTACCTCCGCGGGCCCCTCAGGCGCCTAAAAGGCACGCGTATTTAGCTGAAATTCAAAGCCAGTTTTCTCAAAAACAAAGCGCGATATTAAAAAATTGTATTCTATATTTTTGTCTTATTTTGTTATGTAGAATCTCTCTCCCCCCCCCCCCCCCCCCAGTGTATTGACTCTCAATAGAGTAATAGGTATCCACCATGTATAATAGGATGGCTAGCATCCGCAAGTTTCTGGCTCAAATCTCCAAACTCACATCGGTTCGCTATCACGATTTACGAGCCCGCAAGCTGGGGGCGCGCGCGCCCCGAGCATATCTGGTCACAACCAATAGTATTATGCAGAACAAGTTGGAAAGTGGAATGCGTTATATCAAATTAAATCAACAGAAATACTAAAAGTTTTTTATTAATATCTCGGAAACTAATAAATTCCCGAAGCGACAATTTAGATTTAGGGTCCACACGCCCTCCCCTCAAACCTCGTGTCGAACAGCCACTGTGGCTATTCGGAAGTACAGCCTTTTATTCGAATAAAAATGTATTAATAATAATAAATCATATTAAATATTAATAATAAAAAATTAGTCGTTTTTCTCGAATAACTTCATTTTATTCGAAGTTTCTACTAAAAATTTATTCGAATTATGCCCAACTCGGTGTCGATGCCTGTCGTATGTTTTCGCGCAGCTTTGAGAGGATACGAATATTTAATTACTTTGGGAGGGGGAATGCCGCGGGAGGATGAAAAATGGGAAGGATAAGGATTGGAAAATTTTATGGAGAATTATGTATGGAGAGCGATCGAAGGTTCTGCGCGTAGCGGGAAACAGAATTGGGCGTTATTTGAATAATTTCGAATAAATATTTATTTAAGATAATCGTTCGAAAAAAGTTATCATAATTGAATAATGCATCCGAGGAATAATTTTCCTCACTAGCGAACAGTTCACGAACACTGTTCACAAACAATGCTCGCAAGTTGATCGCAAACTTTTTATAATTATTGCTCGTGTAAAGGTGCGTCCTCACTAGCGAACAGTTCGCGAACAGACGATTCCTAGGAAATTCAATTCCCATACTGTTCGTGAATAGTTCGCGAAAGCTGGTGGAGACGCACCTTAATAGATTACTCAATCCACGTTATTGGAACAATTTTGTGTATTTATTTGAATGGTTTTCTGAAGATTATGTGAATTATTATTCGGGTTATTATATAATAGTTTTTTGAATTATTTGAAAATTGCTAGAAAATGTTTCGAAAATTGTTCATGTGATAATTTGGATAAGTCTGATATTGTATTTTCGTAGATACATATGCGTTAATTTTATATGAGACATTTTAACAATCTGTCTAAACGATTGAAACACGCATATAAAGTGGGCCTAATGACAGTGATATCGTTCAAATAAAACATTTAAAAAATAATTATGCGGTCTCCTTAGTGCGACGCGGCCTAAAAAGAAGGCGATATTTTGGATTTTTTTAGGAGAAAGCAGTAAATTGTATTAACTAAAATTTTTATCTCTATAATTTTACATATTTGGACAACATTTAAAAAAAATGAATTGAAAATGCATCTGTAGTTCCGAGTCGCACGCCAATAAATAATTAAAATGTCTGTCCTCGACACGATTGCGGTTGTTGCTGCTGACTGATAAACAAAAATCAAGAATATTCTTAATTTATATTTGTGCAGTTATCGTTGGACCTATGGCAAACGAAACATAACGATAAATAACAAAATGGCGACATTTTAAAGAAAGGGACCTGATTTCTGCGAAAAACAAATTTCATTTTTTGGTTTGTGCCCATTTTCGGTTCTTCAGGGTGAAAACACGTCCGCTCGATGGACTACATCAGAAGTTCCGGGCGCCGCCATGAGGCCCCTGGTGGAGACCACCAGAGGGGGTTTTTAGTGGGTATCCTGCCTAGTTTTAGGCGGGGAGTCCCACATAACCCCGGCAACAAATGCCGGGGTATGCATAATGCATTTTCCCCCTCTTAAAAAAAAAAGGGTGAAAACACGTCAATACTTCTATTGAAGTTATCGTACACAGTTTAAAAAAAAAACAGAATGTTCCGAACTTCCCTTGCGGTCGGTGGGTCGCTCGTGAGTGCGAGAGAGTCTGACTATCGCGTCAGCGCTCTTTTATTTCGATTCAAAAACATACAATCGCACAATTGAGTAACCTGTCACTTTTTCCCCGAAAACATGCCGAGGCCTCAAATTGTGTTAACTGATTTAAGCACATAAACCTGAAGGTAAACCAACCAGTGAATGACCGAATTGTTGAATTTATGGACCGTTGAGATTAATACTTGAATATATTTATGTATAAAAACAAAACAATTGTTGAAATTGCATTTAAATTTATTTTTCTTGAAACTTCTATAAAAATAATTACTTATTCCTATCGTAATTTTTAAAAACACGATTATAAAATGCAAAACGTGTAGAAGCCCAGTAAATGACTGCATACTTTACACTTATTAATGTTTGCTTAATACGCGCAACTAAAAATATGGGATATTAAAAGTGCAACTACATTCCATTTATAAACATATAATATTTTTAAATTTATAATTGACATTTCTTTGCATAATGGTCATTCACTGGTATGCGGTCAATTACTGGTTGGTTTACCGACAAAGCCTCTATAAGTCGAATTTTCGTTTCTTGAACCTCTCTTACTCGAAAACTCGATAATCCGAAACCTCCATAATTCGATGATTTTTTCCCTTCCCTTGAGATTCGAATTATCGAGGTTCGACTATACCTATCTCAGCCTTGTTCGCAGTATTACTATTAGACATTACATTATTTTACAATCTGGGAAAGCCATATTATAAATGGATAAAACAATTTGTAAATATAATGGAGTAATAATTATAATATCCTAAGTAGTCTACCTCTTCTCATTTGGTTTCGCCTGATTTCATAAAGCTCAAGCAAATTCGAATTCCAGACTAACGTACGGGAGCCTGATACGTTACACGGGCAAATACATGGTTTGTATACATTTCTTATGAAACGTTTATACACCGCTGCTTGTCCGCGAATTTACCGTTTGTACCGTGATTGCGAATGGAGATTATAATTTATTCTTCCGCGTATGTTACATATAGAATTATTTTCAATTTCTATTTATGCATTCGATGCACTCAAATAAATATATTAAATACTGTTATATAAAAATTAATTAAGAATATTATCTTGCTTATCTTGCGTATTTCAGAAAAATAAATGTTTCAAATTTCTTGTACTCAAAATTCAATCTTATTCTAAAGAATCGTAAACTGAAATTTGTTTGTTAATCTGTGATACACAGATATATAGTTATTCCTATTAATATTCAGACATTACCATATTTCCACATTCGTAGCTCAATATAATCCTCTATGTATAATTATTTAAAAAAATTACACATTCTTCTATACTAGATTCATCGAAATTCATTGTATCAAAATATTTTATTGTAATGTACGTTTCAAGTGAAACGAAGAAATAATGTTCACATTAGAATGATACATAAATAAACAGAAACATTTACACGAAGCAATTAAGCTGACAAGTATTCATACAAGTTATTAAAACATTTTTTAGTTTAGCAGAAATGTAAAAGGTATTAATATTTGTAGAATATCGAAACATAATTGAAATATACAAATTATCCCTTTAAAACATCTAGTGGAAGAGTGTACAGGTGTGGAAAGAATAAATATAAGTGTGGAAAAAATATTTCAAGAGAGAAGAAAGAAGAGAAAAAGAGAAGAAAAAGAAAAAGATAAGAAAGGAAAGAGTAAACGCACTAAACTTTTAACACTAAGTAGTTTTAAGAGAAAAAGAGATAGGGTAAGCGCACCACCAATAAATAAACACTAATTCTAATGAATGAACACTATTATAAAATTATGTTTGCAGCCCGATTGATTCCACATGCTGCAAAAATTGTTTGGATATGAAGCAAAAAATTAAAAGAAGTCTCTAATTAATTACTTACTTAATTTAATAACTTATATTACTCATTTTAATAAAAAATGTCCATTCACTGGTACGTGTTCATTTACTGGTACATCCACCCTAGTATAGGAGAGACAGCATTAAATATATAGAGGCAAGATAGTATGGGCGAAATGTAGAGTGAGTTTGGAAGAGTGAGAGCGAGCAGAAAAATGTGTCGCATTTCAGGCCAGCAAGGTCGAAATTAATTATTAATTAAATATACATATTAAAATTATCCTTGACTTTGTTTTTTAACTGGTTTGAAGTAAAATATTACAATACAAGGAAGAGTTTGGATTTTATTACTGGCTTTAATTGTACACGATTTTATGAACTGGAATAAATAATTTCATGTAACATTAAACAAATTGATCTACTGTTTCAGCAATTAATGAATAGATATATACAGAGACGAATGTAGTCTGTAGAAATACTGTTATGACCGAATAGATATTAACGACGGTATGTAACTTGTGTTTGCATTTTGAGTTCGGGGCTGTCGAAGGTCGAGCACGCGTGTATGAGTGACACACGTCGCCACAGCGAGTAAATGTTACTATTGCTAGTACTACATATATTCCTCGCGAATTTGGTCGGACGGAGCGGTTGGAAGGGGAAACAGGCCCGTGAGGGGGCCCACCGCAGGATAGCGCTGATTGAGACAAAGGATCTCTTCCTTCTATAATTTCGGCACGGTTCCTGTAGCGACCTTTAGTGTCTTGATAACAGTCCTAGTGCTAACAAGTATCTGGCACTTTAAAAAAAAATCCAGTACACCATAAAGTCCGTTGGAATAATTTAGAGATATTAATTTATCTCTCGGGTAACATACGCTGGGAAAACACTTTGTAAGTGCATTAAACATTTCTCCTTTATTTCTATCCAAAACTCAAGCGTTTACGTCAATTGTGTAATATTAATTGACAATATAAAATCAAATATAGTTTTCATATCTGTACTACCCAATCATTAAACAACCATTATAATTATAAAGTAGAAATTGTTTGGATATAAAAATCGAAAACTAAACTCACGAAAAAGAAAGATAATTAATAATATTTTTCCTTTATATAAACATATTTCCTGTTTAACTTCGTATTTTTCATCGAGGCGAAGATGTTGAAGAGCCTAAAGGTCATCAACCGTCTATTATTTGTCTCGTTCGAATTATTTGATCTGAATCAGTTGCACAAAGTTGAAAGCGACCGAATTTCGTCGATTGCAAATGAAATTCGAGCGATTGGAAATCTCGATAATTTCAGATAAAGAGAATTAATTGATCGAAATTGTTTCAGATCATGCGTCCCACTTTATTCGTGCTCCTCTTACTCAATATCTTTTATTTGCACATCGATTCTTCGGGTAAGTTCGAATTTACACGTCTATGATTCTAATTTTCGAACGACGAATTCTAACGTTTCTTCCTATTTTCGCGCCGACAGTGATACGCTGTCCACATCCAGAGTTTTTCCTGTGCGAGAATAATAACTGTGTTTCACACTTCTACCTATGTGACGGGGAGAACGATTGCGGCGACAACTCGGACGAAAAAAATTGCCATGACTTTGATGTACGTATTAAACTATATTTTAAGATATCTAATACTTCGTTGGAACCTGTTTGATAAATGTATAATGTTTCGAATCACACATGCATTTTCATCGTTTGCTGCAGAATTCCATTTCCCTGATCCGATGTGCCACAGACGAATTCCAATGCGAAGATCGTTCTTGCATACCCGAAGAAAAGTTTTGCGATGCCGAGCCTGATTGTAACGACAAAAGCGACGAATACGATGATTGCGTGAAAAAAGTAAGTTCGTATTTAAGTTCCCATTCTTTGATTCTCAATTAGGTAAATAGACCAATTATCAATCGTACAAAAATATTATGATTTAAAGTTAAAATTTAGGTCTGACGACCCTAGTCTTTAAAACGTACGAATCAGGACGTCCTAACGACGCATAAAAAGTACGTCTTTAAGACTACTGCCTTATGAAACTTTGTGGGATGAGTCTAGAGGTCGAACGGTGTCATTCTACAAAACATTTCGCAACAATACGCATTTTTTATAAACAGCTAAGATCAATACGTGCCTGAAAGCTGAAACAGTTTACGGGTCATTCAGGTCGTTCCACGGAAACACGACTACCTCTTGCCGTCGGCATCAGGAATTCTATATAAACTGAAATATGATGTAGTCCAGATGAAGTTGGGGGGTGTTTAAATTATCATTTTGCTAGTTTCGAATTTATTTAAAAAAATACAGGCCCTTAAACTTTGCAATTTTTTACTATTGCTGCAATACCGAGATGTATTTAAGAATTTTTATCTTGGAAACTATTGATCGTATTGAGTTCACTCTTCTTCCATTTTAATCTAGAAAGTTTGGCCTATTTGAATAATATTTTTTCAAATTGAAGAATCATTTTTGAAACATGGAAACTTATAAACAAATTGTGGCGTGAAATGGCCCTTGCAAGTGTTTGGGTAGTTCTGAGTAAGAGGGAAACCTAGGTTCGATTCCCATCAAGGTTAAAATTTTTTTCCACGCGTCTCTAAAATGTCTTCAAGATGCCTTTAAAGGGGGAAGCCTCATGTAATTAGCTAGAAAATCGAGGCATTTTCGTGATTTTTTTTAAAGAAAGTATTTAATCGATGTTCCTGGAATTTTCAGGCTATTGTATTGTCAGATTAGGGTAAATAAAAATTTTTTTTAGCAAAAAAGGATGGCAAATAACGGAGTTATAAGTTATAAGGGTTTATGTCCAGTTTTTTGGCGACGCAATTGTTCCGCGGTTGGTATTCATCAAAAACAAAGAATTCAAAAAATTTTATTTTGATTATGAGGGCACACAAAGATCTTAGCTATTTGTAACTAAAATAAAACAACATTGAACAGATGGTGGCCTTTTGAAAAAAAAGTTTGCTTTCTTTGAACGAAATTTTGCCTTAAATGCGCAAAAATAGCTATTTATTTAAACAGTATCATTATATCAATAGCTAAGTTCTATGAAGAAAATATTCACAAACATCCATTTTTGAAGTTACATTGTCCGGCAATTGTAAAACTATCGCTTCGCGTTTAAAGTTTTTTGATAATCTTTGCGTCATCTGCGCCCTCATAGCAAAACTGGCTATAGCCGCTTTAAATTTTAAAATTTCGTTCTGCGGCTTTGGAAGCATATTTTCGCGATGTCCAACTATTGATTTATGCAAGAAAATAAAAATCGATTTTTTCGACCCTCTACACCAGGCTCCCACTTAAAGACATTTTTTGGACTTTATTAGACGTCTTGATTGTCTAAAATAAACGTCCTTAAGCCGTCTGTGTGCGATCTGCGTTGGTCCGTTTAATCTTTTAATTAAACCAATTTTAGAATATAATGGTAATATTTGTAACAAACACACTGTGACGTCGCTTTTGGCTGCCCTACCACCAATCTATAGATATTATATTCCCATTATTTTCTTCATTCATTGTTTTCAAATTTATCTGTTTAAATCGGTTTTGTTCAACTTCGTCTTGTTTTTTATGTTTATTTTTCTTTTGAAATGCATTTTCTGAAGCATTTTCCATTTACATATCACATTAGAATCCTTACTTAAATGTATTGAGATTTCAGAAAGCGTCTCGTAAAATGCACCTTTGCCGTAAACTTATTTTTCAAAACTGGTCTTTATTAAGTTTATACTAAAAAAATTAATATTTCTAAATTTCGGATTTAAATTTTTAATTAAATTGACACTACAAAATGCGTTGAAAAAAGCCAGCGAGAACACGTCGACGCCACTCAAAATGCTAATATCCGAAATGTTAGGGAATGGAAAACAGAAATTAAAGTTATAGTAAAAACATGCATCCAATTTATTTTTACTATAACTTTAATTAATTGTAACTCAAGAAACAAAGCTTGGATAATATATATTTATACAATAATATAATTCTTTATTTTTTGCTTGAGATCTATCTTTTGAAGTATTTTGTATGTAATTAGGAATCACCCTATACATGTATTTATTTGCGAAACAACATAATCTAACTCGTCGTTAAATTCTTATCCCCAACAGATACTAAAATGTGATGGATTTCGATGCACAGATGGCCATTGCATAAGAAACGAATGGGTCTGTGACAGTGTTCCGGATTGTCCTGATAACAGCGATGAAATAAATTGCGGTAATTTTACTTCACTCAATCGTTTCACGACTATGTGACGTCATCAGTTTTACATTAGTCAATTTTGCGATCGATATTTTGATTCACATTTCGTAGAAAACAAGACGGTGCCTGTCAACGAATGTAACAACGAAATCGATCGATACCTGTGCAAAAATCAAAGATGCATCTTTTTGAACGCAACTTGTAATGAGAAGGACGACTGTGGCGATAATTCGGACGAAAATGTCGAGGAATGTAAAAAGGGTACGTATGCACCTGAGATGTGATATAAATAACCGAAGCGACGATTTTGTTATAATAATTAAATTTCTGATTATTTCAAATTCCAGCTGACATATCGTGCAAAGAAACAGCAAAATGCAACCACAATTGCAGGAAAACACCAGAAGGTGCTCAATGTTCGTGTAATTCCGGTTACAAATTGGTGGACAATCGAACATGCACAGGTAAAACTTTGAAACGAAAGATTTAATTAATTTACGAAGAAAATAATGATTAATGTTTCAAATTTGCTTGCCATATTTCAGATGTGGACGAGTGCGAAAATTACGGCACATGTGATCAGAAATGCATGAACACTGCTGGGTCCTACATATGTACATGTCAATCTGGTTACACCTTCCACGAAGATAAAAACTTTTGTAAAGCCGAAGGTATTCAATTCCTTACAGTTACATACTCATTCTTCGAATAATAAAAATTCTTTTTCACCTATTAAACACTGAAGATTGTTTACATATAAACATTGAGAAAATTACAGTTCCCCAAACACACAATGTTTCAAAATGATGTGTGCAGATTTAATTACAATAAAAAATGTTTTAATAAACACATATCTGAAACAGTTGTTTCACATATATTCAATTTCTTCATTAATAACATTATTAAAATGGTGTAGAAATTCAACATAATTATTGTATTTTGTGAGACTTTAAAGATGTTTATGTTCCCAATGGAATGTCGACAGGTGGTGAAGCATTGATGGTGTTTTCAATAAAATCAGAAATCCGTGCGATCTACTTAGATTCTGAAGTATATGATTCAGTAACTCGAAATTTACAACATGCCGTGGCAGTCTCCTTAGATGCAAATTACGTATACTGGTCCGATATTAAAGATGGGGACGAAGCAATATTTAGGAGTTTGGAAGATGGTTCTCAGCAAGAAATCATTGTTACGACAGGTAAATTATATATATGTATATACGTATTTAAGCCTTCGTGGTCACACGGGGTGTGTCGCACCCCAAGAGCAATTTTCGAGTAAAAATGTCGCGCCTTTACGACTTCCAAAGGGGATTCATAAAAAGAAAATAAAAAAAATCGCTTTTTTCCCACAACCGTGGAAAATCGGTAATTTTCAACTACAAATTTTATCATATCAAAATTTACATTTTTAAAAAAAGACTATGATTGTATAAGTATTACAAATGTACAATTATCACTAAAAAGTTAAAAGATTCAAAAATACGAAAATGGTAACTCAAAAAATTATAAGGTGTGACCATGGAGGATTAATTACTATAATCAACATTCGATTAATTCTTTTTTTTTTAATTACAATTGACACCACTATTGTACGAAGTAGATTGTAATATTCATTTTTTCAACATTGTTAAATACATATTACGTGTTTTATATTTTGAAGGTTTAAATAGTCCCGATGAGATAGCAGTGGATTGGGTAACAGGCAATATATATTTCACCGACAGTGGTTATATGCATATTGGAGTTTGTAATGAAGATGGAACTTATTGCACCATTATAATTAAAGATCGAAATGAGAAGCCAAGGGGCCTTGCTTTGTTACCATCGAGGGGGTGAGTAAAGCATAACGAATGAAATAGACCGAAGGAAAAATTATTACATATTTCTAAATCACTGATAAATTCTCCAATCTTTCGAAAAGTTGGAAATATTTTTCATTGGACAATATTTGAATCATTATTCCATGATCTCAATTTTATTTAATATTTTATAATATATAATTAAAATATATACAATTTCAAATAACATTAAAAATCAACATGAATAACCGGATTATGTATTTTTAGTATAATGTATTGGACTGAATGGGGCTCGAATGCGCGTATATTAATGGGAGGAATGGATGGAAAAAATAGCAGCGCATTGATTACAGAAAATTTAGAATGGCCAAACAGTTTGTCTATTGATTACGCGAATAATAGATTGTACTGGGTAGATAGCAAACTGAAAGTAATCGAATCCATACGATTAGATGGTTCAGACCGCAGGGTATGCGTTTCTCTACAATAATTATTGAAATAATGATCTTACACGTTGATGGACTATTTTTCCATTTTTATTTTGTATCTTTTCAGACTGTATTACATGGAATAGCAAAGAAACCCTTTTCAGTAGCAGTGTTTGAAAATAAATTATACTGGAGCGACTGGATATCCAATACGATACAATCATGTGATAAATTCACTGGAAAGGACTGGAAAGTTTTGGCACACGTAAATAGCACCATTTATGGGATACATATATATCATTCCATTTTAAAACCCAAGGTAGATTTCATATTTTTTTACTAGAGTCTATTTAATTCTCCTGTTTCATAGTAAAATTAAAATACTAATAACTGAAATTGTTACAATATAATAACAGATTCCGGACCCATGCAATTCAAATCCTTGTTCGCAATTGTGTCTACTAAATTCAGAGAATGGGTATACATGTGCTTGCACAGTAGACAAAGAATTGAATTCCGATCAACATACGTGTCGCGGTAAGTACTAACACTATATTTTTAAAAGATTCAAATATTCTTTCTAATTTGGATTCCATAAAAGAATATAGGTAAAGTACAATTAAATTAATTTCCCGAATGAACTAAACGTGTGGAAAAATTTCAGCAACCAAGAAGAGAATGCATCTTATTATCGCAGCAGGAAATACATTGATAGACTATTATCACGAATTGCTGGGAAAACCAAAAATGATGCCGAGTATTACACTAAAACAAATTTCCGAAATTACTTACAACCCTCTTACAGGTAGAATTTCAATAATTAATTGTTACAAAACTATTATCGAAGCTACTCACTATTGTGTGAAACATGACTTCACTTTAATTTTATAGCACTTTCAGTATTGAAGTATTGATTCAGTATATTTTATTAAACGTTTCTCTTAATACTGTATATTGTATAAAAATCGGCACAGGTGGTCTGCTTGCGAGTGATCAACGGACGGAAGAAATTTTGAACTTCGACAAGAACACTGGAGACGTGAAATCCGTGATGTCTATTCAGAATAAAGTATTGGGAGGGATAGATTTCGATTACATCGGGAACAATTTATATTTCTCGGATGTGGTACACGATACTATAGAAGTTCACAGCTTGAGTACCAACGAGAAAACAGTATTTTACTTCCAAGAGGAGCCTCGTGATATTGCGCTAGTGCCAGAAGAAGGGTAAATAATTTTCCGAATAATCTTTAAAGAGCCAATTAGTCTGTAAATTACAGTTTCAAGTAAAATACATAAGCCTTTTGCTGGCAATCAATATTGTACTAATGATAATGTTGCAGGATAATGTTCGTCGTTTTTCGGAAGAATGATGAGTACCGCATAGACTTAGTGAATATGAACGGAGTCGGCCGTAGAGTAACAATTGAAGGGGAAAAGAACTCATTGCTTGGACCAGAGATATCGTTGTGTTACGACAAAGATCTAAAACAACTGTTTTGGAGTGATCAAGGCACTGGTCGTATTGGGATTACCACAATCAATGGTTTGTGTTCATAAAACGATGAAGTATGTTCTAAGGTGGCTGGTGAACATGCTAATTATTCTGTTTCTTCAGATTTCGAGACCCATATCTTCCGCACTGGATTGACAGAACCCGTAAGTCTTGCTGTTCTCGGTGATCATGTCTTTTGGACTCAGTACCAGTCGGACCAGTTGTTCTGGACTAGTAAGAGTAGCACGCAACATTATCAGAAGCGCATTGCATTACGTGAGTTCGCCAAAACGAATGTATGAAGAGAATTCGGAAATTGTTTGCAGCGATTCTTAACGAAGTAATTCTTTTCCGTCAGACACGCCACCAGAGTTTGAAAGATTGCAGCTAGTAGGTATACACGGAAAGTACGTAAACCAGCACGAATGTCACAGAAACAATGGGAACTGTTCTCACGTATGCCTGGTATCTAATCTTCGTTCGCACGTAAGTCTAAAAGCCTCTGATTCATATTAGATCTTTGGTCAAGCTCAGACACCTTAAGCATGCAATATTTTATTTGCCTCTAAGAAACAGGGAGATCTCTTTCTCTAATTTATTGTGCACAGTTTAAAGTATAAACTACCTAGTGTGAATTTTAAGAAACACTAAAAACTTTGTTGAATAGTATATTTCACAATGTGATGGGTTTTTCGATTTTTGGATATAACTGACTAAGAGTATGAGATAACACGAAACTTCAAATATGAGTGGTGTTCAGTTTTATACCCTGCATCACACTACTGGAAGAAAGTTTTTCGAAGACTTTAGTTTATAAAGAAAATAAGTTTCTTAAATTGTTTCGTGCAAATAAGAGATTAGAGAAATGATATTCATAAATGTTTTGTGTAAAATGAGTTTGTGCTATTTTGTATTGTTATAAAGTTGTGTACGAAAATTTTTGAGGATGGCCAACCCTCAATGATCTGAAACTGAGAAAATTTAGTTCGAAGATTTTATTTGTTAAAGAAAAGTCGCTTTATTTCTATTGGGTACATTTTATTTCTTCTTATTGTTTCACAATGCTTTTTAAATTTTTATTTAATAGTGAGTAATAGAAATAATATTATTTTAAATTTTCTGTACTTTTTGTTTTTTAAGTCTAAAAAGGAATGCTATGGGTTGCTAATTTTTTGCAAAATAAAGATCGAAAAGTTATGGGATCTGTACTGCGTAAAAACTAATTTTTTGTCATTTTGAGGGTTGGTAGTTTTCTGCATAACTAGAGGCTCAATTATTTATTGCATAATACGTCATGCTCTACATTCACACAAAGTTGTATGAAAATCAGATTTTTCAGGGTGGAAATTTTTCCTTGTTAAATGCAAGGTTTTTATTCATTACCCTATTAGAATTAGAAACTTGATATCCATTTTTAGTGTGTTCTTACTTAACAATGGGGAAATACGTGGTTGCATTTGACGCCTCTTGTAGAGAATTTTCTAAAATTATAATAAAAAATTCTAGAATTACTTCCTAAATTGTATAATTTTTAATTCCTTTTAGTTTATACTTTAGTTCTAACATTGTAGAATATTATAAATTTTCATACATGGCAAAAAAGTCATTCAAAAAAATTTTAATCATTTTAATGTTAGAACTAAATAGTTTATACTTTGGTTCTAACATTGTAGAATACTGTAAATTTTCATACATGTAAAAAAGTGGTTCGCAAAATTTCGATCTAATAATTTGAGTCCATAAATGAATCACGATCTGGAAACCTTCCCACAGACCTAACGCAATGTCCTAGCGAGATAACTCGTATTCCCAATTCTTATGTAAATTTTCAGATTTGCGCGTGTCCGCCCGATATGATGCTGAATGCAGATAATCGAACGTGCAGTGCTCAAACCGCGTGCCAACCGGGCGAAATAAAATGCAGTGAACACGATAAATGCATAAAAATAAAACAGAGGTACATTATTAAGATTATTATAAATTAACCATTTCACTGTTTAGTCTGCACTGCGTCCAGGCATGACGGAAAATAATAAACTGCTTTAATTACTAAAATGTTTGTCTGTGAGCGTAGATAATTTAAATAATTAAAAGAATAAACACCCTTCAATTCCGTCATTTTTTTTTTGCAAACAGCGAAAGGGTTGAAACTACAGTATTTCGTTATAATTTCAGATGCGATGGCGTGGTAGACTGCCCTAACGGAGAAGATGAATCAAGCATATGCGATGAATTTCGCTGGTTGAAGTGTAATAAGACCAATCAATTCGCATGTAAAAGCGGCAAATGTATAAGCAAGACGAAACGTTGCAATTCCCACTACGACTGTCCAGATCAATCGGACGAGGAGGGCTGCGATAAGAAAGAATGCAACTCTAGTAAATCAACACATTTACTAAATCTTATTTACAATGTCCTTATTGTGTACAACAATAAGACCGTTTGAACTTAACAGAAAGTTATATTAGACATTATATACTGTGTATATAAGCGAACGATAATGTAGATCCGATCGAGAATGAAACTATTATTTGATAGTAATGCTCGTAGTTATATTAACTATAAGCTCGACTACTACCTCATTCAATAAATTCACATTGTTTAAAACCAGTGTTGTTGTGCTTGAATAATTGCGACACGTGAATAGAATAAATTACGATTAAACTTGTAGCTGAACATACTCGTTAAAATACTTCACACGTAAAAATATATGTAGATATATTTGAGAATTACTTGATCTTGAACTAGAGTAGAATAAAATTCAATTTCTTCGTATTCTTACTACTTTTCGATTTTTTATTCTTTCCAAGCTTTTATTTCAAAGAGATAAATTTCAAAATTCAGACATTGAAGTACTTGACTGTTTTATTAAAATTATATTTAAAGTTTCTTTCCGATTCTGTTACCCAATTTATTTCTCGCGATAAGGAACGTGAAATTCGAATATCCGAACGGATAATACTACTGTCACGAAGCATCCACATCGGAAAACGATGTTCGATGTCGTATCTAGCCTGAATAAATCTTCAACGATGCTTAAGAAACCTACCGATCATTCACCGTGCCTCTAATATCTTTCAGATGAGTTTGAATGTCACGAAGGAGCTTGCATATCAAAATATCTAGTGTGCGACGGACATTACGACTGTAGCGATGCTTCTGATGAAAGTAATTGCGGTAAGCATACGTGCGGTACTCACGATTTCACGTGCGACAATGGAAAGTGTATCCCTGAAACATGGGCGTGCGATGGCGAGGTAAGTCCAGAATTTCTTTTAACGCAACATCACAACTTGACGGGTTTACATTTTCGAGAAATAAAGTGCATGGTGTCAGAGGGACATTTAACGCAATAATTGATTTTCTAAATAGAATATCCAGAATCTTGTTTCAGAATGAAGACAAGTATCTGAAAAGTGTCATAACATATTGTTTCTAATAGTCACAGTTGTCACGAGACTGATAAATCAAGTTTTATTAATTATAGTCAACGAGCTGACGCGTGAAAATCAGTAATTCACTGTGAATTTTTAAAAATAAAAAAATTCTCATGCAATTTAAATTCGTGAAGTTGGATGACTCTATCTATACAGGGTAGATAAAAAGTGATGGACACCGCTTTCAAGGGTGAATCTACATTTCTGAATCGGTGGAGATTTTTAAAAAAATCTTGCCGCAAAATTGTTTATAAGATTGAAAATTAAACGCGTGCTTTTCATTGTTTTCTTCTTTTTCCCGCGGTGACATTTTTGGACCTGAGGTTGAGTTGAAATCGGTGCGAACCTTGCGAGGGAAAAATATTAATTTGTTGCCACGAAACGGCTTTCAGACTTCTTGTCTTATTGAACGCGTTGGTGTAACAAAAACTTTAACATTAATTTGAAAGCAGTGTCCATCACTTCTTATACACCCTGTGCAGTTACCTAGTTAAAAAGCATATCTACACTCAAGTATACAGTACAATCTTTTAATTTTCTACTCCAATTCAGGTGGACTGTCCAGATAGATCCGATGAGAGCAGTACTTGCCAGAAAAGACCTTGCCCGTCCGAAATGTTTACGTGTCACAATGGTCGTTGCATAGACTCGTTATTAAAGTGCAACAAAGTCGATGACTGCGATGATAACAGCGACGAGCAATATTGTACGGGAAAAGGTGACGGTAATTCTGTCAACTGCACTGCAGATGAATACAAATGCTATAATGTAGACCTGTGCGTCCCAAAAAGATTAAGGTGAGCCATTTTTCATAATTTTCTTTCTCGTCCACTCATCTTGCTGTTTGCTTTAATAACGACACGCGGAAGTCTACTTGTTTCTTCTCTTCTTCCTTTCCTTTCTCTTGTTAATCAATTCTATTACGCAGGTGTAATGGCATCCCGGATTGTCCAAAGCACGATGACGAACGTAATTGCGTTCGATGCCAGAAGGGAGAGTACGCTTGTGACAATCAGAATTGCATCGATGAGACCTGGGTGTGCGATAGCGACGACGACTGCGGCGACGGATCCGATGAGAGAAATTGCGACGGGCTTAATCCGTGGTGGATGAACGTCAGCACTATCTCTAAGTGCAAAGAATTCAAATGTTCTAATGGAGGCTGCCTCCCCTTTGAGAAAGTATGCGACGGAATACCGGATTGTTTGGACCGAAGCGACGAATCTGGAAAATGCGGTACGCACCGTAACGTTATAAATAAATGTATATTCTGTTACAGTCGAATCTCCATTACCCAAATTAATGTGGAGACATGATTACTCCTGAAAAATGAACTATGTTTTAGATATAGATAAAATAAATATTTAAAAAAAAAGTTTCAGGATTTATATTGGGTGTAATTTACCCGGTAGATGATACTTCTTAGCAAACTGAGTAAAAATATCTTACAAGGAAATTATATTACGCTTTTTTCTGCTCAAATTCACTCTAAGGGTGTGAAATTGGCTTCCGAAAATCTGGCTACTTTCAGATTTTGGTGATAACTCGCGAACTGTATGAGATAGAAAAAATTCAGACAAAAGTTACTTCTTTTAATTAGGATTATGACTTGGTAAAAGTGATACGTGAGATTTATTACACAAAATTGAAAAGTAGCCGGATTTTGAGGGGTGAATTTCACACCCTTAGAGTGATTTTAAGCAACAAAAAATTGCGCAATACATACCTATATATCTTCTATATATCCCAAAAGTTTCATGATTTTTTTAATTTTCGGGTTGGGAATCTTCCCTTGTAGTATATATGTATATGTCGAAAACTACCTAAGGTGTCTTTACTGAATTTGATAAGTAATATCTAGCGTATAGGTCCTGAACCCTTTCTCAACACCCTGCATAAATTACATAAATAAAAAGGCAATAGAAAGAAACGATTTTTCTAAAGATTAATATATCATAATTTCGATATTATAATATCGTTTACTCCTAATTATTTTTTCGCCGAATTAATGTTACCATAGGATAGATTATAACACAAATGTATTTTTTGAAATACTTTTGTAGCAATCTCGTGTACAAAAGAAAATTTCTGCGAAAACATCTGCCACAAGTCACCCTCGGGTCCCGTTTGCGGTTGTCGAAAAGGATTTCAATTGAGCGGCGACTTAAAATCGTGCGAGGATATAAATGAATGCGAAAACAACGTCTGTTCCCAAGCTTGTCACAACACCGACGGATCTTTCACTTGCTCTTGTTACGAGGGATACGTGCTCCGAAGCGATAAAATTTCTTGTAAAGTGGCGGGTACGGAATGCATTTTTTCTTAATCTTCCATCGCTCTCATTCGACATCAGCACCTTCGAATAAACGAGGAAATTAAATGATTAATGATTACCCATTTTTTATTACGAAATGTGATGATAGGACCACAAATGGAAATAATCACAGTCGCTGGAAATGAAATTAGGAAGCTGAAATCAGGCTTAAGTTCCATTGAAATGCTCTATGAAGATTTCAACTCTGATATAACTGGCATTGACGTAAACGCCAACGAGGGAGCTATCTATTGGAGCAGTGGTAAGTCCACACTTAAAAATTATTCAGGAGACAGAGTTTGGCAAAATGTAATCCAATTACAAATTACGATTAAAATGTAATTGTGTGATTAATTACACATTATTTTCTGTAATCCTTAATATTTAGGTAGTTGACAAAATTGTGGTCAACTACCTAAATTAGGAAACAATCCAGCGATGTATACTATAGCTTAATTATCCAAAATATCGTAAAGAATAAGAGTAAACTATGCATACAGTAATCATTATTGTAATTATCGTTGTGGAATATTTTTCTAATAACCACTATCAAAGTTTGATAAGCTTCCTTGCTTGTTGTTCTAAAGTGAGACTTAAACTTCGATTAATTCACATGCACGAATACATTTTGAATTTGGTAACATCACTAATAATATACTACTAAATGAAAATATTATTTCCCTCAGATATTTTAGGTATGATAAATAAAATACATATAAAGAGCAAAATACGAAAGACTGTTACTGGCCTTGGGAGACCAGATGCTCTAGCTGTTGATTGGATCACCGATAATGTGTACTTTAACGACAATGATCGTACAAACAGCATTAAGGTATTACATTTTTATTAATCGCTTCACACAAAGTTAACATCCAACCAAGCGTATTCTGAGAAAGACTTTCTACTTAAAGGTATGCAATCTAGAGCAACAGAAGTGCGCTGATGTGGTTTCAATTGAGAAACGAAATGTAGCCCTGTCCATTGTTGTTGATCCAAAACAAGGGTATGATTCAACTTCAGAATTACTTTAAGTTATTTTTTCATATTTCATATCTATGAATACCTAGTAATCATAAAAAATCATAATGCAGCTGGCTATTTTGGAGTCAAACCAGCTCGATACGTTTTGATATAGCGACGGGGAAAATATATCGGTCTACTACAACAGGTTCTAACGCGACAGCAATCGTTTACCGTAATATTGGCGTTGTCAATGCATTGGCGATTGATCACGCGAGGTCTAGATTATACTGGGCGGATAATTTCTTAAAAACTATCGAATCTTCAAACTTTGACGGTTCTGATCGTGCAATACTTTTGGAAACGGATGTAAGTATTTGTACACAGTATACGCGAGGAAAATATTGTTTCAAATATTCCCTTATTACCCGTATGCCTAATACTTTAGATCCGTTATGTTCCGAGTATAAGCATATTCGAAGATAACTTATATTGGTTGATGGGTATGACTGGCACCATAAAAAAATGCAAATTATATGGCGACAGATCGTGCACAGCGGTCTCTATTGGTACCTCCAACATCGACAGGCACTTTACAATTATGCACACCTCGAGGCAACCTTTTGGTAGGTATATAAAGAACTTATCGTGGCAGATAAGCATTAGAAGTAATGTGAAAAAAGATCAAGATAGGGTAAACCAACCAGTGAATGGCCGAAATTGTTGAATTTATGGATCTTTGAAATTAATACTTGAATATATTTGTGTATAACAACAAAACAACTGTTGAAATTGCATTTAAATTTGTTTTTTTTTAAATTTCTATAAAAATAATCACTTATTCTTATCGTAATTTTTAAAAAAACGATTATAAAATGCAAAACGCGTAGAAGCCCAGTAAATGACTGCATACTTTTAATAAGAATTATACTTATTAATGTTTGTTTAATACGCGCAACTAAAAATATGGGATATTAAAAGTGCAACTACACTCCGTTTATAAACATATAATATTTTTACATTTATAATTGACATTTCTTTGCCTAATGGTCATTCAATGGTATGCGGTCAACTACTGGTTGGTTTACCCTACGATTTTTCTTCGTGAATTAGCTGATTTGTGTCTTATTTTCATTGAGCAGCGAAAAACACTTGTGAGTACCACAAATGCGAGTACATGTGTATAGTGGAAAACAACAGTCCCAAGTGTATTTGTCCAACTAGACATCCACAGAACTCCGAAGGGACTTGTGTGGAAGACACGCGTCCAAAATTGAAATTTAATTCGCTCATAGCTTATCGAAGAGGCGAGGACATTCATCGACCAAGTGGAGCATTAATTGGAACTATTGTAATGATAGTACTTTGCATCGTAATTACATCGGTGTATATTTACTATCAAAAGGTCAGACCAGCATTTTCGTCGAAATATAATCTCAGGTAAATTGGTAAACTATTTTCATAATTTATACAATCTGCTGTATTTATAGAATTTTTCCTTCCGTTTATAGTATGCGTTTTCAAAATCCATCGTACGATCGACGAAGTGAAATTGCGGTTCTCGATTGCATTGCCGGTTTACCTCCAGGGGAACACGAGTACACGAATCCAGTGACTAACTTGTCAAAGGTAATGTAATTTTGTTGTGTTCAGTTATAGAAATTATACGTTAATTTGTACTTTTCAGAACGAAAAAGTAACAGAAAAAAACGAGAAATCGATTGCAAATGATACGCATGCCGACCAATTGAACGAGGAATTTGAAGAATCGGGATACAAGCTTAGCACTCGCTTAATATAAGAAAACGTAATTTAAACTATCGAAGTAAAATGCAATACGCCTAGGAAATGGGAAATACAAATTTAATTGTAAATAATTATTTATATAGTACTATGTACTATGCAATAATATGTACACTTCTGCGATGAAAGAGATTATATACGATATTTATTTCCAAGTAATAAATAAGAATTAAGTTTGCACATGAATATATTCTTTCGAGTGATATGGATGTACATTTCCCTTTTGTAAAATATCCGATAGTGTGATTTATCTTTGAGTTAGTCCATGATTAGTTTATCATAAAATTTACATTGCAATATATTTTATTAACATCATTATGTAAAGAAGTTAACATAAATTACCAAGAATCTCAATTATTTAATATATCACTTACATTATTTACAATTAAATAAATACCTCTTGCGTTAACTAATAAGGTAAGGACTATCGATAGCACCAAATCCTGCTGCTATACCAACTTCGTTTTCAGATGATAGCTTACTTCTCAAAATATGACCCACCTCTTCGTTATATATGATTTTTTCTTGGTCTCTGTGAAAGAGAATAATTCGTTTTGATGTAATGTATTTTAAAGCGTGAAGGGTAAAATAAGTATATTCAATTAATTACCCAATGACAACGCCATAAACACCGAGCTCTGATACGGTATCAGAAAAATAAGGACTGTGGTTTTCGAATGGCTCGTTCTGTGCACGTACAATATAATTCTTTTGTACTGGAGGATAAAGACGATCCATGAGTATCCAAGCTGTTCTTTCCTCTGAACTTTTCACAGATTCTAAATGTTGCTTTATATCGTCATTGTAAATATTGTTTCCGCCTCCTTCCCTTTGTGGTTTCAAAACAAATCTTTTCGGTTCTGACATAGCCTTTTCGATTATTGCGTCCCCTTCATCGTTCTGTTTTTACAAAACATTTTTAAATCATTATACACTATTATTAGAAAATACAGCAAATATTTTAATAAACTTATTCCATAAGTATCATACAAGTTTATTGCTACTTATACATTATATTATTTTCTACACTTACGAATTCCAGTGAATAAAGCCCAGCAAAAACTTCTTGAATTCGTTTTATCGCATCATCATCTTTCAAAAACATATTCAATGCGTTAGGATATGCTAGGGATTGTTGTACCTAGAGAGAAAGAATTATTTTGTTTATTATCTATGTATGTAGAGGGTTATCTACTTAACGGGGGAGTGTTATTTAGGACGCTAGAAATTAGGTGATTCTTGGGAATTTTTTTCGAAGAAACTGTTAAGCGGATCTTTTCCAAAATTTCAGGGTATTTTAGATCACATTCAAACAATAAAAATTAATTTTTACGTTACAAAGTGTGCGGTAGAAATGGAGATATATGAACACGTTCGTTAGGAGTCGCGCGCCGGAGTTGCAAATTGGCGGGTGTAATGGTAGCCCCATTTTTTGGCGGAAATAAAAAACCCAAGAATTTTCTTATTTCTAATATAATTACATTGTCGATGAACCTAACAAACGAAAGAAAAGTTAAAAGTTGACAAAGTGATGGGACTTCAAAAAAAAGTTACTATTTTGCCCCAAAATATTTCGTACCATTTATGGAAAAAGAGTTGTTCAATTCAATTTGTTTATCAATGTCTTAGGTTCATCGACAATGTAATTATACTAGAAATAAGAAAATCCTTGGTTTTTTTATTTGTAATTATCTTTTTAATTTCATCAACATTGCCCTCATGTTTCTCTCATCTTCCGCCAACAACAATACGTCGTCCACATATATTAGAAAGCAAATCCTTCCCCGTGGTACCTTCACTCCCCCTTCTCCACCCTTACTTAACACTCCTTCCATACCTGCCGTCAAGATGTTAAATAGCAGTGAACTGACAATGAGTGAACACCCCTGCCAAATTTTACCTTGCTCTTTGTCTCTCTGTACGTTTCCCCTACCCTGTCTCAAAACCACCTAGTCCACCGAATCAAAAACTGCCCTACAATCTACAAACAGGGCTACTAGTCTTCCTCTGTGTTTTGCTAAATATCTTTTTATCGCGTAGTTTAGCAATACTTTGTTTATTATTGCTGAGTAGAAAAATATTGACGCTAATTCATACTTCATAGGCATACCTTTTTAGTACCAGCTAAATGGTAGTGTATTGATGGACATTTTATTGCTCGGGAACGTTCTATTAATAATCTCACGGACCATTCTCGTTCTGTAGGATAAGCTTCAACTTCATAACCAGAACGGAAGTAGACTACGGAGACCACTTGATTTCCACTAAAAATATTTAAAGTAATTACTACGTACAAATATTTATTTAAACGTATCTAGAAAACTAACAATTATTTGTTTATGTTCAGTAGAATTCATCTCTGACCAAAATGTTTAATGCTTAAAACACTGAATGCATAGGAAGTGAAATAAAAAAGGAAATGTACGATAAATAGATTAAAACTACAATTTCCGAAGATTTCATTATGTACAACTATATATACGTACACTATTAATTCCTTGTCAGGTCCCAGTTTTGCATCGGTTACCAAATCTGTTAAACTCTTTCTAATCACCATAATATCAGGATTGAGTTTTTGTATTTCAAATTCATGAAATCTTTGATCGGATATATTATAAGTAATATTTTCAACAACAAACAATATCACAGCCCTGAAATTGAAAATATTAATTATGCAAGAATAATTGGCGATGTATTTACTTCACAATATAGTGGAGGCTAATTACTCTTTATTGTTGTATAATTTCCATGCATGTGTTAAGCCTTTGCCGAGACCCGTAATGGGATTATTTTCTGGAATCTGAAAATTACGAAATTATTAAAAACTGAATGTTTTATGGAAAATAAATGCAAATAAATAAAACAAACCTACATTTTCTAATTTGCTTGCGTGACCCAATTGTCGTAAGATGTACCTGAAAAAAAATTGTGCAATGAAGACAATATTTAAATATTGTAAAGTGAGGTAACAGTTTTATGATAAAAATTTACTTGTGATATTGAGAAATAATTGTCGCTATTCCTCCAAAACTGCTCGCGATAGTATTTAGCTCAACCTGTTTAATATGATTCTCATGTAACATGTAATCGGAACGAAGCAATCCAAGGCTTAAAGTCTATAAAAGAAGAATATTTGCATGATAAGTGTTCATAAAAATAAATGTATACAAGCTGAGCCACAAGATACAGAATATGTGAATATTTTACTTGGAATTTAAGACACAATTAAACAGTAGACTCCCTCTTAACCGATCCCTACAATACAGCACCTCTGGTCAATTATAAATTAATAATAAATTATATGCCAAATAGATGTATACTATTCGTAACAAAATATATACTATACTCTCACATGAGAAATATACAAATTCTCCTATAACGTGTCCATATGAACTGACTGCGATCCAAACGCAGTTAAAAAAATTGTAGGATGTGTATTCATTCCTAAAAATTTTCGCCATATTTCGTACACAGACGGAATATTAGATTTTAGATAAAACCTTAAAAAGTGTTAAAAAAATTGGATACAATATTCAACTATAAGAAAAGAACTGTCGACTTCAATTCTTTACACTTTCAGCTTTTTCCTTTCATTATATTGCAAACTTAAGTCTGAAGTATATATTCGTTCGTTCGATTAAAGTTTCCTCTATGATAAATGCTGTGCACCACAGACGAGTTGCATAACGCAGAATCTATCAATTTTATTTTCCCACTGAGCCTCTCAACGAGAATGTGGTTAAGTAAAGATGGACTGATAAGGGGGAGTTTACTGTTTATAACAATATTTAGATATTCTGAAGAAGTGAATAAGGTGAACATGAGTTTTTCTCTCAAGATCATTTTTCTCAATGCTAACAGAGACCTCAATGTTTTTTTTACAAGCTTTTATTTAGCTTCACTTGCAAGTTCCGTTGGTTCGTTAGAGTGAACTCTTGTAAACTAATTTTGACCCACTTCCACATATCTGATCGACTTGAAACTTTGCGCACATACGTAGGTGTGATGACAATACAATATTTTCACGCAAAAGCATAAAATAATTTATCGCAAGAAATTTTTTTTACAAACAAGCTTTTGTTAAAATGTACTAAAACAGAAATAAATAATTTTGATACTGACTTAAATAACTGCTGTAGAAGAATTTCCTCATATAACTGAAAATAAAAGCGTCAGACGTAAATATTGAATAGTAAAAGTTATACAAAACCCAATTGCTGAACGGCATAGCATGATTATGCCTTTACTTTTAATCTGGTTAGATCTCAAAACAGACTTTGAATCGAGGAATTATACTGCTCACAATCAAGTAGAAAAGAACTCGTGCAACGAGGACGCTCTAAGACAATGCGTAAAATAATGTATGAAAATATGTAGAGCATTATAAATATTTATATAAAAGGACAATTCAATATGGACGTCCCACGCCTTTATTTTTAGTCATACTAAGGAATTCTCCCAAGGCATTCATTTAGGCCAATATCAAAATTATTTTTTCCTTTTTAGTACATTTTAATAAAAACTTGTTTCGTAAATCAAATTTTTTACTATAAATTATTTAAATTTTGTTCACCATGTTATATCCCTCTAAAACACCTAATTAACATTATATACATCTTATCTGAAATTTCATATCCAAGAGACATATTCAGGCGTTCTGTTTCTCGTAACTCACGCTGTAGAATAATAAATTTGTTATTAATTATGTTACATTACTTGACTATATCCTTCTTTATAAACCGTTTCGTATATCTCAAATAATTTTGCTGTAAATGGATCAGCATGAATTGTACTAAAATAAAAAGAACAGCATATAATAAATACGTAGAAAGAATGAAACTGTTTAAATTTTACATACCTTTTTAAACTCTTTGTAATAAAATCATTATCGTGAGCTGCCTTATGTATAAGTTCGTTTAATAATACTTGAATGTTTTTCGCCTTCTCGAAATTCTTTCTAGGAAAGCTGGATGGTAATAGAGTGAATGGTAAAATCTGCACTTGATTTTTATTAAACGCTTCCTTCGATCGCATACTGACACCTACAAGAAGGGGATAAAATTATACACAGAAATGTTAGAAGAAGCATTATTTACTTATATCAATGAAAATTAATCGATAAGCTCTTGATATAATTAAAACATTTATAAACGGATACCATGCAAAAGTGCCCAATCCTTAGCCTTATCTATAACATTTTGTAACTCTTCGTTTGAAACTTGCATCTGAATGCAAGGTTGTAAATGCGGAATCTCCATTACTGTCAATTACTGTAAATACGTAACGAATTATACGGAACACCAAGCGGGAAATAACTTTACAACCGTGTTAACTGTCATTTAAAATGATCTCGATATAATACTGTCAAGTCATTGCCTTGTTTTATCTTATGACTTAAGATATATAAATGACACACACGTGAATGAGACTACATACATACTTACGTGACAGGTGCCACGTGATTGTTGGCTAAAAAATCCGTTCCACTACCCATATAAATGCGTGCGAAAGAGGTATGTATGTACATAGAAACACCCTCCTAGGCGCAAGTCAGTTGAAGCGATTGGGATGCGCGAGGTAGGTGCGCGTGAAATTGTGTCCATGTGTCGTCGGCGGCGGCCACTCGATGCGCGTCGAAGCAAATGACATGTGCGTTGCTGTGGCAACAAGTGTTTAGCTTATCGTTAGTATGTATATGCATAACAAATATTTATAATAGATATAGCATATAAATTTATAGCACCAAGGCTTCACCAGAACAGTAATCTTTAACATTAATTTTCTTCTCTTATAAATTCGTGCGCTTTGTGAGGTTATAACGTGCGTTCTATCTGTAATTTTTGTTTGTCCGATCCATGTGCTTTACGAGGTTATGACTCGGTAGACCATTATGAAAAGCACATGGCATTACAATTGCACACAGTAGTGCGTTTTATAAAAGATTGAATATAATCATTTGCTAAAAACTTGTAGTTATAAAAACATTCTTCTTCGGGAATGAGCAACAAACTGAATATATTTTTCTGTTCTTTTTATTTGTATTTAGTACAGAATAATTCATTGGCTTTAATAGGTTATTTCACACTTATTCTTGTACTCTACAAGTTAATTATGTAGTCATTTCATAAACAGATGAAGCAACGAAAGTTATATAAAACACATTTATTTAATAGCGAGTGATGATGAAATTGGCAATGCCTTAAACGCGGGAATATTTAAACGCAAACGATATTCAAAAGTATGCGAATAAATTTGTTGGGTTGGACAATTTATGAGAACGGCGCGGCGAATTCTCATGTGCCAGCTCAGCTGATTTCGTTGAGAATCAACTTCTAAGAAGAACGATTGCGTAAAAATTCGAAATCGATCGGTACCGAGATTTACGCGCCCAGCGCTGTTTTGTTTTTGTCTCTTGACTGCTATAAATAAATAAGAAGTTATAGAAGTTGCAATCATTTATAGATTATATCACTTATCTTGAAATGGACAAATATATCATTTAGCGTAAAGAAAAGTTTATTAACCCCTTACGCGGCTATCACGGGCTGACATGACGCACGTTCATTGATCAGCTAGCCGGTGACAGTCGCGGGCTATTGTGGCTCAACGCGCACGTTCACGCACGGGTTTATGACTTGGTAGATGTTGCATACTTTCTGTTATACTTGCATTTGTAGTATCAGAAGAACGTGCACATTATTCTTTCGCGTAGTTTTAAGAGGCAGTAAGAGAATTGTATGTAAAAACGAAAGTGAGGGTCAACACAAATCAGGCCCATCGGGAAATCCCTCGGTGACACATGAGGCCCATCGTTGCAAGACGTTTAAATTTGTAAGTGAAAGGGTACGTGCGTCGTAACATACTTGAAAAAAGCCTCGAAATATCGTGAATGATCGCGGATGCATGGTGGGGGTGGGAAGAAAGGTGAAGTTAGAGTTTTTCTCTGGTGTGGAGTTTAGTGTTGTTAGAATCGTGAGCATTGTGCAAATTATCATAAGAATTATTATTAGAGAATTCTTAGCGTTGTTTTGGTGATTATTATTTCGTTCTACAAAAATAGTTTTTTGGTGATTATTATTTTTTCTTAATATAATAGTTTTGTATTTGATAAGTGATAACTAACGTTTATTGTAATGAGTAAGCAATGTGATTGGTTTTGGTATAGTGAGTTGCCTGGTTTAGAAGTTTATAAACATTTGTCACTACGGCAGAGAGCCAAGGATTATTGGAAACATCTTCCGATTCAGACTTTTGTCCAGATGAAATAGAAACTGCTTCTACGATTAGTGAAATATTCATTTCAACGGATATCGAGCCAATTCCATGGATTTATTAAACTTGACCAAAATTGTGAAAATCTAGCAGCACCTAGCTGCCCAATTACTGGAACACTGGCTATAAATATGCTAGGTGCTAGTGAACACAGAGGAGGATATTCTAAATATTTTTGAGCAATTTTGTATCAATGAGACAAACAGATATATAAGTTTTCACATGCAAAACAGTGGAAAGACATTAATTTAACAGAAATGTAAACCTTTAGTTCAATGGTACTGGACAAAAATCAGAGTACTGAAACACCATCTTTCTAAAAAACTATATCATTCAAAAGATATTGTTTATCGAAAATTTATTCATTTTATGGACGATAACATTTCTGACACAAACCCGAATCCCAAATTGCTCAAAATAAAAATATGGCCAATTTGTGAACTTGTCGATACTTTGATAAATATGAAAACTGATATCTATGGAACCACAAGGCAAAATGGAAAAGGAACTTCATGAGCCTTGCACAGGAAGAAACTTAGAAGAGGTGGAATAATTGATTTCCAAGGGAAAAGTATATATTTTCAAGTGGAAAAACAAGAAAAGTGTAATGGTTCTCTCAACAATCCACAATACGGATATGGTAGAAATTCAAAAACGAAGAGAAGTGATTAAAAAACTGAAGCAATAATCGATTACAATTACACCATGGGAGGGGTAGATAGAGCAGACCAATATTTACAAACTTATGGATCATCAAGAAGAGTGAAAACCTATCTACAATTTCGGTTAACTCTGATTGATTTGTTAACTATCAAATATAAGAAAGAAGAACTGAATCCCAGTCCTGGTCTTACACCTCAGCAGTAGTTTGAGATTAATAAAAAAAGATTTCATAGAAGAAATTCCTCCAAATGAAAAGAAGGCGAAATCATATCATCAGTGTGTTGTATGCGGTTCCAAGAAATATGTGAATGGCAAACGAATTAGAAGAGGAACGTGGTTATATTGTAAAAATTACGACGTTGCATTATGTATTTCTTCTTTTAAAATATATCACACATACTTAAATTTTTAGATATGTTGTAATTGAATATTATGTACCTAGTTTTTTAATTCTTCCCAATAAAAGATATTTATTTACTTCCCATTATTGCTTCTTTTACCCCAGAATACCCGACCCAACTAATTTATGAAAAATAAAATGTGAACATTTTTTGGACGATATTTTGAATTTTTTGGTCACGCCCAGGAGTTAATCCCAAGTGGTCGTGTATATACTAGCCAAGAATAAGTATTATTCAAACTGTAGGAGAACTAATTAATGGAATGATGAGGGCTTATTGAAATAAAGTCGTATTTTAATTAATATTTTCATGTAACATATGCAATATCTTAGAGATAAGTAAATATCCAAAGAATATAACATTACGTGTATTAAAAACGTGACAATTGGCGTTAACATTTATGACGAAATAATTTCGTACATTCCGCTAGAACAAATTAGCGCGCGCAAACTCACGCATGCGCAGTCACGACTACCGCGCAAGTGCTTACAAGACGGGCACCATTTATTCTCCCCTGGTGGTGAAGTCCAACCAACAGGCGTCATATCCGTGAGCTGAGATATCTTAAATTTTCTATTTTCCCCTTTTCGCGGAATAACAAAGCGACTTAATCTCATTTGACAATAACATTATTGCAGTTACATGCGGTTTTTATATCTGTTCTGTCACGATATGCGTAGCAACCAAAAAAGGAAACTTGAAAGTAAAATACTTATGACTTATTTCCAACTGCGTCCTACGAAATTTTACACACTTAATTGTAACATTCATCCGCGTCTCCCATTTCCTTCAAGTCTAATTACTAAATACCCGTTGAATTTGAAACAGAGCGCTTAACTTTTCACTTCGTATTTTCATTTATTCGGCTACTTAACGCGACACCGATGCCTCGAGCAATTACCAATCTTCAGATTCGCGTGCTCTATGACCGACGCTTGCGCTGTACCGTTCCTTCTGTGAAAGCACAGTTCTTTCACTCGTAAACCTCTGCTTTGTACTATTGTGTACTATCAAAGCAGTGCGTTGAAATATTCCTATTTTGTGTGAAATACGTTCGAAGCGTTGCATATTAAAGTAAATCACATAGTAGCGATCATTAATAACGATTCGTAGTCGGATATATCGTAATAGTTTCAATTCGTATTGTTGCTTCATGTTCCATCATGAGTGACTATTCAGCGGTTGCTCCGCCTCAAAATTTTAGCCAAAGCTCCGCGTTTGCGGCGGCTTTGCAACGTGCAAAACAAGTAAGTAGATACGTCAAGCGTGTGTAATCTAGGTTATGATTAAATTACTATCATATAAGTAGGCCATGCAATGTTTTACACGCTCGTAAAGCCGTATGTCGGTATAGATTATTAATAAACAAATAGCTAATAATCGTGCTGGTAATTTTGTTCGCCCGAAATACTGGGATCGTATTTCAATGTATATGGTTTATTCCCATCGATAATTGGAAACAGTAACTATCGCTTCGATGTGCATTAAATTTGTGTGATGTTGAAAAAATTTGGTTTGTCATGTTATTTACTTTGTTTGAATTGCATTATTTATACGCGTACAGCCATGTATATATATATATATGTATGTATGATTATTTCGATGTCTCGTACAGTTGTTCGCTCGCCAGATGCGAGGCGAGCGATGCGAATCGAGAAAAGCATTCTAATTCTAGTAATATAACGAATAATGTGTTTTCTTGATAATTTAGTTGAAGAAGAATCGTCTAGTAATGGACAAAGTGTCGTTTACACCTTTAAATATGAATTATTTTCTAGATAGCTGCAAAAATTAATCCAGCTGGTGCTCAGAATAATCAGGATGCTAAATTGAAACGTCCCCTTGAAGACGGCTCAGGTAAAGACGTCACGCGTACATGCAAAGATAATGTTCTCTTCTATCTATTAGGGATTATACTTTATAATGTAATTTATACAAAAGTAACATTTTAATGAGGTCAGCAGTTTCTGGAAGAGTACGATTATATTATACTTGAAAGCAGTTTAGTGTAACGTTTGTAAAAAAAAAGAAAAATCAGAGACTGCAGCTTTATTTATTACGTAACTTTTGAATTATTCTTCTAGAACCAGAAGCAAAGAAAATGGCATCGTTAGTAGCAGATCCATTGATAGGACTTCGTGGTCCACCGGGAAATAATTCGTTGGGGGATTCGAACAATCAAGGTGGCAGACCGGGGCAAGCAGGATCCTCGTCAGGACCGATTGGGAACGTAGGAGGTATTTGTAACGAAGATATCAGAGTTCCAGATAAGATGGTTGGTCTAAGTAAGTAAAAGTGAAATTCCGTATATATTGTCTTTTAATTAAACCGAATAGCTAAATATAAATTCACATGGTTATATTATTTCAAATATTCCTAACACAGACATGGGTAGAGAGCAGTTTTATTTAGATAAAAATTCTCAACGACGAATAAAACATAATATTTTTGTCCATTTTCACATTTCATCTAGGTGTTACCCAATTCTGTCTTAATTAATATTTGTCTTTCTAATTTAGTGTTATACATATTCATACTGGTGTATCCAAACATTTCAGTTGTTACGATAAAACAGTATTGATAATTACGATATAGAAGTAAATTGTTAAAATGTTATCGAATAGACTATTGCGATTGGTATTTTCATTCTGTACATTGATATGCTTGCAGTAATTGGGAGAGGCGGAGAACAGATAACAAGATTGCAAAGTGAAACGGGATGTAAAATACAGATGGCACCAGAAAGTGGTGGGCTACCTGAACGTGTTTGCACATTAACTGGCTCGCGAGAAGCTGTCAAGTAACTTGTTTTTCCGTCCTTATTTCGTTAATTTTAACTATTTTGTATGCAATGCAATTTCCACTTTACAAACTACTTCCTAGACGAATGGGATTACTTTGTGGTGTTTATGTCAAGTGGCACTCATTGGTTACACAACATAATGCAAAACATATATTTTACATCTGTACATATACTTATACATATATATATATATATATATTTACATATTGTACACATACAGAGCTACATATGCATAGATATAAATATGTATTTATGTATATGTATGTGCATATACTCACTTATAAACACATGTACGGGGAAACAAAGCTGCTATCCTCCTCGTATTTCATGTATAGGAAGGTCATTAGATTCTGAATTACTTGAACAGCAAATCATTCCACCTAGATCCACTATTATATCTCCTAGAAACACCTGAAAGTATCAACTATTTATTTCAACAAAATGGTTTTCGAAAGATCACATTGTGGTGTTATTTGTAATATAAGATTACTGTGCTTCGTATACACTGGTTGTATCTATTAGAGAGATGTGCTTCAAGCACGACTAGTACCGGTGAAATATAGTTTGCGTATGTCTAGTATACTCCATATGCTATCACTTCATGTTAACATGCATTTCTTGGATGTAGGTTACATGCTTTCGCGCATTGAAATTGTCAAATGTTTTACAGAGTCTTTGTTTAGCTCCTGGATGTGAATAGCGGGCTCATACTTGACTATTACATATGCTTCAGAGACTATTTTCCCATTGAGAATTTATCGATAATTTGTGGCTTTTGATTTAATAATTTTGTACTTACTAATAGCTTTTTACTTTCAATAGGATGTGGAGAAAGAAGGAAGGAAGGAGGATAGGATATGCATGGGGACGTGTTATTCGCAACTGGAAGAAAATTGAATTTTTTATTTATTTAAATCTGCTTACGATTAAGCCTACGACATTTGAACATGAAATTTAATTTTATTATACACTTAAGAAATAACTCTCTGTCATACAAAAAAGAAAAAGAAAATAATGTGACATTCCTAATTTTATTATATTTTGGCACACAGTAGACATCACATTATGTGTTGCAAACAAATTACATATTGTATACCGATAGATTATATTTCCACCGAGAGATGCTAAAAAAAATTACATCACACGTTTAAATTATGTGTGTTCCAGTCGGGCTAAAGAATTGGTACTATCGATTGTGAATCAACGAAGTAGAACCGAAGGAATTGGTGATATGAATATGAGCGGCAGTAGTGGCGGAATGATGGGGCATCCAGGATTCGTTGAGATAATGATTCCCGGACCTAAAGTCGGCTTGATTATTGGGAAGGGAGGCGAGACGATAAAGCAGCTTCAAGAAAAGTCTGGGGCAAAAATGGTGGTGATTCAAGAGGGTCCTTCCCAAGAACAGGAGAAGCCACTAAGGTAATAACAATTCTAATTTTACGCTTACATTGCAATATTATCTTTGAAACTCGAAAGACATTACGGCAGTAAAAGTGATATTTGTCTGTCTGCGATTAGGATAACTGGTGATCCGCAGAAAGTTGAATACGCCAAACAATTAGTATATGAATTAATAGCTGAAAAAGAAATGCAAATGTTTCATAGAGGCGCCAGAAGTAGCGATAGGAGCGGAAGTTATTCCAACGATAATACCTTTAATCATGGTTCTGGAACCACTGATGGAGTGGAGGTATAATACATCGTTTCTGAACAATCAATACAGCGGTTGATGTTTATGCAAGAAAATTTTTGAAAATTTACTCTTACGGGTGCGCATTTCCGCTAATAGATGTGTGTTCGTTTGTCAGGTACTGGTTCCGAGAGCAGCGGTTGGTGTTGTTATCGGCAAGGGAGGAGACATGATAAAGAAAATACAGGCAGAAACTGGTGCAAGGGTTCAGTTCCAACAAGGAAGAGAAGATGGCCCCGGAGATAGAAAGTGCATAGTCTCGGGGAAACATCAAGCTGTGGAACAAGTCCGCCAACGCATTCAAGAACTTATTGACAGTGTAATGGTAAATTTTATTTGAAATTTCGGGAAATATATCCTACAGGCGTAAGATTAGTTATACTTTCGAATATCTTTTTCTATAGAGAAGAGACGACGGCAGGAGTAACATGGGAGCAAGAAGTGGCCCACGAGGCAATGGGTTTGGCGGTAATCGGAATCCAAATGAATATGGAGGATGGGATAGGCGTCAGGGGGGACCTATGCAAGATAAAATCGAAACAACATTCACTGTTCCATCGTCAAAGTGTGGTATTATTATTGGAAAAGGTGAGATACTAGTATTTTACAAATGCAAAGGGAATACAAAGAGTGTATAAATAACTACCAACTCAATTATTTCAGGCGGTGAGACTATTAAACAGATCAATCAACAAACGGGGGCACATTGCGAACTGGACAGACGAAATCAAAGTAACGAGAATGAAAAGATTTTCATAATTCGGGGCAATCCTGAGCAAGTGGAGCATGCAAAAAGAATATTTAGCGAAAAACTGGGCATGGTAAATATCCGATAATACAACTTATTAGAAAAGTATTTTAATAAGTTACTAAATCTTCAATTACTAATTACTCGTGAATTAATTCAAAGGCCCCAGCCAATGCATCATTTACTGGTGCACAAGGAGCAATTGGATATAACCCAACTTGGAATGCTGGGACAGCTTATCAAGCCTGGCCAAATCAACCTCAAGCTGCTGATACAGGTACGTGTACTTTTACTTTTCATTAAAATGTTACGAGTGTAGAATTTATACGTAAAATCACTCGTTGCTGTAGCTGCTGCCAATCAAGCTCCTGTTCAAGTGAATCCACAGACAGGGCAGCCGGACTACAGCGCGCAATGGGCAGAATATTACAGATCACTTGGTATGCATAGAGAAGCAGATATGATTGAACAGCAAGCAAAACAGGGGAAACCAGAGCACAATCCGCAGCCAGGTAAAATCCTAGAACCACACTTAGTAATTGCGAAATGTGTATCTGCTTTTCCCTAAAGCTTTGAGTCAAGTAAAATCGTGTTCTTTTGATTTATAAACATGAATCTTACCCAGGGAATACACAGAATCCGAGTAACGCTTCAGCAACTGGCACTGGTGGGCCGGCTCAGCAGCAGCAGCAGCAGCAACAGACGCAGCAGCAGCAGCAACAACAACAAGCGGGAGCTACTCAGAATGGAGGCCAAGCCGATTACAGTGCACAATGGGCCGAGTATTATAGAAGTATTGGTAAAATAAAAGAAGCTGAAGCTATAGAAGCTCAAATGAAAGCGGGGAAGGTACGTTGATGACTGGATACGAAAAAGAATTCTAACGGAATGTGTCGTACGATGTAAAGATTACCGAGGGTGCTACGTTTAATTCTTGTAGTTGGGAATGCAAAACAATCAAATGGCACAGCAGCAAATGCAACAGAGTATGCAGGGCCAGTCAGGCCCGGCGGGTGGAGCACCTAACGCGTTTCCGCAAGCTTATGGTAATTATCCAACAATAAATCCTGGCTCGACACCGACGGGTTACTATGCAGCGGGGGCTGGATCCACAACGCAACCACAAGCTGGCCAACAGAATCCATCTTTCCCAACAGGCTATCAGAATTATCCATATACGCAAGCGAATACAGAAAGTTAAGCTTCTACCAGGAAGAACATAGAATGTAAGTATTCGTTTTTATATTGCAAATCTACATGCCTGCATAATTAGAAAATTGTATGATATGCCAATTTTCTTTTCGCTATTCAACAGAAGTTAAGTTCGTTTTTACTTCCGTTTTACAATTAAAAACACGAAAGAATTACGCGCGGAAGTAACAGTTAAATGTATTTGTCTGTTTATATTTCTTTTTTTATATCATACAATTTTGTTAAATCTTTACTTATATTAAGTCAATGTAAAATTCAGTGCAGCAAAAACATGCAGTTGTTAAGTGCTCCGAAGTATCTTCCGAGAGAAATTTATTATACAATAGAAGTTCAGAACTATTTAGTTGAGCGTGCAACGCTGTTGAAAACAATTTCTTATTCTCCGTATTGAAACACTCATGAAATTTAGATGCGAAATTTTTTAATATAAATTAATTTCAACGGGAATTATTAAAATGCATAATTGAAGCCAATCGTTTATTTTACAGATTTATAATCATTTTCATTAAGTTTTCTTACAATTTTTAAAATATTGTATTTGAAATTCTTGACTGATTATCATAGAGAAAGTACATTTATCCATATTTCACGAATATTCTTATTATATTTTTCATATATGAATGTTTAAAAAAAAAAAAAATGAAAAATACTCGTGCTACCATTTTGTGCTATATATTGTACTATATATATTAAGTAATTTGGCATTTATGCGATGTTCTTATTCACACACGCGCACGCACGCACGCACACACATACACACAGTCACACACGATATTTATATTTATTAATTGTATAATTAATTGCATACCATTATATTGAATCACTTGTATTTATATTGGCTTGATATTTCTTGCTTATTATGAAAATCAATGGTGTAAGAAGAAGGGATGCCATATGCGCACTGATAAATGTTGATACTTTCAGGGAGTTAAATGTTTATGAAAATGCTAAATTCCTGATATTTTTCATGTTTTATATAATTATTGAAATGGTATATTTTACACCTTTGAAAGTATAGTTATATTTATATACGCCATATGTGTTTTATTATAATTGTTTGTTTATTTCAGATAGTTTTCAGATAGTTTCCCATCGGGATGCGGTTAAATGCCTGCTGTAACTTCATACACTGTTTAAAATAAATTACGATAGTTGATCGCTTCGCAAAACCCATGAAAATTTAAAGAATGCCACTAGAAACCGACTATGTTCTATTTATACTATAATATTTTGTGTTTTTTTATATACATAGATATTATACATATTGTAGGATACTCAATGGTTTTAATTTTAAGTAACGTGAAAATGCCAGAAGTTTAATATTATAATATAATATCAACATGATGTCTACTTGTGTTCTACTTATATACTACTGTATGTATTTTTGTTCCATAACACCTGATTGTAACATAAATTGAAACTGGCAGGTGAAGCAGCAGGTCAGAAACAGGAACGGGGAACCTACAACAAATATCCATATTATGCTTCCCATTTATCATTAAAAGTACTAAAAAATTATCCTTAAAAATATGTATTAATAAGGAAAGCATCTTAGACACTTATTTCGATATGTCATTATTTATGTTTCACTGTCTCATTCATGGAACGTTTGCCTTTAGTATATTAGAAAAAAAACCTTTATAGTATAAAAGTGGCTGTAACAGACAGCTAAGACTCGTTTCTATTGTTTATGAAAATGTTTTACCTAATATGTATGCAAGAGAATTATGATACACACGTATGATGGTCTACATACACGAATATGCTATTATAACAATACTAAATACAATTTTACCTTGGTTCCTTTGCTTTTTCTTGTCAAATACCACTACTATTTTTAGATTGCCAATTTGGAGCTGCCAATTGTAGGGATCTGTTCTTCGATAAATCTCATCAAGGGGATCTGCTATCTTAAATCTTTGATTCAGCATACTGTGTGTTTACATTCAAAGGAATCAGCACCTGCGAAACTGGAGAGTTATGGATGGGATATTAAATGGTTGTTTGCTACGTATAACATGTATAATCACATATATTGTTTACTAAGTTACCAAATGGTTATTCACATGAATGTATTAATCGTATCGTAGTAGATAATTATCGACAGATTTTACTAGTCATATGTGAAACCTTGACTTCCAAATCATTTAAGTTTTATCAAGATTGAATACTTTCAATATTCGGTGATATATGTTTGTCAATTGAACGTAGAACATCAAAGAGCAAAAATTCAATGTACCATGCATAATGTTGGCTACATATTCTGGGTAATTTAATTCATAAAGTTTTATCATTTATACCATTTATAAGTATTTCTAATGTCTTCACACTATGTTAGCAAGAAAAGACACATTTGCAAAAACGATAGATAAGTTTTTGTTATATTTTTGTTGTTTAGTCTTATGTAATACTTATGTATAGCGAGGGAAATTTCAGTTTTTTTGTGTAACTGAATCTTGAATAAGTAATATAAGAAAAAGAAAATGTTATTTTGTATATTTACTGAAGATTCTTCTTCTCCAGTTACAAACTAAGTGAATAAAATTTTCAATATCGTACATTAGATAGATATATAATAAACAGAAACAAAAAAAGCTGTTAAGCATTTTTATCTTGTTGCCTACATATATTTACAAAAGGTTTTGATAAAAAAATACATTATTCAAAGGTAATAATAGTTACCATTATAATAAAATTATGTTTTTTACTCGTATACGATTTTATATATTATTTTAGTCAAACTAAAATAGACCTAATTCTCAGGATAAACATTTCATTTATATTAGACAATGTGGTTATTTATTCTTTTTATTTGAATACATGTACAATTTGATACAGGATAAGTATAAGTATGCCACAGGTCAAAATATTATACAAATACTATCTTATAAAAACATCATCTTCTTCGTACATGCTTTATACTTTGTACAAGTTTAATAATAAAACTACAATATTATAGTTGCCCGATAATTTTTATACAATTGTATATGTATAAAGGATAAGAACGAAAAATTTACGTTTAAATCTCGTACCATTTAGTCTAAATAAAATATTCAAATCTTCATTTATCTTTCTTCTTTCAGTTGTCTATTAAAACGGCATTGGTTTAATGATTAATGTAACTTTAAATAATAAGTGTCTCATTTTTTTTATTAATAACAAAATTTACATTCAAATAAATAACAACACGTGTTTTATGTATCAATCGTAATTCACACTTGTAATAAGTAAACATAAATAATATTTCATTTTCATTCCATTACTATTAAATGTCTGTAGTTATTTAAATCAAGTTGTCTCGAATCAATCAATTATGTTCGTGTAATCAAATTTAAATATATAACTGTAAAAATTGAATTCTGCACAACACGTTTTCAAGAATTCTATTCGTTATATCTTCGAAGTTATAGCATTCAATAAAGGGTAATGAAAATGTTTCAGGGACAAGGATGATACAAACTTTCCATTGCTCTAATGAAGAAAAGCAAATAATAGGTACTCAAAAAGACTTTTAATACTTTGTATACAATATTGCCTCGAGCGACTCGTAGGAGACAAATGGATCTGTAATAACAGGTTTGTATAATTATTTAGTAAAAATTACTCAAGTCACATTTGACTAAGCTTTTTTTATTATACATAAAATCAGTGAATTATTTCAGTTTCAATTTGTAATACTCTTTTAAAATACAATATTTAGCTTGGCGAATGTATTTTACATATCATTATGCTTAAAGTATATTGTACTACACATGCATTATATGCAAACTTGTTTTATACATATGTACATATGTAATCAATTTACTAAGAGGTATATGCATTATGTGTATAAACTACATTTTCTTTTCTAATTATACAGAATCCTTTTTAAACGTGCAAATCTTTAGACTTTCAAGAAATCGATAATTCATTTTACTGTTTATATACATAAGTTCGGCTTGTTTATTAAATACGTATAAACGATACACATGTATATATGTATCCACAGTTAAGCGTGTAGTGTTTATAGAAAGGATAGAAATAGAATAACAAAATGTATATTTGTGCATTAAGCAGTCATTGTTTCTTTGGAAATCATCAAATTCATCGTAATTCGAAATCATTGGCACGTATGTACACCTATGTTAATCAAAGCGCCTGAATACTTGCATATGTAAATATTATTTGCCAGCAAATAATACATACCCATTAATTAAATGAATAAGTAAACATTTTTCTCTAAATCTGTACTACGGTAAATTAAATTAGAATAACTTCACATTCCTGGTGGTGGGCCGTACATTGGATTCAACTGTTGCGTGCAACGTATGAACGTAGCACGTCGCGGTAATTCGCGTAATCGCGCAGCTCCTGTGTACGTACACGCGGAGCGTAGTCCACCCAGCATATCCAATATAGTGTTTTCCACTTCGCCTTTGTATGGTACTTCCACAGTCTTGCCTTCCGATGATCTAGAAAAGTTGTAAACTTAGAGTCCAGTGTACGAAATACAGTGGCGGATTTAACAGGGCGGACTATGAGCTAGTTGCCAACTGGGCCCCTGCACAGAAGGCCCCCCTTAGGGCCCCATCCTTAAAAAAAATTGAGGCATTTGATGGAAAAAGGGAACATAAACCACTTGCTTGAAACTTATAAATAAGGACACATATCATTTCCAAATCATGACTTCTGTTTTGAGAACGTTTGAAGACACGGTAACTACAAAAAAAATTGGATTTAATTGCATTACTTTTTATTAAGTTATACTATATTGAAATTTTTTAAATCGATTTTCTTGAAATGGCATTTTGGCGTATCTGCCCTTTTTCCATCAAATGCCTCGATTATGTTTTAATCCAAACTATATTTTTTTTCTGTATTATTACACTGAGCCCGTTTTCAGTAAACTGCCGCCTTATTTTCCCGAAAAAAAGAGTCCCTGTGATCAAACAGCTCCCTTATGGCCCACTCTTCAAAAAAGTTATGATTTTATTCAAGCACTATTTTTTCTATTCTTTTCTGTACACTTACCCCATTTTAATAAACTAGCTCCTCATTTTCCCGAAAAAGTGGGCCCCTCAAACCGTTTTCCACCTGGGCCTTTTTCTTAAATCCGCCACTGACGAAATACTACTGCCACTATAACGTTATCTATATACACGCACCTGTATTCAGCGATACCTCCAGCGTGCTTCTGCATCGCCGTATTCGAAGCCATACCATAAAATAATTTAAATTTCCTCCCATTCTTCTCTATAATATCGCCTCCGCATTCGTCGTGTCCAGCAAACATACCACCTGCCATTACAAAATCCGCTCCAGCGCCGAACGCCTTTGCTAGATCACCTGGACAAGCACAACCTCCGTCCTAAAACAAGAGACACCGGTTTAAAAAAAGTGCGTGTGATATATAACAATAATGTAGTCAATATACCAAGTCTTTACCGAAATTATATGCCCCTTCAAACCGTGAGCAGCATCAGCGCACTCAATTACAGCGCTCAGTTGTGGATACCCTACACCAGTCTTCATTCGTGTCGTGCACACAGACCCGGGACCAATTCCAACTTTTATAACATCGGCCCCAGATAGAATCAGCTCTTCTACCATTTCTCCGGTCACTACATTCCCTGCCTACGGTGGCAGTAATTAATCTTTACTTTTAAATATAAGGCGGAAATTAGTACTAAATAATTGCGTGATATTTCTTTCACTATCCTCCGAAAATTATAACGATAACTGCACGTTTACTTACAATTATCGTATGTTTGGGATACTCGGATCTAACTTTTCTAACATATTCAACGAAATGTTGCGAATATCCATTAGCAACGTCTAAGCAAATAAAAGATAATTCGGGTACAGCAGCTAGGACGCTCGACAACCGTTCGTAATCCTCTTTCCCTGTGCCAGAGCTGGCGGCCACGTATTTAAGGTGCTCAGGATTTCGCACTGCGAAGTCCTTCCATTCTTCTGCTGTGTAATACTTGTGCACAGTGGTAAAAAGACCATACTAAAATATAACAAAACTATAATTTTATAAATATCACAACTTTCGTTTCAGAATTAGAGGTATAATTTTAACTGCTGAAGAAACTTCATTAAAACTTCAGATTTCACAAACGTTGCTCTGCAAACTGATTGCTTTTGAGATACCAGGCCTTTTAGATCATAAACCAGTAGTACTTTTGATAACTACATTTATTGAGAGGTACTCGTGTTTCTAAATGTCTGTATGCCATTAATAAATAGAAAACCTTAGAATAATTAATATCAGATCTTATTAAGGGGGAATCTGGTGTAATTGGCAGAAATCAACATTCTTGTTGGGAATTTTTTGTAAGGAAACTGTACGTACAATCTTTTTCAAACTTTCAGAGTATACTATTTCGTTTTTCAAGAAGTGAACAAATATTTGTTGTTTTAAAAATAACGAATTCGAAATGGCGCAAGTGTTTCGGTGCGGAAGTTGTTCAACTATGCCCAGTCTAGGGTTCGTTGTCATGACCTGAAACTAAAATACCATATATATATATAGTTTTGCGTTATTAATAAAAGTACGCTATGGAAGAACCTCAAATCGCATTTAGAGATGCAAAATTAAGGTAACAGTGAGTGTCTGAAAAAATAGTTGCATCTCCCACTAAAAAATCTTACGGTAATTGTGCGATAAAGCTCATTGAAATTATTAATATTATTCCAGATAGAGGCACGTCCATAGCGCAATTTTATTAAAAATTTCTGGTTTCATGCCACTGCAACAGACTCTAAACTGCACGCAGTTGAACAACTTGACCACTCCAAAACACTTGCACCGTTTGGAATTACCGCATTATTCTTGTATCAAAAAATGTTTCTTCACTTCCCAAAATACATAATAATATAGCCTGAAAGTTTTAAAAAGATTGCATGTATAGTTTCCTCACAAAAAATTCCCAAAAAGAAACTTGATTTCTGCCAATTACACCGGGTTCGCCCATTAACCAGTAATTTTGTTTGCTTTCAGTAACAAAATGATTTTTCTAAATTAAAATAAGTCTTTTCTAGCGAGTTCAATATCTTAAGAATGATTAGTTCGCCCATCCATGTTTGTTTTTACTTTTTCTCAGTTATAACTAGTTTTAAGAGACCTTGTATATCACGATTTATCTATAAACTTGCATTTTTAAGTATACAATTTTGTTGAAGTGAAATTGAAACTGTAAAAAATTATAATATACCGTTGACAAGGCTTTCGCCATTTCAAATGTTCCTACTGTATCCATGTTCGAAGCCATCACTGGTATCCCTTTATAAGTTTGTTTTGAATTACGAAATGTAATTTCTCCATAGAGGTCGACCTAAAATTATAAAAGCCATTAAAACCATAATCGACTACGATAGTGAATCTTACCTCTAGATACATATAAAAATATATATAAGTTACACACTGATTACTTAATAAATTACAAAGACATTAAACATATGTATTCTTTTGTGATAAACATGATCCATCTCTAACGCAAAGATATAACATAATTTTTGAGTATAAGAAATTGTGATATTCTCACAATAATTAAAGAAACAGCCTCTGAGGACATTTCTAATTAAACAAATATTAACGAAACATTCCATACTCGCAGGTCTTGTATAAAGAGAACGCTGAACGATACATATGTATTATTATTAGAATTTCAGATTAGATCGACTATTATGTGGGATCCTTGAGTAAAGTTTCAGAAAAAATGTAGACCGTGGAAAATCTTTATATGTGGAAGCATTACTTACATCGGATCTGCTTTTCAATGTACTCCTTTTCGGACGTAACAGCACGTCCTTAAAATCTAATTTGATGTCGTTGATGATGTTAGGCATTTTAACAGGCGAATATTATTTCCAATTACTCCACCGTGCTACACCGACTTGCCGCGATATGTTACGAGTCCTGTCCCGTCGCGCAATGCAGCGAAGACCGTACGAGACTTCTACTTTCGCAGCGATCTCCTTCAAGGCGTACTTCTTAATCGTTATTCAATCCGAGTTAATGCAGGCGCATTGAAATGTAACATTGGTTTAATCGTGTCAAATACTGAAAGTTACCAATAAGAGTCAGTATTTGCCGAGTAGCCTACACACCGGATAATAACGTTACTAAATAATTTTTAATGAAATATTAAGATTTGCACAATTTGATACATATTTTATTTTTCCAATGGTCTTAAATTGAATGTTCTTATAGGAATTTAATTTGCACGTTTACTGACTTACACTTCGTGCTTTTCGATTGTCTGGTAGACTTTGCAGTCGAAAGACGGCGATGCTATTACTGACTGCGACAGATGCTTTTTATTGACTGACACTGCCTGATTAGAGATCTTTATTGCTGCATCGACGTAACTGTTGCTAAGCAAGTTGCAGGAATTGCTTAGGAATAAGTCGGCTATTTACATACTTTCGCAGTTTTAAAAATGGTCTTACAATTAGGAAAGCAATTGTTTCGATTACGATGACGTAAAAGACAAAATATTGCTCGAATAGTGTTCGTCAAAACGTAAAGTAAAATGTATGTAAATAAATTTTTAAATATCGCTACATTCAGGGCGAATTCCACTTACGCCCAAATCATCCGCACGGTCGCGATATGTAATGGAAATCGCGGACGATTTGGGCGTAAGTGGAACGCACCCTAATAATTAAATTTTTATTAACGAACATAGAATACACTGTTCTGCATTTTAGATTATAAGGAAATTAAGGTTGATACTTTTATTGTAGTAAAAACAGTCAGATTTGAAAAACTTCATCTTTACATTTAATCATTTTATTATTGTCACCTTCACAAATATATTATAAAAGTATAATTAATATATAATACTTACCGTACGTTCAATATATAATATCGATAACATCATTTATGGGTTTGTCTATACAAAGGTGAATAAAAATAAGGAATACCTGCTTATCCATGAATCGTATATTTAGTTTTGTCATGCTGCATTTACAATTCTATGGAATGAATTAAGCAAACGTAGTATTATTAATAGAAACGTTATAATAATTATAACTGTATGTTCGTGAATCGATGCCAATTATACGAACCAAAGTTATAAAGTAGAAATGAATCTCGTTATAATTTCAGTGGTCGTAAATACTTATATGTATTTAATACGAATAAGGAAATGGCTGATAATAACAATACGCGACGGCAGTAGTTTGTCACCTCCATGAAATATGAAATTTGTTGACTAGCAAGGGAATATTCCGAAACCGAAAATTCAAAAAATTTTGAAACCTTGTAAATACGTAGGGGATTTCCTCCTGATTACAACGCAATCTTTGTTTGCTGCCCAAATTCAATCTAAGGGGGTGAAATTAATCCTTAAGAAGTCGACTATTTTCCGATTCTATTTTGTAACTCGCAATCTGGAAGAGATAGAAAAAAGTTTCAAGACGAAAGTTACTTTTTTTAATTCGAACTATCATTTGGTAACTTACAGTTGTTAGAGTTCGCGAGGTATAACACAAAATAGCAAACAAAAATTGTGTTATAATCATGAGGAAATCCTCTACATATTCACAAAGACTCAGAATTTTTTGAATTTCCGTGTTTGGGATCTTTCCTTGTTCTATCGTATCTCACAGAATACTAATAAATTTAATGACACCCGCTTTCGTGTGGTAGATTAATACAGACCAACTTGGAATGCATTGGAAAACCAATAGTTAACTGAACTCGCGAAGGTTGGCAGTTAAAACCGGAGCAGTGTAAGAGGAGAAAAAGGCAACCTTTTACATATTCTTAAATTCCCCATTGTCACTGTTGAGCATGAGTATATTAGGATTCTCCTTTTCAAACTCAGTTGCGTCTCTGCCTCCGGGTCGTTCGTCCTGTCCCCATTCGCCCAGGGCCGCGTTCATCACGTCTGGTTCCTCGCGCAGCTTCTCTGCCTCTTTCTGTGACATTACTAACAGTGTATGATGAAACGTATCATACAAATATGCAGTAGAAACTTATTTCAAACGCATACTGGCCGTGAAACAAGTACTTATATAAAAGTTTAATCAACAATGTAGATAGTGCTACATAATTTATTTATTATATGAATATGAACTATAAATAGAACACATGGTATGAATCATTAACATTCATGTTAACTAGGCACTGAACAAGTGTACACGAGCAAAAATTTAAATATTTGCGGCGCACATAGTTTAGGATTAGTGTTGCTTTTCACAAACCTGCTTGTCCTCTTTGGCAAATTTGTCGAACATATTCGCATACAATTTTTTCTCTTTCTCTAATTGCTTCTTCATAAGATTGCAACAAATTGCGGATTGCTTTATGGCTGCTGTATTGTTTGGCTCCATCTTCAGAACCGCTTCGAAATCTTTAATCGCAACTTCGGGCGAGGCTAGCCCGAGATAGGCTTGACCTCTTCGAAACAGTGCCTTCACATTTTCTGGGCTTAAAGACAGAGCTTCGTTGCAGGAATCCTTGGCTTCATTGTTTTGATCGGTTTTCAAGTAACACAGAGCGAGATTCAGGTGCGCGGACAAAAGGAGACTATTTCTTTCCGGTTTCAGATCTCCTTCGAAGGAATCGCCGTATTCCAAGAACGAAGTGACTTTTTTGTACATTGAAATAGCTAAATTATACTTGTTCGCTTTAAAGTAATTTGTTCCTCTTTCCTTGAAAATTTTAGCCTGTTCTATCTGCTCGTCAGGTTTTAAACTCCAGCTTTCTACCGACTGAAACATGGATAAGAAATATTAATTTAAGTATTATAGTAATTTACGATATTATGTGACTTTTAAACCTTTGCGGTCTCGAGCCGTTGTGGCGTGGCTTCCGTTGGTCTCGTTAATTTCGCGCGGCAAGTGGAGCGTTACACATCCAGTTAATTTAATCATCGCATGTATTCTCGTCAAACTATTACGTCACTCTCAATATCAGAGGTATCAGCGAAAACGTTGGTAGTATGTGGATCGTATCTCTAAATAAAATTCGCTATCCCTACTTTCCAGATCTTCGATTCTGCTCTGGTCTCGTTTTTTTTCGACCATTAAGTTACAATGAAATAAAAACAGTACAAATGGAAAAACCACGGAAAGCTCAGGTTCTGTTGCGGTAAACTTTCTCGCTCTAAATTTGCTGAGACCGGCAATATTCATGCCACGGACTGTGAGCTGGATATCGAGCAAAGTTGATTTACTCTAAACAGGCAACTCACGTGCCGCGAGTATCCCGGCTTGAGACCGCAAAAGGATTAATACAAATAATTACTTTTCCAAAGCTCTTTAACTCTACTACGTATTCCACAGTTGCATTCGGCGGAATATCGAACTCCGGTTTCCCTACATCTTTAAATGCGTATTTGCTTTTGATTTTCAGCCTCGACTTCTCCCCACTTTTAAAGCTTACTAAGGCTTTCTCTACGCCCTCTATGACACCACACTCCTCCCCTTCGCCGAATGAGAATTGAACATCTCTGTCTTCGAACACCTTACCGTTGTACATTCCCGTTAAATGTACTAAAATGGAGAATTAATGTTGGGATAAAATATGCCGCTTGTATTGAATAATCAAGTGCTATATAATCATACTTGCTATTTACTAAAGCGCCTTCATTCGGAGTGACGTAATCTTTTCCTTGGGTGATCTGGAATTTCTCAATACTTCCGTCTTTGTCGGGACTCAAATCGTCTCCGGTCCAATCGATCATTTCAATCTAAAGAGGAAGATAGACGACACTAAGATTCGTGATACTAAGTATACAAAGAAATCGAGGACAATCGATACATTTAAAATCTTCCATTCGTCGGATGTAACTGCAATAGTTTTAAGGTAAAGTTACCTCAAATATAAGCGTTGCGTCTGGAGGAATGGTAGGAGGAACACCTCGACTTCCATACGCGTATTCAGGGGCGCAGGTAAGTCGCGCGATTTCACCTTTCTTCATAGTCGCTACCCCGATGGTCCAGGCTTTGATGACGTACCCCTTCTTAAGCTTAAACGTAAACGCTTCATTGCGGTCCTTGCTCGAATCGAACTTCGTTCCATCCAGCAAGGTACCCGTGTAATGCACTATTACGTTGCTCCTTGGTGACGGGGTTTCATCCCCGACACCCTCCCTAATAATTTCCTTCAAAACACCTCCGTCCTGTTTGGGGGAAATGTCTACGGCAGGCATTCTAAATAAACCAAGAAATTAAAGTAAACATGAAATTTTCTGTACAACATGTAACCTTCCTTGTACTATTTTCATTCCCTGCAAATAACGATTATAAAGAAGATGAACAAATGAAGAATAGACATCGGAAAATTATCTATAATCCCTCTTCCTTATTAATACATAAAAGTGAAAAATTGTTTGTTTATTTGTCCTTCTTTCACACCTAAACGGCTGAACGAATTTCAATGAAATTTTGAATATATATTATATGCGTCCTAGATTACATTATAGGCTATTCATTTTATTTTTTCGTTTTTTTATTTCGGGAACATCGTAAATAATTTCCGGGTGAAACCGGGTAACGGGGCCAGCTAGTGTTTGATAAAATATGGCTACAGGAGAATAATTATAACACTTTTCAACTTACACTACGCAAATTTCAATAAAAATACAAACATATAATATTCGTGTGATGAACAATTGATGAAATGAATATTTATGCAGATAGTTTTATACATAAATAGTATATATGTATAACGTAATTAAGAAATACATACATTCTGTGTGTTTGGTGTTTAATAAATCGGTAATAAAATAGCACTTCGCGCGTGAGTAAACAACACCCCTTTACACTCGTTTAAATCCAGGCCAATCCAGGCAGACGAATCCAGAAACTAATGCTGACCTCGCAGCTCCTCGTAGCTCATTTGATCAATTTCATTTTCATAGAACTTACTAGAAATCCTAAAGCTTCACTTCCGCATCGATTATCGAATTTTAATATTGTACGTGTCGATTTTGATATCGATATTGTTTTTTCTTTTGCGATCGATCGATAGCATACTTCTGCTTATTCAAAAGATAAAGAATTATATACATATTTTAGAAATTCGCAATAAACTATTATTCAGGAGTAGTTACAAGCAGTTACAAGTATTTCTTGTTGCTTGTACAAATTATTTTCACAGAAAACTTTTGTAACAGTACTTTTCACGCAATTTATACTAATATTAATCACAATCAATTAGTATTAAATGAAAATAAAAGATCAAGTTTATTTGGTGTTTAAATTAAAAGATTGTTCGAAGTATTGCCTGTGAGTTTCATTTTACTGTCGATAGCATGTTCATGCTATTGTTTACTATTTTACACACGTAACACCTGACTTGTGAGGCTGTCACATAAAGTTAATGCTGTTAAAAATGTTTGATATTATTTCTACCGATTCTGTTGGTTCTATTGCGCAAAACGCAGGTATTGTACAGATTTTTTCTTAAAAGCTCTGGAAATTCTAGAACGTAATACTGAACTAGTTCAAAACAATTATAACCGTTTAATGTAAAAATAATTACATATGTACATTAAATTTAACCCTTAACCACACTAAATAGTGACGTATTTGCAAACATAACCCGACTTTTTAAATTTTCTTTCAGTTAAAATTCATCAAAATATGAGATAGAAAACTACTTTATGGTTGTAGTTGTGTATGCCAGATTTCACCAGTGTATTTAAGGGTTAAATATTACTTATGGCTGCATTATTCTTAAATTTGTACATTTTAAGAACTAATGCAATAGACTTGTGTTTAATAGTAGTAAATAGGTTTATTTTTTGCCTTTCGGCCTCAAAATGGGGTTACATGTGTTGTGTGTGTAAGTTTTTCTGTGACTGTTAACTCAAAATTGTGCTTTCTTTTGACTTCTTCCTGACCAGACGTCCCGCATTACGCGGGACAGTCCCGCATTTTCTCGTTTTTGAGCCCTTTGTCCCGCATTGAAAAATGTCCCGCAAAGTGTCCCACATTGGACATGTAACCTTTTATTTAACTGTGACGATCGTAGTCGAATTGCTCTTTCTCGTTTCAATGACCAAGTCTAATTAAGTTAATGTTTCATTCCGGGAAAAATAATATTTTTAATTTCGTTTCACAAGTATGTATCTTTAAATATATTGTAAATGCTCTAACAAAGTATGGAAACGATCGCCTCACGGATCTGTTAACTTTTTTTTTTGCTTGTTTGTCCCGCAATGGCTCACAAAATATCTGATCACTTTATCCTTCATCTTGTTCTTCTTTTCTTCTCCTTTTTTCCAGAACCATACGCATCCACTACGCTCCTTCTTCTCCCTTTAGTATCCCTCTGATCGTTGAGTTTTCTCTTTTTAGCTCCTTACAGCTCCTTAATTATGCTTTGGTCTCTGTCTCTGTAGTTTCTGTTTAGATAATTTGCTCTGTGGTTATTCCTGATTTCTGTGTAATGTGCGTTGTATTTGCCTCTTAGTATTCTGTCGTAGTGTGCTAGTTCCTCAGCAAACTCCCTTTCTCTCCTTCTTTCCATTTCCATTTCTTGGATGTCCATCATTTTTTGCCTGTAGTATGAGTGACTTGTGTTTACTATATTCTGTGTATTAATTTTTATTAGTATATGTTTCCTGCTATGTATCACATTCTTATATATTAGAGAACAATATCTAATGTATGTGACAACCATAATTTTTTGTTCTTCTTTCGTATAAACGAATAATATTTATCTGATCTGTATTACATAATTTAAAAAATAATATAATACATAATCAAGATTTAGAGGATTCGAAAGGATTATATTACATATTATATTTTATATTTAAAGTATAATGCAAATGAGGAATACAGTACCTCAATTCTAAAAATAAATTTTATATTACAGTTATATTAATACACATAATATGATTTTCCTATAATTATATTATTTTATATTACTCCTTCGTTTTCTTAAGAATAATAGATTACACTTACGTGATACATGGTCTACTTTTAAACCATTTGAATTATAATCCAATGTCATACACATGTAAAATGCACAGCTGGCTCATTTAATATATTATAGTTAATAATATAATCAGGCTTAGCACCTGGTGCTTTTTCCTGTGTGTGCGATAAATGTTTGGCGCATTTTCACAAATTGTTTTCTTGAAATTAATTGCGAATAAAAAGAATAAGAAATGAAATGCAAATGTGAACCTCTTTACTATGTGATCTTACTTACGCCCTAGTTCTGCTTATTTGGGTTGCCTACAAATTTATCTCATATTTTTCGGGGTCTTCTGCGTCTGGCACTTTGCACACGCAACCAGCCGGGTCTGAATATAATTAAAAGCATGCGCTGCAATGATACAAACTATATAAAATGTAGTATGATCTGTAGTAGATGGTTTTTCAAATGCATGGTGGTTGCAAAATGTGTTAAAATAACAAACAATTTACTTAATTTTACATTAATTGCACTTTTGTAATTTTATACTTGTATTTATTTAATTGTTACCTTCTAAATACTTATTCTTTCAGGGAGTGTAAGTTTGAAATTCAAATCGTGCAATATTGTACCGATGAAAATGGATTTTAAACCCCCTTGATGAGGTTTAAAATACTCTAGTAAATACCATAGCAAAACCTTTCATGGCAATCCTAGCAAGGAGAATAAACTTATGGCGCGAGAGTGAAGGCATCTTGCTAGAAGATCAAGCAGGGTTCAGGAAAGGAAGAGCAGCGAGGATAACATCTTCACGCTTGTGGCCAAAATAATGGAAGCATTAGCTACACCAAATGGGAAATTATATACAATGTTTGTTGATTTTAAGAAGGCCTTTTATGGTAACTAATATCTAATCATTTTTATGTTTTGAATAAGAATAATATATTTAAAAAGACATATGGAGTGTTCAGAGGCCAATTAGTGCCTTTATTAGCTATAGCGACTTAGGTGTGAGCAGGGTGAGGAGCGATTGCGCTCAACAATGGAGGGGGGAAACACCTACAGGGGAGTGGTGATCATGTGTACTGGCTTGGCGCTGGCTTCAGTGCATGCACGCATAACCAGCACTCACCTGTATATGTTTCCCCCCTCCATTGTTGAGCGCAATCGTTCCTCACCCTGGTTGTGAGGTCACTCAGCGGGGGCTTAACTGATATCCTGCTGGATATTGGCAGCTAAACGTGGCCCTCTATTGCCTCTTGTAGGACTGTGTTTAGGGAAGACTAGGATAAAATGGGGCCTTAAAGATTAAGTGTTACAATTTTGATTTTAATAAAATAAAAAAGATATTAAAGATACGGTTTATCATTATTAAAAGACATCAATTAAGCTTTGCTACTGGCTATTAAAAATTTTCCGATTGTCAGCACATATGAAATACAAATCCATTCTAGTAAGGTATATGTACTGCATTAGAACATTGTCCTGATCTTCTGTAAACACAGTCTTGCAACAGGTAGTAGGGGGGCATGTAGTGATGGGATTCGAAGTGCTTCGAATCTGTCTTGAATATTGGGCGAATACTTCAAAGCACTTTGAACATCATTCGAAGCATAAAACTCTTGAAAGTCTTGATAAGTCTTGAGTCTTGATAGGTCTTGAGGTCTTAAATGACTTGGAAGTCTTGAAAGTCTTGAAAGCCTTGATCGTCTTGTTTATCGTTAAACTCTTGTTTCAAAGTGTTGCTAGGTTTCGGATCCGACTGTACGTCTACCGCCGACTCGCGAAACAATATACAGTGGGTGTGGAAAGTATTCGTACACCCTCTAAAATCGCATAACTTTTTTCAAATTGATCCAAACAACTTGAATTTTTTTGAGAAGCTAGAAGGATTAGTTTGCTAAGTGACGTGATTCGTAGTTTTGAAAAAAAAATGCAATTTGTCGGAATAGCAAACAAAATAGTAAAGGCTGTTTTCTCAACTTCTTTTTGTGAGCCTGTAATGAAAATTCAAAAAACCCGTTTGTAGATTTCAGTAAGTTATATACGTGCCTAAAATTTCATCAAAATCGGTTAACGTTGCTTTGAGTTATGAACGCTTAAAGATCGCAGAATAAGGTCGAAAATCGCTGATTTCGGGAATTTCCGCGATTTTCGACCTTATTCTGCGATCTTTAAGCGTTCATAACTCAAAGCAACGTTAACCGATTTTGATGAAATTTTAGGCACGTATATAACTTACTGAAATCTACAAACGGGTTTTTTTGAATTTTCATTACAGGCTCACAAAAAAAAGTTGAGAAAACAGCCTTTACTATTTTGTTTGCTATTCCGACAAATTGCATTTTTTTTCAAAACTACGAATCACGCCACTTAGCAAACTAATCCTTCTAGCTGCTAAAAAAAAACTCAAGTTGTTTGAATTAATTTGAAAAAAGTTATGCGATTTTAAAGGGTGTACGAATACTTTCTACACCCACTGTAGTTATAACCCGCGACCGTGGCGAGACCCTCTGGCCGATCAACCTGGCTAGTTTTTGGCAACCAGATGATTTTCAAGACTTTCAAGACATACTTCCAAGACTTTCAAGAGTTTTAAGACCTATCAAGACTCAACATTTATCAAGATTTTTAAGCTTCGAAGTACCTCAGATCCCATCACTGGGGGCACGTTTGGCGGCCCGTATCCAGCAGTGTATCGGTTAAGACCCCCCTGAGTGACCTCACACCTAAGTCACTATATCGTAGAGGCACCAGAAGTCCATTAGCTAAAACCGAGATTTATACTGTTTGTCCTGTGAATAATTTTGCCAGGAAATTCCATGGTCAATATAAGTAGTGACTTATTGATTTACCAATTCAAAGTTTTAACAACAAAGAGGTTTGGAATTACGTAACTCATTTTCAGAAAAAGTTGAACTTACACTGATAGGCTTCTGAACCCTCTATATGTAATTCACAATGAATACATTTTTCCAAAGTTTTTTATACTTTTAAAGTATGATATTTGCATGTGGTACTGAATAATTTTATATTGGGTGGATTTAAAATTATGGTATACCTGGAAAAGTGATGATTTGTCATGAAAAATGTAGGCAAAGAATGCAGAAGAAAACTTGTTTATATAAGGCTTTCTTTTCAAGAAAATTGTTATATTTAAATAATAATCATTTTCCAGGAGTATAAATGTATAAAATGAAGGAAATTAAATATATTCACGCTTTATAAAAAGATTGCAGAGGAACATGCAGCAACTTATTGGAAAGCTTTTTATATATTTCTTTGTTGGTTTCTTTTTCTGGAAAAAGATTTCGATATACCAAGAAGTAATTAATTTGTATTTCTATGAATAAATTCCAAGATAAGGGAATAACAATGAATAACTATGCATTTGAACTGTCGTGTTATAATTAAGCAAACACAGAAAACTATGTGACTAATATAGAAAATTGCAGGAAATGTGACTACGTAAATTACTGTGCTTTTCTGATTTAAGATAAACATTGTAATTGCTTCGTGTACCAAGTATAAATACACGAGCGGTCAGAGTGTGACAGTTCTTTTTCTTAATGCAACTCGTAAGATGAAGTTGTTTAAATTTTCTTTCTTTCTTATGGTGCTACTTTGCATCGCGGTATGATTTCGTATTGTATATAGCTGTGTTTGTTAAAGTTATTTCCATGAACATTATATTCTTCTCTCATTTGGATAATTGTTATTAATATTAGAAGCGGAGAATGGTGATAAAATAAATAATTGTATTAGTTTCACGGGTCGTTCGTTTCTCGAAAACGCGCATACTGATTACACTATATCTAAATTAACTTATCTGCGATGTTGAGGGCGTTGCTTCATTAATTCTGATATTATATCGCAGTGATGCGATTGTTAGAATATATTATTTTGTTGTCATTCTGAGCTTTAGAATTCTCATCATCAGCAATACATTATTCCTTTTTCATTTTCAATTTTGAATGTCTAAGAATTACACAGATGCGTCAAATGAACTAAAAATATATCCATTAAATTAAATATTGATTTAGTCATTATCGATTAAATTATATATTCTATTAAATAAAAGTTTTTTTGTTTTCAGATAATTTAGATTACTGGAATTCTTTAATTTTAACTATATTATTTGTACAGCAATAACGCCCTGCTATTCCATTAGTGGAACATTCGTGTACTTTTTGTACTACATATTTTTTTCTCCATTTCAAATTCTTATAATTTACAGACAACCGCGTTGTCCATAAATGTTAATGGCTCCATGGCTGGACATCATGGTAAAGCAGTAGCATGCCACGGTGGTGGAAGACGGGGACAATGGCGGCCAAATCGTGGCAACGGAACCAGTGCCGGAGATGGTGATGCAAACGCTGGTAAGTTTTTATAGTATCAGAAGTTAATAGTAAGTCAACCTATGAATTCCAAAATTTACTTGGATTTCAATAAATGTGCTATTAATTCTATTTTTAAAAACTGATCTATTTAGAAATACTCTTCTTAATTGTTATGTCTTGAATCGGTTGATTGTAAAATCATTAAACTTTAATATTAACTTTTCATGCCATCAGATATTTAAAATGTGGAGTACCATGTTTTGCAAACAATGATTCTAACTTATAATTTACTACAGGGGTTTAGTAACATAAGATTTGGCTAAATAAGGGATCTCCCCTACCTTGACGGACGAAAAATGATGCGAACTTTGGGGATTTTTTAAAACAAAACCATGAAATATATTTACTTCCAGCTTTGTGGCTTCATTTGTCAATCTTTGGAGAATATGACAAAAAAATTGTATGCAAAAATAGTGGTTATATCCGGAGTTGTAGTGCTTCAAACAGAGCGCCTTACAAAAATCATATGCGCATTGTAAGCATAAAATCAGCCGTTGTAGTTGTCTGAAATAGAAAATTTAAAAAATTCTGTAATCTGTCTGAGTGTGGCTATCGTCTGAACTAGATTAAATGAGAAATACTGAAAATTAAAAAAAAATGGCAGCGTCTAAAACAGACATCGATTTCTGCCAAAAATTCGCTGGTCTAATTTTGCGAAGACTGACTTAGTTTTAATACTAACGAGAATGGGACATCTACTGAAGATATATGCAAAGTTTGCAGTAAATCCGGCGATTGGTTTTTGAGATATCATGCTAACCAATTCGACAAACATAGTTTCGAGAAAAGCGCGTTTAAAGTTTCAGGTACCATTTTTTTTAAATGTTGCCTAAATATGTACAAATATAGGCATAAAGTTTTCAATTAATATAATTTCAAGGTTTCGCTTAAAAAAAATCCTAAATATCGCGCGCCTTTTCAGACCGTCAAAGTAGGGAAACTCCCTTAAGTATCTAAATAATTATTTTAGACAGATAAATTTTTATGCGTACAATTTTCATTCCCTAAACAGGTGGAGCAAACGAGACAATGTCGAAATAATGGACAACAAAGCAGAACACATAGTTAATTATGACGAAGAGAAATCAGTAGGATAGCATGCAATATATTTTTGTGGAATTATATCAGTATCTAAGAAATTATAAAACATCGCCATATGTATGAAATACAATGTATAATTTTCAAGATTTTATAAACCGAACATAATTTTAACAATGGGCTTTATTTCTGCGAATATCATGAAATATTTCTAATTAATTCTACAACTACACAGTTCAATAATGCACATATTTTTATTCATATCGAATAAATTTACATCATAACATTTATTTAAATCCACTGTCCGTCTACATCATTCTCTTATCATATAAGTGTTTGTAGCACGAAAAATAAAGAAATATATTCAAATTTGAAACAATCATTGACAGAAACAAAAATAACTGCAATGTAGTTGCAAAATAAAAAGGAAAGTATAAGAACTTTATGATTCTCGTGTATTCTATTAACCCACACAGGACGAGCGCGGGAAGATTATCTCCCACAGGCTGGCCGAGCTTCAAAATGGCACAAACCAACGTGGGAAGGAAAATAGAAATTTTCATGCAAAAAAAAGCAAATAGTGTTTTTTATTGCTATTGCAAAATGATTATATAGAGTACGGCCAAATTGATGGTACAATCGAGGAGGTGATTTCTCGTAGGAAAATACGTCAAAATTGCACAGTGTAATTTTTTCGTACAGACTTTGTTCTCGAGAGAATCAATTCTGAAATTTTGTTGAGCAAGCACGCACCTGAGTAATTTTAAGAGTTGTTAAATGCAACTGTAAATATGACAAAACTGCTGACGAAGCGAATTTTTGGGCAGAAATAAGTCGAAATTGTAGAATAGCTTTTCTCAAATAAGTTTTCAAGAAAATCGAGTTTGAAGATCTAAAAACCGGTTCCACCTTTAAATCGATTTTTTTTTAAATCAAATTCCATTTGAAGAAAGCTTTACTACTCGGCTGCACCCGGAATTTAGATTCTGATTTCATAAAAACATTTTCTTTATTTTTACAGATAAACACAGAAACATATATAAACTTTTTGCTTTATATATTAAGATGAGAATTCATTCCAGTCACAATTAGATCATATTTAATAATGAATTCTGTTGCTTTCTAGTCAGGGGCATGGGTACGTAGCATTTTTTGAAAATCGATTTTCTCGGACACTAAGCCTCGCATGCAAAAACTTTGCTCTGCATTTTTGCACGAGGAATCATTCCATGTCTGCTTGTACCATCATTTCGATCGCAGCCTGTATATGTATCTATATTTCTAAGATTATACGATCTATCGTATTATTACATGTATGGTTATTGTTAATGTCATCTTAGATCTAAAATATCTCCGTGGCTTTTGGCGGTACGTATATTAATAGAAACAATAAAAAGTACATTTGTATAATCGACAATTTGTATAAATATTTGTACATTCTCTATTACAATTAATTATTTTAAGAGAAATATAGGTCGTAGATGTCTGTCTGTTCAATCATATTGATGTAAAACAAATATAAACATATTTCATTTCTAGATTGTCATATGATGTACTAGTATTCTTATGTGGGGGTGTTTTATTAATATTTATGTAGTACAAAATATTGTAACATGAGTAACATAAAATGCACAACGCGACAATACAGAAACAAATTATTACATTTAAAGCAATTCTACATACTATAGGAAGATCGCTTTCATAACTATATTTTTCCCGCGTATATTTAAAAGATTTCTTTATTACTGTTCAAATGAAACATTTCGTTTTCTGAGCGCAAATAATGAAACTTCGATTTGTTTCACACAGAAATTCCAATAACACTCCGATAACATTTTTTCAATTTAACATCTTTCATCCCTTCATTGACTTACTTTAAATTCAATAATACTTTTAAATCTTTGCAAAATACCAGTGTTACTTATTGAATATAAATGAATTTTTATCACAGTGTTTTTTTCATCATCAGTCCAATTATAAAAAGATATTAAAAGAAGAAGTTATGTAAAACTTGGTTCAAGTTTTTATAGAATAAAAGTTTATTCAAAATTTTGGTTTGGCCATTTTCGTAGGAATACTTGAATACAAATGGTTAATTTTGTAAGTGTAAATACTTTATATGATATGCTGTAGGTATGAAAAGAAAGAATCAACTCAAGTGGCAAGCACAAGTATTATTTGTATTGTGTTGTCCCTTATAATCTTTTCACATTATTGTAAATTATATATTACAGAATATTATAAAACGAGAGTGACGTGTAAATACTATATGATACATATTTCACATTTAACTAAATAAAGTAATATCAAATTCTCATTTCCGTACACATATGTTTACAACTTTAAGATGTATGAAATTTAGCCTAATAAGCATATGTCTTTTATTCCGTGTATCGCAATACACCATTTACTTTCTCAGTAAATGAGTAAGATCTTTATTTTGCTTTTGAAGCATTATATCTGTCTTCTCCGCCGAATCTGTTATATTGTCGATTAAGTCATTCTGCAAGTCTATTTCTTCCGATAATCCTATTGCCAGTCCTTTTAATCTAGCTAACGAACCACTCATCTCGTCCAAATTCTTTTCTAAAATTTTGCTCACATTATTGCCCGCAGGCCTATTACCTTCGTCCTCGTCGTCTAGGCCACGTAATTTTAACGCCGGACTTGTACTAGCCAACTTAGTCTGTACTTGTTCTAAAGAATTGGACAATGCAGGCGACGCCATAGACTCGGAACTAGAAGACTCTGATAATTTAGTCGACGGTATCGGCGCATCCAATGATTTACCGCTCAGGTAATTCTTCAGACTTCCGAACACACTTTTTATTCCTTGGATATGTTTCTGACTAAACCTTAAAGTACTATTGATGTCGTCTAATCTTTTCTCCGTTCTTTCTAATTGTTCTCTTTGCCTAATCAGTTCCTGAAATAGCCATTAATATTGGTACATTATACATAGACAACGAGTTGCGCAACTATATAAATACGACGAAAAATAAAGGTATTGGAATTGGTATATAAGAAACGTTGCTTCTTCGAACTTTGACGTCGTATAGCTTTTTCACAACATTCTGTATTTAATAAATGAAGCGAACAATAATAATACAAATTAAGATGAGATTAATGACCTTAAGTTTTTATTACTTGGCAACAAATCTGTGCGTAGAAACGAGATCAAAGTGCCACGAACTTTCCAGATGTTCTCATTAAAATTTTCCAACAGATAAAAAGTGATTTAGCTCGGAAACGATGCATTTCCACATATGCGACTATATAACCTTCTTTTATTCTCAAGGTGAGTGGAATATGTTCTCAAAGTTTTGCCATTTATTTCTGGGACGTGGTATATCTTTTAATTAGATCATAGACTAATGAGAGCTTTAAATTGATTTGTACAGATGAACTAATTTGAAACTAGATTCGCAAATACAATACAGGTTTTGTAAAGTGAAAATACAATTGATGTGGGTAATAAAGCCACATCTGGAACCATCAAACATTCCTTTTAACTAAAAACATGTTTCTTTGTTACTATTTAGCATAAACAAGCAGATAAAAACGTATCTCGCGGTGACAATATTATTGGAGGAATGCAACGATACTCGTTAATCACGTATTACAATGTGATACACAACAGAAAGCTGCTCGGTGTATCATTCATTGTCACAATTGGATGATTAATATTTTCCAGGAAAATACCTCTGCAGTGGCAGCTCCAATCTGCTCGGAGTCCCTTAACAATGAGATAGACCTTTCCGACGATTGTATCGTGCGATCTTCGATCTCTTTTCTTCGTTGCAATAACTGTTGATGCTGTTGCTCGAGTTCGTTGTCGAAATTGTTGTAATGATTGTAAGCCGTGCGATTCGACGACCTGGGCAGTGCGCTTTTTAGAAAGGTTTCGTCGTCGATATCATCTTCCAGAGAGAAGAACGGATTCTTCGGGTCACTTAGGTAATTCTGACCTGCCATCTCACTTTGAATTTCGCGTGCTTGACAATCTTTATGCAAAAGCTAATTCAAAAGCGGGGTGAATCACTCGACAGTGATCGACACTGTGCAACACTCGCAGCAACCTAAAGTGTATGTTCGCCTTTGTATACCCTACGTTGCGTTGAACTAAATAGTTGGCGTTTGACATGCCAATGTTACCTACCGAGATTATGCCAGTGGTTCTCAAACGTTTTACTGAATCATTATAATGCATATGGTCCTCCCAAAATGCTAGTATACGCGATTTTATTAAACCTTCGACGTGCAGTTTATGAAACATAAATTTCAGTTGTTAATGATCGCAGTTGTGGATTATTTCACATCGATTTGAAAGCATGTTAAATGGTAAATTATATTATACGCGGGTTCATTTGAGAGATACTGTTATGTGTATTTAGTCGGTAAAACAGGAAGTACTATATTTTAGTAGAAGAATAGTTACATGGATAAATAAGCAGTTGCCTTAGTTGTTGAGTTCATAATTGTTTCAATACTCGTATGTATAGAAACTGAATATGTTGATCGATAATTGCAGGGAAACAATAACTAATTAATGAGCGCAGCCCTCTAGTGGCAAATTCGGAAGATGCGACCGTATTTATCCTCTTCATAGCGGCAAGATGTTCTTTGATTTCCTTTCAATTCTTCTTCCTTCGCGTTTAAAACAATGATTTATTGACGATTGGTTCTGGAATGGAGAATTTCTTCTCTGACTGACCATGATATTGAGACGAATCAAATCGGAGGAATCGGTGGAGACCGAACTATAGAATATCTGGAATGCGAACACCTCCTCCCACCTGGATTCTGAGAAAAAATTGCTTATTTTTCAAAACTGATTTTTATTAAGTTTATACTAAAAAAGAGAATATTTTCAAATTTGGTTTTAAATTTTTAATTAAATTGGCACTATAAAATGGGTTAAAAAAGCAAGGAGGATATATTTTTCTTTACCATCATCACAAAGTTGCCCCCTCCTGGAAAAAAGTCTACGGATTCCTCCGATTTAGAATGGACTCGTTCCGCGCAGGGATATATGTACTGTTGATTGGTAGGAAACCGGCGGGGAAAGTCCTACGACCAATCGCAAAAGTGCTACGACCAATCGCATGTGTCAGATTCGTGGGAGCTGCGCAGATCGGTCATAAATCGGTAAGGGCATGGGTCTGCTCTTATATGGAATGGAGTGCAGAACCAGTGTAGAGTGTAGGTTAGATGTCCCAATTACCGTGCCCTGTACCTATTACCGTGCCTTTATACTTAAAGAAGCCGTACAAAAAAACTCGCACACATAACTAAGGAAATAAATTTTTTTAATTAAATTGAACTATTACTATATGTGTTACAAACGAGTAGATTGCATTTCTAAACAATTAAAGCTTCTTTAAGTATAAAGGCACGATAATAGGTACAGGACGCGGTAACTGGGACATCTAGCCTAGTGTAGGACCACAGAAGAAGTATAGAATAGACCGGATCAGTAGCGGATTTAAGAAAAAAGGCCCAGATGGTAAACGTTCTGATTGGCCCATTTCTTGAGGAAAATGAAGAGGTAGTTTACAAAAACGGGCCAAGTGTAGTAGTATAAAAAAATTTAGTGTTTGGATACCTGTACCTAATCGTAATTTTATTTGGTCATGGGACCCTGCCGGGGCCTTCTGCGCCGGGGTCTAGACGGCAACTGCTTATCAGACGCCCTGCTAAATCCGCCACTGGACCCGATATCATATGAACTTCCGTGTCTCACGTTCTGAAATACCTGTGGAGGACATTTAATTAAGAACGATGGTTATTTTTAGTGTGTAAGAAAAACACGTCTAGACCGATCGAGGACAAATTATATTCTGAACAAAAAAACTGCTTTCCAAATATTAATAACAAAATCTTAGATACTAATAAATATTTACAATAGAAAAATAACTAAACATAAGATATTAATAATCCACTTCATTCATTCCATAAATTAAAAATTCGCGCGCAAATCAATTATACAGACAGACAACATACCAACCCAAAACCCTATATACCACTGGTTTTCGAGCGCCCCCTATGAGGTATAGAATGTACCTCGTCTGAGCTGCGGTTGACATCTCAAATGGTAAAATCATCCGAATGCACAAGAAGGACTTTGGACGCTAGCGCCACGTAAAGGAATACCTTTGCAAACTATTGACAATCATTTCTTTTATCTATCGAGGTAAGAAAAGCAATGACAACGATGTATAAAAAAATTCAAGTTAAACGATTCTATTTAATTTGACCAAACATGCACTAAAAACTAAAAAATTATTATTTTTTTGTACTACAATTACGATGGTGATAAGTCATTTTAAATAAAATCGTTTAACTTAAATTTTTTTTATTATTTTCTTTTTAGTGTTTGAGTTTCACAACTAAGAAAACTTGAAGAATTGAAATATTTGTACGTGTCGGATCATTTCTCGATAAATAATGTATTTACGGAAATCGCGAAGCTTCTATTACGCAACGCAGCGGCTTATTGTCGTTTACGAGAAAAACACGAGAATTTAATTTCAAGTCGATTGGATTTGTGGTTATGGGTTAAAATTGAATTACAGGATTTTGTACCGAACATATAAACAAACAAAAATTGATTTCAGAAATGATGTACGAAGGCAACAATAACTGCAACTTTGAGAATATTCGACTTGATAAAAACGATGATGACGAACTTCGGAACATATTTGAAAACACTTGAAGATGACGTAATCGATTGCGAAAATGTCGGGGGTAAAATACAATTAATTCGGAGAGTTCCCCTCAAAATTTCAAGTATTACTCTTAAGATCAACGTGAATCTAAAAAAAAAAACAAATACCTTTGAAATTACAAAAAGAAAGTTTGCATGCACATCTAAAATTAAGAGTACAATGAGCTCGGAAAGAAGGAAGCCACCACCATTCCTATCGAGGCTAAATGTTTAGAATTATTAAGGCTGTGCAGTCGCCGTCGTTTAGAGATCCCAAGATTCTGTGTTATCATATAACATGAACGCCTTTCCGGACAACCCGTTTTTCTTTTTCATGGACAACCGGCCACCCATCTTCTCCGCCGACGTTTCCAAGAACCCGAGGAAGATCGTCGAACTGTCAGACACAGGTTGCGATGCTCGAATACCAATTGGAACAGTTCCCCCACACACCAATCGAGATTATTCCTCGAAATCGTCCAAAGTGAAATCGAATGACAACTGGAAGTCCTACTATGAGGAAAAGTCCGGGAGTAACTCCTGCAGAGAAAGGTTCCGAGGAGAAAGTGGACGAAACACGATGAATACCGAAGACGTGTATGTTTTCCCAAAGGAAAATGAGAATATTCGTCAGGTACCTATTTAATGGATCAACATTGCAGCCAATTATCAGGGAACTCACTGGAATGAATTATTATAAAAAATGCGTCGATATATAAGGTGATTTCAAAACAGCTGGAAAATTTAAATAGAGTCGTATAGTGCTCAGAGAAATGGACAAAAAATTTCCAGGTCCACAAATCATATTGAACTCTTCAAAAGTTGAAATCGAAAATTACGTTTGTTATTGTTTAAATCATTATTTTCCTCCAAAATATTACTTTCTTCTGTGCTTTATTCCTAATTTTCATTTTTTTTTTATTTCTAATTTTTATAAATTACTATTAGGTACTATTTTCCTCGAATAATTGCAATTTTAAACCCCACTTTAAATTCCTATCTTCCTAAATTTTCAAACTGCAAACATTAATTCTATATTACTCAAAAAAATTCCTAAGTCCTTCTCTACAAAGCTGAGCTAAAAATATAAAATATAATATTCTACAAAATTCCCCCCCCCCCCCTGAACCATTAACAACATTTTTTCAAACCACGATATAATCCGCTACCACTGCTTCCAAACCGGCTAACCCTTGTCTCCACTCTAACTTTCTCCATCCATTATACAGCAGCAATGGCAAAAACGCCCCACCATGGAAGACACCGACGAGGGCCCAGCGTTCACCAACGACCCAGAAAACAGAAGCACCAAAGTCAACGAAGGGGCGTCATCAGAAAGAACAAGATCGCGTCGTTGGAAACGCGACGACACCCCCTGCAATATCTGTGGCCATGACGTACGCCCGCAAAGCTTTCAAGACGCAATAAACAAGTCGATTGACGATCAGCTGTATCAGCCACGAAACTCGCCAAGAGCTAGCTCAGCTCGTGCTCCATTTCCCTGTTCCAATGGTTCCAGACCTGACCCCAGAATCTACAATCAAGACATCACCGACGAAGAAAGAACGAGGTCCCTGAGAGGAGACTATTCAGACCTATTCAAGTCTGAAGAAGCTTCATCGAACTCGGCCAGAAGAGAGCGTTGGACACGATCGGACATGTCCACCTTCTACAACATCGAGCACCTATTGGACGAAAGCTCGCAGAAGAGTCAGAAATCGAAGAAGTCGACCTCCGCGAAGCCGAGCAACGCAGCTAGATACGGGGAAGATGCGCACACTGTCAGACTTCGATCCAGAACGTTTTCACCGCCGGCTGATCGACGGAAAAGGACTCGGTCTGTCCCGAAGTCTGCGCACCAAGACGTGGGCCAGGCTCAGGATCAACATATCTCTCAAGCTTCCATGCATTCGTCGAGCAACGCTGAATCTGTCCGCCTCAGCTCTGCCAGATCCAAGGAGAAGCTCAAGAGTTTCGTGAATCGTGCAGTGGATAAAGACAGTATACCTGACGTCTTAAATGTTTCCACGTCCACTAACCATCTGCCCAATAAAACGTTGCCGCCTGCGTCGATTGGCCAGGGGAAGAGTAAACAGAATGGTGGTTTCGCCTTCTGGGAGTTCATTCCACTGGAGGACAAAGGCGATCAGAAAGGAAGGAAGAGGTCTGGAAGCGAGAAGGCTGCTTGGCTACTGCAGAAGAAGCGCTCTTTGGGCAGCAAAGACCCTCCATTGACGAAATGCTTAGTAAATGACAAGGACGACGCTGTTAAATCGAAGACGAAAAGAAGGGCTGTTCAGAAGAACGTCGCAGACGAGGATTCAGCTCGAAGGACGTCGAAGACCTCGAACGATTCAGCCGCGCCATCGAGACCTGTTAGTGCAGGGGGATCGATAAACAATAAAAAGAATCATCCTCCAGATTCCTCTCGAATGCAATCGACTAAACCCTTGGTAGACTACAACGAGGCAAAGTTAAGCCCGAAAGTGGCGTCTTCGAAGACGCGGAGAAATACAGCAATCCCACGGAGGATAAAGAGCGAGGATGAAGCTAAATCGGAGTCTAAGAATCGAGGTAAAATCGAGGGCAGGCTGTCTTTCAGAGGGATTGGCAAGCCGAGTCAGTACTCGGAGAGTCACAGCAGCGCCACGAAGTCTGAGCCCAACGCTGATAAGAAGAAGAAGGTAGGCAATGTGGCCTTGAAGGGTGATGTGGAGATGAAGAAGTCTGGGATGAAGATCTTGGAGAGGACTGTAGCGTGCTTGAAGCGCAAGCTCGAGATATCGAAGGAAGAAGTTTCCGTTTCGAATTCCATCATGACACAGAAGAAGGTTCGATCGGAAGTGCCAACTACCTCCAGGCTGCCAGTTAGAATAGGAAATCGTGTCAGGTCGAAGAACCCAGTGGTGCTGAGTCTTCTGGGCAACTCGAAAGGGCAAGTGCCCACCAAGGAACAAAGTAACGAGAAGTTGGGGTCGACTGAGGATTCGAGTAGCCAGCAAAGCTCGGTCAGGTCGCGAACGAAACCGAGAATAAGAGCTTTGATAAATCCAACGTTCGTGGAAAGTGTCCAAGCAAGTGAGGAGATTAAGGACTCCTCTAAATGGGGGCAGAACGGTAACGACAGATTGGCGGCAGGTAATGATAAGTTGATCGATGGTGTACACAGGGAAAGAAGTTTGTCGAGGACAGAATTACTGAAGCAAGAGAATTTGGGGGGTAATACTGGGGCACGAGAAATTGGCGATTTGAAAGTAGTGAATGTGGAGCAGGATCAGCGGAAGCGAGATATCGCGAATCGTGTTTATGGGAGACAGATAAATCGAAGAAGTAATTTAGTGAAGGAAGTGGACGCTGATGTGGCGAAAGGTGGCTTTAAAGGAAAGTGCCTTTTCCATTTGAATGGGGAGCAGAATATTATTTGTAATAATTATTGCAACAAGGAGCACAAGAATTTGAGAGCATTTCGGCCGGGTAGGTCTATGACGGTCAAAGCGAGAATTTAATTGGTGAGTTTTGATTGTGGGGAGGTCATTGGAAGAACTATGCTGTGATGAAAATTTTGAAAATTATTAAAGTAGTAAATGTGTTAACAAATCGTATTGATCGTATTTGCGCTCTTGTATTACTTGTGTAAAAGTTAAGCAGTTTAGTAACATATGTAAGTGGCAAATAGAATATTTGCCTGATTTTGTAAGTATTAACGTAATTGGACTTCAAAATTAACACGTTTTTCGTAGGTATTATTTGAATACACTTGTTAAATATTTGACGTTGATCCAAGCAGAAATGTGGTAATAATATTTTTATTCTCCTTTATAGCAAAATTATGTGCAACATATATTTATGAAGATATGTAAATATCACTGTTTTCTTATTCCGTGTAAATCTGTACAGAGTGAATTAATGAGAAGGAAATACTTCATTCTTTCTTACACTCCATGATAAAAAAAATTATGAAATATGATTTAGATGATTTCAAAGAACAAACGTAACAAACATAAATTTTCTGTGAAGATTACTCGTTTTACTTGATTTTTAAAACACGTTTAATTGTAATAAAATATTACCTTGAACTTAGATATTTACAATGTAGAATGTGGCAATATTACTCTCTGAATGTCGATTGTATTTATTTTAAGCATTATGATTTTCAAGAAACTCGGCTAAAATTGGCGTACACAGAACGAAGAGGAGACCTTCTCCAACAAAAGAGGATCTCTCTCTATTACTACAATTGTCGATTACAAGTAGTAATTACGACGACAATTGAAGAAAACACTGAAAGTGCCAAAATTGAAAAATAAAATTTCCTCGGAAAATGTTCTACGCGCCAATGATAATACTATAATATAGAATCTGATTTTAAACACTTACAGTGTTTCCTACAAAGACTCTTCAATTTTGATAATTTACCATCTATATTTCCCACAGAGTATTTTACAAAAAAGCTCAATAATTCTGAGGACATGGTGAATGCAATATTCCAATACTTTCCTTGAATAACTCAGATTTCCACACAAGTGGCTTGCAAAAACTATGTACAAAATACGAAACAATTTTGTGCCAGATTTCAGTGGAACAGCAAAAAAACAGTGGCGGATTTAACGGGCAGCCGATGAGCAGTTGCCGCTTGGGCCCCTGCCCAGAAGGCCCCAGAGCCCTTGATAATAATCATTTTTTCGCGTAAATTCATTTGTAATTCTGTTATGTATACAGGGTGTCCCAGAACGTTCGCCACCTGGGCCTTGTTCCTTAAACTCGCACCGCAAAACACCCACACTTCTAATCAATTTACATCTATCATATTCCACACAATTTTTTAGTAACTCACCCTATGAAGTCCACGACTCTGTAATTCCTGACTTGTGCGATATAATAGCCACAATAATAATAATAATCAACAGCCGTCATCGTAATCAATGACAACTACAAAGTTCAACGATTACAAATGTTGGCATGTCGGTGAAGAAGCTGGACGTGTGTGTGCTTCCATATGGAGCACATAGACGTGTATACATCTGTGTGCACAAGGGGGAGCCGCGCTCATGGGTTACCTCAAAAGAAGATCCCGAATGATACCAATTATGTCATCAACGCACCATGCAGTCCCTCGGTGCCGTTCGTTCCCTGTCACACCACGGATTTCGCCCGCATGTCAGCCCCTGCCAGTATCTCCACCCTCCTGCTTTTCGTAATACGCGGTGGCCTCTGTGGGGCGCCGCGCAATCTCAGAATCAGAAGAAAAATATGTAATTGTCCGTGCCCTTGCACCTCCCCGCCTTTTCCACGGCAGAACGAAAACACGGGACGATCGCGATAAGGGGTTGATCTGAAATGGATACACTAGGTAACGCGAAGGATTTGCACAGCGTGCGATTAGGCGTGTAATTAGGCGTGATTACGCTGTGGTGCAATTCTCGTGGGGCGAAAGGGTGGAATAAGGTGGAAGAAGACTCGCGAGATTTTTATTTTTTAAAGTCAGAGTAGTAACATTGTGTAGTGAAGTGGGAGTATTTCGAAAGGTATTTCCTGTTAGCGTTTGGGAATCTTTAACGGCGATGGGGGTGTCGAGTATAGGTGTTACGATTAAAATATCAATTGAGGACCTTGAGGGGTGCAGCTCCATCTTTACGAACTTCGAGTAAATTAGAATAAATTGAAAAATATATTCTCGCACAATAAGTAGTAGTTATTAAGATGATAAGTTTTTATTTCTATTCTTGGCGAAATTTTCAAATCTGTAGTTGCCCGCAACAAAAATATTGCACAAAACAGTAAAATTTCTATAAATTTCGGATTTGCATCGAACGTGCACGATGTAGTTTTTTTTTTACGTATATTACACGTCATAACTCAAAAAACTGCCAAAAATAAAGTTGCGCCCCTCCCCAATTCAGAAATATAATAAGTAAGTATTAGCAACACAAATTGATGGGCAGTAAAAATTTATCTTCCTTCTGGGTCACTCACCTCCATCACTGACCTTCATGAAAACAAAACTACTTAGATAATTATTACAGATTTCGAGTACGGTGTACGACAGCCAAAGTTACATCGTGAGAAAATCTTTTTGGGCAAGCAGTGACAGGGATGAACGACGGAAGACAAGGGACGAATCCGAGAACGAGAGAGGAGAGAGTGGCGCTGGAAAGGAGGTGAAAGCAGAAGAGAGCGGCCCAGCTGAGGGGGGAGGCAGATAATCAAATAACCTGCACGCACCGTATAAATTATCAATCAGGGCGCGATTGTGCAACCCCAACAGAGGGAGCCAGCCGTGTCTGGGTAAGGGTTGCTACACATCGCCGTTCCGCTAAGGGCGGGGGAAGGGAGGGGAAGACTGTGCGAGACCTCGCCGTGTCGAGTGACCCCGCAAACGGTTATCTTCCCTTCGTGCGTGGGCGTGCGTGGACGTGAGTTCACGCCCTTAGTCGCCTGGATGACACGTGCAAAGGGGGTTAGATGTGTCTGACATTAAAGGCGACCTCCACGTGCCGCGGAGCATCCCGTCACCGCAACGGGGAATTACTTTGCACGGGATCATTTGAGATTTTTGACAACACTTCTTTGGAGTCTCATCAGAGATTGTATTTAAGTATTTTTCAGTTTAAAATCGGTGGTTTATCTATTGATAGTAGAAGACGTGGAGTAGTTACCTATACTCCCCTTATTAGTTAAGATATCCTATCTAGCATTTCTAAAAATCCGAGCAAACTGAAGTTTTATTGTTTTCTTTCTGCCATCCTTATAAAAAAATAAATAAATTGGACTGCTTCTAGTTCTCTACGAAGCGTGTGGAGTTTCCTAACTGAATTTAAAAGGTAAAAGATGTGTGGAACTTCAAACATTTAAATATTTCTTTAAAAGGGGAAAAATGCTAAATAGGATATTTTAACTAACAAGGAACGATCCGGAACCCGAAAATTTCAAATAAATTCTGAAACTTTGTGAATATGTAGGGGATTTCCTCCTCATTACAAAAGATAGAAAAAATGTTTCAAGACAAAAGTTACTTCTTTTAATTAGATCTATTATTTGGTAAAAATATTATTTTACAGTTCACGAGGGGCCAATTACACCCCCTTAGAGTAGATTTGGGCAGCAAACAAAAATTACGTTTTAATCAGGAGGAAATTCCCTACGTATTCACAAAGTATACTCCATATTTTTCTGCGCTTGATAGGGGTAAAGAGTACAATGGTTGGCCACTTAAGTAAGAGTGTCACATAAATAATGAATTATAAATGTGAATTTAGTAAATTTGCATTGGAAATCGATTTAAATAAGTAAGAAAAACTCCTAATAATCTAAAAATAAATAGGGTTTATTTAAAAAAAAGCAAGAATTTATAAAAATATACAAAAAATGTGTTGACTACGAAAAAATATAATTATTGGCATGGTCACGACAGTAGTTGTCCGATCGGTTCGACAGTGATTGGCCGCTATTTGACACATAATATAACCTAAAAGAAAATGTTATATGATTTGATGATAGAAATGGGATTAAAATTATTCAATAAAAATGGATATATCGTATATATGTATGTGTTTATTAAATACAAATAAATATATTTGTTCTTATACATCTTATATTATCACTTATCTCTGACAAGGTATACTTTCTTTGGGCATCTTTCATTGCTTATAATTATTGGTTTCGCTGTTTTATTTTGAATAGTATTCTCCTTGTTACTGATTTTCTCTTGCTGCTTTAGCAGCCTTGCTAATTTCTTTGCTTCTTTCTCTTTTTCTGCTGCTTCTTTCTTTTTCAAAATTTCGCATTTTTTAGCATCTTTCTTTTTTCTTTCCATTTTTAGTTGGTAAAATTTCTTTTCTTCATTTAATTTTCATTCTCCACTCATTATATATACTGTGATTATATATAAAAGCAAATAGGCTGATTCGGCTTTGAAGCTTGCAAATTACAGCCATTTAATCAAAAAACCATAAGAGTACAGTTGAAAGTTTACGAATAGTTTAATGTATTTATGATATGTATATCTCTCATATTCGGTATATATCGATAAATAAAAGTTGAAACTTTATAAAATAATTATTTATTTGTTAAAATTATACATATATTATGAAAAATACTGGGGGCCAATAACTGTTTTACCGTTACTAAGGTTATAAAACAATCATTGGCCGCCCGGCCAATTATTGCCATTCAACATTATTCATATGACAGTTGTTGGCCCCCTGTATTTTTCATAATATATGTATAATTTTAACAAATAAATCATTCTTTTATAAAGTTTCAACTTTTATTTATCGATATATACCGAATATGAGAGATATACATATCATAAATACATTAAACTATTCGTAAACTTTCAACTGTACTCTTATGGTTTTTTTATTAAATGGCTGTAATTTCCAAGCTTCAAAGCCGAGTCATCCTATTTGCTTTTATATATAATCACAGTATATAATGAGTGGAGAAATATTGATTACATCCGAAGCAAGAAAGTACAAGGAATATGAATATGTTCATTAAAAAAAGGCATAACATTGGTATTTCTTAATATTCATTTATTTCTCAAAATATGGCCAATCACTGTCAGGTGGCCAACCACTGTACTCTTTACCCTACAGGTCCTTTTAGAATTTAGGTGATGAGATCTTTCATTTACCTTTTTCTAAGTTTTCCCAGGCACCTTCAATTCTTTTATGTAATTCTATGTTAAAGTATTTTCATACCCACCAGATGGAAAATAATTAAACTATAAAGTCCTAAATATAATAAATTCAAGATAACTTTTCAAAACTTACTATAAGAATTATACAAAATTTAAGATTACTACATTAACGAGCCTTGTGCACCATCTCATCTACCACAAAAAATTATAAAAGTAATACAAATGGACAATTTATGTGGTTCGTCCTTCTGTTGTACATAAAAGAGCACATTTTGAACGCTGATATTAGAAATTCGACGTCAACATACGCAGGAAACGTTGCCTGTACTTTCGTTATGCCAAGAACGCGTGCAATGCGCACACACGAAGATGGTAACTAAGAGGGTGATACTATTATGCCCTTGCTGGCAGGCGTGGGTGTGCACACACGTAAATTCACGCCCTACATTCTGAGCTGACACGTGCAATGGGTTAGATACAACCTACCCCGAGCATTTACAAGCGACATCCAACGCGTGCAAGGTGGGTAAGGTACGGCGCACGTGTACGTTGTACAATTGAACGGGAATCGGGTTAATTTACGCTCAAGGTGGCGGTGAATTTTTATCAGCTATTTTAGTCATACGGGGTGATTCGAAAATTATAGTACAATCAAATATAACAAAGTAATATTTGAAATAAGAAATTAAGTTTAATACAATTGATTAATTGATACATTCGCTACTACCTGTCACATGTTAATGGTATTTCCTTTTTTCATAACGAGTTAAGGATAAGCTAATGGTACTCAGATAAAATAAACGAGTTTCACTTTTTTGAAGTAAGTATTGAAATCAGATAGCCTGGAGGATATTTAGAACACTATATTGCATTCTTTTTTGTGGTGAATAGGTGCACTGAATATGTAGCGTGATCTGTTGCAAATTTTCTAATTAGTGTTGGCGTAATTATCAAGCAGTAAGTTTCAAACATAATTATTTAGATTCTTCATGTGGAGAACACAGGGTGAGAAGGGCCTTCGCTGTCAAAGGGCCCGGATGCGAGAAACATTTTGGGGCCCCAAACAATTCCTCAACGGTAAAAAAGCATAATATCTTTTTACAGGAAAAAAGGAAAATAATAACAATGTTCACTCTAAATATCGAGAATCTCGTCGTTTCTGTGTACGATATTCGCACTTGGTGCGTGGCTTTGGGACAACAGGCAGCACCTATCGTGCCTAGAGAGCACTGGTTTTTCCTTCACTTCCTTGTTTTGGGATTTCTTGTGGCTCGTGTCCTTTTCGCGAAGCCACGGACAGTCGCGTGAAACAGTTGACACGTGTAACAATACAGTTCTCAACCATAATTATCGTCATTACATTTAACCACTTGTATGAGCCAAAATTGGCGTGTAGGGTTCCGCACTCGGGTACGATGGACAACTTCAGATTCAGAATCGAATCCGGGTGTCTATTAATGTAAAGCGGAAGCGTGTGAAAATTGCTCGCACACACGACAAACAATAATAAAGAAAATAAGGTAAAAGAAATAAAGCTTAACATATTTAAATATACAACTTTCTTATTGCCATATCATTAATAATATTAGATTATTATATTAGAAATTATATTTTTATTTATTTTTTGACACTCCTCGCATACCATGGTATCGTTAACACAACCACAATTATGGCGTGTGCGTAGCAGTGGCGGCTTAAGATTTTTGGGACCCGGGGCTATCAAGCCTTCGGGGGGCCCCGGCGGTTGAGAAGCGGGGGGGGGGGGGGGGGGGGGGTACAAATATATTGTACAATTAAGTTTTAGTTAAAATGTTGTTTTCTTATCTTTAATTTTGCAAATTCTTGTATTAAGTCTTCGCAATCGCCAGAACTTACTAATTCAGATTCAATTGTTAAAATCGCTTAGAACGGGGCCCCCCCCGGGGAGTGGGGCCCGGGACTACAGCCCCCCTCCCCCCTTAATCCGGCCCTAGTGCGGAGTATTCACAGTTCTGCCTTTACAGCGTGAAATTCAAGTCGAATTATAAAATTAGATTAATTTTAGTAAAATAAATTTTTTTCCTTCTCATTTGTTTCCTTTTTATTTTCTCTTTTCTTCATTCTTCCATTTACCTGGGGCCCCCGTACAGCCCGGGGTTCGTGTGTCAACACTTTCAGCCAGCTAATACCAAATCTTGTGAAACACACGCATCGATCCTTCTGCACCTAATTAAAAATCTACCCACACCATATTGAATAATTCTACAAAAACTGTAGCATGGTATGTGTGTAAGTATTGCAAATATCCCAAATGGTGGTAGTGAAACTGTCGAGCAAAGCTTTAATAAAATTAGAGCTATGCTTCTTAATTAGATTCGTCATCTGTGGAGCACTTTCATGTAGAGTGCAGACAATGCCGAGTCCCGTGAAGCACACACCGAGTGTGTACACACACGGGGCCGGGCGCGTAGATCACGCACGAAAGGAGCGAGAAACTGTATACACACGTAGCCACGTACGCGCGAGCCAATTAGCCGTCGAAAGGGTGCACCCTGAGGCCCTTCGGCATCGACGTATAGAAAATTAATCCCCGCGTAATTCCTCGGAGCTGATCGGGACGCTCTTCGTGCATACATAAGAAATTCTTTCCAATGCTTCTGTTCCTTCGGGCAAACGCACGAGGGGACTGTTCACGCTGGCTTTTAGATGGCCCTAAAGGTACTCTGCTCTTAAATGGCAGCCGTTTGGCGAACTTTTATGGCACTGTTAAATTTCTGTTACTTAATAAGATTTTCTTTTAAAAGACAGAGGGGGTGATTTAATTTGAAGAGGTGGGCGAAGGTATGTTTTGGGTTTATGGTGGTTAAAACGGGGTGGATTGGGTGTTCTGAAATAAAATGATGCTAGGGATTCTTATTTTATGATGATTCTCGTATTATTATTTCCTGTTTGCAGGTGTAGAGGCTTACTTGATATCTAGTGTTGCGATTATTACACAGTTATTTGAATATAGAAAATACTTAGAGACTTGTAAAACTGGTAGGGCTGAGTTTGGAAGGATTTGTGGTGGGGGAAGTGGACTTGAGCAGATAAACTCTTTGTCTCGACTGCATCTTGAGGATAAAAAATGCAATTATTAGTAGTATTCCTATGCTTAGTCAAGTAACCCCGTCCGACATTGTTAACATGTTAAGGGTCGTACGTACAAAACCTCCACGCACCAGATAAAATAAAATACCGTAAATTATAGTCAAGGTATCACGTTTCCACAAAATATTCATGAAATAACATCAAGCAGTACTTAGTGGACAAAAATTCATAAATAGTCGAAACGAAAATATTTACTTCCAGCCGACCTTTTTAGATTTTTCATTCTCACTGACCGAACACGCAAGTGTTTCTTACGGCGATACATTAAATGGTAAGCTGGTCATTCATATGCTCCAATATTGCGAATCGCAGCATAATTTATTCCATAATACAAGAATTAAAGGGAATTAGTCAACTAACCCCGGTCTCCCCTACCTTTTATGAAAATTAATAATAATACCAAAATAATACCATCCCGTTTTTTCATGCAAATCACTGCCTGCCCAAAAAATAAATCAAAATTTTGAAAAAGGACAGGAAAATGAATGACAAAGAGTATCACTGCGTGTCCGTCTGAGCATAGATGAATCGCCAGTGCTGCCTGATCCGATTTTATAATTTCAGCGTCCCATGGTCCCGAGCTGGAGCGATCGAATGGAAAGATCGCTTCCACGGCAGGAAGCAAAGAAAATAAATAAACGGTGAAATCCGGGGCGTGCGTTCCTCTGCTTCTCGAAGCGGAATGCACCCATTAAAGGATGCAGCCACGCGCCAAGATAAAGGATCCTGGGGGAGACTAAATAGTTTCCTATGGCCGCAGGCAGTGCACGATTGTGCATCGAGCCATCGTAGGACAACGGGACTCGGAACGTTCTCACGTTTCCACGTGCAACGCGTCGGTCAGTCACTTTTGACACGTGCGTCGTTTCGACAACCCTCGTGCAAATCGATATAGAAACGACGTTGAATATCCATAGTCTCGTCACAGTCCGATGAAGAGTTTTATCTTATACCAGATGATTAAGTGTAGGACTTTGGAATAAAAAGGATTAACGCGACCACCGTTCAGTGGAAAAATCGCTCAACACAGATCATTCTATATTTTTAAAAGTTGCACTCCATGCAGAACATGCTTGTATTTATATAGAATGCAGATTATATTCTCTATTAGTGGAAGGCATACTTCCTTTGTTTAGCAGATGATGGAATGCGAAGCACTGTGAGTAAACGACAATCATTTCTAAATATATATTCTTATCAAATTCCACGTATATTCTTTTTGGTAGAATTAAAGAGGTACACATGTGAGGCATTGAGAGCAAAAACGGACAAGTCTTCATTGAAAATAATTAATTTTTTCATATTTTATATGATTAGTACATAGAGCCTATTGGAATACCTTATTGCTACTAACTCAATTTTACAATTGTCCATTTTTGTTCTCAATTCCTCATATTATGTCTGAGAATGGTTGAATGGTAAGTGACATTAAAATGTTATCTTTCATTTTGAAACTTATTTCAAATTTATATGAATGTAGTTAACCAGTTTTGGATGCATTTATAGTAAAAAATGTACTGCAGGGAATTTATGATAATATAGATGTTAGACCAGGATTATAAGCACAAATTGGAAAGTTTCTATCAATATTCATATGGACATCTGATTAAAAACAAAACTATCTCAACTAAATAGGTTTAGAGCAGCCTATATTAATATAATGTTTGAAAGTGGAATCAGGAAGAGCCTCTAACAAAATTGTTTCAACTTCTGACACCGATTTAGGGAGTTTTTAATGTCGTTTCTCTCAAAGCCTTAAACTGATACATAGAAACTTCACTATACTTACATACAGTAATAGAAAAATTTATTGCACCACTCGAATAAAAACATTATCACTTATAACTCTCTTATTAGTACTAGGAAAATATTATTGCAAACATGTGTAGCTCACTATCTAGACCAAGATATATTAGATGAACTATGAACATTCTGCGTAGCATACTACGTAAATTTGAGAGTGATGCAATAAATATTCTCAGTACTGTATTTCTCCATAAACAACCACCCCATTCCCAATATGTATATCCATTAGCATCCTATCAATCTATTCCACCAACAAAACCACATTCCTCAACACAAATCAGGCACATATAAATTCTTCAGCTCACCTCTCACATCCTCAATCTTCTGTACGTCATTTTGTCTGACATAAATCAAGCCACTAGCAGATCTACCCTGAAATAGCTTCGCAGAAAACCCCGCTATAGATATATAAACATCTTTATTGTTTCTTACGGTTTACAATCTACTTTCTCTTTGCCTTTTGAAGGGTAAGGGGAAAAACAGGGAATGTCCATTTTTTGTGATTCTGCGATGTATAACGTATGTTGTTGGTGGCAATTGGGGCCACAATGTTGTCGAATCGCAAAGGGTTATACAGTAGAAATGTCCACATAAGACAACGTTAACACTCGTTGACACTCTGGGTGTGAGCCACCCATAAGCTGATTTTGACGCTCTGCATCTTCTATATGCAAAATAAATAGATTTTTTCCAAAGCCGACTTACAAATTATCTTTTCTCTCAAAATATTATACTCGAACCACAACTCTGTAGATTTTTAGCTTCTAATATTGAAATTTGTAAAAGTTACAACTTCTTAAAGATTTTCTTTGTTTTTTCTCGACATTTGGTAATCTAGAATTTTTTTACTAAAACTGTGATTAAATTTAAATAAAAAAACGATTGGAATATATTCTAGAGACTTTAAAATTGACCCATGATTTTTATTATGACGATTGGATTCTTTAGATGAGAATGGCAGTTGTTAAAAAATTGCTCTGGGTGTGAGCCACCCAGGTATGTCAAAGTTGATCGAAAAAGGAGGTGTGTCCACGAAAGGTTAAAAACAAGGAGTGTCCCCAGTCTTCCTACTTGCACTATGTATTTCTGATTAGTGTGAGCTTACACTACGTCAGGAACCCTCGGACGTCACTGTGCACAGATCCTTGTTTTGATAATAATAGAAGTGGACATTTATTTTGTTACAGTATTTTGCAGTGGAAATATATTAAAACAATGTAAAACAATTACCTTTTTGCTCAGTTCTCTTCTGATACCTAATTAGAGTATAAATTGTTCATATTACGAACAATACAGTTAAGTTCATTGAACCTTACTTCTTTACTGATAGACTAAAGTATTAAAACTTGATTTTTTCGATAAAGCTGTTTTGTGACATTTCTTGCTTTATCCCTTATCCTTAATGCTATCCAGTATCGTTTTACTCTAACTCTATGCTATACTTTTTATTCTAAACTTTTAACCTATCTTAATTGCTATCACCTACTCACCTTACCTTCTTTCTATTTACTACTCTACCTTCTATCTAAATCTTCCTATCCCCCATTCCCTCCTTCTATTCCTATTTCTATTTTAATCTATTTGTTCTTGTTCAACCTTTATCCCACTCTTATTTTCTCCTTTCTCCTTTCCAAATCCTCCATCCAACTTTTCCGCGTTCCAAAATCGTCCAAAATTTCCCTTATTTTCTCTTTCCTAATTGCTCTTTCGTCCGCTCCATCTCCACACCTATCCTCTTCCTTCTTCCCTCTCACACCCTCTGCCCTTTTACTTACCTATACTCCCCCATCTCTTTTTTCTTCAGTCTGCACCTAAGTTGCCATCATTAATAATTCTTTTTTTAAGTATTGTAGGCAAGCACAGAAACGTGGGTGATGAGACTTGAACCCAAGATCCTCTGCATACTGGCCAGGCGCGTTACCAATTCCCCCAACGCTGACTCCCCGATGTTACTCTTTTCCGAACTCTACAACTACCGAAACCAACGGGGCGCCACCTTATGTGCCAATCGCGCCATAGGCCGTTCCCAAACTCCGAATGCCCACAGTGTCTTGGCAAAAAGGGCCAGTAACTGTCGGAAAACGAGATAAAGCGATGCTGCCGTTTATTTACCGCGATCGATCGACGCCGCGAGTGGTTACGCGGCCAGCGCGTAAATGGCCCCGGGCCTTTATTTAATAAGTTGTTATAAATTAAGGGGCTACCGCATATTAAACCACTCTCGGCATATTTATAGTGATTCTTAAGGGAGTACGCCGAGCAGTACGGATATGTAAATCACTCGACCCGCCGCCCCGGCCACGCCACTTTTCGATCCTCCGGTTTCGCCTTGGCGCACGCAGCCGATCCTCGCGGTCTCCTCTGCCCTCCTGCGGCTGCACCGCTTCCTACGCGTCCATCTTGGCTACCGGGAGAGTGTATGGGTTCGCCAGAGGTCCGGACCCAACACACGCGCGGACAGCCTTATGAATTTATCCCCGGCGATGAAACGACAAACGGTTTTAATTGCCGCTCCGGGCTACGCGAGAGATCGGCGCGGATCTCGCGGGATCCGCCGCTTCCTCGATCCCTCGTTATCTCGTCCCGAAGATGGGTTGATAAGGTTGGAGGCTCGAGTGGGACCAACCTCGGTGTCCTTTGTGGAAGAAAGGATTGTTTTAAAGTAAATTGAACGAGTTTTATATCTTGAAGTAGATTTTCTGCGGGAAATCGCGCTTCAGTAAAATATTGAATAGGTAGGCTCCCATTTGTGCGATTTACAAGTGAGAAGAAAAATAGAAGAGACGCTAGTCTAGGGTCAGGTGGGGTAGAGTGTAACAAGAAAGTTAATAATGATTGTAAACAACAGAGTGCATAATAAATCAACTTTTCTTTTGCACTTAAACAATCAACAGTCTTGGTCCTGGAAATCAGAATTAGCAGATGTTAACAATTAGCTTAAAAGCTAATCAATTTGACACTTTTCCGAGATTACATAATTGGTACAGTGTGCCCCAGATCTGTGACAGTTTGATTGCCTTAGGACACACTATAACAATTGCACAAAACCTTAAAAACACAAAAAATCTTTAACTCAAATTATATTTTTTCAAAATATTATCTGGAAATGAATAAGAATGTGCAAGACGGTTTGTCTTATTTGCCATTTTAGGAAATGGCGATATAAGTTCATTATCATCCATTGCAACAGTTCCAGACGCAGTTTCAGCGGAGAATAAAAGATATTATCTACCCATACATTTTTGCGCAAGTAACTATGTCATATTCATGTTACACTGTGCCCCCCACCGTCTAAACCACAAAATATCAATTGGAATTTTATTGGGTATGAATACCGGCAAACATTTAGAAAATATAATTACTTACCAGAATTACTGTACCTATGTTGGAATAGAAACAAAAATCTTTTATGTGAATTCGTCACATTTAAACACAGAAAAAAATATTTTGGTAGTTATTATCACTATATAGAAAGGTACAATGCCGACAAATGACAACTGAATCACGATGACTGCAGGTGCGTTTGTCAAAAACGTAGAATGACGCAATAAAGATGTTACAAAGGAACAGAAATACTTTTACCGTTATACTGTGCCCCGTGCTACAATCAGCCCTATCTGACCCTATTCATCCTTAAAATTGGGAAAGATTGTTCAATGAAAAATTTCATGCGATACACAAATTTTGAAATGATGAACAACCACAGAGGTTTCATCTTAAGATAATTAATTAATTAGTCTACTATTGATATGCCTCTAATTAACGAGAGATTTGCACAGACAAATCCCCGGTGCATCAGGAAGAATAGATAATGACGATACTAGCAGATATAGAGTAACAAAAGCTAAAATAAAGTTTCAGGAGTAAAAAGGATGTTCGGTTACTCGAACTTCCCCAAATCCATTTTACACTGTCATTAAATCCATCCCCGCTGATTTTACCCAAACCGGCGAATCTACCTCGAGAAAAAACGAAACGTATCGCAAATGTAGAGTAAAACTGCGCCGCGCGTGATTTCGTCCCGAAGGAAATGGATGTTGAAAATCGCGCGAGGGCGACGGTTGCCACGTCCGCGGGGAATCGTCGCGATAGGAAATTCCCGTGAATTCGGCAAATTGACGGGTCCCCGAGGCGCGAAATTGGATCGTTTGTATCGTTTGCAACTGTAACGCCGACAAATGTTGCCGCGTGCCATTATAAACACGACAATGAGGCCCTAGCGCGGCAGGGAGCGGGCCAGTGATCGGATTATCCTGGAAACTCCTTGGGCAAGAGAGCACGAACAGCCGCGAGTTTCTACGTGCGGATCACGAGCGTGTACGCGCCGCTTCGTACAACTGACATAAGGCATTGTTAGCGTCCCGGGGGACAAACCGAGATCAAACGCTGTTAGCACAAACTGCGCCCCCGTTTCTCTCTCCCGGTTAAGTTCATTTCGCTGCCATACCTCGGATGCTCGCCGAGCATGCTGCCGCTCCTAATTTGCTGTAGTTGGATTTTATCGAGACTTTCCTTCCATTCCATCTACTAGTTACTCCCATTTTTGTTTATTCTTGGGTGCTCTCAGGCTTCGAGGGTATACACAGCTTGCGTGTATCGTATTAAGCAAGTTGCTGGGACCATTTGGAGCATCGAGGTTTGCGGTCCAATTCACATTTTAGCGTAGCTTCATCGGATATTGAGTTTGTTGTTGTTCTTGGCGGAATTGAGGAACTTGCAGCAAGAGGGGTGCACCTCCACTTTTGACAGTTTGTGGATTATGACGTGTAAAATATGTAAAAGAGTTCTTCATTGTTTGGTGCACGTTTCATGCAAATCCGATAGGAAATGAGCGATTCATTGCAGATTTTAAATCTGCACCCATTACTGTTTTGCGCAATACGAATGCTCTAGATTTGAAAAGTTCACCAAAAATAAAAATAAAAAGTTATGAAAGCATTAATTTTATAAACTGGTTTTCCGATTTTCTCGAAATTGGCACTCTGGTCGGAGGAGAAAATTTTTTCCGAGTGTGGAGTTGGGGGGTGGGGGAGTACAAATTAAAAGATCAAATTTCAACCGCCTAAAAACAGTAGTGCGCAAACCAAAAATAAAAAACGGTAAAATGTCCTCGAAATTCCCGAATGTGGAATTCCAAACGCAGCAATATCTCAAGTGTGGAGTACTCCACACATTCCACACAACTCACGCTGACCCTGCCTAGTTGGAAGGAGCGTTATCCTGTGGCCTCTGAACGCATTATAACTCTTACAATATACAATGTAAAATACTCTTGCAAAATTAGACTATACAATTTTAAAACTCCCCCACGTATTCCCAAAGTTTCACAATTTTCTCAATTTCCAAATGCTCGATCTCCCATTGCCACTGTGTTCTAGTTCCTTCAGGTCCCCTCGAAATTCCACCATCATTCAGCGAGGATCCAATGAAAGTCCAACGCCCAGCGAAGAGGAAGAAGAGCGCCGCGAGCGTCGTTATAGTTGCGTGGGTCCTATAATCCCGCGATAGTCGTGCCGAGGGACTTAAAGCACGCCGCTGGCCATAAGTCATTCCGGCTGGCGAAGAGGAGGACCTGACGAGGACGCGGCGAATCGTGTCGGTGGTCGAGTAGAGGAGCAGAAACGGGAAGAGGAGAAGTGTCCCCGAAAATCGTGAAACCCACGCGTCTGTGTCGGGTTAATATATTTCACCTAGTGGGATACATCCTCCGTGGGTGCTTTTATATACCGTGCACGGTATTTATGTGTCGCCGCCTTGCCTAAGCGTTTGATATATGAACTATGGAGGCACGATAGCCGAGAGTGAACCGATAGGGTTCCGGGGTTGGGAAGGGGAAACAGTGACACCCGCACGGTGCGCGGGCCGGAAAGTGGCGAAAATGAAAACAGAATAGGACGAAAGTATTTGTGCGATGGACGATCGCGTGGCGAGGAGAGAGTGACCCAAAACTGAAGGGTAAGGGGAAAACAGGGAATGTCTATTTTTCGTGATTTCACGATTTATAGCATATTTTATTGGTGGCAACTGGGACTATCGAACTGGTGAATCACAAAGGGTTATAAAGTAGGGCTGGGATTATTCGAATAATTTAATATTCGAATATTTTACAAGTATTCGAATGCTACGAATAAATTTCGAATATTTCAGTATACGAATGTGAAGTGGTGTGAAGTGGGTCAAAATTAGCTTACAAGATTTCACTCTGACAAATGAACCTAAAGAACTTGATTTATACTTCACACCATACTATTCGAATACATCAGTATTCGAATACCTACTTAAATATTCGAACAGTATTCGAATACCTACTTAAATATTCGAACAGTATTCGAATACCTACTTAAATATTCGAACAGTATTCGAATACTTGGATATTCGAATAGTATTCGAATACTTGGATATTCGAATAGTATTCGAATACTTGGATATTCGAATTATATTCGCCAAATAATTGAGCAACTGAAGTATTCTAATATTCGAATACCGAAAAAATCGACAAATAGTCCCAGCCCTATTATAAAGTACAAATACCTTCGTAAAATAACGTTGAAGATTTAGTATACTGGTTGAAAGCAGGAAATGTTCACTCTGCGCTGGAACAAAATACAGAATGTCAACACTCTTTGCCTAAGCATAAGCTTCTGTCGTCAAGGTAAAACAAAAAATTATTTAAGAAGAAAATTATATAAGAAAATTAAATGCATTGAACCTTGTTTCTTTACTGATGGACTAAAGCATTCCAACTTAATTTTCTCGATAAAGCTGTTTTATGACATTCCCTGTTTTCCTCCTTACCCTTCAAATGAGGGGTGTCTTCGCCTATTTTTGGTCCCATGAGTTTGGAAGTGAATTTTGTGCCAAATGATACTTTATGATGAGACATCAATCACAACAAATTTTCAAGTGACAATTACTTAGTTTCTGAGATACGGGGGGATGAATTAAGTGAAAATTCATTGAGGCGTCAGCCCATACGCTTCGACGCACGGACTTTTATGTCAGTCCGATAATTTAAAGAATTACTCCTAGGGGTTTTGTTGACTACTAACAACCAATTTGGACTTAGATTTTCAAAATTAAAAATTCCATATAGCGGGCCGTATGTAAAAAATTATTCTAATTTTCATAAAACTTGCGTATAATATTCGTAACGTAAAAAGTTATAACTTTCAAACCTAGTGTAATATTTATGGTTTTAATAATAATTATTTTCAATTTTGTAGTAGCTATGCATTCTTGATTTATAGAATATAAGATACATGATTACTAGGGTGGCTCTTATTTAGTTTTGGTGAAATTTTTTTTAAGATTTTCTTCACGGCACCCCGCAGAATTGTTCCAAATAATAAAAAAAATCCGTGTAAAGTTTGAGCTCGATCCGATAACGGGAAAAGGTGCCCCTGAGCCTTTAAACATTTAAATAATTATTCAACAGCTCATAAAGGAGGATTTTATACTATCCTCCAAGGTTTTGATTACATAAAAAAATATGTCAAACAGATTTTGTACATCCAGACAAGGTACATCTTTTATGTTGTATTACTTTTTTTCTCGTGCGACAAACAGGTTTCGAAAAAAGTCCAAAAAACTGGAAAAAACATTTTTTTTCAAATTCTGAAAGTTTAAATCCTTCTCGAAGTGTTTTTATTTATGAAAGCGAAAGTATTCTACCTCAGGCATTGCATGCAACCCGTTAAAAAAGTTAGACTGTCCCAGAGACAAGGATCGAAATGAAAAGGATAATTCGAGGGTGCATAATCGAACTTGCTCCTTGAGCGAAAGACTAGGAACGCTGCGAGACAGAGGAACAAAGGGAAGCCGGTTGCTTGATTGGGTTACCACTTAGCCCCGTGATTGCCATTTGTGACTTCTTTGCCATTTTCGCCTTTCAGCACCCTCGCGAGATTCCGAATCAGAATCTTCACGATTACTCTCGTATTCTCTTCCCTCCGCGCCTTTTAGCGTGCTCGACGATCTTGGTCGAAAAGCTTTGATTAGAAAAATGCGCGGCTCTTTCCCAGAAAATTCTTTACACCCTAAAAGTCGCAGACATCGATCGATCTCTTTTGACAAACGAATTTTATAATATAGAAACAATGATAGCTTGAGCTGTAAATGAAATAGAGCACCTATCCTGCATGATAACATTGATGATAGAATAGCTAAACTGAATGATAAATCTAATAATTAACACGTCGATTACCATGGAAGCATTAATGACCATTCCTTGGAACTTAAATGCAGATGAGTGAACAGAAAATGTGGGTCAAACACGTGGCAACGAAAGTGTTAATTTAAAATACTGGTCCTAAGGAAGAAAAGATTCTAGGCTAACGTTGAGCCAGATGTAAATCTAACTTAAATACCTCTCAATAACAGGCACAAATACAAAAAAAAAACTAAACCTATGCTACTGTAGCCAGAAACTTGGACACAGGTTCTTACATTATAAATAACGTTCAACCTCTTCCACAATTGCATAGAGAGTTTTCATTAAAAAAAATCATAGCAATTATCACATGAATTTTCACACGTTCCTCCTAAAAAATTTCATTCTACATATACAATTCCATGTTACTAGACTGATCAAAAAGAAGTATCTGTTGAAATGATAAAACATTATCCCACGAAGTATTTACAAGGGGAGGACGGGGTGTGATAGACACCGATTTTGATGAGCCTTGGCACGATAGATCTATGTCGAAAATAAGTAAATAGGTGTCCGAGCGTTTAAGCCGATAGGCTTTAATAATAGAGATATTTACATGTAAATTGTTAAACATTTCATAGTGGCCGCGGGGGTTTAGTGGGTAAAAATCCCACAGTACTTCCCTCTTTAGGTGTCGGGGTGCATTTTGAAGATTTCCCCACGTTAAAAAAATTTATAAAAAAATAATTTACAATAAAAATAATTTATATATTGACATAAACGCTCGGACACCTATTTACTTATTTTCGACATAGATCCATCGTGCCAAGTCTCATCAAAATCAATGTCTATCACACCTTGCCCTCCCCTTATTAGCTGATGAAAATTTTTTTACTCAAAATTTTCATCGAACTTAATGCAATCATCAAAAACCTACACCTGTCACTTCACCAGCGGACACTGTGTTTCGACCGGGTTCTTTCAGAAAGCTGTTAAGCATAAATTATCGAGAAAGCTCTCCAGCCAGTCACTGTGCGCGCAGGCGCAATCACTGTTTCGTAATCAGCTATGCAAACGATCCTTGGCGCAATAAAGGTGGCAGTGTCTATAATGGCGCCAGTAGAGGTTTTTGCTCGTAAACGTTTCCAGTGAAATACACACTAATAACGGGTTGGAAACGTTGGTAGGTAAATATATCTGACCCTGTACACACGTGTACATATACACGCACAGACGTCGATTTCGATGAACGGGGGATGGTGGCTGTCCACAAACGACTCACTGGATGTTGTAGAATGTAGACGGTACATCATACTTCGTGGTACTTTATGATCGTTGATTATAATTACAGTAGCCCAACTCGAGAACTGCCAGCTCGATCGCGTTTACTTGGAAGAACCTCCTCTAGATCCATTTTTGCGTCGATGGGAGGGGAGTATTTTGAGTCCTGGACAGTAAAATGTCTTCTTCCTTATAATTACGCGGGACTCCGATGACGATGACTCGAGGGGTAGAGGGAAGTTTGAGTAGAACTGTATGGTATCGCGGGACCAGTGGCGGATTTAACAGGGCGGCCGATGAGCAGATGCCACCTGGGCCCCTGCTCGAAAGGCCCCACAAAATTATGATTTTATCCAAACTATATTCTTTTTTTGTATTATTACACTGAGCCCGTTTTCAGTAAATTACCGTTTTAGTTTCTCAAAAATGGGCCCAGCCCATAAGGCCCACCACCTAGCGCCCTGTTTTAAAAAATAAATTATCATTTTATCCAAGCACTTTTTTTCTATACTTTTTGTAAATGTACAACCTTTTAGTAAACTACCTCTTTATTTTTCCGAAGAAAATAGACCCCTCAACGTTTGCCACCTGGGCCTTTTTTCTTAAATCCGCCACTGCGTAGAACTGCTTGGTGCTGGGCCCTGGAAAGAAGATTTAAAGCGTGTCAAAGGGTAGTAGAAAGGGGGGGGGTGGGTGGTGGGACGATGATTTACTGAGATTTAGAGAAAATGGTTTTAGTTTTCTTAATAATCTTTGTGGAAAAATATTTACATATGTGGTAATATGTTTTTGTTAATCGTTTATATAGGAATCTCACTAATACAGCGAAATTCTGTGGGTTTCAAATGTGTCTAGCTGTTTGGAAAATTATTCCACTGGTGATAAATGTGTAAGTCAGTAGAAGATAGATGATTCGTTTCGTTTTTCTTACTGTCAATCATAGAATGTGTCTGCTGGGCTTCAACCTGAAGAATTTGGTACTTTCGATTAATCAGTGTTGGTTGCTCCTATCTCGTGAGATTATACAAGTTGATATTTAAATAAACTGATGTAAGAAGGCACATTATAGGTAGACACTTGACCCACTTCGACGCTGGCTGGGGAACAAACACGATGAAAAAAGTTCGTATAGACATGTGCCCTATTTGATCTTGTTCCTGAGTTATAACCATTTTCGTACTTCAATACTACATAATGGTAAACATAGATAGTGTAACTGATTCTACTAAATGTTTGTATAATTCTTTGTAATTGAACTTGGTTTTCGTAATGAGAAATTAACAGGTTAATTTTCTGTAAACTTCTTGAGCAATTAATCCTTTTTTATTTTTATTTATTTACTACCCCTGCCTTTCGGCTTAGAATGACTGCTGTTTACATCTTCCCTTAAGCTTTGTATTTATCTTGACATTACCATTTATCCATATTACACTCTTTACTCTATACCACTCGACTCTATTTTCTTTGCATTTTTTCTTCAGTTTTCTTTTTGACCTAGTCCTCGTCATCCCCACTTCCGTTCCCTCTTCTCTCCTCCCCTCCTCACTCTTTCCACAACTATCTTTTTCATCTCCTCTTAAGCAATTAATTGAGTGAAGTAGGTATTGGAAGAAGTTCCACTCCATCACATTCTAGTCACATTTCTTAAATTTTTCACGAAAATCTGTAACACGACGACGGCAGGCTTGCACTCATCACGGCGAAGTTGGCCATTTCGAAGACTTCTTATAAATGTAATGAGTTGCACAGTACCTACTTAGGTAAAAAAATGGTTATAACTCGGGAACAACGTGAAATAGGACATATGTTTCTATGAACTTGTTTCATCGTCTTTGTGTCCCACGTCCACCGTTGAAAAGGGTCCCACATGTTAAGATACACCCTGTAGTATATGTATATATTGGATAATTCCGGGGGAGATGGCCACACGGTAGAGATGGACAATGGAAGTATTTTTTAAAGACTTACAACAAAAGCTCAAAGAAGACTTCAGAGGTTGAACACGAAAACGGACGAAAACTGGTAAAAGTCGGTGATAACCAGGTCATGTCTTAAAATGATTAGTCTGAAAGCTACACATGGTCATTTTTCACGGGCACTGCGAGAGAGATGGCCAATGACACTTTTTTATATTTGTGAAATTTGTCGATCAAATAATAATTTTTCATTTATTATTATTAAGGTGTTGCTTTATTTCAAATATGTTAGCTATAGGAGACTCCCAACGAAACTATGGCCATCTCTCCCGGAATTACCTTACCTAAATGTTACCAAGTGTGACAGAAGATAAAATTTGTGAATTCTGATCTATTACAATCCAAATCACTTTCGCAAAATAATTTGCTTCAAAATGAAAAGCCTCTAAAATCACCTCGTGAGATGAGTTTCCAGAATCTCCGACTGTCAAAACAAAAACTTCAAACTGCTCCTAACGAACTCATTCCATCAGCAAACACTGCACAAACTAATCCAAACCTCGTCAAAAAAACGTCATTGCTTCCACATACAAAACCCATTTTCTCTTACATAATAATTACACAACCGTCACCAAAAATCTCCCCCAAAAACCATGCACAGCCCGCGCAAAAGATCGAATAACATGTCGAGAGTATCTATAAAGAACGACATAAACGCGTTAATCAAAGTTCGTCGATAAATTCGGACGGGACGAAAGAGCGTCGAATCTGCGACGTATAAAAATTTCTGCACTCGCCGAATATTTATTTCCGGCGAGGGGCGCAGTCGGCGCGTATCGGCGGGCATGCCCTCGTATTCGAAAAGGTATTCGTGCCGCGGTGGCTCGACAATGGCGGCCCGTAATAAATTATAAATCGAAAAAAGAAGGAACAACGGCAACAAGAAGCGGCAACCGCGGCGAGTTACGGTTTCGCGTTAAATATGAAATACTGCTATCCGCGTCCGGACCACGCACACGCTCGCCCGCGCGAGCGTGTGTATGCGCACGCACACCGTGGCGCGGTATTAAGTAGCTGTTTAACATATTTTAATTGCCGCATTAAAATTCGAAATGTCACGGCACGGTTATCCACTGTGGCGCTCGTAATGGCTCGGCTAATAGACCCTCGTGGATCGTTTGTCTATAAAAGTCTGATTTTTAGGGGTCAACTGGGGTAGAGAAGGATAGCCATTTAGTTGACTATTTTCACTTGGGATTTGTCTTTTTTCATGGAGACGCCGACAAAGGAGGTTCGAAGGTAGAATTGTCGTGATTGAGACTGCTCATGGGTTGGGGATTCAATTGCAAGTGGAGTTACGAGGTTGAGTTTTGGGGACCAGTTTCGATGGAAATTGAATGCAATCTGGTGTTGTGATATGTATGTCGTAGGTAGGCAGCAGAGTATAGTGAGGGAATTTGCGAAAGTATCAGTAGAGGGTACCTATGTGACGTTGGGAGGACAAAGCATGGACCTGAATGTCTTTGTTGCTTCTGAAGAGATTGAGATATTGTTGAAGATTTGAAAGGTATGGATATTTTGGATGGGTTTGGATATGTAGGTACTCCTATTTCTACGTTAAATGGAAATGTAATCCGGTCACTGCCTCAGAAAATCTTCAAAACCACTTAAACCGTCTGCAATCAATAATCATGGCTCAGGAAATGGAAAATCAAAATTAACAGCAACAAATCTACCCAGATCACATTTGCCTTAAGAAACTAAGAAACCTAAGCAATAAACAACTCTCCCATTCCCGTTAAAACCGAAATTAAATACCTTGGAATCCACCTAGATCCAAAACTAACTTGGAAAACCCACGTTAAGGTTAAAAAGAAGCGGCTGGCACTAAAAGTACAGCAAATGAATTGGCTCTCTCAACCGAAAACAAAGTACTGCTATACAAGACAATAATAGTTCCAATCTGGACATACGGAATCGAATTATGTGGATGCGCCAAGCCATCCAATACAAAAATCCTGCAGACATTTCAATCAAATATTCTCCGAATAATAACAAATGCACCGTGGTATAAGTATCTCAAATCAATCATTACACACCATCTATGTGTATCTCTGGTCCAAGACGTAATCAAATCACATGCAACAAAATATATAAACCGAAACTTAAACCACCAAAATCATGTAGTCAATGACTTATCACACCAGCATATCGAAAGGAGACTCAAGAAGACCTGGCCAGAAGGCCTCTCTAGATAAGTTCGCTTAAACCATCGATTGATGATTTCAGACTCTACACACATAACATTCAACTCATTACTCTAATTAATAAATAATGTAGAGTAGAATACCTAGATTGCAAATTTTCAATGGGAAAATAAATAGAAATGTAAAAAAGGTACAAAAATTTCGTGCTTTTCCATTGTTTCATTGCCAGTAGGTACATTTATCGAGACAGAAGAACTTTTTTTACGTCACATCTGGATATTTACGATTCTATTTTGCTAGTCGACAGTGACGATGAGCTTGGAGTTTTAGGGCGACAGCTCCTAGCCGAGGCCGGAGGGTTCCAAGATGGAGGTCATCAGCCCATTAAGAAGACCTTATTAATATTGTAATTCCTTTTTAATACGTGTAAATCTAGGGTCAAGACAAGGCCACCTTGGAGTCTGTTTTATGGCGACTCGATTTTATAGATTTCTCGGTGCAACGGTTCCCAGAAGCAAGATTTCGAACTGATCACCGTGACGGAAACTACTGAGCAAACGCTTTGATTGAGGTAGGACGGTTTGAGGCGCAAGATTCTAAAATATAAATTTAATAATTTGATCCTTAGGTAGATACTTCAGTCAAATTTTAATTATGATACTTCTAAATTAACCATTCTATACAAGTGGTCCATTACTTTCTGCACTTCTACTCAGCACGAGTAGGATAATTCTCCCATATAGGTTAATTACGGGAGAGTTGCGGCACCTTAGCAAAATTGTCACCGTGTCTAAATTTTGGAATGGAAACCTTTCCCAAGGATTGGTATTATTAGTTGAACATTTTGTGCTACTGGGGGAGATATGCAATAAAAGGGACAATTTTATTTGGTGTTCATTTCTGATAATATTTCGATAAGTATTTAAAACACAAGTCCATTAATAGGAAGTGTGTTCATTAGCCTTCAATAAAAATATCTTGCAAACTCATTAATAATAATGAAGTCTTTGATTTTCAAATAAATCGAAAATGTCCCTTTCAGGACAAGGTAGTCTTAAATAGGGTACAGCAGTATTGGAAGCGCAAAATCGGTGGTTTCTTTTATGTTGGATTACTTCAATACTAAACAATCATGACACGCGTACTTTTTACAGTCCGTTTTGCACGTGTTTGCGAGTAATTACGAACAAAAAATTGTCGATATTTTTAAAATTTGTCAACTTATTAAGCGCTGAATGTGACCCTACGCGTCACGCGCTTGAAACTTGTACATAGTTTCAGGTGAACTTGTGACATGAAAGCAAAATACTTTGAGGTGAGTAATTTCTACACCAAGTGCTATAACTTGCAACTTCCCCGCCGAATTTAGACAAAAATCGTAGTAGTTACGCATGAAACAAATTTCTTTTTTTATTTTTTAATTTTTAATAATTTATAAAAAATGTTACAGAGAAGAGAGTTCTACATGTCCAGTTAAAATTTCAAGTGAAAATATTCATTCGTTCAAAAGTTATGAAGTACACGGTTTTTGAATATGTAGTTTCGAGATAAACGGCTTCAAAGTTAAGTTCCCTGCGCCAATATCGCTCTGCGTTTCAGTTACTCGACGGTGCACTGAATTAAGTTCAGCGCTATAATTTCCGTAATTATTCGAATTTCCTCATGAAACTTAGTTATAAATATTCACAAAGGACGACACTTTCGTAATTAATAATAATAACAAAAATAGATTTTCCGAGATTTGAATAGCCCTGTGCCTCCTAATTGGGGCATTAGTAAGTCATGAAAGGGACACGTTAATGAAAATAAACAAAAGGGAACAAAAGTGAGATCAATCGTTAAAATATCATTATAATAGGACATAGGACAAATAAAATTGAATACACCTTTTATTCCGCATGACTCACTAGCCAATTTTTCGCACATTTTACATTGCAATCAATCTTCTTTAGTGGTGGCAAAGTTTTCTTTACAAACGCAGCACTCATTATTTATACAATTATTTGTTAATAATCTCGCTCTTTTTCGTCAGTTCATGCTCGAGTTAGAAGAGTGATCCTAAGTAAGTATGAAAGGGACAGTCATGAAACGCTCGTCCCATTTCAGATTTATTATGTTGGCCCCTTTAAGACTATACGTGAGCATATTATAAAATAACCACAAAACACAGGAAATAATCAATCAAGCTTACTTGTTACATATTCTCGTTTCAGGCGAATATTGGCTCTTTTACTGGCACAAGGCTTTTACACTTAGTATCTATATAACTATATCTCACAAATCACCCCCCAAAAATAAAGAAATTTTTCTTTTCATATAAAAACAAAATCAACCCCCGATTACTGATCTGTTGCGAGTGAGACCGCGGTGAATTTTACGTAAAATGATTAGGCACTAATAGTGTTGCCTTAAACAGGGGAAAAATGCACTAAAAACTATGAAATAATTATTTTCTTGTACTACAATATAATTACGATGGTGATATGTCACTTTAAAGAAAATCGTGGTGCAGGATATATTTCATCGCTTTTCATTCATTGCTCATTTCATATCCTGTTATGAAATATCTGGTCCCACGATTGTCTTTAAAGTGACATATCACCATCGTAATTGTAGTACAAGGAAATAATTATTTTCTAGTGTTTAGTGCATTTTAAAATCGTTTAACATAAACTTTTTTTATATTTTTTTTTTATTTTCTAGTATTTAGTGCTTGTAGATTTTTTATTTTTGACTGTTTTCTCATAATTTTCTATTGTCATCCAAACTACGCACGCCTGCAAAGTTTCAAGTCTATTGGATAGTTAGAAATAAAATTGAGTTTCCAGATTTGAACCAAATATGATACAAACAAACACAGGATCGAAGTTAAGTAAATTCGTTTGATTAATAATAACTTGTATCTCTGACCCGTTTAGAATTTTGGCAATATGCTTTGTCCAATTTAAAACCTGCCCCTTTTATACCACTCTCCCTTACTTGCATCGAGGGAAATCAAAATTTCAATATTCCTCACCAACAGCCTAAAGCAAATAAAATCGACAGTGCTGTATTTTATTACCAACAACCCTGAAATCCCCAAAGTGCATCATCTCTCCCATAGTTACCCTCAACACTAAATTCCCAAACAAAACCTTAAAACTGAAACTCGTCAAAAGTCACCCCAAAATGAACAAACTGGAAATAAGATGGTCAAAAATTCAAATCCTCCACCCACAATTAAACCTCCACCACAAAAGCTTGGTCCCACGGACTCCTGAAATCTCCCCATTTCCCCCATCTTCGACAAGTCGCAGGGCAATAAATAGAAAAAGCAAAAGAAAACCTCATCGTCCGCCAGCAATCTCCGTCGCGTTCACGCGCACTCACCCCAACTCACCCAATGGCGTCCGTTTCCCAAAGCGCAACGCGCGAAAACGTTGTTCCAGCGGTGCGGGTAGGTGGGCACACGTACGCGCGCTTTAACAAACGAACGAACACGGATATCTCGTATGATCGGCGGGGTTAGGCGGCTCGCCGCCGCCGGTGCTAAGTCAGTCACTTGATGGTGCTGGTATGACGTGGTAAATTATTTATTCACCGGCGACTGCGGGTGAATAATGGATCTTCCTTCGGCGCGAATGGCACCGAGGAGCGTTATTGATCACCGAAATATCAAAAGTAGGCGTATCCATCAACGATGGACCACCATACGCACCGGGAACGCTGTGTCGAAACGAGCCGCGGCATAGGGAGCGCTCGCTCGCTCGCGCGCGCGCGCGCCCGCGTACACACAGGGACGAAAGGAGACGCGGAGAACGGATGGACGAATGGACGGACGGGGCAGACAGGCGGGATGGAATGCTCGGCCTGCATCGTGCCGGGCCCGTTCCGACAATAAAATCGATTTTTCATACCGGGCATTTATCATGTACACCCGCGATAATGGGCATGTATGGGGGATACGGTGTAAATATTTCGAGGTAAATAATCGTTAGCCCCGGTGTGTACCGGAGAGTGCGGAGAGAGCATTAATAACATCGGTGTCCTTTTCACGTGCTAGAGAAATTGACAGCACCGCAGAATCCTTCGTTACCAATGAGCCAGCGCGCGATGGCACGATAATAAGCGTCCGTGATTATTGTTCGTCTTACGACTGATTCTCTTTTTGCGTGCACCGACGGCCAGGCGAGTAGTTTCAGAGAAAATGATACAGTGCATCGTGCGTTGTTTGGGTTGGTGAGAAGATCAGACTGTTTGGAGGAGAGAGTTTTCGGAAAATTGTACTTATTGGTTGTTTTATGGAGATCGTTATTCTGCGCTCTGGGTGTAGTAGGATGGGTATGAGGAAGTGGGATCGATGAGTCGTATGGAGAATTGGGTTTTTAAGTACCGTAAACTACGGGAATGTAGGCAGTACGGGGTAACATTGTTATCTACTTAACATCTATTAAAAAGGAAAAGGAGTAAATTTCATATCTTTTCACACTTGTAGTACAATCACAAACGATGCAGTTATAATAGGATACCTAAACCAAATTTAAAAATGTTAATTAAAAAAATAAAAAAATAAGAACAATATAAAAGAGAGTGCATTGAATATAAGGGAAATAAATTTAAGTGTTAATGTAAGTTCAGATGTAGTAAAACATTAACTTTTATATATGATGTATTTAAAGAAGGAAAAGATAACAAATTTTATGCGTTTCGACACTTGTAATGCATTCACTAAAGACGCATTGTTATGATAGGATACTTAAAGCAAATGTAAAGATGTTAATTTTTATATTATACGTATAACAAAACGTTCCAACAACATGCCAATGTTCCCTCAGTTTATGATACTTTTTGGACTTCGTGATGCAAGTTCTTGACATACCTACATAGGTACTTAGGTACTGTGAGATATTCTAGTTTTTTTAGGTCTCTAAGTTGCATGTAGGTTGATGGTATCTAATATCGCCTAGCAAAAGTTAAATCGCCGTTAATTGAATACTAATTAATATTATGTCCGCGAATGTTTCAAAGATTTACAATTAAAATATTTTTACTGCCACCCTTCTAACTTGTAACTACTATCACGGCATTAGTATTTTTCTGTTACCTCCTATCTACTTGGGTAGGTACATACCGTTGCAAGTATCAAAATTTGTTTTCCTCTAGAACAGTGTTTCCTAACCCTTTTTGAGTCAAGAGCCACTGAACATGACGATTTAACCATATTAAAATAAATAAATGCTAAAAATTGTAAAATAAAAATAACCGCGGCGACCCCTTAGAAAACACTTCGCGACCAACTTGAGGGTCGCGACCCACAGGTTGGGAATCACTGCTCTAGATCCAAACTCCACAGAGAAAGAATTTTTCAAATTTTATTTATGCAATGGATCTCTTCATTTCTATTATGTAGGTATATCACAAATCGTATATCGACTCCATTTAAATAATTTCTAAACATACAATTCCATCGTAAATTTACAAATCGGGGGGAAAATGCAACAGTACCTCCCTACTCAAAATAACAATACTCAAATCAGTAGGTATGTATCGATATTGAACACTTTTATACCTACCTACAGAATTCTAATATAAACTGTAAAGTTTTTAATAGCAGCGTAATCGCACTCCCCTGAATCTCGCTCATTAAACCACTACCCCAGTCAAATCCTTCTGGCATCTTTGTGATTTTCTATTGTCGCATTGTCCTACTTGTAGATTGTGGTTGCAACAAAGACGTGCCATTATTATTATTATCAAAGTGGCCCCGAACGGTGGCCTCCTCGTGGTCGCACCGCAATTAGTATCCCGCTGATTTTCAAAAGGAGGGGTGTTACGATTCGCTTCCGAGCTACGCACTCGTGGCCTCTCCAGTCGCATCGCGCCCTTTGTCCGAGCAATCGATGAAATTTTTCGGTTGGCTTGTCAAGATCGAGGGCCAAATTGTCGGCGACAAGTGTCCTACGGCCGAATAATCGGCGTTCAAGCAGATACAATAGCGCTCGCCCCGCAAACGAACGTCCTTATCTCGGTAACAAACTGTATTTTACGTCGCCCACCTATATCGACGTATCTTCCCTCAAATCTATGCAAGTGCACCTTAGTTGTATACAATCGTCCCTATTTTGTTTTTTCTCCTTTTAGTCTTTAGATTTCAGATTACATTTCTGATAAATATATATTCTTTTTTGGGGGGAGACTTGTCTCATCGAGTTACTCAATTTTACAATGGGAGGTGCAGTTCACTGGTTACAGGGTTTATCGGTTTTTGAATACCGGTTTTTATTTATGTAAAATTCGAAAACCGGGTTTATATACTAGAATTAATATGTAGAAATTAATTAATTGTTTAATTAAAAACGATAACATTTTGACTTGAAATCGCCGCGGACAGAAGCATATTGTAGTAGGTAACAGTTTACTGTAAAACTAATCTTCATGAGTTCATATTTTCTGAAGAAAAATACTAAATGGATTAAAGATTTATATTTAGTACCATCTTTTGAAAGATTTTTGTGCGGATTTTAGTTATTTTAGTTTTTTTCTCATTTGGTTTTGTGTGCAGTTTATTTTATTGTGTTATATTTTTGCAGATCTATAAATATTAAATGAACTCAAAATTTGTACGGATTTTAGTTATTTTAATTTTTTTTATTTATTTGGTTTTCTATAGATATAGTATACTTTATTTTGTAATATTTTAGTAATTCCGCAAATATTAAGGAAATTGACAATTTTTAAAATAAGTACAAATATTTATTTACTATTTTAATTATATATTCCAAGATCATCGAAATCGCTAAGGGCTGCTCTTTTCTAAATAATTATCAAAATTCCTACCATCGTAAATCTTCCACCAGCTCCTTTTGCAAGTAAGTGAATCTTCAATTTAATTCCCAATGCCACTGTCTCAAAGAAAAACCCAGAAGCACCGTTCCAAATCACTCCCCACGTCGATCCCAATTAAAATTCCCTCCACTTCGCAAAAAAGTCCCTGCCAATATTATCATAAACCCTCCCACCAGTGCAAGCTCCCTTGACAAATAATTGGATAGGTACCTATTCAATTTAACCCCAAAGAAAAATCCAGAAACCCCGTTCGAAATCATTACTTCCCATCTCTATCTCAAGTAAAAATTCCTTTATTTAACTCCTTTCGCGGATCGTTACGAAACGCTGCACGGTATCGTTGCCTGGTCGAACTGAAATAGAACGAGGCGAGCTCGTAACGACGTCCGTGACAAATCCGTGTCTATTAATCTCCGCCCGAATACGCGGCTTGGCACGGACGTGTCGGTTCTGTTTATTAGCATCGGTAGACACCGGGACCGTTTACAAGGTGTAACTATGTGGCCAGGTGGTCGATCGTGAAACTCGACCAACGAAAACCTTACGTCAGGAATGACCCCCAGCTGGGAATTCTCCGGGGCTTCTTAATTTCTTCTTTTTATCTGGCTTTTTTCCTCTTTTATCTCTCGCCTCCTACGGCGTTACCTCTTCATCATCGCCTTTACACGGGCCACGGCATCCTCCAGGCCCGGATAGCCCAGCGGATTCAAGGATAATTACACGATCGATATGCTAAATAACTCTCGCCTCAATCACGTAGATAAACGGAGGCGCATGGTAAATTGGATTAGCCGCTAGATTACTGACGTCCACATCCCGCCGTCACTGTTTGCTGTCACGGGGCTGGGTTTTTGGTGAACGATCGCGACACGGCGAACACGCGCTGGGATCGTTTGCGTAAGTATATGTTATTCGATGCTTTGGGATATAATTATTGAGAGTTTAATCATTTACCGAGTGTTCATAAATTTGTGGCACCTGTGCTGGGTGGTCTCTGTATTGGTTTGCCACCATATTTCAGGGCGAGGAGGGAATGTTCACCGATTTCTAGTGGAAGATGTACACTTGTAGTAAATATTTCAGAATTAGTGTTTGATTGGAAAAAAGATTGGAGTTATTATTGGGGTAATTAGATAACAAAATGTAATATACTACAGTAAAACTAGGAGGTATAACTTTAAAATATTATTTGAAAGTAGTGTAAAAATATGGAAAGAAGAAATTGTGGTCTATGTAAGGTAATTAAGAGGAAGATGCCAAATTGTGTATGAGAAGAATTTTGTTGTTTTTATGGATTAATATTTAGTTTTAACAAAGTTTGTTGATTTGAGAGAAATATGTAGGTATATTAAATCTTTTATAAATTTAATAAGAAACCTTGGGCATCTTCCTCCAATTAACTTACAGACACTGTGGATTCTTCTTTACATATTTTTACAATGCTTTCAAATGATATTTGAAACACGATTAGTAAACTGTGTTAAATTATGCCTCCCAGTTTTACTCCAGTATTTAAACACAGCAAGGGATGGATGAAATTGAAAGTGACCATGATCAACTCCCGATTTCTTGCATAAAAGTATGTCTGACACTACTAAGTAATATTCTACTTAATCTATTCCTTCCTTTCAAAGAAAATCAATCGCGCAGTGGACACCGTTATACAAATATTTTGTCGCATAAAAAACCTACATCTGTAATTTTATTGTTCACAAATTCTCTAATTCCACAAAGAAAAAAGAAGAAATAAATATATAACGACAGAGGAAATTCGAATCTCTCCGAAAATATAATCTGTCTGGTACTAAAAACTCCTTACAAAATTCCTCAAAATCTACAAATTGAAAGGGTAATTATGGGAGAGTTGTTGCACCTTACGCAAAATTGTCACAGTGTCTATATTTTGCATTGGAAACATTTAGATATCAAGGATACATATTATCAGTTGAACATCTTGTGCTACTACTTGTAGTGAAGAAAATCAAAATTTTTATATTTGTCACCCTTAAAAAATTAAAACCGAAAACATCCTTTTTGGGGAGAGACGCCACACTTGATGCCGGTTGTCGAAACACTTTTAATTTTCCATTTAACCTTGTTAATTTTAAGTTTTCATTTAAAAAATAGTAAAAGTAAAGTAAAATGAAACAACTTTTGAATTTATGCAGTTATGAAATACAAAAAAATTGGAATGTATTACCAACTAAAAATATACAAAAAGAAAACCCGAGAAGAAATGTTCACAGTGGCTTCCCCCCTTAATGTATGACAAAAAACTATGAATTTTCAACTACTAAGATAACAAAAATAAACTCTAATACTTAGGTATTGAGATCAAGTGCGGTATGCTTACCTCGCAAAGTAGCAAAATCTTTAAAAGTAATAAGGGAAGCAAATAAAACCAACAGTATTTTATTACCGACAACTCTGAAATACCGAAAGTGCGGCGTCTCTCCCATAATTACCCTAGGCACAAGTATTCTCTAGTTTCTCCAGATCCAAAGCCCCATCGCTACCGGCTCTCTTTGCCCATATACAATACCATAAAAAACTATTACAGCTATCCCTGGCGATCCCGCTTCACAAGTTCTGCATTGAGCAGCGCGCGTACGCGTGCTGCGTCGCACACAGGCGCGTACACGCCCGGATAAATCGCGTGCAAACTTATGCACTGGAACATGCGAGAAGCGTGAGTTTAATCTACTAACCCATAAGCCTGGACAGACGGGCCCGAACTAAAGGGGATCGAGGATAAGAGATATACAGTGGACGGGGAGGGGTGTCCCCCTGCGAACCACAGAGGTGGACTTAAAGGCTTCGGATTCTTATTTCCCCATAAATAATTTTAATGACGCGCCGCGGCAGCTCAGGTATAGGGCGAAGCTATGCGGGGTCCTGTACCTGTAGGCAGCCTCGTATTGTTATTTATTATATTCGTCGCATGTGAATAAGCGTCTACGCGCGAGCAACAGGGTCCGCGGCTGCGGCTGTTGAGACGCGAGAACCACACCGGGACGTGCCATCCTCGGCGAAACTCGCTGACTATTTTTCACGCGCACCGAGCCTTCTGTACCGTTTGCGCACTTTTCACGTTCGAGACTGCTGGACGTTAGAGCTTTATCGCGCGTAATTACTCACGGATTTTAAGCGTCCAGGATGGCTGAACGTTTTGCCCGAGTTGGTATAGTAGTGGCGAGTCTTGTGGTGGTGGGAAGGGTTAATCGTTCTTCTTCTATTGATAGATAGGAGATTGCTCTTCTCGGGTGTCGTGGAGACACTCTTTTGATAATTTCTTATTTTATCTGCTTACTATGTTTTCACTTCTGTTTGTAATAATTTGGATAAATAGCTTGTGGTAGGGCAAAGGTTAGGAGAACGAGGCGGTTGAAATTAGGCTGTGTTATGGGAAAGAAAAGGGGAACGTTAGGAAAAATTGGTGTATATAGATGTAAGTCGATGGAGTTATAATGATCAAAGAGTTGGAATTGTAATCTAGAACTTATAAGTACCTATGCTTATTAAAGATTGCTGTTTCTTAATATGACACCTTGTCGTGACGGAAGAGCAGTTTATCCCTCTGATGTGGCAGAATCTTAGTTAGTCTCCAGGCGTTGAAACATGTTGCGATGCATGCATCGACTCTCAGGTTTTATGAAACTGGCATCTGTCACCAGCCAGGATGATGAGCAAGATGCGAGTGTGGCAAGAATTTAGGGTTGTATAGATACTTGTACTCGTTAATCAGTATTGAAAAAGAAGTATCGATAGGTACTACTCGGGAATGGGTGAAAAAGTATCGATACCTTTAAATACTGGTATCGAATAGATTATTATTCTTCTGTAAAAAGAGTGCTTCTGGATTATCCATCGTGCCACAATTCCTGTAACCATTTCGTTTTATACTGTCAACCACTCCAAAAGTAATAAGAATTAACAAAAAAAAATTGTCGGTCAATAAGGGTCCAACAGAAAAATACGATTTATATCGGGACTACATACATATTTAGGTGGCGAGAGAACGTTTTATGTGGAAGGTTACAGTGTTTGTGGCTAAAAAACCTCGTTGCCCACTAGAAAATATGCCAACCGACAATTTTCCTTTCTGGCCGCTTATTTTGACGCGATCCTCAATTAAAAAACAATGAAAAAATTTACTTATAGCGCGTTCGATTCGATTGGATTCAAGTATCGCACGACAAGTATCGATAACGAAAGTACTCAGTATCGAATCAAAAGTATCGATGATACCTACTTTACTTGTAGGTATTTATTTACGACTTACAAGGGAACATCCCGAACCCGGAAATTCAAAAAAGTCTGAAACTGTGAATATGTAGGGAATTTCCTCCTGATTACAACGCAATTTTTGTTTGCTGCCCAAACTCATTCTCAGGGTGTGTAATTGACCTCCGAATATCCGGTTAGTTTCCGATTTTGTGTTATAACTCGTGAACTGAAAATAATTTTTTACAAAAGGATGGATCTAATTTAAAGAAGTAACTTTTGTCTTGAAACTTTTTTCCTATCTCCTAGAGTTCGCGGGTTATAACACAAAATCGGAAAATAGCCGAATTTTGAGAGTTTAATTTCACCTCTTCGAGTGAATTTGGGTAGCAAACAAAGATTACGTTGTAATGAGGTGGAAATCCCCTGCACATTCACAAAGTTTTAGAATTTTTTTAATTTCCGTGTTTCGGATCTTTCCTTCTTAGTACCGAAACAAGCCGAGGAAAGATGTGGAAACCAATCTAATCACGTAGTAACATGTATCATGAAACCAGACCCCGGGTCTCCACCAAGGTGAACACGTACAAAAACATTGTTCGCGAACGTTTTCCTCTGTTCTTGTCGTGTCCAAACCGCCGCAAACACGACAAAACATTCACATACGATTCATACGCTGAGTTTTGTTCATGTTTGCGACGGAGTGGACACGACAAGAACAGAGGAAAACGTTCGCGAACAATGTTTTTGTTCGTGTTCGCCTTGGTGGAGACTCGGGGTTAGAGTCGATACATGCATTGCAAGTTGCAATTCGCAACATGTTTCAACGCTTTGAGAACTCTTTGTATCCTTGTATCGTATCTCTGTTGCGTATCAGTGTGGACGGGCAGCGTGTGATGATGCGGGAAAAATCACACACCGTCGCTACGAGGATACGCAACGAATGGATACGTGTATGCGACACGCGTATGGTGAATACCCATTTTCATTATTTTTCCGAGAATCGTCGTGTGAACAGTTCCATAATAATCAATGTGACATTGGTATCGATCGTACATGTATCGTGATGTAAAGCCGAAAATTCACCAGGAAGTTAAGCTATGCTATGCCACACTACGTTTTAAAAAATTAGCTTCAATACATTCTTATGGAACCGTTTCCACCAAAAGCTACGTTAAAACATAGCAACGAATAGCTTAGCTTAGCTTCGCTTCCCGGAGAACAAAAGACGGGGCACACGTATTTTTTATATTGGCGGAACCGACCACATCTACTTACTACTATGCACACAGTCAGCGGTTCAGGCGGAGCTCGCGGCGGACTGCACCGCCTGCCAGGGGCCTTCTTTCTGTGCAGTAATAGTACGAAAGCACCTATACCTAGACATGATTACACAGTGTAACATAGCAACATTTTTAATCCCCCTGATTATTCACCTGGTATCAAATCCAAGGTAACGTAAAGTACTTTGAAGTGCAAGATATTTCAAAGTAGACAACAGAAACCACATCCCGAGTCTATTCTTATATTGCCAAGCCATCACTGCTATGAAGACCAATTGACCAGAGTCGCCCTTAGCACCGGGAAGACGGGGTCCTTGCCCCGGGACCCACGCTTGGGAACTTCATTTTGTAAAAATTAAATGAATTAAGTATAATTGTCAAGGTATCTTTTTTTTTAGAATAGATTTTCGGCAAGCGTAAGTGATGCATGAAGTAGAGGCGTAAGGTTATCTGTTTTCAATAATATCGACTTTTGCCTTGGGCCCCGCAAACTCTACGGGCGGCTCTGCAATTTACCTACCAAAAGCTACCAGCGGAACATAGTACTTACACATCCCACATGCCCTCAATTCTCACCAAAGAAATCGATCTCACTCTCACCCATAGGAAAAGAACACCCTATCAACAAAATCATCTGACCATAACATCAGCATCTCCTCACAACCATCCAAACAACCGCCCACAGCCACACCAAGTACCCTGTCCCGCAAAGTGCATCGCCGTGAAGCATACCATGATCGATAACAAAGTTTCCCAGAGCGTTGTCTAAAAAATTCGCATCCCCCCCGGAAAATCCAGCAAACTCGGGCGAACACATCGTTACAACCTACCCCGGCAGGCTCGTGGACAATTACGCGAGGCTGTCCCCGTCTCGGCAGAGAGATCTTCGAGAATGATAGTTCGCGCGGGACGCGACCAATCGACGAGCGGCCGCTCGGCGCCGGCGGAGGGGGTATCGGCGCGCGCGGGCGCGCTGTCGACCGCGTGGCAACGCTACTTACGCGTCGGTAGGCGTGGCTACGGCGGACCAATCGGGGACAGCGCAACCGTAGCGTCTCCCAACCCGTTTAGGCCACGCCCATATGCCGATACGATACCCCGGAGCGGGTAGCGGGTTCCGCTGCGCCCGTGCAGCGATTATACGCGTTATTATACCGTCGAGCGCACCGAGTCACGAGCCATGCCGCGCTCCTCGGGCGTAGCTATCGCTTCATCGCGCGCCGCGTGAACGACGCGCTTCGCCTTTCCGCGCTGTTTCCACGCGATGCCGCTCAGCCCGCGGATTACCCCGCTGTGATCGATACCGCCGGCCAGCCCAAGTGCGTTGATCGCGACCTCGAGGAACTATGAAGGTACGTGTGCATGTTGTTGAGATTGTAACGTCCCAGGGGGGATATGTGGGTGTCACGTTGGTTGGGGAGGCTGGTCTAGGTTTAACCTTCGGGGGTTGAAGTATTTGTGGAATTCTTGAGCTGGAAACTTGTGAGGATGTGCGAGTGGAGGGTATGGATTGTGTTGGGTGTGGGCAGTTCGGAGAGGCTTGAGGAACCGAGGGTGCGCAAGGTGATATTTTTGGGAAGATGCTGTCAAATTGGTTTTTGACAGAGTTTGCGAGGATATGGGTGTAAACAGTTGCCTGTGCCTTGGTGCACTTAGATTTTAACAACTTTGCGGGTGGGTAGCTGAGTAGTTGGAGGTGAACGTGTGGCGTGGATAGGAATTGTTTGTTTATTGCAAACAGTGGCCGTTCTGATAAGCATACATTTGTGTCAAGAGTATTAGCTGAAGATAGGTATGTAGGAATATATGAGCATAAGTATGGATATCGATCACATTCGTTGAAGGTACATATTGGTTCAGATGACTCTGAAGGGATTCATGTAATAGTCGGGGAAACCTGTATAAAACCGTATAGGGCAAACCGTATATCATACTTATTCCGGAAAATAAAATGAGAAAAGCCCACGCGCGTTTAGCAATTGTTTTCCACCATAATGAACTGTTATGTTAGTCAACAGAGATTCGCGACGAAATACGTAGGTACCTACTTATTGAAAATTTAGACAGGGTGGGTTCCTATGTTCTTGACTCCTGACACTTTTGTGCTGTAACACTATCACCTCCTATTTTTTCTAAGACGTCATTATACTTCCACTCAGAATACATAAATATTCAAGGACGTGTACTTTAACGTGTAAGTAGAACGTGTTACTCTGCAATTGTAACGAATAATACTACTCTATAGCGCAATTTCATCCATAGGCATCTCAAATTTATCATTTGTATAATACATTTTGATCTCATTAGTCCTGTGAAGTCTTCAATTTAAAAGATAGAGGTTATAATAAGTAATAGTAGCGAACATTTAAAAAATTATTACGATTAGAAAGAAGGCTACTCTTCGCGAACACTCAAATGAAAAAGAATATGTAATTACCAAAACATATTTAGCAATCAAAACAAATCAGATTTCATAAATAATTTAAACACGGGGAATTTTTTCCTCTCCTGAAACATTTGATTTTTGGCGCTTACAGTGTTTCCTACAAGTGGGTACACTTCAATTGTGTTCTACGAAACTGGAATCCTAATGACAAAACCAAACTCCATTGGAGTTTAATAAAATATAACATCACCCCCAAGATATGTGATTCGAAAATTCCCATAAGTCGAGGATGAATTCAAGCACCGTCGGCCAAGTGTGAAGTTGGTTTCGTGGTTCAGAAAGGATGTAGAAAATCTTGACAGATTGTTTGGAATACGATTTTGACTATAGAGTGTTTAGGTACCTAAAGATAAATCCTATTCTCAATAGATAGGTGCTTACGCAGTCACAGGTTTAAAATTTTATTGTTGTCATACTCAAATCGCAAGGGATACTTCAGCTATTAAAATACAATAAAAGAATATGAAACATCGTTTACCTATCCACACTTCAATTTTATAATATACCTATGTTGAAATGAGCTCCTTGAGCTTGAAAAGGTGCAGGCATTGCACCGATGAATCAACGATGCATATTCACAAAATACAATTCATTATTCATACGAATTTTATTAATTTTATTAAGTATTATTAATTGTTAGTTATCGTTTACTTACCATTATAAACAACTTACATGTCACACCCACTTGTTTAATTTTCCAACTTCATGCAAGACCTACGTTTCTGCCAACGAAGTGACAAACCGTGACTGGGTCAATTTAGACCCATTTGCATATTTCTTTCCCTCGGTATCACTTAGGAATCAACATTTCACACTGTACAGACCGTCTTCCAACATAAATTGAAAACTTAAGAACATGTATCAAAATGTACCTAGCCAGAGTCGCCGCGGGTTTAACAGTTACTTCGTATCAGGCATCTGATTTTACCATGGCAACAGTAAAATTCTAACTACATACCTAAGCATCGAACGTAGGTACCGCAAACTGAGTGGCAGTAGGGGGTAACATTGCCAATTAGTTAACATGTATTAAAGAAGGAAAAGGATACAAATTTGATGCACTTTGACACTTGCAGTACAATCACAAAAATGCAATGTTACAGTAGGATACTTAAAGTAAATGTAAAAATGTTAATTTTTATAAACATTACATAGTAAAATGTTACACAAACCAATCTTCCCATAAGTAAGTAGTTTATGGTACCATCTATGCAAGGCCCGATATAAACAGTTCTTCCGCCGTTCTGGGCAAAAATCATTTTTGCCGCCCTTTATATTTAATCATAAATAATTATTTTAAAATACAATTTTCGACTGGGCGTGAATTTTTGGGGGTATTTGTTGAATGACAAAAGCCTTTTTAACCAACTTCAAAAGAGAGGAGGTTATACATTCGACCCATGTATTTTTTTATTTTTTTTTTATGTTTGTCCCGGCATAACTCCTCAACATATGGACCGATATTGATAATCCTTTTTTATTCGAAAGAGGGCGAGACCCCGATGGTCCCATCCTAGACTGCATCAATATTGACCTAATATTTTTCCAGTTCTGGTTAATGATAAAGACTATTCTTACCTAATTATTATTATTTTATGTACGTACGCGCATGTCTCCTCAGCATGTTGTGTCAATATATATATATATATATATATATCAATATATATATATTGACACTAAAAAGTTAAGAATAAAACAATTTAAAAAAAAATTAATACCTACTTCAACATAATAAAAATGCACTGAAAGGTAAAATATAGTTCTGTCCCTTATTTAATCTACGACTCTCATATTTTTGAAGCCAGCGCCAGATTTACACAGTGCAAATGATGAGGCGCCGACTATTTTAATTTTCTCTTTCTACCAATTTTGCCGCCACCTTTGCCGCTCTGGGCAGTTGCCCTGCTTGCGCCCCCTAGATCGGGCCTGCATCTATGTTCCTAGGACACTTTTTACACGCCAGGGTCTCTCAACCAATCTGTCCAAAGCTTTTACACTCCTGGGCCGCGTCAGGTTGCTCGAGCGCCTCGATGGCGTGATTCCCCGCAGTTTGGCCGCACCATAAAATCCCTAGATCCGTGACGGCCGCGGCTTGATGAGGTTGATGAGCGTTGGTGGACAGGCCGCGTCTCCCCGTGTCCCGTTGCAAAAAAAGGGCAGCGCGAACGGTTGGCGGGGAATCCCCGATGGAAGTCGGATAAAGGAGCCAACGGCAGCCAACCACGGAGCCGCTTCCGACGTATTGCTAGGCGCGGTCGACGAGACGCGAAATAGAGGTGGCGGATTACGCTCGATCGTTCTGCGCGATTGTCTTGTCGGGATGTCGATCGCGTGTCACCTCCGCCGACTCCCCCCTCCGTATGCTAAATATCGTCGAACGCCCGCTACTCGGGCGCATACCCGATGAGCTTTTCCCCGTTGTCACCGAGGCATCGATGCGTGTCGCTGCCTCGAATCGGAATGCTGAATCGAAGACATTGAATATCTAAGTGATCGAGCTTGCCGATCGATGGCTACCATTCTGTATAGGCACTCGATTATTGGCGTGCAAAAACTTCTGCAGATGATTTTTTTTTGGGGGGGTGGGGAGGAGGTGGAGATGAGTTTTAGGATATTCTGTGCCACGTGGGTCAGTGAAGATTGATGGTGTCTAGTGGGAGTGAGATTTTTGTTAAGTGAATTAAATAGGATATATTTTTATTTCGCGGTAAAGTTTTGTACTCTACATTTGAAGCAGAATAAAGTGCAAAAAGTTTTAGACCCATACATTGTATACTTTTTTCTAGAAAAAAATTATAAAAGTCACCTACGTTTTCACGCGATTTGACCGGGGAGTGCCCTTAACTTGGCTCCTCCAAGATTAAATCCTGAGTGCGCCAGTGTTTGGAGATTCGTGTTATTGACATTAGAACTATCGACAATTAATGTATATAGATACTTATTTCTACCAGACCAATCGACATGACTGGTTATTTATAAAATTATGCAAAGAAAATAAACCTTTAAGTATTCAGATACTTAAAAATATATATATACATATATTTACACTACTTTTTTCAAAGGTAGGCAGTTAAAAATGATAAATTTATTACCAAATTTAAAACCAGTCATTCTGAGCGATTTGCTACTTACAATTAGCTCTATATGTAAGTACCTACAGTGTTAAAGACTTGGAGAAGTTACTAGTTTAGTAAAACTGAATACAGGGATATGAACTTTTTATTAATTTTCAAGATCCTACCACAAATTTGAAATATCGAATGCTGTATAGACTGTAGAGCTTGCCAAATAGTAGATTGGGAGTAAAATAACGTTTTGCAAACTAAATACTTAGGGTTTTGTCACTTTATAATATGACAAGGAATTTAAATTTAATATTGTGCATTTAGCGAATATAGTTTGGAGAATCATTTTGCACTATAGTATAACAAGAGGGAAAAGTAGAAGTGTAGCGGAGAATATTGAAAAATATAGCAACCCACTTTTCTTCCCAGCTTCCCATAGAAATTTTTTCCACCTCTCCGTGATTAATTCCCCAGACAAGAATGCTCCAATTATTTAAAGCTGTATAAAAATGAGGAGAGAAGGTAGGTCCGCCTCGGTCTTTCTTGGGGGTTGCAAGGGCGACGTATGCCACGCTAAATTAACAGTCGCGCGTCCAGCGGTGGATATCTATAAAACATACCTACGCAGAGGACAGGCGAAATCGTAAATACCTGTAAGATCACATGCGAGACGGAGCGCGTCGTCCCACGCGGAAAGGGCCCTATATACGCGAGTCCTTACGCGAAAGGACCTTTCAAGATGGCACCCAGCTCGTGTGTGGTCCAGTAAATTGTCGGCGTAAGGCGCAAAATGGCGCATCAGCCTGATCCGGAGTTATATGACTACGTTTTTAGAGGACTCGTGCTCGAACCGAGCAAGGAGACCGCGAAGGCGACAGAAACGGAGACAGAGGGACGGGGGTGGTTATTCAATGCCGGTGGCAGGTCGGCCTGTAACATTGCAAAGATATTAGAAACTGCTTTGAATGATTGGAGGCAGTGATTTTCAATTAATTGCGAAGCATTGCTAGATCTGGGTAATAGGAGAATAAAAATGGGACGTAAAAGTCTTACGAATTTAGGGCTGAGACTATTTATCGAATTTTTCGGTATTCGAGTACTCGAATACTTCAGTTGCTCAATTATTTGGCGAATATAATTCGAATATCCAAGTATCCAAATACTATTCGAATATCCAGGTATCCAAATACTATTCGAATATCCAAGTATCCAAATACTATTCGAATATCCAGGTATCCAAATACTATTCGAATATTCAAGTATCCAAATACTATTCGAATATCCAAGTATCCAAATACTATTCGAATATCCAAGTATCCAAATACTATTCGAATATCCAAGTATCCAAGTACTATTCGAATATCCAAGTACTATTCGAATATTTAAGTATTCGAATACTGATGTTCTTTGGATACATTTTTTTACAAGCTTTAATTTAGTTTCAGTTGTGAGTTCGTTAGTTTGTCAGGGTGAAATCTTGTAAGTTAATTTTGATCCACTTCAACATATTCGATTGACTTGAAACTTTGCACACATACACTAGGCGGCAAAATCGGCTTCCCTCCTGAAATTTGGCAACGTTGCATGTCACTAGGCATAACTCAGTAATTCTAGTGACATGCAACGTTGCCAAATTTCAGGAGGGAAGCCGATTTTGCCGCCTAGTGTACATAGATCCGATGACAATACAATATTTTCACTGAAAAGCATGAAATACTAAAAATCTACAGTGTTGTTGTTCGGATATAATATTTTGAGAGAAAAAATAGTTTGTAAGTCGGCTTTGGAAAAAACTATTTTGCATATAGAAGGTACAGAGCATCAAAATCAGCTTATGGGTGGCTCACACCCAGAGTGCCAACGAAGGGTTAATTGGATACGTGGACATTTGTTAGAAAGAACTGGAAGTCTGAAGCAATTACCTAATGGTGGAATTTCATTGTGACACGAATGGGTAGCTGGTTTTCCGAAAATTAGTAGCAGGTTCACTAAATGAGCGTGAACTACCGCGGTCTGTGTCGTAGAAGTTCGAACGAAAGATAGGAAAGCATTTGTCCGAAGTTTCGGAGCGGACATCATTGAAGGTGTCGCCGATCCCATAGATCGTAACTCCGGATGATCCGTTTTACGCGGGACAGGAGTTAGATCCGCGTGCCCTTTTACACCATTAATCTTCCCTGATCTCACGAAATCCCTACGTTAATTCTGCTTTATCGATCCCATTTACTTAACGCCCGATGAACTATTACCCACCAAGTCTGTTTCCACTGTCCTGCATTCTTCCCTCGTGTAATTGATTTGAGGGACCGCCGCCGCTCGTAGATACCGTGATAATATATCCAACAGCATTCTTCGATATCGCGTTAGCCGCCGTTTAATTATTACTTAATACGAAATTATGGATTTCATAATATAATAGTTGTAACGTGCCGCGTTTTACTATAGGTAGGTAATAGATTACCGAAGAGCTGCCACATAAAAATATAGTTATGCCATAATAAGTGAGGAATAGCATAATGTCCAATAACATTTATCTACTTAGTTTTGTGAGTAGATATTATAAGAGGGTATTTCTTAAAAGATATTACCCGCGAGTGTCCTGCCACCCTATTGCTGTTAATACTTTCACTCCTATTTATTTGTGCAAGATGCAATTTTCCTTACCTAAACTAATAAAAATATGCAAGTGTTCAAAAAGGGGAATTTTCAAATAATAAAATACTTATTTCGCTGACATTGATAATTACTGAGGGGATGCTTTATAAGGACGGGCTCCGTTCGAATGCCTACTTAATACAAAATCCAAATTGCAATATGTTTGAATATCCAAGCTCTTGAATAATAAAGCATTCTGTTAATAAAGTGCGTGAATAATAAACCCTTCGATCAATCAAATCCAAAGCTCAACCGAAGATGAAAGATTCTCGCGATTGGTGTCCCACAGTATTCGTCTAAAAATTCTCGCGCCGATCTGCCGTTTCTTTGATTTCTCCAGTTCCGTAACGACTTACTAATGTATCAAGGGTGCGATATGTAAATGACGACGGCGCGATCCGCGCGGATAGCCGCTCTTTTTGATCGTTTACCCTCGCGACGAGGCTCGTCGGCGTGGACGAATAATAATGGGAACGATACACCTTCGTTGGCACACGTACTGGCCAAATGTGGCGGTTATGCTAATCGGGGGAAGAATTTTATTCCGCCACGGCCGCGCGGAGGAAACGTCGGCGCGCCGATGACAAAGTGCGTATTCCGTGAATTGAAAATAGAGAAGGAAAGGGAAAAGAAAGGCGGGGCGATAATATATCGCGATAGCAGTGCAAGCAAAACGAATCGAGCCACACTTCTGGCACTCTATTAATAAAACGCAAACATATGTTAATGTGACGCGTTTCCATGGACCCGTTGAATCAATTTATTATCCAGATCTAGAGCTCTCGCTAATAATTCTTTTTCCTTTCATTTAATCTCGATCTGCGAGTCGATTCGTGCCACGTGTGTCTGCAGTTCTGCACACGCATGGCTATGAATAAATGAAACCAGGGTGCGAGTAATTAGGTACTGCGATTTCGATTTCATCGCCTCGGCTGAAGGATCTCCTTATTCAGTTAGGTATGTCGGACTTTCTATTCTTTTCGAAGAGTCCCCTATGTGTATTTTTATTAAATCACCGAAGATATTACCCTAAAACAACCCTAATAATTACAGACCACCTTCACGGTTTGTCATACATATACTCCTGGGCCCAAATCCGTACCTATTTCTTTTTTCATCTCTAACGAAATATTCGCTTGATCCATAGAATCGAATTTTGGAATCTTTATCCTAATGAACATTGCTTACTTTTTAACCCTCATCCGTCCCTCGCGCCAATTTGGCACAGTTTTCCCGTAAGTTAAACTGTTCTGTTATTTGTGATTCTTGTAAACAAGCAGTATGTCCTGCACATCATTTTATTTCGTGCGAAAGTTGTGAAAAATTTAAGATGTAAATGTTAACTCATCAATTTGAATAAAGAATATCGAAAAATAACTGTTTACCTTGTCATTTCATCGAACTTTTACCACTGTGTCAGATTCAGTTCGTGAAATAAGGAACGGATGAGGGTTAATACTGCACTGTAAAAATCACTTGCTAGATAACAAGTATACAAAACAACAAACTTGTAGACTTAGGGTAAAGTAGCTGAATATAAGACCTATTTTTTAAAAACATCATAACTCTTGACTAAGAACAGTTTTATTAAAATTGGATACACGTTTTAAAAGTAGAATGTGTATTCTTTACCAATCTACTGAAATGAGTGAAAAGTACTGTAACAAAGATTCGGTTTCTTCATAATAAAATAAAAACGAAAGTCATTCAAATACGCAGATAAAAAAATGGGTTCCTAAGTAATATGAGATCCAGTTCCTCAAACTTACTTTTTCTTTCTCTTTTTATAAATTCGGCATTTGAAATATATTCGTCACTACCGCAGTCTTCGTGGGCCCACCACCGAAGTCTTCATGGGCCTACCACGCTTTTTATTAACTTAATAACCCAGTGTTAGCACATTTGAAAAATAAAGACCTGTGCAAAACAAGAATTCTGTATCACAATTTTCTTTCTTAATCACTTTCATTATTCAGAACAATTTCTTCTTCACTCTTATGAGTTGAACTTTCACGGGTCTCATATTCGGGAACGATACCATGATAACAATTAAGTATCTTCGAAGTTAAGTCTTCATCATTTAATGATATACAATTAGTAAGCCTTAAATTCCATACTGTAGCACCATGCAACAGTATTTGTGCAAATCATTATACACTTACCACTTTAGAGGCATTTCTAATTTAATCGAACCACTTAAACTTTCTGCAACGTCGGACAAAACAATAAATAAACAGTTAGCTAGTAAAGAAATAGCATCGCTATGATATTCAAGAGTTCTGTAGCGGATATAAGCTGGGGCCTCATATTCGGCTACTTTACCCTACTCCTGGGCCCAAATTCTCTGAGGGGGTATTCGCTCAAATTTGATCCAAAGAATCGAATTTTGGAATCTTTATTTTAATGAACATTGCTTACCTTTTAATACAACACTGTGAAACTCACTTCCTAGATAATAAATACATAAAACAACAAACTTGTAGAATTAGTACTGTATAATAAAAAAATTCCCCAAAAATTCTGATCGATTACTCCCCGAAGATGAACAAACTATTCTTCGAAAGAACACTTAGGTATATAAAAATCACCCTAAATACCCGGCATACGCAGCCCAAGGGTTAAATGCCACTTAACTGTATCTGCAGCAATAAAAGCTGGTCGCATCTTTGCACCCTCGATGCTCGGGAGTCACTCGTCCTCCCCCGTGGATCGGCTTCAGGGGCTATTAGTACGTGGCTCGAGCTAATCGCGAGACGAATCTCCTACCCGTCAGCCCCTACCCGTGCCATTCACAGTAACACACCGACGGCGGCCGATGCGTAGCCAGCCGGAGCTGGCGGACATTGTGCCGTGCGAAAAGCAGAAATCGGATGGCGATTTAAATAGATCTCGAGTGGCTGACGGCGGCTCCTTGAACGGACACGGACCATTGTGCCCGCGGGGGATCGTTTTCTTGCCGGGGAACGGGGAACGGAGGACTTTTCTACGAAGGCGTGAAGAGGCTCGTGCCCTTCGTCCAGTGCCACTCGAAAAGCCGCTCGAAACACACAAAAAGCCCGAGGAGCATTATTTTCCGGCGGATGGCGTCCCTCTTTCACGCGCCTCTGTCCCTCCGCTGCGGCGGAGTGGCGAGGTATCGGTTTGAAAGAACGGCCGAAAGAAGGATGCCCGTAGTGGGCCACTTTGTCAACTTGTCACCTGGGCCCCGAAGATGCGAAAGAAAACGAACGAAAGGCCCCTCGGGAAGAAGGGAACGAGCCCCGTTCTTGTTCGCACCAGGAAGTCCCGACTCCTCTCTTCCTGGAGAGTACACCACCTTTCTTTTTCTCTCGAGCTTTCCACTCAAGTCGGCCTTTCGATCTCCTTCGCTCGTTGTTTTTTCACTGGTTAAATATAATATTGCGAATGGCTGGTCCAATTGACGTGGAGCCTTGGCAGAACAGGAGGGGTGGATTTTGTGTAATTGCATTTTGGAGGGAAGTTACTTGCTCGTTTTAAAGTGGTGGTCAAAGGAAAGTTTAAAATTAATATTTTTACTACCTAACCCGTCACCCAGTTTCACCGGAGAATTATTTATGATGTTTGAAAAATAAAAGAGCCTAAACAAAACAATTTATAGCCTATAATATAATCTAGGACGGACGTAATATATATTCAAAATTTCATTGAAATTCGTTAAGCCGTTTAGACGTGAAAGAAGGGCAAACAAACAGACAACGTTCCACTTTTATATATTAGTAAGGATTTGCATGCTGATGAATTTTGTCTAATGATACCTACTATATTATTATTACCATTGAGCGTTTCAATTTTCTTTTGACCACTACTATAAATAACAGTTTCAGTTTAAGGGAAAGGGCTTTATTACTGAATGTGGAAGAATGTCATTATTTAAAAGTAGGAGTTATATGTATAGTGTTGTTCTATTTAGTCGAGATATGGATCATGAAGAACAGTGGTTCCATTTATGAATTGTGTTTTAATTGGTTAATTGTTTAACAGGGAATGTTTTTAGGGAACTATTTTGTCCTTTCTTTTGAGAAGTGGTTAATTAACGTCGAATTGCTTGTAATGCGTGTAACTTAATTTCATTAGACCTTGTCATGGAAACGACGAACGAAAAGAGTACATAAGGTGGAGAGTATTTACTTGGCAGCGCAACCCCTGCAGAAGCACATAAACTAATAAATTCCTCTAACGAGAACTTGTGAATACAGATAAGTTCTGTTAGATAGCGACCTTCTCGGATCGAGGGAGCCCGCTACAAAGTGTTCGTTTCTAATTGGCTCGCGTGTTTGTTCCTAGCTGAAACGAATTTACGCCTCGTGTCCGTCGAATACAGAGAATCCTCCAAGGGAAAGTAGTCGCGCGCGCGCGCACGAGGAGCGTGTAAATCCGGGGGATCGTGTGGCATTAAACAAACTGGGACGTTGTATCGGAATCAATGTTTCAACTTTATCCATCGAGGCCTTGAGTCACTTTTACCTTAAAATATCTCACTATTCTGAAAAAATGAAGGTTTGAATGATTGAATTTTGTGGATTATTCAAGTGTGAAGAGATGTGGTGAAAAATGGAAGACATCCTCAAAATTTGTGTTATTATATTCTAAATTAATTATGATATTACAATTCCTACTATAATTTAATTTTTATTTATTAGAGACGCTTGATACTGTAAAAAATGACTGAAAATTTGAAGAATGTCCCAAGAATCTTTCATATGTGAAATATTACAGTTCTGGAAATACTTATTTCGTCACTCAAAATAAGTTTGATACGAATTATTTTATCAATCACACAACGCAAAAAGTATTTCCTACTGTGTCTTCACAAAAATCAACACATGATTAGCTGTTAAGAGTTCACCAAACTCTTCACCCTTCCGTTAAGGGAAACATATTCTTCCAATAATCTGTTCCCAATTTCTCCCACCCCAGTAAGGGGGATTCTCGCCTAACAGCTCCAAAAGCAACTGATATTTAAGATTTTTTATAAAAAACTGTTGGTTATATTGAATTAAACTTTTTTGGGATATAAGGTGGCATGTTTAAATTTGGAGAAAATATTTTTTTTATGTCGATACTTATTATTATTTATTAATTATTGCGGCATCTTGTCCATCTCTTCGGCGGTGTAGCACCTATCACAGCCATCTGATTGCAAAAAAAATAGAAGTTTCTTAAAGTTGGATAGTTTACGCTGGGATTGGCCCATTGTAAAGAAAAAATTAAAGTAGTTATTTGGAAGAAAAATTTTTCCTTAGCCAAATTTTTCATATTATTCTTCATATCGATGAAAAGAGGATTATAAATAAAAACAAAAATTAAAATTTTAGGTCCAGTCCCAGCGTAAGTTATTTAACTTCATGAAAATTTTCTTCTTTTAGTAATCAGATGACTGTGACAGGTGCTACACCTCACGCCGACATCGTCGAAGAGGTCAACACGATTCCACAATAATTAATAAATAATAAGAAGAATCTACATAAAAAAAATTCTACAAGTTTAAAGGTGCCTCCTTTTTTTCCAACGGAGTTTAATGCAATAGTAACAATAGTTTTCTCAAAAGAAATTCATATATTTTGAAGGTCGTTACACGAGAATCCCCCCTTAAAACACGTATACCTATAACATCAAACATCTTCGTAATCCAAACTCGCAATCCCTGCCGTCACGTCCCCGCTCCACCTCAATTTACCCAAAATGAAATTCCCATCAGATCTCCGGCGGCAGTAAAAGGTGGGCCGAGAATAGGCCCCGGCCAAGTCCCTGAAAGTTACGCTCATTGTTGCCAGTGGGGACGAGCATTATCGTTATTACCGGTGGCGTGTAGTGCCCGGGCCGAGTGACATCGTGGCCGTAGACAGGCGACACGAAGGGAAAGAAGTATCGGTTTCAATGGACACCGTGTCGCGGACCGAAAGTGACACGGAGCCGCGAATGCCGTAGGAAACCCCATAGCGGGACCCCCGGAGGACCTCCCGTCGACAGGCTTTCAGGTTTGAAAGTCATACCCGGGTGGTGGGTTCGCCGTCGACAAGGGGACCGAAACCGAAACCACTCGAGAGGCAAGAATGGGGCCTCGTGGCCGTCTCTGAATAGAGGCGTGTACAAACCCGGTGTACCAGTCCTCTCTATTCGCCTCTCTGCGAACCGTATCGCCGATCCACCTTTGTGTAAATAAGGCAATAAGGCGAAGGAAGCGGGATTATTCTCCTCTAAGTCCGCAGATCGGATTATGCGGAGTGGCTGAGGGTATCGATTCCATCCGGACGCCAAATATTTCAATGGACCGTGGCGTCCAACTTCGACGGCCAATAGGAAAGAGTTGTAAACTGTTTTATGGAGGATACGGCGGAGTGCCTTGGAGTGTCGAAAGGGGATGTGTTTCTGTGTTTCTACATTCGGATAGTGGACACACTTTAACACAGAATAACTTTTTTATAATTCGACCAAACGATTTGAGTTTTTTTGAGCAGTTAGAAGGATTAGTTTTCTGATTTACCTGTTTCGGCGTTTTGAAAGAAAATTGCAATTGGTCGAGATAGCGAAGAAAATATTGAAGGTGGTTTTTTATACTTTTTTATCTGAGTCTGTAATGAAAATTTAAAAATTCCGTTTGCAGATTTAAGTAAGTTACATGCTCAAAATTTCAACGAAATCACACATTTCGGCAGTTTTCGGCTGTAAACTGTGATTTCCACCACTTTTAACGGTTTGTAGCTCAGAGCTATGTATCATAACTTACTTAAATCTACAAACGGGATTTTTAAATTTTCATTTCAGGCTCAGATAAACAAGTTTTAAAAACAAGCCTCCGTATTTTCTTCACTAGTCCGATCATTTGCAATTTTTTCAAAACGTTGAAACACGTCAACTAATAAACTAATGCTTCTAGCTTCTTCAAAAAACTGGAGTCATTTGGTCCAACTTTAAAAAACTTATTCTGTTTTACAAGGTGTACTTAAGTATATGGCCGCCACTGGATTTAGTCACTTAATCTCTACAAACTCAATTTCCATATATTCTACAGATTATTACCTCTGGTCTCTCAGATTCGTGATTTTCAGTGTCACTTGTCTGTTCTATATAGTAATAGTTACTTTTTAATTCACTAGAGAAAATTGTGGCATCATATACGAAAAAGTTGAATATATATGGGACTTTTGTGTATGAACCATAAAATCTTCTTTATTCATCTGTGATGTTGCCAAAGAATTATTTTTTATGATTTTTATTAGAGGACCATATTACCTTCCCCTTTCTAAAAGCGCAGAAAGTGACATTTTTTCATATAATATATGTTAAATTCAATTAAATTGTTTTTCTTTTGCTTCAACGGTTTATCACACATAACCTTATTTATATTAGTTTATATAAAGAAATTATAATTTCGACCGTATTTATAGAATATAAATAAAAGTCTTTTGGATATCTTATTAGTTTATCTATATTTTAACCGCAAATGTAAAGCAATTTAAATTGGGAATCAGATTTTAACAAGATATATAAAATGGGGGGGCATATTACATCCCCTTCTTCTATTATTATATAACACCATTTGTGTCATTACGACTTAAGATTCCTGAAAAGGTCCTTGATAAATTTCAAAATCGTCCAATTTCAAAATTATCAAGGTCCTCCATAAGGCTTCTTTTCCCTCTGCTCCTCTTAACTCCCCTATAAGCCCCACTACCGATCACTACACGATAAATTTTTCTACCAAAGTCCAGAGATTTTCAAACCCCAGAAGGAAATTACCAAATTCGTCCACCACCATCAACGAAATCGTTCTTTCCAAACTCGCAAATCAGAGGTTTCCTCTCCCCGCGTATCATTCTCGTAACAAACCCTGAAAATCACGCCCCTGGCATGCCGTGCGACCGCAGGAAGCAACTTTGGGAGAGTCTGGGCCGAGTACAAATGGGAGGGTATGCCGTTCGTTCACCATAACTCATGGGGCTGGTCCTGTGACGAGGACGCGTCTCTCCATGATGGGTACCGCGTGCAGAACCTTACAACGCGCGTGCACACATGAGCGTTAGGTTGTAGGTATAGAGGCAGCACCTACGGCTTGCAGGTATTACGTTACAATGGCATTATGTAACCTCCCGTGCGCCACCATTGTGGGGTCGGCTGTGACGTATGGTTAACCACCGACCATAACCAACCAAATGTTCGCACGTCCTAACCGTGCGCGGATCTCGTGCTGTGTCGTTGTGGTTGGCACAGAAGCCTTCAGGATGCCTCGAGTTCGAAGGCACGGGTCCAAAGGGCGGGAAGTGATCATCCCCGGGGTGTAATTAACTGTAGTAATTGCAGAGTAGGACGGTTTGCGGTGGAGGATTCTTTCGATGGCGAATGGAGCATTCGGGGGTTGAAAGTGCAACTTGATTTTCAGGGTTGCCTTTACAATTTAATACAACGCGTGTCTTCCATTGAGTTTGCTCACGCACTCGACCTCTTGAGCTATGAACTCGTGAACTTTTAGTATGTACCCTGTTTTTACAATTTCCAAGAAAAATAATTCGTTTAATTGTATAATCAAGTAGGTACCTATGCCATCATAGTCTTATTTCTCCACTAAATCCGCGTGTTCTGATTCTATTCGCACGTTCCTTAATCGAGTGTATTGAAATTTTCCAGTCATTTGTCTCGCAGCGTTCATACAATCGCTGCAACTTCCTCTGGGCCCGCAATGAAAGCGTAATTTTCGGTGTGCCCACGCGCTCCGGCGAGATTAGAAATTTGCACCGCCGCGCCGGTTCTATTGCCAGTCGCGTCGTTAATCTTCCAGCTTCGGGTCTTTTCTTCCGTCGTAATAAATCCGCTGCTAAAATATTGCTCGCGTTTCGAGCTGCACACGCGTGCACATGGGACTGTGTTAAAGGGCGCAGCATCCACACCCACACCGCAGAGGTTGGGCAAGAAGAGAGTGAGAGAGAGAGAGAGTTATAGGTGACAATAACGAGCCGCGGTTGCATGCAAGGCGGGCTCGTAAAACGAAGGATTAGAACTCCTTTCGGCTATTAGCGTAATATATGCCTTCGGGTATCAAAAAGCCTGCGAATCACAAGGACGATCTCCGCGCTGCGATGTGGCGAGAGTGAACCGTCCACGAAGACTCCGAGTTCCGAAATCTTCTTCAACGAAGATCAATTTGCTCTTAACATTGTACAAGGTGGATTGATTCTTTTAAATAGTGTTCTACTTGCAGGGAAGTCTTGTAATCGTCAAAGAATTATTTCAAGTGTTGATAACAGTTTAAATCTGGCCGCCATGTCCAATAAGTGAAGTCTAAAGCAGGGGACATTTATGTCATTAAAATTAGGAAGTCTGTGATAAGATATCACGCTGTTGGCTATTTGTTGATCCTTTGTTTCAATCAAGAAAATACGAAGAAAGTTGATGAAACTGATACAGTGATGGTTATTCTGAACACCCACCAATCTGCCAACCCGGGATTTGTCAGATCGGAAATTAAGGTTATCTTTATGATTTTAGTTTTCATTTAAGAAATATTGTATTTAAAAATCAAAGTGTACCCTTTCTCGTGTATCTATAAATTAAGCTGTGCTCTCTTCGAAAAGAAATTTGATGCCCCTCCTCTTAAGGCTTCTTCATATTTGCGGTACCAAAAATATCTCAGAGATTACAAGGACCGATTTGAATAAAATTTTCCTTAAGTATTCATAGGTTTATAAATTAGTACTTGTCGGGACGAGTTTTCGATTAGTGGCTTGTTCTGTTTTTTATTAACAAAAGAAGATAAAATTTAGATAGAATATCATATGCATGTCTTTGAGTAGTTGCTATTTTTCAAACTCGGCGCCGACAAGTGGTAGATTATAGTCTTAAGAATATTCGCGCAAAATTTTATTCAACTCGGCAACAGCGCGTATGTCTTGATTTTTAAATATAACGTGTTCTTATATGAAAACAAAATTCATAAAGCTAACACTATTTCCCGAGCTGTCAAAGTCATCGTTTTTGGGGCCAATAATGCATCATTTTTTAGATTTTTTTCCCGAGAGATATGAAATAAATCGAAAATTTTATAATTGTATTTTGTTCTTGGGACCTTTGTTCATATAACAAAATTTGTTCGACACAATTTTGTCATATATTGCCGTTCGTTTTCTGCGGTTGCAGCAACCTCTGCACCAAACAGAGTGCAGAGAGGTTTGGACCACCTTATCAGCATCAACGTCGCCCATTTACAACCTTTTTTCATGAACTTTGCGTTAATCTACGCAGAATGACATTCACTAAGGGTCATCGGGCATTTTTTAAAATTTTAATATTTTTTTACCATTTAAAGATCGAAGTTGTAGACTAAAAATCGACTGCTTTCTTCAAAATGGCATCATTTTCTTATTTTCTAAAAATACAAAAATTTATCCCGATGACCCTTAGAGAATGTCATTCCGCATAGTTGAACGCAACGTTCATTAAAAAAATGTTGTAAATTGTCGAAGTTATCATGCTGACAAGGAGGTCCCCTGTTTGATGCAGAGGTTGCTGCAACCGCAGAAAACGAACGGCAATATATGACAAAAGTGTGTCAAATAAATTTTTTTATACAAATAAAGGTCCCAAGAACAATATACAATTATAAAATTTTCGATTTATTGTACACCCGCCAAGGAAAAAAATCCCAAAAGTGATCAATTATTAGGCGTCGAGAACGTGTGTGACCCTTTAAACTTCTTCCACCATCAATACCGCGTCAGCTACAAAACCGTTCCAACATTCAAGCAGTCATAACGCTCGCAACCGCCCGACACCATCGACAGCGACGTGCCAAAGAACGAGCCACCCCTGCGCAGCCTCCCCCTCGCCGGAAGTTTATTTACCCGACACGCCCCCCTCGTTCGAAGATCATTTAGCCGGTGGTCGATCTAACGCCGTCGATCCGACAGGAGTTGCCGTAACAAGGTCGCCGACACAATGACAGAGATGTTCGGAGGCGGCTGGATGCCTCGGTTGCCCATTTACGCGTCCCATTGGCGTAACGCGGCGCCCATGGAAACCACGTCCGTGGGGATGCGAAGGGGTGGGCCGGTCACGTACACTACACCCGGTGGCAGGGCGCTAGGGGGGCGAGGACTTGCGCGCACAACAAAGCTGTACGCGAGGGCACGGGCATGCGTGTCACCACATCGAAGGGGGAGCGTATACGGGGTCCTGGGGGGCTGCTACCTTCCACCCTGGCTTCGCGGTTATGTTGCCAACGTGTAACGTTCCCCGCGGGGTGCCTTTTCGCTTGACCAGCTGCCTGCCGGATCGTTCACCGGGGCCCCGCCATTCGACACGTCGTGTCTGTAAACTGTGAATTAGCGGGGACTTGGGCGATCGCTGTTGGGGCTCGAAGGTGGTTGAAGGCTTGGGCGGAGGTTCTGGAATCACGACATAGCAATTCCATGGGATTTCTTTTGGTTGAGTTGCTGCTGAAGTTCATTTGGGTGGCGTGGTTGGTTGGAGGATTTGAGATTTTGATGGGTTTTTGAACTTTGTTGGTGGAGGTTTGAGAGCTTCTGAAGTGTGCTGTCCAGGGACGCTGGATAATTTGTTACACGGTTGAGGATTTCCAGTAATGTGGCAAAGATAGTGATAGGGGTGGGGGAACCTAGAAAAGTTAATATATTGAGTTTTTGGAGGCTCAAGGTATCTTTTCGTCTACGCGTCTGGACGCAGCGTCAAGAAACTCAAAGTCGATTTTCTCGGAAGTGAAGCGCGATATAAAAAAAAGTTACTATTTCTTATCGACTTATAACAAGTAAACAAGTCGAGGAAGAAGAATAACATTTTTTGATATTGCGCTTCATTTTCGAGAAAATAGACTTTGAAATTCTCGACGTTGCGTCCAGTCACGTGTATGTAGGAAAACCTACCTTAAAAAAGCCAGACTAAGCTCACAGGGAAAAATAGAACAGGCCTCTTAAAGTTATTATCTCTTTGCCTCCGAGGTCCTTCTAATAAGTCAACATGCAGCTTGCATATTTTTGAACATTGGAAACACGTGCTACGGTAATTCACAGTAACTGCTGAGCAACGATTTATAAAGTTACGTCGGAGGTAAACACAGATGAAGAAACTCGCAGGAGTTGCAAGTCGTCGTTAAAAGGAAGTCGCAGAATGTGCAGAATAGAACGCCGCGTATGAGTTCCTGAAAGGACAGGAAAGGGTATGACATAGCACCCGTAGCGAACCAAGTTGAAACAGATTGATCGCGACAGACACATCCATCAAACGCGCGGCTGCTTTCCTGACAAGAACATCCGATAGTTTGCTGGTTGAATTGAATATAGGATAGGGTGACAGAGCCCTGCATATGGGCAAGTTATCGGGGAAACCTTGACCTTGTCGCAGGCGAACGTGTGAAATCAAGCGAAACGAATACGAATCTTTGAAAAAAGACCCTGAGCAGCACAAATAGAAACTTGCTGGTATTCCAACCCCTCGCCACTAACGCCACAAATTTTAAAACTATCAACACCCAAAACTCTGCAGGGTGTCCCGCGATGTATTCCCCAGGTGGTTGTATTATTATTAAAAAATAATGGACGAGGGTGACATTTCATACAATTAATTTCAGAATCTCAAACCCTGAGGCCAAAAAAATTCATAAAAAAGTAATCGTTAACCTAGACACCTCTCCTTACAGCATAAAGATTGAAACAGTGTAGTGGCGGGGCTAGATGACTCCGACCACCTTCCTCTCTGTTGGAGCATGCGCGACAGAAGCTTCGGTATTCCTCGGTACACTCATAACACATGTTTATCCGCTGTTACAGACAGAAGTGGAGGACATGACGAGTGACAGTGTCTGCGAGGGCACAGGTCCGAGTGTCGGTGCTCCTGAAACCACCGGCGGCCTGATCGGACCGGAAATGTCCCCGAGCGTGATGGAGTGCGGGGGCTGCGGGGAACGTGTCCGCGAGCGCACTGTTCTCTGCGTCGGCGGGCGAACTTGGCACTCGAGGTGTCTGAGATGCTGTGCCTGTGCCAGGCCACTGCACGATCAGCACTCCTGCTTCCTGAAGGGCATGCGACTCTACTGCAGGCATGACTACGCTTTGTAAGTGAAACATCCGTTCGCCATTATGCTCACCTTGCGAGTCCCGTTCGTCGCGCGTATCACGAGAATACGGTGAAATTTCCTAGAGTATTACGTTTCTGTTTATTTAGTTGGAGAATTTCTCGCTGCTTGTTTTCATATTATTTATCTGTACAAGTTTGGCTGGAGAGCTTGTGTTTACTGGGTGCACGCTGTTGGGAAGCTGCAGTAGAAAGCTGGGAATTTTGCATCGATTTAGAGGGGATGAAATGAGTTCTGCATAAGGTATTTAAGGCTTGAAGGTTAGGGTTAATGAATTCTGTGGGTAATCGGTAGACAATTTAGAAAAAATTTGGGAACCAAGTGTCTTGTTCTCCATGCATCACACACAATATTGCCAATTTGGATGTGAAACATTCAGATCTAGATGATTTTAGATACGTTTGGATGTCAGAAGATGCTATTCAGATGTTAGATGTAAATCTAGATGGTTCTAATCTAATAGAATCATGGATGTCTGTACCTAAGGTTGAATACCAATTATCAAAAATGAATTTAATTGATTGGAATAATAAAATAGATACAGACTCCTTTCGGAAAAAAGTTCTTCAATTTAAGGTGCCTTCGGTTCAAGTCCATTTGAAGAAATTAGTGAATGTGCGATTTCTGCATTAATATTACCGCATTCAAATGCTGAAATAGAAAGAGTATTCAGCTGGACGAATTACAGAAAATCCAAACTGAGAAATACAATAAAATTGGAACTGCTAATGCCACTTTGAGGATTAAATTCACTTTATTCAGACTAGAGAAATGTTGCAGTCCATTCGAACTTCTATCCAAGGTGTTGAATGAGATTGGAACAACTGCTGTAGATTTTAGAATTAATGTAGATTTAACAATATTAGTCTTTATTATTTTTTTATTGAATAAAAGTGTATTTATGTTTTAACCCTTCGTTGACACTCAGGATGTGAGCCACCCATAAGCTGATTTTGACGCTCTGTACGTTCTATAATCTATATGTAGGTAAAATGAATACCTTTTTTCCAAAGCCGACTTACAAACTATTTTTTTCTGAAAATATTATATCTGAACAACAACTCTGTAGTTGTTCAGCTTCTAATATTGACATTTGTAAAAGTAACAATTTTTTGAAGATTTTCTTCGTTTTTTCTCAACATATAATAATCTATAACTTTTTTACAAAAACTGTGATAAATTTTCAATAAAAAAATAGTGGAATACGTTCTAGAGGCCTTGAAATGGATCCACAACTTTTTTCATTATGATTGGATTCTTTTAACGAGAATGGCAGTCGTTCAAATATTTCTCTGGGTGTGAGCCACCCAGGTATGTCAAAGTTGACTGAAAAAAGACGTGTGTCAACGAAGGGTTAATAAACTGTATTGGTGGATTAGTAATGCATAATATATTTTTTAGATGTCTGTCTGTATGTTTGTGGATGAAAAACTGAAACTTGAATTGTCGACACCTATCACACACAGTAAATTCTCTCAAGTGTCAAATTCTCTCCCAAAAATTCAGAAAATTATGCAACTTTGTATGCAAGTAGAGTAGTTCATCCGTAGACAAACCTATTTTTGCTTGGTGCCATAGTGACGTTTTAAGGGGTGAAATCACCGCTTCAAAAATTCAGAATTTTCTTTTTCGTGGAATATCTCGAGAAGGGTGAGCGATATCGAAAAGAAGTTTAAATAAAATTTGCATCATATTTTTATATCTACAGAACTGCATAAAAATAATTATCGAAAAACCCATACTTTCCAAGCTACCCCCACCATCAATTCTTAATTCGATAAGTCTATCTTTGCCAATCCTTAAGTCGATAATTGTCAATAAAACTTGAATATTCTATCCTAACAGAAAATCTCTTCTACTCTGTTTGTATCCCTGCTAAAGATGAAATCTTGAAATTTCAAATGAAATGAAATAATTTTTGACGATAATTAAAACTTGTCATCATTTAAACATCCAAATTAACAGGAATATAAAATTTCTTTTTATCGAAAAGTGACACCTTGAGACGCATAAAAACCAGTATATTCCCCTCGTGAAAGGGTGTTATTATAAACGATTCGAGTTGATATAAAGACACATTGTTCGACATACGAGATGGTGTTGCGCTATTCGATAGCGAGTCGATCGTGGCGAGCGCGCTTTCGAATATTTTCGTAGGGAGGAAGGTCAAGAAAGTATAGGGAGGCCGATCGTAAGCGAGAGAAGTTCGAAGTGACTCGTCGATTGTGCACAGGCCGTCCGAGCCGAAGACTTTCCAACGTGTTTATCCAACTGTCAATCAAACGATCCGGTCACCTGGCTTGTGCACCGGCCCGTCTAAATCACGTATATCGCGATATCCGATCGCGACGTGCGACCAGTATCGCTGTCTGCATTATCGAACACGGAAATCAATGTATAGTCCAGCAGGGAAAAAAAATCGAGTGGAGTGAGTTTACGTGATATTCATTATTTTTCGATGTTTCTGTATTGTAAAATTATCGTCGTTGCAAGTCAAACGAGGGGAATAATATTGCGTAAAGGGAAGGGTTTCGAGATGCTTTAAAACACTTTGAATATATTAAATGACGGTACAAAGTTCAGTCACTTGGAATATTATTCGAATTTCAAAAAAGATTTTAAATTTTCACGAATCTTGGAAACCTTAGTAATTCTTTCGTTTGGGTGACAAATATAAGACAGCTATACCTATTTAGATTTCCAAGCTCCATAAACACTTTAAAAATCTCCTGGAGCTGAATAATGTGTGAAGTGACTAGAAAGTTGAAATAGAACAGAAATATTTTAACGAAAAGAAAGACAATATAATAATATTTTAATATTTCTGTATTGATCAGAAATTTCCAAGTCATCAGACAAATATTTTCACTCCACCTCACCTACATTACCCATATAGGTATTCATAAATGAAATAAAAGTAGCACAGAAACATTCTCTATGTATTGGGAAACCAAGTGGAGGCGTGGCTTCAATTTCAGCGCTGCGGTGGTAAGTTGGAAAACTATTGCAAGTAGGCTCGGATCCCACCAAACATTCCGAATAAGTATTTATTAATCGAAGAAGTAAAAATTTAGTGTTCAAAAAAATTTAAAAACACTCGTTTTTCACAAAATGTCTATATAAACACTGATAATCGTATGAACTTCGACGGATTTCGGCCTACTGACAGTAGTTTAATTTTCTGCCACTAGTTGGCGTATCGAAATTCTTGGTTTCCCAATATTCACCACAAGTATTACCTATAGTAATAAAAAAATCACCAAGCAATTCAATCTTGCTACCATTCCAATACCCAATAGATTATCCTGAAATCTCGTATAAATTTCACTTACCAGATTTACCTAATCAATTACAACACATCACGCTTATAAACAAGTCACCGAGGACCTCATTGCACCATTACACCAAAAAGAATCTCCAGCATTCCGCGCGAATCGAAAGGACAATGAAAATAATGATTCACCAGAATATCAACGGTCGACGAGCAAGATATTTCATAACGCGTATAATACCGTTCGAATCCACCGCGCGCGCGGTCAGAAATTTCGCAACGGCGTCGGCGTCTGTGAAGACAGTTGCCAGATTTTTCAAGCCGTCTGTCTTTTCGGGCAGGCGAAGTCGTGTGTGCGGGAGGTCCAGAGGAATCCGCCGCGTAATTTTTTTGACTCGTGCTTTTCGCCTCGTAATGCTGGCTTACGATGACCCGGTCGACAGGATCCACGACCCCGTAGACTCGTCGACAAGCGAGTCGGAGAGAGGCGAAGCCACCTTCTCGATCTACGCTCGGCCCTCCCGTGATAAATGATCGGAAACTATACCGCGGGCCCGTCGAAGCGGCAGGGAACGGGGACACCACCTCCGAAATGCTCAGCCCGATTCACAGTTGACGTGTTGATACAATGTGACCTAATTAATACTGCTTATACACGGTAATTGGTATATACGAGCCTCGTCTGTGAGGTGAATGGCCTCATTATTGGACGTGCGAGGTATAATCTTTTGAAAGTGCCTTTTATCGGTATGCGAGGGATATGGACAGGAAGTATGAGTAATCGGGAGTATTGATAGTAGGTAGATATCGAGATTTGTATTGATCGCAGAATATGTAAAGGTCTTTAGATAAGTGGAATCTTGTAAGGGCAGATCCCTGATTTGGAAGTTCAAAAAATTAGGAATTTTTGGAGATATGTAGAGGATATATAGATATGTATTATGTAATTTCTTTTGCTACATAAATTCACCCTAAGGGGGTGAAATTGAGCCCTGAAAATCCGGCTATTTTCCGATTTTATGTTATTTCTCACGAACTGGAGGAGATAGAAAGAAAGCTTTCAGGTGAACGTTATTTCTTTTAGTTAGAACTATCATTTGGTAACTTACAGTTCTTGGTAATTTACATTTTTCTGTTATGTATTATCCAGTAGTGCACTCGGGATTTAATCTTGGGGGAAGTCGGGTTGAAGGGATACAAATATTTTTAATCCAAATTCAATCAAATTTACTAGCTGATTATACAATTTTATTTAAAGAATAAAATCCTTCTTTTTTCCTTTTTACAAAGCTCTTGAATTACTTCAGATTATTAACCTAAGATGTGGGCAAGAAAAGAAAGAAAACGCGAAATACAGTAGAGCGTCAATTATCCGAACTGCTTGGGACCGAGGTAGTTCGGAAAGTCGAATTGTTCGGATAATCGAGCAGTTGGGAGAATGAAGCATCCATGTACTTTATACAGTTTATAACTATAGGAATTACACCTAAAATTACTTATTAAATACAAGAGTACTACAGAGTTATTTTATATTACGCAAAAGTCAACTAATCAATTGGTAGGTACCGCTGCACTGGTTCAAAGAAGTGGTGGGGATAGCAATGATGCAGCACTGGTTCGGATAATCGACGGTTTGGTTAATCGAGGTTCGGATAATTGACGCTCTACTGTACACTTAACTATGCTGAAAATGTGAGAAAAATTAGGAGAAATAGTGACGAAGAATACATTACCAAAAATCGTAAAGTTGTTAGAGGCAATGTATTATAAAATAAAAATTGCATTTGTTAGCAAAAATATTTGAATTTATTACGTTGTGAAGGTCGAAAAACTACGTTTGATCAGTTTTCGAATTAGCGAGACATTCACAGGTTTAAAAAACACAGTATTGTAAAGGTTACTCATACAATTTTACAACGATAGATAAGTTTGACATTAGAAAAGCATATATGTTGTTAAACATTTTGTTCGATAATGGAAAAATATTTTTTAATACGCCAAAACGCAACAGTCTAAACTTTCTCGAAATAAAAAATACATGACTCACCTACACCACTTTCATAATTTATTTAATTTCCTGGTTGGGGATCTTCCCTCGTTAGTTTCTTTAGTATTTTGTCGAGTTTGTAGCTGAAGCGTTGCATGGATTATAAAAATTCTATCCAGAGCATAGTTAAACTTCTATCTTCCAAAATTAAATCATATTTTTTAATTTTACTGAAAACATTGTGCGACTAATAAACATTTATGGGAATCCGGTAGCAAGCAAGATAGATATGCGTCTGTTTCGTTAATTCAAAGCAGAGAGAGATGTACAATGATATCGAAAGGCAGAAACTACGTAGATCTTAATCCTACTGTCTCTTAACGAAGAAATAACTCGTTGCTTGTAAGAAGTGCAGTCTCGTCGACGCCCACGCGGGCGTCTAGGAAGGGATTTGAATTTTGAGCGAGCCCGTGCCGATCGTGGGACTCTTTCGACATAACCGATGTAGATCCTATCCCAAGGAAGCTCGCGAGGTGCACCCGAGTCAAAAACAACGGATATTAATCCCTACGGGAAGCTTCTTACGAGGTCTTGGGTCTTATTGTTTCCGTGGCGAGGAAGAATGAAACCCTTGCTGTCAACCAACTTTTATAATCAGTACACGATATTGTCCTTTGAATTATATTTAGCCAAACGCTAAATTGGATTTATGAACTGACTTAAAATTCCAGGTCGTGTCTGAATTGTTTAGTGACGTTCCATACATTAAATTTTCGGAGTAAATGGAAGTAGAGGAAACTTTATTATTAGATAGGATCTAAGATTAGGATCGATTCTTTTCTACGTGGAATATTCATAAAGAAGATAGGTCATTATGATGTTGAACTTTTTATCTTCCCCTAAAATTACCTGATAGGAATTCGCCTCTATCTAATAATTGACAATAGGCAACAGAAATAATTCGAATATATTCACCAAAATAACTAAATTCTAGTTTACCATGACTTCCTGTGTAGACTACAGAATCTAATCATTTGCAAACCAGGCATAGCAGGCACACCAAAGTTCAAAATAAAATTCCATATTCATGTCATTAAATTTCATAAGAATATAAAAACTCAAAATTCTTAACTTGAAATAATTACTCTTCCTTTTTACACGTCACATCAAATTCCTGCAGTAAAAAGAGCATAGCAGTGGCCAAAGTAGTCCTCTCGTCCTCTAGGCAATCTATCTATCTATAGGGTAAATCCGGGAGACGCAGTCGGGCTGGAGAGTTGGTCAAATGGCTATATTCAGACTCTACATCTGTGTACATGTAAAAGTGTGTTAAGGTTTAGAACAATTAATTCTCTAAGAATCAACTGTTTCGACCAACTCTCCAGCCCGACTGCGTCTCCCGGATTTACCCTACATAGGTACAATATAAAAGAACAAGTCCTGACTAACTGACTCATCAACGCCCAGCTCAAACCGTTTAACCGAGGAACGTGAAATTTGGAAGCTACATAGTTTTCACGACGTAGGCACCCACTAAGGAAGGATTTTTTGAAATTCCGTACCCAAGGGGAAGGTAAAATGTGTGTTCTCGGACTCCTTAATATCTCTAAGCGCGATTAGACGTCAACTTAGCTTTTACACAAATGCCTACAAACCAACATATGCATATATAAATGCTCGTTAATCAAAGATTACTTTACAAAAATGACATAAAAATTACTTCAAAATACAGATATATATATAAAAGTAATTCCTTCTAATTACTCTACCGCAGCAAAGCACGGGGGTATTTTGCTAGTCGACCAATAAATATCTCCCGCTACAAATATCCAAAGCCGCTCCTCAAACCCATACACCGTTGCAACAACCACGTTCCCATATCAATGCATCCCCTAAGGATTATCAAACTACCCCGTGCATGCCATGCAACCACATTCCCTGTATCCTCGGTTCTCATGTCAGCGCCGCGCAGAATCCTCCGCCTCTATCTAGCCAGGACCTGGTACAAAACAATCAGCTCCATTAGCAACCCCCGACATCGAACCGAGCCCGTGCAAATATCTTCCCACCGTAGAGCGTCCCTCTTAATCCCGCTCGCGGATTGTCGCGAGGTGCTGCGCGGTGGCAGCATGGTGGACGGTCGTGGGCCCGGCGATCGGTCCCCCGTGCTTTCTCTCCGCGGGTCGAATGGGGTGGTGGGGCCACCGGGGTAGTCGCGTGGCCCCATAAGATATCCTGGCCGCTGACGGGGCGGCGGGGCGAGGGGCCGGCGAACACAGGCCGTATAAACAGCCTAGGTGGATCGTCGCCTTAGGAACCGGACGGGGAATCGGGATGCACTTTCCGTGTTCATGAATATGATAATGGGCTAATGGCCGCTAGTCGTTGTTTAATTACCGGCCGGGGCGCGCACAACCGACCACACCGGACTCCCGGTCCCGCGAACGCCACACCGTCGTGCTCCTGCTTGTCGTTAGCAGGCGGACGCTCCTCTGGGTGCTCCTCTCGGTGCACCCATAACACCCACCTTCCGAGCCATTCATCTGGCTGTGCGTGCGTGTGTCGTGTACCATGCTCGTGTCTTGCCGCTACACGGCTACCGTTTACAACGGCGTAGCTGCCGAGGGCTTTTTCCAACGGACCACGAAGCTCCAAGGCAGTCCCCCTGGGCTGGCTCTTCGCGAGCTTTGGGTCGTTGAAGGGAGGATGCTCCGGGGTAGACAGTGGGGGTTTAGAAGTTTTACGCGTGGACTGGAAGCTACTGTGTTTGAAATTTTGGGCTTGATTCTTTGTTTTTTTTTCATTTCGTGTGAAGAGGACATTTGCATCTATTGATGAGAATATTAAATTGGGAGGTTTAAGTGAATAGATTTTGGGCTTTGAAGATTGTGATGTGGATTAAGGGAGTTGAGTTCTTTTGAGCTCAGAGTTGTAAATTCTTTTCTCAGCTTATAATTATCTAGCGATAGGAGTGGGAGGTCAGAGGATATGTCCCATGCTCGTGCATCGGGTCTTTGTAAACTGTTACGGGATGAGCTTGTGTGTGCAAAGAAGGAGCTAAATGGCTGTGAAACATGCGCCACTGGATATCACTTTCCAAGACGAGAGAGCCAAGTTTCTCTTCCTTCAACTTTCCTGTCTTCCTCCAGACTTCGCTTCTATTCTGAGGGCGCTTTCTAATATGATCCTTCACCTCTTGCATTCTTCATTTCTCTTGTCATCCTTTTCTGCTCGTCCATCTACTTTTCAGTCTCTTGGTTTGCTTTTCTTTAACCTTTCTGAGACATACAGCTTGTTTCTTACTTATTCCCTGTACTATCTCATACTTTCTAATTTCCTTGCCATCCCCAAACTTGCGTTCTGAAAATTTGTGTTTAAGGAAATCGTTTATACTGGAATATTTTTTCTTTAACTTCTCATCTTTTTCAAATGAGAAATTTGAAAAGATTTGCAATAAAGGCGTTGGCATATAAAATTATAAACCATGTCCCTTTGACGAAGTGTTCTAATGTTTTGCGGGTATAACAATATATCTTTATTAAATACACACTGTCCATAATATAAAAAAGTGAAAAAAAAAAGAAAATTAAAATCAGCAGTGCCAAGACTAATTAACAATTTCAAAAGAACAAGGTTAATATCCAGAAACTTAAAACTGTATAAGAGCCTGTATTAGTGAATTCCACTTCACTATTTACAACCCTTGGCTTCTATACAACTGGCAAATAGAATCAAATAATTCGCTGACTCTATTAAAATAGAAACTTCCCCTGCGCAGTCGATGCACACATACCCTTCCCTTCACACTTCCCTTCTTTCCTAATTTCTGGAATACCTTTTCCATCGATCAGTCTACAAAATATCCAGCCAGTTCGATGTCACACGTTATAATTGGCACCTGGCACACCGTTACCCCTTGCTGACCCTTAATTAACCCCTTTCTCCCTCGATTTCTCCTCGTTCCCTCTCATCTCACCCCTCTTACGTTCCCCTCTTCCCTTCCCCGTTCCTATCGCTCCTTCCACTTCTCCCTTATCTCCGTCCGTTTCTCCTCTTTGCCTCCTTGCGGCGCTCAGTCCCCCCCCCCCTGCAGCCCTCTACAACGGCGCGATGGACACCCCACGCGAGTTTACGTACACGCAAACATACTCTTCGGAGTCGCAGCTCGCGCTTCGGGGTCCAGTAGTCATTTATTTGTCAGAGGACGACCGGTATACCCTTGCCTCTTCCAGGTAAACGCGCGTTCGTGCGCGACGCCTTATCTAACAGCGCGGCGGAGTGCTCTCCCTCTCTCATTCGGCGTATACACGAATTATTCCTCCCGACCGTTCACGCGAGCAGGACCACGGCCGTGCATACATTTCGTGGTAATAAAATAGCGCAGTTGAGAGTTTTGCACTGTTTTCTAAAGTTAACGGGGCCGCTGTCAGTGTATTTTTGAAAAATCTGTTTTCAAAAGCAGTGAAAATGCGACTGGATCAGAAAAGACCCAAGGGCCATAGTACGGTTAAGGGGCTGTTTCGGTCTAGGGTTCATAATAATAGGTGATGTTTAGGAATTAATTCAAGGAAAACTACTACATACAATTTAATGGGACTTTTTGCATTCTATTAAGGATGTCTTAAACTAAAGAAATAAATTTTTTGTTTTATAATTAATCGTTGCAGACGTCACTGGGGAGTCGTTAAATTCGGGGCGTCAAAAAATTCATCCAAAACGGTGGACCTTGTAGCATCTAAACCATTGGTCCGAAATAAAAAACAATGCCAGATTATTAGAGGGTACGAAACTTCCTCATGGACTAACCAGAAAAAAATACAAAAATGACATTTTTTGAGAAAATAAGGACACTTGAAGTTTGAAATCACTTTTTCCCTATATTTTTCGTCTTTTCAACGGCTTTAAAAATTACAAATTTTCAATTCTTTTTCCCAATTTTATTGATTTCCCTACGAGCCAGAAGTATATTCTTCAAAATAAAAAAATGTTCAGTCGAATCGAATAATAACTTTTCGAGATACGTTTCCACCTATTTTAAGAACACTGTTTCAAGAAAACCTTACCTGAGCGCCGAGTGGCCGGATGTTACTCATGCATTTGCCGCTGCTCAAATGTTTCGGGAATTTTACGAATTTCAAAAAATCCTTTTAATTGCGTATTTTTAAAAGGTTGAACATTCGAAAAATGAAATAAAAAAATCGATTTTTAGACCGGAGCTCCCTTTAAGTAATTAATCTTATTGAATTGAGTGGCAACAGTAAGTACCATTTTTCATTAAAGCTTCAGTACACCCAAAAAAGGCTCGAGTCGTTTTAACGCCTTATGCAACCTTGCCAAGTTTCGCTCTTTACTTATAATATCTACATTATTTGAGCTTTTCGGTGACCTTATTCAGAATTTTTATTCGTACCTTAAAACATTTATAGCACAACTTGTAATATTTCATTTACATCTTTATTTTAAAAAATGCCAACAATAAAAAGACCATTTGGCACACCTTGCCAACTTTACGCCCTAGGCAGCTGCCTAATTTTGCCTATAGGAACGAGCCGGACCTGGATAGGCTGGTGGTGTGTGATTTACTGTGAAAGATTTACGAATGTATGCTATATTATAAAGTATTCCCCACTATGTATTGTGCTGTTGTAATGTTGTGGCGAAAAAATATTTGTCGGCTTGACTATGAAATACTAGCTTTAACTCAGCTTCGCAGATTCTGATTTTATAAAAATAAATTTATTTATTTTTTGTGAAAATAGTCACGTTTATCTGGATTAATTAGGCATAATGAGCTGGAACACATTTCGTGACCGCAGAGTTTATCGTTCGAAAGTTTTTAGGCGACAGACAAAAATACAAACACTGTCTGCTTTATGTATTAAGGGGGTATACCCGTTTGAACCCTCGGAAAATGTATACATTTTGTGGATTTTTTTACAAGTCAACGGCTTCCCAAAACCAATAGTTTTTTAACTGAAACTTTTTTTTTGAGTAGTTCATAATACTATGTAACGATAGTAAAAAAACGGGAAATCTGCATCAAACCGTTGACTTGTAAAAAAATCCACAAAATGTATACATTTTCCGAGGGTTGAAACGGGTATACCCCTTTAAGAGATCATAAAGACTTCAGTGTACCTTCAAAGTGCGCTTAATTTCCACTTCCTTTGTTAACCAGCTCGTAATTACTACCTTCACATCCCCTTTCAAAGTGGGTACATACATATTCCCTTATGATTCTCCAGATAAAAGTGATAACTTTTAATTCCCCTTATCCAAATCGTCCCAACATTGCACAACAAACTCTGCACACTGCTTCAGAACCACCCCATATACTCAAAACTCCGTTCTAAAAATCATCTCCATCTAATTCTGCAGTTCCTCCATAAAATCAACCACTATATCTCCCAAACTTCATCGAAATGTTAGACATTAGGTGCAGCAACTCTTCCCATACCCATCAAAGCACCAGAACATCTCAATACTACCGAAGCAAACATCTTCCTAGACATCCAGCGGATCTGTGCCCGCGCGCGATAAGAGAGTCGCGAATAATAATTAATATCGTTGCTTCGCACGCAACGGTCCGCCACTTTGCTACCCAGGCGATTACTAATGGCGCCAGAGAGTAGATTCACCAGGAAATCTCCGAGGACTGGCGTTTTTCCTCGAGAAAGGGCCTCCGGGGCGCGTCGATAGCCGGCTTATCGACACCTCAATACACCAGCACGCAGAGCCATGGGGAATCGTCGTCGTTCGAATGCCTCTCGCTGGACACCGCGGATACATTCGTTAGAGGACGCGCCTCGGAAGCTAAGTCCTCCTGCGAGGCACCGTCGCTGAATTTATTGGCGCCATTGCCGCAGGTGGCCGAGTGCGCTGCGTGCGTGCGAATTCTTTACGGCTGCCTCTGATTTTCCTGCACGGGGAACGCGGCATCATTAGTCACGCTGCCTCGATATGGAAAAACTGTGGAATTCTCCACGACTCTTCTGAGGATGGTGTCTCTGAGAGAACTGGCTACGTGGGTCGTAGAAATGTGAGAGTGGTGTTAATAGAAGTGGCTGAATGTTTTGGAGCAAAGTTATGCTCGTTGTTGATGCTCCTCAAGTTTCAACCGTGTTTACAGATTTTTTTTAGATTTTTGCTTCTGTTTAGGCATGAAATGAGATTGAAGTTTTGGGCTCATGCGTAGTGATAGATTGACAGTGGGATTGAAATAGGAAATTATGTATATGAAGAGCAGAGTCGTGTGCTTTGTTTTCTTGAATCGAATTTCACGTTCGAACTATATCACACAAGAGTGTGAGTTTGAATTAGGAATACAGGATGTTGTAGAATATGAAAGGAAGTAATCCCCCTCCAGAAAATAAATAAAAAACGATATTCGAAGGAATTAAATGGATAAAACTGGGAGTAAAACTTTCGTTGCATTCACTGTAAAATTTTTACTAAGCAATTCACCAACAGTGATGTTAATGCTTGACAATTAAACAACTGCTTGAAATTAATACTACACCAATCCCTTCATTCAATAGAACAAACAGTTTTTCTATCTTCAATAGAAAAAACAGTCCAAAAATTCCTTTAAATGCAAAGGACAATGACGAAAAAAAGATACTTAATATAACCCATCTGTCATTCAATGTCGTCAACAATCGACAATCTTCCATGACAACATTGCTCGTGGGATGCTCCAAACCAATCCCTGTTCTTCTCGAAATCTGGACCCATTTGAATAATTAAAAACAGTTCTGCAGAGACTAATACACACGTCGTCCAGGGTTCTTTTTAGAGTTACTAATAAATATATGGTTGTTCTGTTGACAGGACGTTCGGTGCAAAGTGTGCAAAATGTGGGCGCAGCGTGGGTGCCGGGGATTGGGTGAGAAGGGCCAGGGAAAGGGTTTATCATTTAGCCTGCTTCGCCTGCGACGCCTGCTCTCGCCAGCTCTCCACGGGGGAGCAATTCGCCCTCTTGGATGCAAGGCTGCTCTGCAAAGCTCACTATCTTGACGTCGTCGAAGGCAACAACACTTCGTCTGATGGTGAGACTGTGCAGATACCTTGCTGCACTTATTATTGTTAAAGGTATTGAAATAGAAGGCGAGCACTGTGTAATTGTAATATGCAATGGGGACGGTTCTTAAGTCGAACGTATTTTCGAAGTATTTTTAGAATTGTAAAGTAAATGTCCTTATTAAAGACCAGTAGCTTCCATCGAAAGTGATGAAGGAGTAAATGTGTCGAGGAACATGCTGAACAGTTGGAGTTTTTTTATGTATTGTCAATTTCGTTGCGAGTTTTAGAGAATATGAAATTGAGAAGTTGCTCATTGACACCAAAGGCTGCAAAGTATTTATTAAGAGTAGTGAGGGAAGTAAAATTGGGGAAATGGTTTTGGAACTTCATATAATGGGTAAAAATAGAAATGGGACCTAAGCTATGTTTTTAAACGATTATATTGTCAAGGTTTGAAAAATGGGGACATTTACCTTACATAAGTGTCATAACACAAAAATTGCTAAATCTTAATTAACAGTTCCCCATTATTCCTTAATAATTCCCCACTAACATAAAATACTGACGGTCACTTAAAATCAAATACTGTATATTGATCCTTGACCGCTATCTACAAAACCTTACAATCCATTCGATCTCCACAAAATTGGAAACTAAAGGAACGAAATGGTCTCCTTTAAAAACCATAACCTACCTCAAGCAGACTCTTGACTCTCACAACAAAAACCAGTCCACTTCAAACATCTTGCAAAGTGCGACAGACATGACACCCCCAACTTCCTCATCAATGCTCGAGATCAGATAATATCGTCACGTAATCGCCACGCGCAACATCGAGCCGTTATTTGCATTAAAGTCCGCCCGGGTCCTCTGACGGCGCGCGACGTGCCCCTTTAAATTGGGCTGGAATGAAAAGATCGGGGGTTAGGATTCAGAGGCGAACGGAAGGTGGGGCACACCCTAATTGGTACTTTCGCAGAAGGCGGTGACTCGGAGAGCGGCCACAAGAGCGGTAACAAGGCGAAGAGAGTGAGAACGACGTTCACGGAGGAGCAGCTATCCGTTCTCCAAGCGAACTTCCAGCTGGACAGCAACCCCGACGGCCAGGACCTCGAGAGGATAGCGCATGTGACGGGACTCAGCAAAAGAGTTACGCAGGTTTGGTTCCAGAATTCTAGGGCGAGGCAGAAGAAGCATCTGCACACGGGCAAAATGAAAGGGCAACACGGTACTTCTTGCGTTTGTTTCTTTTAGCACTACCTAAAAGAGCGATTTAGCGTGGCTAGAGGTCGATGGTTCGCTTGCAGGGCAGAGGGGCATTTTGTTATGAAAGAATATTTCTTTGGAGTTAGAAGTAAATTTTAAGGGGACATAACAGACCTGTGAAATTCAAGGAAATATTTAGTTGAAGTAGGAGGAATTTTATGTAGTAGAGCTAGTTCATTGTTTTTCGTTTTAAGTACCGGTAGAGAATGGTAATGAAAGGTAATTTCTGTTAATGATTTTAATAAAGAATTGTTGTTTCAAAAGAGGAGATCTAGTGGTTCAATGGACATAGTAATGAGAATTTTGAAAACTGAGAGGATGGAATAATTAGCAGTGGCGGATTTAAGCAAAAAGGCCCAGGTGAAAAATGTTCTGGAGGGCCCATTTTTCGGGGAAATGAAGAGGTAGTTTAATAAAAACGGGCTAAGTATGTAGAAAAGTACAAAAAAAAAATATAGTGTTTGGATAAAATCATATTTTTTTTTCAAGATTGGGCCCTAGGGGTCCTTTTTGGCAGTGGCCCATTTTTCTGTAAAATGAAGAGGTAATTTATTAAAAATGAGCTAAGTGTAATAGTACAGAAAAACAACATGGTGTTTGGATAAAATTATATTTTGGGGGGCATGGGGCCTTGGAGGGGCCCCTAGGTGCGGGCCCAGGCGGTAACTGCTCATCGGCCGTCCGTTGAATCCGCCACTGACAATTAGTGAAAGTATTTAGTATACCTAGTCGTTGTGAAATTGTGGTACAATAATATTTCATTCGTAAATTAATTGATTAAACTGCGACGGAACAAAAATTTGAACGTATTTGACAATCTAATAAATAGAATTGGGGTCCTCGCAAGATAAAATTGTATCAGACAGTTCAACTGAGAAATCTTACATTTGTAGAGAATCTCGAGCTGCGAGGATGCTTTTTGAATTCGTCGAAGTGGATTTTTCGACCTCGCGATCTACACTTAAAAATATCGAAGATTATCATAATTCAGAATCGAGGAATCTTCGTTTGCTGTTACAGTTCATCAATCACCCCCGAATTCTACCGCGTCTACGGGCGATTTCGGCAGACACATCAATTTACACCTGACCTATTCCTTTCAACATCAACAGCAACACCATCACGGCCAGCAGCAGCCGCAGCTCAGCCCAGCTACGTGCAAGAGTCCCATACCTTCCATTTATCATAACCACGGTAAGAGAATTATCGATTTCCTGGCACATTTTTGATATTAAATTCTACGAAATTGCTGCTTTCTTGCTGATAAATTCTTAAGAAACAACTTAACACCTTCAACCTTTAATGATCATCTTCAACGCTGGTCATACCTAATTTTGTTTTAGTCCCATTTTTGTAGAATTCCGATTGGTTAACAATAACACGCGAAAGTAATAAATTTCATTTAAATTCTATTATCAAATGCCAAGTTAAATTTGAGGTAAGATGCACCGAAGAATTTAAATCTCTGATCGCTAAAGGTTGACAACGGTAGCTTCATTATTCAACGAAACATGGAATGAAAATACATATGAAATAGTTCCGAAGGTACTAGTAAGAACTTTTACCAAAATGTAGAAAAATAAGTAAGCTAAACCTTCGTTAATAATTAGTTAATATCGCCCATTTATTCGTTTGTACTTGAAATTACATTAAACCTCTAAGAACTCAGAGTTTCAACTCGACATGACAAATTTTTGCAAAGCACATGAATTCATCGTAAAATTGTCTTCACCTTTACATAATTAATGCAACGTATTAATCGTTACTGTCAAAGATAGCCTCGATCATTAAGAACCAGTCATTAGCTTCAGGCAAGATATACGATGCTAATTGTAAGAAGCTAATTCAGTGATAGAGGGATTTAAGAGGATAATTTCCAAAGTTCTTACGACAGCAAAATCATAACTAACGCCGACAGCGATTAATTGTTCCCCAAAGACAAAACCAAATTTTGCTTTGACAAGGTCTACTCTCTATCGCAACTCCGTCAACTCTGTCTTCAGGCTCGGAACAGTCGATGGACGAGCTCTCGCAAGACTCGATGATGTTGTCGATGCCGAACGAGGTTTAATCGTCGCCGCTGGATTAGTTTGTATTGTAAATACTCTTTACCGCGTTAGGATATTATTTTTCCCCGCGCGTCATGAATCTTTCTCGGTGAGAGCGTCGATTGATTCCGTTCGAGCTTTATTTACCAACGAAGATCGATCGAATGTTGAATCTTGGACCGGGCGAGCTTTTCCTTCGCGTTCGTCGACGAAAGAAACTGTAAAAAATGTGGAAAAGGGAGTATCACTTCGCTCGATACTTTTAATCTCGACGAATCTGTCGACGAACGTTGAAGGAAATGCTTGTGAAACTCTGTGGTTTAAGTTTCAACGCCAATTTACTTTGAGTTACACGTTTCTGAAACGTGCCAATTTCAGCGAACTACTTTAGTACGTACTTCGCAATAGTATTTATTTGGTCAGTTAATCCTTTGAAGCTTTGAAGCTACTTTTGAGAAATGGTCTATTAGACCACTTCTACTTTCTACTAGGGTGAAAATAATTTGTGAGTTAGTGAAAGCATTTGCACATGTCACCTTATTCAATTTTCAGAACGCGTGAGTCCTAAATGAATTGATTATATTTTCTTAAAAACATTAGAAATCTGTTCCATGTTTACTTAAACAAAGAGCAGATGCTGTTCTCCAATCCTACATTTAACATCCGACTTAAAAAGAGTAGCAATATAATTTTCAAAATTATACATAATTTGTACAAATCAATTACACAAAAGTACCTCAATATTTCAGTAAAATCCAATTAACAAGCGTTTTAAAAACGTAAATCATACGTACCATGACTTATAAAAAATTCAACTTTTTAAAGCTGCAATGCTCTAAAGGATTAACCGATCACGCACGATAAATCCTAAAACCTACATTCGTACTTCCGGATAGCGCTTAAGAGAAGGATGTTGCTGAAAAAGGTATGCCGTGCGTTTTGTATGATTTAGAACGAAATCCGCCCAAAATGTTGTTAAACCTATTAAGATATCAGCAAGAACGTAGGAGACGCCAATTTTTAAGACTGGATGGCGGCACAGCTCTCTCGCACTCGGTGTCAAGCTTATTATAAATAAGTGAATACATTTAACGTCTCATGTTTATGCATGAACATGCGTCCGTGTGCACCGATATGGAAACGAGTTGCGAACTTCATCGGCTCGTTCACTCCCTCCTATCGCGAGCCCCTTCGATACGATTCCCGTCGTATCATCGCGATTCAATATTAACCCCTTTCATATCTGCATCATTATGGAGCTAGATGCTCCAGGCTGCATTAATTTCAGTTTTCTTGGCATTAATTGGCGACTACTTTGGAGAGCTTTCGAATTGTTGCAGAATACTTAATACTGTTCGAAGGTAGGAAGATTTTGTTGGCGGCAGTTTATTTCTGAGGGGGTAGTTTTGTGTTTGGGGCTGAAGAGTTGAGAACCCTTAGATTTTTTTAAGGAAAAGTATGTGATATATTAAGGTGAATCTTGTTGTGTTAATTAATATACTTGTGGATATGTGACATGAATTTTTTGGGGGAGGGGGAGGGGTGAATGTCAGAAGAAATTATGAGGGTGCACATATGCTATATATTCGGAGTTATGTATCTTCGATACTTCTTTGAATTTTGAGGGACTATTTTAGAGATGAACTTTAGAAGCCTTAACTTTTAAGAAACGATGAAATACATATGGATTTTTTTATGTAAGACATGAAACTACCCTTTTCAGAGTGTCTCAGTGAACTTGGGTTGTATATTCATGCCTCGTGTGGGGTAAAAACTAGACAAATTTGTGAAACAAATGAATTGATATTTATTCAGTAGGACGTGCTATAGTTTAACACAGATTAGGAGACAAACTGTTTTATACACAAGCAGTTACATGACTTCAAATTTTAAGGAATCCACGATGGACATTCTGATCTGAATGATTGCTGAATTGCATTCAGAAAAATTATCAGCTTTGGATTAAAAAGTAAGACTAGTATGAACCAGAATTACAAAAGAGTTTCTAACTTGCTAAAGCTGGAAGTTTATAAAAGAAAATTTTATGGAGAGGGGTTTTACCTTTCTCCTTGCGCAAGAAGAATTTCAAAAAAACAATTTTTTGCGTAAAGACTAGTTCCTCTTCAGCCTTTAATTCTCGCCAAATCTATTTCTTTAATTTTCTACTAGTTATTTCATTTGATATTTCTTATTACTTCCATTACTACATGATTTCAGTTGTCGATGTAAGTGAAAAGGGTTAATATTGATTCTAAAAATCGACACAATCGTGAAATGTCCTTCGCGTTCGTAAAGAAGCGATAAATGTAATTTTTCCTTCTTTTTTCGGAGAACAGTGCAGAGTGTTTGTTCTGAATTTCATTAATCCGCGAGGTTCCCTGATGTAATCAGGCCATCGTTGTAATTAAACGTGTAAGGTCGAGTAAGATTAGCGTGAACGAGGAAACGAGGGTCGTTCGATGTCCTCGGGGGCTTCCGGAAGTCTCGTTTATTGTAGACTCGAGCTTCTTGGGTCTCGAGGAACATCCGAAAGCAATGTTCCAAAATGAAAGTATCTTTTACAGTGTCTAGGTAATTGTGTAACCGCAAAAGAATCGTAATTTAATATACATGTACTGTGATGTAAATATTGTAAGTAACTAAGTATATACAAATATAAAATGTTGCACATACTTCGTGTATTCCTTCGTTCATCCCCTTGACTCTTTCGAAATGGCTTCATCGGTTTAAAAATTGAAATTTTATTAAATTGCTACATGTGTTATTTATTAAATAAAATAATTGACAGGTAGGAATGGATGGTGAATAATTAATGGTGGTTTATAAGGTCGACGAAGAAAAGACGAGTTAACAGTAAAAGACATTTTTATTAATAACAGTACGGTTTACAATATTGCGGTAATGAGTGTACAACACAAGAGCAATATCAAATACTCGTGCACGGTTTCATTGGGTGTTTATATACAAAAGCTACGGGGCACGTCTATGTACAATTTCATTTTGAAAATAAAGTAGCTCATAGGACACGTGTGTCGTAAGGATTTCGAAAATTCCAGCGAGTGTGGGGACGAGTGGAATGTTCATTCGTTGATATTCCTTAGAATATCCTGCTTAGGGTAAAGTTAAACTTAGGAAATATTCAATTTCTAAACGCCACTTTCCTACAATTTGCAAGTACTAAATTTCAGCGAAAAGGAAAAATGATATAACTTGCAAAGACTTTTAAAAATTTTGTATACGTAAGAAATTCAATTGATCAAACACAAATGAAAAAAAAAATACGTTTAGTAAGTTTGGCAACAGATTTTGAGCGATCCATTTACGAAATTAATCATTGACAGTTGTTAAAACAATTACTAAGAATTGGAAGGGGAATGTTGGTCGATGTTTTTCAATTCATAAATTCGTTTCTATTTCGACTGGGGTACTCCATTGCACTCTTGCCAACAGATCCACTAAAATACTCGCTACGCGAAGGGAAACTAAGGAAATTGGAATAAATAATCGTCGTCTCGTCTATTCGTAAACTATAATCCTCACCACGGAATCCTATCCTATTTGCATTATCACTTTTACTTCCTGCTTCGCTGTCAACAGTTCCTTTTTGGTATGTACAAGAACGAGAATCATCCCGATAATTCTACATCAGCATCCTCGAGATTCTTCTCTTTAATCCTAGGATTCAAAGTGTTATCCTCGCCAGAGAATTGACCACTAGATGTCAATATTACTTTTAATATTCTCACAAGAAATAATACCCAGTTGGGGTTCACCATACCAAGCATCAAGTACATTGGTACTGTTTGAAACCTTAAATGGATAATGATAAAATTATATATAGATTATCAGCTACAAATTATTAGTACAAGGATCTATATATAATTTATTATCAACTAAGGTTTCGAACAGTCCCAATATTTAATTGTTACGCCCACCCCTTACTGGGGATTATTCCTTGTAAGTTCATCGAATTCTCTTAGAATTTCATAACACTTTCTCCTCGATATAATACAAATGTTATTAAAACTTTGAAGAAAACCAGATTCACAATGTGCAAACGATGATCTTCTATGTCTTCCTCTTTGTTATCCTAGGAATTTGTCGTACCGGTTTCCCAATTGTCACGTAAATTGTCCGAGAAACACTTTCAGTGCTCTCTGATAGTTCGAGAACCATGGTGCAGTTCTGAATGCACTGTCAGAAGTATAATCACCGATTTCACGTAGAGTTCTTCCGCGAAGTTATCCCGTCTGGTGACAGAACTGGGCTTGAAGGTGATTGGGCGTCGTTGGGGTTAGGGGTGTCAAAGGGGTGAGAGGTGTCAGTGGACTGCCAGGACTTTCGCTCCCCGCACTACCGCCTTGATACCCGCCCAAATAGGCGCCCACCATGCTCACTCCCGAAGGGTAAAGCTCCCCTGGATGATGCTGCATCGGCGGTGAATGGTGCACTGCGCACAAAATTGAACTACGATTGAAAATCTTTGGGGATACCGATGGAAGCATAAAATAACACCTTGTGGATGAAGGAACGAGAATTCTTTAGGTAGTGTTGACGGAATCTTATTGCGAATTGTAATACGAAATGACGTTTATTCGTTACGGAAGAATGTATTCTTATATATTTCTAATTTCTGTCTGAATTTATGAGATTTATGAAATTTTATGCCTCATGTGTCCCCAAAAAGATAGCTTGTGGTTGATAAATGTTGGTTCTAGAGGAAGCTGGGCACAGTTTAAATAACATTTTAGATAATCTTGAGAAACATTAATGTCACCTTGAGACGTAATTCTGAAAACAGTAACTGTGCATCTAGAATACTTTAATAAATAATGAAAGAAGTATGAGCTGATACCTAATAACTTCTCACATTTCGTATTCGCCACTGTTCTTCACTCATAATACCACAATTAATTCCCTAAATTTCGGGTCCATAGTATCCAAGAAAAATGAATATGCTTTACAACATATACCCCAGATTAACCACCACAAAACGGAATCCCTCAAAGGGTTCAAATTTCTCCTCATCCACAATTAAAAATCAACCACAACTTTTCAAAGAAAATCAGAGCGATATGAACAATGCATATACTCACTCTGCGTTTTAATTTTGCCGCTATGCTTCTTCTGCCTGGCCCTCGAGTTCTGGAACCAAACCTGCGTCACCCTTTTGCTGAGCCCCGTCACATGGGCTATCCTCTCGAGGTCCTGGCCGTCGGGGTTGCTGTCCAATTGGAAGTTGGCCTGCAAAACGGAGAGCTGCTCCTCGGTGAAAGTCGTCCTGACCCTCTTCGTTTTACTGCCCTTGCCTCCGTGCTCGGAATCACAGTCCTCCGAGGACGAGGTGTTGTTCCCCTCGACCACGTCGAGGTAGTGAGCCTTGCAGAGCAACCTGGCATCTAGCAGGGCGAATTGCTCCCCCGTGGACAGCTGACGGGAACAGGCGTCGCAGGCGAAACAGGCCAAATGATAAACCCTTTCCCTGGCTCTCCGCACCCAATCCCCGGCACCAACGCTGCGCCCACATTTCGCACACTTCGCACCGAACGTCCTGGAACATTAAAAATCAAAAGGTCTGTACAGCTGCGAGGTTGAAATGGACTGGGTTGTATAACTGGGAAGTGCGAGGTGGGATGGATTGTGGATCACTTCTTCTTTTTACACGAGTTTCTGATTGTGGTATCCTAAATTAAGACTTTGAATGGCGCAAGGTTCTGTGAGGTGTTCCTCTAACCCTCCTTTGGCAGATACAGGGTCCATTTAGAAAAATAAGACGTATTTTTCAGTGCTTCATGAAAAAGATTAGAATTTTAGATGGTAAGAAGCTGCGAAGCTATTTTAAAAGCTCATCCTGGGATCCATATTAATGAAATTCGAGGGCAAAATGGAGGAAGTAAAGATTCTGGGACTCTGGGATCATATTTTCGATGCTTTCCATAAAATACCAACGTGAAAACATGTTAACACGTTGCGTACGGGTGACGTGTACGGTCACGTCATGGAACTCTTGGGCCCGGTCCCAATAAATGTGGAAGGTGAAGAAGAATTTTTCAGGTACCGAATTTTCCTTTTGCATACGCATTCAGTACGAACGTGTTCATCAGTGTGTGCATGTCGTTCCAAATTTGCAACGTTTTTCACCATAGTGCAGCTGTTTCTTGTATTTAGTTGAAGGTCAACTATTTTTGGTGCCGGACGCAACGTGTTAAAGCCATGCACAGGATGAGTTAATTTAGATATATAAACGATGGGAAAGTCATTACGAGGATGTTCCTAATAATTACATATCACTTACAATAGATATATTTTCTTCCCAGCACCCTGAGTTTTACTCTGGGTATCTACAGCGATCTCAGGCGGAGCTCAACTACAGTACCTACTTAGTAAAAACGAGAAGAATATTCAACTTCTTGTACGTTAAACGAAGTAAAACCATCCCACGCTCTGACCAAACCAACAGCCTTCCAATTTCCATTATCCCACCACTAGACTGGAGCTTTCGAAACTAATACTTTCACGGCGAATTAGCGACCGCGTCGACTCCCGTTTCGTCTGATAGGGAGCCATCGGTGGAGGGAGACAAGGGGCTATTTTGGTCGGGGCCGCAGGTTCATTCAGGACCTCCGTGCACGAGAATCCGCTGGCCCTGTCCTCATTAACATACTACTCTGCCACTCGATGTCCCTCGGAGCGGAGCGCGTCAGAAGCGCGCGAGCCACGGTTTAAAGGATCGTCTTGGGCACAGCGCGCGATTCGCCCGGCAGATTACGTCGAGATTATCTCGACGTCTCAGTCCCGCGGCTTCCCCGTCGCCCTACAAATGACTCGAGCCCTTTGACTTCACACCGACGACCAGGAAACGGATGACACGCTCGCGACTCTTCCCCCTGGTGCGCGCTCGGCCATTCGTTGCTAATTACCGAGCCACGAACCACAGGTGCTTATTAAAAAGTCTGCGTATTTCGTGAGGTGGGAAAAGATTACCGAGGGTCAGGGAAATTACATCGCTGATTGAATTTCTTTCTTTCGAAATGAAACAGGTGGAATTGAAATAACATGTGTGTTGAACCCTTTGAGCATGTAGGGTGAAACGTTTGCCTCTCTCAAGAATTTCTGGGGAATGCAAAAAAGGAGATGCAATGAGCTATCAAGTATTAAATAAAAAGGGGTGGAAATGGATAGGTTGAAGAAAACTTCTTCATAGAATGAGAAAGAAACGTCACGAGAAGGAGAAGAGCGAGCAGAAGGTGAAGAAGAAGAATGGTCGATCGACTAAAGGGTTATTGTATGGAAAAATATGGTAAGCCACGGAAGGATTAGTCTGCTCGTGGATTGCATCGTCATCGTCGCATCGAAGATATTTTCGGGCATTATTGGTTATGGTGATCGTGCACAGGGCACGCCTAGAAGCATGCGCGCGTTCCCCTCGAGACACCAAACCTGCCTCTGGATCCCCCTTCTTTCAATCCTTCGAAACCTTTGCCTGTCAGGAATTCGACAGCCTGTTTACATTAGCACTCGATACTCACAAATGCACCGCAGCAAACTCCTTCTCTACTAGAATCATTGTATCAGAAATTTCTCTAATAGTTCAAAGTTGGAGTACCTTGCTATCCAATAAACTCCCAACAACCTCAAAGGTACGTCTTCACGACGACACTTTTGTGTCTAGATCAAGTGTCTATTGTGTCTAGTTACAGCCAGTTTTAGTGTCTCCAATCCAGCTCCAGCTATCGCGACAATAGGTCGAATACAACTTCTCTAAGCAATTTCTAATCTTCCAGAAATTTTTATAAGTGTCGTATACACTTGATCTGGACACAAAAGAGTAGTCGTGTAGATGTACCTTTAAAACAACCTGAGAGAAACAACAGTAGATACCAAAATCAAACCTAACAATCTCATTAGAAAGCCCCTTCTACAACCGCGGACAAATTCAGAACATGTCAAAATCAATTTAAAAACAACCCCGCCTCGAAATCGCGCCACCATTCTCAGAGTTAATTTACACTGACCATCGAAAGCCCTCCAAAAATTACAATTACCTTCTGTCCTCCCATTTGAAGAGAATCAGGGAGAAAACACACAAGGGGCCCGCCACAGTTCCTTCATAAATATCCAGCACCGTCGTTCAAAATTGTTTGCGACCCATTGCCGGACACCTTCCACGCAAGATCGGGGAAAGTGCAAAAGATGACGCGTTTCGTTGTTGGGCCCTGTGACAAGGGGGGCCCCCGGACGTTGGGCGAGGTGTCATTAGCATAAATAGTGGCGCCACCCCTTTCCTCCTCTCGCGTTCGCGTCGGGGCGACCAAAAGGTAGAAGGGTACAGACAGCAGAAGCCTCTGTGTAACCAGCCCAGGGGTCAGAGGAGGGGGGGACTGGTATTGGGTATCTATAAATCTTCAGGGCCGTACATCGGCTACCAAACGACCCCGCCCTAATTTATTCATTTGTTCTTCCACATAGGCGGGCCCTATAAGTCAACGGGGGATTAAGTCAGGCGCTATCCGACCTCTGCACGGTAGAATTCATGGCCCGCTGCCCCCCCTCTTGGTTCGATTCTCGCGCTCCGCAGGCAGATCACGATCGCGATCTTCGATATCATCGGAGATGCGCAAGCGAACGACAAAATAAATTACAACGTTTGGTGCGTTTTATGGCTGAGTTATTGTCTCTGCGGTGAGGGTGCTGGGACGTACGCGGGCAATATGAGTGGGGAGAATTAGAATGTGACGCTGGGATCCATTAGGAGTTCCATTATCAAGAGAATGGGGTAATTTGTTTGCTGTATGGTAGTGGTATTTTTACACGATTTGTTCCTTCGATTGTAATAGCTTTTACCCTCGGTTGACACACTTAGTCAAAATGACCCACACTTTAACATTGAGGTATCATTGAAAATGGTACTACTGTTTACAACTGATGATACTTCAAATAGTAATTTTCAAGGATGAACATATAGTCTACATTTTTCAAACTTTATCTCCGAACTTTTGCGTCTTAATTTAATAGATAGTTCTTAAAAAGCAGCTGATTGAAAATTGGCTTGGATCGAATTAACCCAGTGTGACAACTATGTTCGAAAAAACAGATGTGACAACCGAGAGTTAACATAAACGAAAACAGTGCGACACGTATATGCGCGTTTGGGACAAAACTCATAACTTCTGAACTAATCAGTTTTCGACCTAAGTACCCTAATAATTTATTAACGAGAATAACAAGATGCAGCGATTGGTGTATACAAAAAGATACAGTTCCATTAAGAAAAGCTGAGATGATTTTGATTTTTTATTGCATAGAAAGTTTTTTTTAATTGGAAATTAAAATTATACATGCCCTCTATTCAAATTATCCATATTTGAGGTATAACAAGCACTATTTTAAAAAAAATCACAAACAAGAACGAATAATGTACGAGAACGCTAATTTTTTAGTTTTTTGGTTATAAGAAATATATGATAATTATTAATACTCTATGGTTTATTGGTATATTATATTTTACATTCATATTCCTGATTTACGGACCAATGATTATATAGGATAACTAGATCAAAATTGAACATTTATTATTTAGATTTTTGTTCATTACGTGCCGCACTGATGCGTGATGAATTTATAACGGTCTGTCTTACAAACAGTGTTACAGTGCTTTATTCTAAATTGTAATGAGTGATAAAGATTAATAATAATAATAAATGGCTTAACTTCGTGTGATTGGTATTCGTTTCGTGAGTAATTCTATAATATTTCATGACTATGGTAGACAAGAGCTTATGGCGTGGTTTTGTAGCTTATGAAACATTGTATACAAAAAAGTTCGCGAAGCAGTTGTCAATCCTGTGAAAGCCTGAGGTGTGCATTTGTGTTGGACCGAGTAGAATCGAACGAACCAGTTCTGCTCGTCATGTTTAACACATTCCGCGCCACCACAAGCTGCAAAACTCAACATATCTAAACCAACTTCCACATAAGCATTCGTAATAAATAATTCATTCCCCCCGATGGATACTGTCAACCTATAAACTCCCTCCCCACCTTCAAACCCTAACAAACCACATAAAACATACTCCACCCCATACACAAAATTCTCCAACGGAAATTCCTCGCTTTATCAACGCCATCGAGCATTACTCCATTCGCAACTGGAAACCCGCCAAGACTCAACGGTACCTCGTAAACCTAAACTCCAATCAGGAAGTGCTCGTTCCCCCAAAAAGATACATCGAACAGGTCCCCAAATTATTGGCGATTATCGGGGCCCGGAGTGTTTAGGAAATCGTTGGAATCACTCGACAGGAGCAGAGATTACCTTGGCCTCGCCCCTCCTCCGTGAACGAATTCGGGGCCTTTTTCGGTGGTTCCCGGGCATTTCCATTTAAGTGCCATTAGGGCAGAAACGATAAGCGCGTGATTAAGGCGGCGGTCGATTCGCTGTCGCGAGCTACGGCCACACTGAATTAAGAGAACCGGAATCCCCGACGCTGGGACCGCTAATAGAGCGATTTCTGGTCCACTCTTTGCTCGAGGAGCGCGGCTCGTTTTATTCCCTCGGCTTCACCCCGCCGCTCTTCTTCTTTTTCTTTCATTCAGCCCGATACGACACGGGGGAAACGGATCGTCGGGGGCGGAGAATAGCGTCGGCGAATATTTATTAATTTAAAAGACACCCGTCCCGGCTGAAAAGCACCGACACACGAGGGTGGACGAAAGAGAGAAAATCACAGCTGGCTTCGGGGCCCTTACGAGGCGAATTCCTACGGTCCCCTGGAACACTGGCAGCCTCTCGCTGGTGACTCGGCACCCACACGCGCGGCGCAGTGTCCGTGTTCACCGTCGAAAACCACCAGCCTCCTGGAATCGCCTCGTAATCGTGTAAGTTGTAATCATTAGGCCGATAGGGGTAGCACGGGGGAGCGGCTGACTTAAATGAATTGACAAACTAGCCGGTGGATTTGTGAACTACGCCGAATGCAGTTGTCATCGGATCTAACAAGGAGATCATATGTATAGTGGATGAGCGACATTTTTTTATGGAATTGGGGTTAAACGTGGAAGTGGATCAATGTGAGTAACTTCTAGAGGCTTAGTGGGGAGGATTTAAAAAAATATTGTGTTTACAAGTTGCTTGAAGGATTTTTATAGGGTTCGAGTGGTTCTCGAGTAGCATAGTGCCTGTAAGTGGGACGTTCTATGTGCAGCATGGGAAGATTAGGACTAAAGGTGTGACCATTGATAAAGTTATGGATAAATAATATCGAAGTGTTATCGATATTTCGGTTATATTATTATTATTAATACGGGTAAATACCCATTTGGTACATTGTAAATAATTGAAACATTATGAGTAGGGGATGGACAAATAAGATAGTATTAAAATGAAGATTAGAATGAAGATTAAAGACTGAGGAAGAATGCAACGCATTAATTGTATAATAAAGTCATTCGGAATCTATTTATTTTTATTTAAACTTATTGCAGGCAACATATTAGTGTATTTTGGCTGTAATCTTCTACTTTTATGTGTAAGAATTTGTATATTTATATGCGTATTGTAAATTATACATTAAAAATATAAATATAACACACATGTATATTTTTCTCAATATTATATCGTTAAAAAATATTTAAATTTTCAAGTCGTTTTTTATTCTTGCAATATTTTAATCAGTATTTGATTTTATATTTAGTACTTTCTTATCCAAATTTGCCCATACACTCTCATTTATACTTATATATGTGCATCCATTGTTGAAATATCGTTACTGTTTCTGGGCTGTATATTTGAATTATTTTGATTAATATCGTACTTGTATATTAAATTTCTTTTTACCGTTTTAACATATTCTTTCGAATCGAAAGCGATGTCTTTATATGTATCTAAAGCGATATGTTTATGAGTATGTATGTGTATCGTTGTGTTACAATGTCTTTAAAATGGTTATTCGCATCGATATTTTAATGATATTGTCGATATATTGTTAATATAATCGATAGTCACACCTCTCATTAGGACTTGAGTGATGTAGAGGTACCTTCTTTCACACAATTTAAACATAAATTTTTATAAGTATCTTTATAAGTATAGATAGCTCTATAGGTATTATAAAGTCACCTAATTGAAACGTGATGAAGTTTAAGTTCAATGGGGGACCGAGTGATCATAGAAGCTAAACTTGAATCACCGTAGGGTTACTTCCAGATTGATTTCGAAAGTTCTCAACAGAAATTAAGGTTTAATTTCCTTCCACGTCCCCTGACAGTTAAAAGCAAATTAAAAATACAAAGTTACGTAACTGTTAAGACACTTGTAACCAGTCAAACAAGATAGACATTGAACGAACAGCATGAATCGCTTTAACCTTGCTGCATCGCTTGAATACGAACACTTTGAGTGGCGCGAGCTTTTTAAAAATGCCCTTTAAAATTCGTCAGGCCTTTCTGCTACGTTTTGTATAAAGCAAACCAGTCGTTTAGTTTGTTTTCAAAGTAAACATTTGGGGACTCCTGGACAGCCCATTCAATGTTTCCCGCAAACTACAAAATGCAAATGCCTCGGCGTGAAATCACGTCGACGCCAGTGAAATTGCCCTTCTTCATTTTTTACGATGACGGAACAGAATTATCCAGTGCGATGTACGATCCTATGCCCCAGCTCGGGATTTACTGAAATTTCGCGGAGAACTGGCGTCGAGGACGACGCCTGTCGATCGAGAAGCGCCGCTGCAAAAGTTCGTGCCTTCGGCGATCGGCGAAACGCGGCCCCTACTGTCTCGTTTTTTATTTTACGAGGGTCCTGTAACCGCGAGAAAAAGTCAGTTGAGATGTCCTTTATTCGTGCCCAGCATCGGTGCAGCCTCAACGTCACAACGTGACTCGCAGCTCGCGCGTGAGCATGCGTGGTACACGCATGCCCGGTGACGTGAATAGCCGACTGTACGTGAGGTCCAAAGAAGAAGAAGAAGAAGACAGAACCAAGAAGACTACATCGGAAGACATTAATCACCCACTGGCGAATCTCTAGTGCGTACAGCCTATACGTCGAACACCCGCGCGCAGATATCTGTTCGTCTGAGGAATATCGGCACACACGTGATGGCCACGTGACCCCAGAAGGAGACCCACTTAATTTTTCATACAGAAAATGTTCCATAGACACTGACTCGGGAATCTAAACCGACAAAGAAGTGCATATGAACGTACGTTAGATGTGAATACAGCAGTGATGACTGTATGTACCACGTCACTGATTTCTTTTTTTAAATTAATAACACCTCTGCCAAGTGAATGTAAGTATAATCGTAAAAAGTCCTTAGTTCCTACTTCATCAGCAGTTCAATATAGTTTTTAGTTTGCCATCAAAGTGGGCTTCTCGAAATCAATGATCGCCCTTTTAAGTGGGAATGTACAGTGTTGTATCAGGATATTGACACAAAAGCATGACACTTCAACGAGAAGCTTGTTCTACGAGCACAAAGAGTCGAATGCTACAGGGACCATTTTGGCGAGTCACGAGTTCGTAATCCAGACCGATACCCTTCAAAATCGATCCCAAGGGAGCTGTTCGTGGAATCCTTTGAAACTGGCTGCTCAACAGGGTGTCCCGAGATATCAGTTATGCTGGTGTCAGCGTACACCGCGAGGACGGTCCCCATAAGTCGAACAAATGATCGTTCTTTCCAGGAGCTGCAGTGGTAGTCGAGAAACGTCCTCTTAAGCTCGGCTTTACTCACCGGTTACACGTATCAGTGGGGTGTCTCTACGAGCAGGGGGAATGTTATTGGATTTATCGATAATCCTTCGTGTTGCTTCTGGGGGCAACTGTCGCTTCTGATCGATCAGATCGTGATAGAGCGATTGAAAGTTGCGTTAGATGGAGTAGGTGCATCGTTGTTTCTTCAGAAGGGACCTGGCAATTTGGTTTTAGCATAGGAGGGAAGGTTTGACTCTTCTGGCAAAGGGTAAATGAATATTGAGTTCGACGCAATTAGTCAACTTTTAATGAAGAGCTGCCAAAAATGTATTGGCTAGCGCAAGATTCGCATCATCTTATTGTTGGTGAAATGGGAAGGTATAATAGCATGTTTTTGGCTGACAATGAAAGCTGAATATGGAATATTATAAGTAAAACTTCTATCCTAGCTTGGGAAATCTAGGTGAGCCATTTTGAGGCAATAGCAGTAGTAAAGCAATGCATGGAAAAACAAAAGATTTCGTACTTAAATTCCCCTTCCATATTCTCCGCAGCGCCAAAAATTAGATCTTCGTAAAAACGCGTGAAGATTTAAGGGGGAGACCACTGTGATGGTCTGAAAAATAAGGGTGTTTCCGGGATTTTTCCAACCAAACAACGCAAGTAAATTACTGTATTGCTTAAGATAGTTAATATGTACATATTGAGGGGTAAAAAATTTTTTTCAATCATATTCATAAATCCGTTTTCGGTACACTCTTCGTCAAAATGTACGCTGCGGCAAAATCGTTCCTGTGGCGCTGACTGTGCCTTAGCCATACGGTTAATCCGAATTCAAAAAGACAAAAATATTTAGTAACTAAAAGCCTACGTCTATTGCGTGACGGTCGAAAAAAGTCAATATCGTGAAAGATAACAAAATTGTGGACCACTGAAAAAATTTATATTTTGGGGTAAATATTTTGATAAAAAAAATAGGAGGACGTTATTAAAAAAAACTGATCCTCACGTAATAGAGGCGGGTTTTTAATAGAATAAATGGCTTTGCTCATGTAAATAATTGGACGTATAGTTTTCTCTGTAGGTATAGGTACTGTCAACGCGGTTGAAAAATTGTACGACTTTCTTCATAAAATTTGAAGAGAGTATTTTTGAAAGGCATGTCTTTCAGATAATGTGCAAAAGAAGAAATCGATTTTTCCGATGTTTTACAGTGGTTTCCCATTTAAAGACATAGAGGGATTTCAAAGAAGTGCAACGAATTTATAGCATCACCAATACATGATTTCGAAAAGTGTTTCCAGCATAAAAGTGCCTATAAAATATCTGAAGAAGACAATTCCGAGAGATATTAAAAAATTCCCCCTTAAATCTACACACTCCTAAAACTGACTAATCAAAGATACACATATCCATATACTTGAAACCTGTATTCCAAACTGGACCCACAACGTCCACTCCAATAAGCGAAAAAACACAGGATAGCACCAAAACACATTCAATCATTACAAGCATACATTTCAACTAATCACCACGAAATGGAACTGCAACCCGAATAGATACGCCGCACAATACAAAAGTAAATAAATAGGTAGGTCCACTGGAGACACATAAATCATTGAACCTCGGGAACAGGGGGTTGCTCGGTGAAGAAATAGAGAAGGTTCAAGTTGACCAGCCAGATATCTTTTGGCCATGGAAATAGAAACGAGTTGTACTTACAAGGCGTAGTCGTGCCTGCAGTAAAGCCGCATCCCCCGAAGGAAACAAGAGTGCTGATCGTGCAGGGGCCTCGCACAGGCGCAACACTTGAGGCACCTGGAATGCCAGGTACGACCCCCTACACAGAGGACAGTGCGTTCGCGAACGCTTTCTCCGCAACCACCGCAGTCCATTTCCATTCCATCATGGCTCTCGTTGCTCACGATACTGCTGCTCACCTTCTTGATACTTGGCACGTTGTTGTTATTACTGGTGTTGTTGTTGTTGTTGTTCGAACAGAGGATACTGTCCGTGCACTCTGTCTCTGCCTCGATTTCGGTCTGCAACAGATACGTTGTAACGCGATCAGTTCGAGGAAGCTGAATACCGTCGCTGATGGAGGATGAAACCTTCAGAACCTTGGGATCCGAGGACGCTTTTAATGGGAAAAAGGTTCAAGGCTGGAAAGTGGACGTTTAACTCTCAGACTTCGAGGCTCCAGGTTTCAACTTGGAGAAGTCTTGAAATATCAGAAGGCTTGAAATATCAGTTAATAAAGAATCAGTTTGCCTTTCCTCCCAGAAAGCTGTTGCACTAAATTGCAGCCGTCGCAACTTCAAAATCAAGGACCCTTTCAGATAAGACAATTTATAGCTCGCGAATGGTATTCTTTGTAAGCTACTATTCAAACTCCCTCTAGGTTTTCTCAAGCATCCTCATCTCGACCCAGTGGATATCTACATATAGGCGAAATACCAGTCGCGAGCCTCTTAGCGAAACTTTATCGATCTGATCGAGAAATCACACTATCCAGGGTATTAGCGTTGTCGGGGGGAGGAAGGCGTAAAATTTGTAACCTGTTGGAACGACGATCGTCCGTCGATATAATAAAGTGTACACACGCATAGGAATGGCGGAATAGCATAGCAGCGGAATCGTTTCCGGGTGTGGAGTACGGAAAGCCTGGCTGCGGGCTCCAAATCTCAATTAATACTCGGCAAAGTGAAATAATAAACGAGAGGGGGCTGCCGCCGGCTGATAAATGATGCTGCTCCGGGCATGATCCCTCGATCCCTGGATGGGCTGGCCAACGTCTACGATTCGCATGATTACACACACGTCGTGTATCACTGTTCCTGCACGCGATTCTGTGGGACGATCGTTGCGGGGTGGGGGGCGCGAATTTGTTCGTCGCGAAAATTTAAGGGACACTGGCAAATAAGTATACAGGTGGATGTGGAGAACAGTTAACACGCTGACTGCCATCGGGAGTCACCAGTGATTAGGTACCACTTCGAATTTATAACGATTATAATAAATAAACCCCCACGTTTGCAAATTCTCAACTATATTACTGTTAGTGGAAATTGTGTGGAATATTAAACGCATCACTGAACCATGAAATATTTTTATTTCTCATGACACATATATATGAATAAATGTGAGTGGTAATTATTGTGTTAAATATCTCTGTTTGAGTGGAAGATGAAAAATAAGTATAGGGGTCATTGGTTTTGGGGATTTTTATGAAATTGGGATATGTTTTTGTTCACGTTAAATTAGGGGTGGGTTTAAGTCATCATTATAGTGGTATCGAATTTGTTAAAGAAATATAGAACGTTGCATTTTGAGAGTTTTGACTACTTTGGGGTTGCATATATGCATTTTTGTCTTTGAAATTATTCATTGTACGGAGTTTGTGTTTCTATTTGAATTAAGAAAAGTAGGTAAGCTTTTATGAACTCGTTCTCGTAAAGTTCATTCTTTTTGGGTTATACACATTGTTAATATTATTTTTAAGCATGTGTCAGCATGTGATCCGAGGATGATCTTGAACGAGGAAGCTTAGAATCCGTGTGCCGGAATCAAAACATGTTTTTTAATAAAAATCTGTCAATTATGCACGAATGGAATTTGATATCTGAAAAATAGCATTTTTACTTGCAAAATACCGAAACGTAATGATATGGTACACGTTCGCGAAGCAACGCTTGCAAAATACTCGTTCTCAGCTTGCACGACAATAGAAAAAAATTTGAATCGTGTTCACGGAGCTAATCGTTCGAATGCATGAGACACCGTGGGCACTCGTTTAATTAATTAGACCCACTTGTGAAAGGTGATCGAGGGACCTCTTCGCCAACTATAAACCGGAAAGAGGTTCCTACGAGGCCGGTCGTGTAAAACCGCGGATGTCGCCCGCAGAATTTACTACGGACGATATATTAATTTGCTTGGGGATAATATTCGACAAGATTTATCGCTGGACTCAGCCATCGAGCTATTAAATCCGCAGGATTTGTTAATAATCCTAAACAACGGGACCATGGTGAATTTTAGAAGGGGTCCTGAGGCTGAAATAGGTATTTCTTTCTGTAAACGTCTTTCAGGCGATTCACTAAAATAGAATATATTCATGTAAGTATATGGAGGCAATATTATTTCTAAAGTTATTTAATACATGCTATAAGAAATTTTTTGTGTAAAACTTGTTGCATTTAATGATTGGTGTGTAATATTAGAGTAGGTAGAACTTTTTGTAAGATTGATACTTGCAAAATTTGAAAGTTATCATTCTTTTAAATGAAGCAATATATTTTTGTTGCACTTATTTTATTATTAATGAGACTAATGAAACGTAGATATATTTATGTAGACAGTATGTTAAGAGATGTTCACACAAACATCGAAGACGAATATTAAGTTTAGTTTAGGTAATTTTGAAATGATCTAGGAACAAATGAATTCGGAAACAAACTTCTGTTTGTGGTGAGATTATGCACAGTCATGAGAGTACCTATATAGGGTAAATGCACCAGTAGTCGACCATGTATCAGTAGTCGACCACTTTCAGAAAAACATGAAAAATAAGGTTTTTGGAAGTGACGATCTTTTGAACAAAGTGTAGTCCTCTAACTGCACTCTAACTGCACTCTGTTCAAAAGATCGTCACTTCTAAAAACCTTATTTTTTACTTTCAGAAAAACATAAAAAATAAGTGTTTTAGAAGTGACGATCTTGTGAACAGAGTGCAGTTAGAGTGCAGTTAGAGGACTGCACTTTGTTCAAAAGATCGTCACTTCCAAAAACCTTATTTTTCATGTTTTTTCTGAAAGTGGTCGACTACTGATACATGGTCGACTACTGGTGTCTTTACCCTAGTAAATGATTAATGGAAGTTACACTTTATTTAATTCTTGGAATGTAGAATAAGATACGTATTCAAGAAAATGAAGGTGACATTAAAATCCTTGCAACTAATAATTTGACAGAAACCTTAACTATTCTAATATTACATTCCGAAATACTTTTCTAAATTACAAAAAAGAGACATTCGCTCATTATCCTCGATTATTATTTCCCTCAGATGTAACAAATACTGTCATTACTGCTCAATATTTTTAACACAAGGGAGGACAGACCCATAACAGTCTCTTTGTACTTGAATAAATATTCGCGGCGCAAAGCTACGCTATTCAAATGAAATCATTCCAGCAAATTACCCAACACAGTACAAAACTAAGCCACTCCCATTGAACAGCGTAGCCAGAACAAAACAACCCCATCTCGGCGCAACTTTGCATTCGAATTCCCGATTGAAACGTCTCGGTCCTTTAGCGCACCGTCGCTCATTAGTCGGAAACTGTTCGAGACAAACCTGCGGCTAGAGTCTGGGCCGCGATTAATTGACAATCGAATGACACGATGCAGCTGATTCGATTCTTTCGTTCGTTCCAGTCACGGTGTGTCGGGCGCGAACGGGACGGTCGAAGATGGAGAAAGACAACGCGAACGGGGCAGAGAAAGTCATTGTGAGTGCGTAGAGATAAACGCGAAGATAACACGTATCTGATCTGTACGCAATTTTTTTCTTATCGCCGCCCGGGCACACGTGCTCGCGCGCGCGCACCTGCGCGCACATGCGCGCTCTGTTCACGTGCAGGCCCCGCCGCGATAAATATTAATTGGTACACGAGTAATGCAACAAAGGTTATTGTATTCGTCCCAGCGTGCAATCAATGAGTTAATTACATCACGTCCCTCGATTTATTGCGTGCTCCTCTGTTTACCCCTCTCCACCCGCGCGCGCGGGCCCGTCATATGCAAAAGCTGTGGCGCGTAATTTAATCGAACGGAACGGGCACCGTGGAAAACGCCGGTGATAAGAGCGATAAAGCTGCGGCCTGGGCGAATTCCGTTGGAGATCGAAACGACAGGTAACGGGGTGGTGTAACGTTTGGGTCTTTCGTTTGCGGTATTGTTGGGGTTAGACGAAATACCTACTGAATCCGAGGAAGTAACAGGAATTTTTTGTGATGAAAGTTTTTGGAATTCTGCGATAGAAAATGTGAGGGAGCTTCTGGCTGTAAGTGACTATTGGCGCACCCTCTGCTTTTGAAATAGAGTAAGTTGAGGACAGTCAACTAATATAAAATGGTTATTAAATCTAACCCTGGATGGATTATTTATTTTATCAGAATAAACCTAATACCTATGTTCAGAATTTTATGCTGAAACTGGTCGCAAAAACTGATTGATATTTGCTTTAAGACAAATTTGCTGAAAATCGGGATGAAATCTGAAGTCATGAATTTTGTTGGCCATCTCTCCTAAGGTGCTAAGAGAAATGGCACTCGTAGTTAGGAGAGATGGCCCGCCTCTTTGGGAACGATAACCCACACAGTGGCGGATTTAAGAAAAAAGGCCCAGGTGGCAGACGTTCTGAGGGGCCCATTTTGAGGGAAAATGAAGAGGCAGTTTACTAAAAACGGACTAGGTAAGCGTAGTAATACGAAAAAAATGTGTTTGGATACCTATACCTAATCATAATTTTTTTTGTCATGTGGCCCTGAGGTGCCTTCTATGCAGGGACCTAGGTGGCAACTGCTCATCAGCCGCCTTCTTAAATCCGACTGAACCCACATAATCATTCATAAGAAAAAATAACAAAGAAGAAAGCAAAATTATTTACAACTACAGATTTATTGAAATTTGAATTGTTTACGATAAACAAGTAAAGAACACACCAAACAAAAAGTGAATAAATAAACAAAAACATAACTTAAAATGTTTGTAAAGAATAAACTATTTATTAGGTCTAACTAGATTTTCTTTCTGGCCACAACTGTTACAATCTCTACACAGTGAAGTGATGTATTAATACCAAGTATGCCCTTTAGTGTTTTTTACTATACAGAAGTAGTCCTAATCTTTCAGAACACCCAATAATGAAATTTAAAGAAGTTATGAAAGAAGAGAGAAAATTTCATAGTCAAAGGTGTATTGGCCGTTATAATGCCGATGCATGTAAATAGAAGGTGACCGGGTACTTTTGTGAGTAACTGTATGCGCCACCGTGTTTTCTGTTCTCTGTTTCTTATTGCGGAGGGCAGCGCGAAACTCTGCAGAAGAATACAGTGATCAGTTGTCAGTTGCAGCGCGCCGCAGGTGAAAGATCGACCTTATAGAAATTTTAGAGTACCCTGCAGGCAGATGCAAAGCACCCTCAGCAAAAGCGTGTATTACCACATTGTAACAAGTTTTGGCAGTCGTGAACGGCCAGAAACTGGTACAACTATTGCCATTCTTACTCCCACCCTACTTAACGCGGATTTCACATTGAAGCCAATTAAAACAGATTGCTGAAAGATCCTGTATATCAGCAGCCAGAAGTTGGGCCGGCAGGCAACAGCCGGCGGATTTACATACGAACCAGCGAAAGAACGCCTCGACTAACCGTCAAAGTGGTAACGTTGATAGAAAGGCCCGTTGCACGGCCGACACCTCAAGAAAGACAACATCGACGACAGCCAATTTCGAGAGACGTTACGACCCGTCTTTCTTTCCGTCGTCCTCTCCTTGTCGCGCCTCCTCTCGTCGGCCAGTAATCATTTCACGTATAACTGGACGGTCATTGATTTATGATCTGCCGAAGGCAAAGTTGGGCTTCCCACCTGTGATTTATGCCCCCTGGCATTTCGATCTTCCCTGGAGAAAAGCGCGCTGGTGCCCATCGGCGGCGCAACTACGTCGATTAATGCCGTGTCGCGCAACACCGTGGCCATTTTAACGCGATTATTATACGTTGCACGAAATAACCGGCGGATCGGTTACTTCGTTGACGGTCGCCACGATGCGTTGTAAATCAGAGACTGTTTAAACGATGCACGAAGACTACATTCTTAACATGTAAGTAAGTACCTTGAGCCATTTTTGGGTACAAAGTAGTGGTGGAGAACTATCGATGGTACTTACGATAGTTATCGATGGTTCTCACTATCGAAAACTATAGATGGCTTATTTTCACTATCGATAATTATCGGTATTGAAAATCGTAGGTTAGTCAATTAAAAAATAATAACAGCTGAAAATCAAAATCCCAAATTTAATTTATAATATTATTACAAATTTCGGTAGTGAGAACCATCGATAACTATCGTAAGTACCATCCATAGTTCTCCACCACTAGTACAAATATAGGTATTGGTATTGTTTGGGGTTGAAGGGAGTAAGGGGAGGAGGTCTAGGAGATTCGAATCTTGATGTTTGATGCTCTTCTGTTCAGTGTTTGATCTTAAGATCATAAGATCATAAGATTTCAAAAACCTTGGCCTATTTTTTTAATTTTGTAGCTATATTTCCCAACATTGCATTTTCCCATATGAAGACATATTAATTGAAAGTCAAATAATTAAAAAAATATCGAACCAATTTTTATAAAATTTTGCAGGGGGTTTTAGGATACTATTGCATAAAGATCCATTCATCCAATTTTTAAAGATTTCGCTTATTTTTAATGATACTGAAGTTCATCCTTAAAGGTTCTTCCCACCTTGAGGACCTAGAGAGGAGCGCGATATTTGGGATTTTTTAAAGAGAAACCCTCAAATTATATTAATTGAAAACTGTATGCCTATATCTGTACATATTTAAGAAACATTTAAAAAAAAAAATAGTTAAAACGGTACGTGAAAGTTTAAACACGTTTTTCTCAAAACGATGTTTTTCGATTTGGGTAGCATGATATTGCAAAAATCAATCATCCGATTTAATCCAAACTTTGTAAATATTTTCAGTAGATTTCCCATTCTCGTTATTACTAAAACTAAGTCGGCTTCTGCAAAATTAAATTTTTGCGACTTAAAAAACCAGCGAAATTTGTGCAGAAATCGATGTCTGTTTTAGAGGGTGCCATTTTTTTATTTACTTTTCAGTATTTCTCATTTAATCTAGTTCAGACGATAGCCACACTCATACAGATTACACAAACTTTTAAATTTTCTATTTCAGACAACTACTGATTTTATACTAACCATGCGGATATAATTTTTGTAAGGTGTTCTATTTGAAGCACTATAACTCCGGATATAGACACTATTTTTGCAAATAATTTTATTGTTATATTCTCTAAAGATTGACAAATAAAGCCACAAAGCTGAAAGTAAATATATTTAATGGTTTTGTTTTAAAAAATTCCCAAAGTTCGCATCATTTTTCATCCGTCAAGGTAGGAAGACCCCTTACATAAATAACATTTTAGAAGCAATGCAATTCATTGTGCTTGATCTAAGAAAGAGTTAGAAATCACGCGAATTTCCTAGTTGAATGTTTAATACACTACTAAATACCTAATAGCGAGACATAATGAATGATTATATAACAATTCTGAACGCTAGATCATTATTCACAGGAGCATGAGACGTTAATACTGTCAATTGCATGTTCCACGAATTAATAATTCACAGTCGCACTTATCCACATAAATTCCTATTATCGCGTAACAAATGCTTTTGCGGAACATTATACACCATGAAAACCTGCGGTTATATAATTGCAAATCATTAATTCCATTGTTTGAAAGCGATAAATTTTCACGCTTCGTACGTCTTATTAAATCCTGAAATGTATGAATCTCTCGTATAGACGGATATCAAAAGGATTACACAAATATTTAGCAAACGATCCTTTCTGTTGATTCATTCGAAATCCTTCTGATGAAGTATCGCCGGCAATTCTCAACGGTCTTATTGTTTCGAGGCGTTAAATCACAAATTTCAACGGTCCGGGCGTAAACTAGGAAGGCGTAATGCACCGACGAAAGTGCTTTCTAATTACCTGCGAGTTACGCAACGGGGAAAATTCGCGCGAAACCAGAGAATAGGAAGGCGCTTGAATGGCCATGGCCGACCGTGGGATTTTACGATGGTGTCCCCGCTTTACGATCCACCGAAAACCAACTCCACGAAATCCAAGGGGTAATTTACAGCCGGTCGAAATTCGTCTTGTCCAACGCCGCCCTGAGAAAACGGTTCGAAGTATAAAAAGGAGGGTGCTTTTCTTCGAAACGGAGCTCGACTATGTAATAGCATCTGTGGGTTTAAAAATCATTTTCCTACGATTGCGGCTTTCTTTTTTTCGTTGGATATTTCTCGGGATACATATTACAATTAAGTTTGTAATTATGTGGGGAGTTTATTGATTTCAATGGGAGCTTTTTGTGTTTTTCTATCGCTGTGGTAAGGGAAATTTCATCTTCTTCTTCATAAAAGTGGAAATGGAGTAATTTTAAATTGAACAAGTTGGTTTGTTTTGTAGTCTTTCTTGGATCGTCTGGCAAAATGTTGGAGAAATATATACGAACAGTAGAATGATATAAAATGATAAAAATGATATATTCCCTTTTCAACGTCATTGGTTGGAGCAAGCAGTTTAGAGTAGACCACTTGAATCGACGAATCTTGAAGAAGTGCTAACAAAACCCAAAGCCACTTTCTTGTCTCATATAATCCCTTAGTAATTGTCAGTAAACTTCTATAATTCCAAACTTAAGGGAGTACATAGGTATTTCGGAGTCCAAAAATCATTTTTTATGGTAGGCAGAAGTCTTAGAAGTATTTTAAAGAAGATTTCGTTGAAAATTTTGAAAAATTGCGAGAGTTACAGTGTAAAAAACAACGGACGAGCCAATGGAGGAGATGTTTCTCAACACGGTGAACATCGTAACTCGAGAACGGATCGATATTTTTGATTGAAATTTTATCTGGACCTACAAAACATTTATCTCCACAATGTGAAACTCGCTCACTAAGATCGTATAACTTTAACAACATTTAAGACAACATTTATCACAGAATTACTTGAGTAAAATTCTTCAAAGTTGATATTTGTTGTATAACTTCGTGAATTATATTACAAATTTTCGACCGAGTTCCACATTGTAGACTTTGAGTTAAAGGACACTCACATACAGCGATTTTGCTTTTAGATGAGTCGATTCATCGGAATCGTGTCAGCACATGGAGCCACGCATTACGCAAGCACTCACTTCAACGTCTTGTATAATAATTCATTTTTAATATTTTATAAACATTCTTATTTGAAAATACGTCTTATATCTCTAAGAAAGAACTGTTAACTGTACAATCTACCCCAGAAGCAACCGTTGATTTTATCTGTCTAATACCCATGTACCCCCTTAACGCGAAACCAAATTTTATATTTTACATTCTTCCTTCAATTCAGACAATCTCCATCAGTTTTCAAAGAAAAATTCAAGTTCCAACCACCAGCTAACTAACAATAAGTCATAAACATCCTGCTGCAATCATAGCATCAACATTGCTAGCCTTTTGGAGATTTAAATGAAGAACAGAATAAACATTCGAGCCATGGAACGAAGCAAAGGTGACAAAAAGGATTCTTCTAACTGTTTATTATTTCAACATTCCTCCGCGAGGAATGGAATGTAATTTTCATTGGATGGGCGAAGGAATTTTTCAATTCACCTGGACGACCGTTTGTAGTAGGTGGACGCGATCCCCGAAGAATGCAATCAGCGAGTAGTTAAGAAGAATAATAGGAGCCATTTTTTATTCGTCAGCACATCGGGGGCGACGGAGATGAGCTGACAAAGTGAGAAATGCCCGGGTGAGGAGGTCAAACGGGCTTCACCTACCGACTACCGGACACCGAACATGCTCATATACATCCGATTCGTCCACTTCGCTACACAGACGGACGTTTAATGGCACGGGCGAGTACCATTCCCCGTGATTTATCGCCCTTATACGTTTCACCGGCTATCGTAAATAATTTTTCGCGATATTTCAAAATTATTTTACCAGCCGCGAGGCATCGGGCCCCGCTCGAGGAGTTACTCAAGCTTGCACTTTGTGTGGCGGTGGGCTCGACACTTGAACCAACTTTCAGTCAACGGATACGAGGAGGAAATCGATTAAGGAAATTGGTAAAGGATTCCGGACAGAGCTGTTATGAAGAAGAATGTTGCGTGGAATGAATGTTTGTGTTTGGTCGTGTGTGCCACAGATATTTTTAATGTAAGAAGGTAACGCTGAGTGTGGTAGTTAGGTATGTGGCAGAAGACATGTTACGTTTGTTGGTATGTAGCTTTTGACAATCGAGTTCTTCTTGTAGATTTGGTTTTAGTGATAGTCAAGGATAATTTCTTAATTTTATGTTAATATTCTGCTGTTACCTGTTTCAGCTTTTTTTTAGAGAAGCATTGGCATATTAGTAGGAGACTTGAAGAATATAGATACCTAAGTATCTTTTTATGAGTACAGTGAGAGAAAATTGAAAATTTGATAAGTTTTTTCTGAAGAATGTATGTCAGTAATTTAATACAGATGAATATTTACCAGAAAGTTATCACATTTTTTTAAACAGAGACCACGTGAGTGGGTAAACACTTCTACATAGTAATGTATATTAAGAATGGTCAACGATTTTTATGTTTATCAGAGGTAGAATCATAAAAAATTAAACCTTTGGATCTTCTACTTGTAAGTATGATTTCTGGATGATTATTAAATTATGGCAAAAATGAGCTAGTAGTAAAGGAATTTATTGCCTAAAATAGAAAAGGTATTTTTAATAGAAATATAAAAAATAGTAGGAGAAACATACAGCACATTCCTTGCAGTATGATACTTGTGCAGATTCACAGCTTATTTATGCCCTTGTCCATTTTAATTGAACACTTTACTGAGCATAGAAAATTTTACAGTAGGTACTGACAATTGTGATACTATTTGATGAAAATCTTCCTGACATCCGACGGTAAAGTATTCAAAGGAAAATCTACCTAACGCAATTACTTTCTGTGTATATATTAATTATTAAACGTGACAATTATGAACACAATGGGTACTTTAAATATTCCATTTAATATATCACAACACTTAACATTCAATCAATGTACCATCAAGCGTGAAATGTTATAACGTGATACTATTTGACGAGAGACTTTCTGATATCCGACGACGGAGCGTCACACAGTTCAAGAACATTTGCACAGTAATTTCAGAATTTATGTTAACCTCTCAGCGCGTTGCGCACGAGGATCACAAACACGGCGGGCAGTTCAAACACTTCGTTTAAATGCGCTCAAACGCTTGATATTTAATCAACATACCATAGAGTACAAAGTGTTATGACGTTACGAAAATTGCGATGCCATTACATAGGAGGGTTTCTGACGTCCGACCACGAAGCATTGACGACTTGGAAACTTGAACGTAACATCCATCGTACGCAAACAAATACACCTGTACACACATTCGCGTATCTTGCGCGTCCGCGGAGGCGAGCTCTCTTTGTTTGCATATAATCAAGTATATTTCGTTGATCGATTGTCAATGAAGCGTACTAGAATTGTGGTTAAAAATAGCCAGTTCTTGGTCGATTCTTCAAATTTTGGAAACGAAAAAAGAATTGTGAATGCGTTGTTTGTATTAGCAACGTACTGTCAGAAGTTAAGCTGAATTTTTATATTGTAATATGACGAGGTGAAAAGGGACACAGTGTTGTTTATTTGTTACGACTTTTGTCGAGATGTAAGGCTAACAATTTAGGGTAAAGGACCCAATTACTGACACCTGACCAATTACTGTCACCTTAAGCTATTTTACTTAAAATAAAGAATAAATAAACTATAGTATATAATTTATAGCATAGACTTTACAACGTTTATTTATTTGTTATTTTAAGTAAAATAGCTTAAGGTGACAGTAATTGGTCAGGTGTCACTAATTGGGTCCTTTACCCTAGTCCAATTTAGAAATATAAAGGAATTTATGCAGCAGTGTAAATTATTTTTTTATTGAAAAAATTATTCTTTTAATGTTTCTATGTCATAGAAATGTCGAATGAAGAAAGATCTCTGTAAAATTTATTTGAAGATTGACGATTGTAATGCATATGTTGGTTTCTATTGTAATGGAGGTTTGAGCCTAGCTATTAATTACTATAAATTGCAGTAGAGGAAGTGCTTGTTACGAATAAAAATGTAAGAAACATTGAAAATAAATTTCTTCAGAGTTGCGTTGCATTGATGCATAATAACTGAAGAAGAAATATTAATAAAATCCATTCATTCTATTAATATTCTTCCTTCTTGAATAATGTATTGAGGCGCCATTTGTAGTTTCTTCTATCAAAAGGAGTATTTGCAGAACACATCTGTGACTTCTAAATATACCCACAGAAAACATAATTCTCCGTGCTGTTTCTCAACATAACACATACTAATTTGAAGCGTTACAGATAATTCAGAAAAAAAATCCACTGAACCGTGCGATCTAGCATCGCTATTCTACCCAAAGCTTTCATTTACCAAGAAACGCCTCTGCGCAAGTCAGCAACAGTGACAGTGAACTATAATCCGCGAACACCATCACTATCTAATCGAAACGTCTGCATTAAACCACCCATTAACGTTTCATCACCCCACAGTCAAAACTTCCAAACTGAATCCTCAAACTGCGATCCGAAACCCAAAGAACCATCGACCAACCACCTGATCCCCAATAATATACCGAACATCTTCACTCCGAAGACCCCAACCCCCAGCAGCCCGCGGAACTCACCTTCATGTTGCCCCGTTCGTGGATCCTCCGAGTCACGAACTGCCCATCCCCCGTTCCATAATTAACCAACAGGTCCAAGCGGAGTCCGCGGGTGTCACAAACGTGTCCCAGGCCCGCCAAGTCCCGTTCACAACACCGTGGTCCCAGAAACTCTCGAGAACTCGCGCCTAGGGGAGGTTTGCGACCGGCGCGTCAACGTCTACGCAGCTACTGATGCGGTAAAACCGGCGTGGGCCATAAAAAAACTATGGTCGATCCGGTGGAATAGATCGAAAAGGATCAGAGACGGTACCCTGTCCCGATCCGTGGCCCGGGGAAGACTGGCATCCTCGTTTCTGCCCCTTCCACGCGCCACAATCGCCGCTTGGTCCACGCGCGCACACAGCCAGCTCGTTTCACTTCAGGGTAGCCCAGCGCGCGCTCGTCCCTCGCTTGCGGACGGCTGGAGAGTGTACGTGCACGGTTGCGCGAGTGTTGGAGCTGGTGGAAACAGCGCTGGAGGGGAATAGTGTTGCGTGACTCGAGTCGACGGGGTCGTTCGTGTCGAGGGGGTGGCGGTGGAACGATGGTTTTCAGGACGAAGACCCCTGGAACGGAGACCAAGCTCCGCCTACGGGAGCACGCCCATGTTCCCTGCTCATACACCACGAAACTTGCACTATCGCGAAGCTGCTCGAGTGGAGGGAGCCAGCTTCCCTCAAGCGAATCAAACCCGAATGGAATTTCCGCGGAGATTCGAGCGCGCTCTTCTTCCTACCCGCGAACGAGCACGCTCTTCCGTTTCTATTTTTCTGCTGGCCTGCGTCTTGGGACTTTCCTTGGCGCTCCGCTCTCTTGGGCGCTGATGTTAAAGCAAGCTTCTTCGTCTCTTTTTTTCGGTGTCAACAGCTTCGGACTCCTTGCGTATTTCAAGTTTCTGTTCCGTGTGAATTTTCCTCTCCTTTCGGTTGCACTTTCAATCACTTTTGGGTTGTTCTTCGGGGTTTTGGGAATTACTTTTGGTAGATTCTTGGAATACTTTTGTGCGTTACTGTGTTTTAGTGCAGTAGAGATGTCACCCCCTTCAGTTTCTGGAATAGCATCTTCGTTTGAATCTTCGAAGAATCTTTTATTATATATTGCAATATTGCTACCTATTGGTGGAATTTTTAGGGTTTTATCAAATGCAAATGTTGTTTTAGAGGCGAGAGAATCACTGTTCTCAACTAATAGATATGTATTCACCTATATTGTCGGAATCAATATACCTGCGTAAAAATTCTCTAGGATGTCGATTAAATTTAGCTGATATTATAGCATACGTGACCGGAACACTTGCAAAATCCACTAAACAACGTCAAACACGACGTCTCTAATTAAACATCGTCAAAACGTTCCGAGAAACTCCATCTTGGCAAATATTTGAGCAACTCGTTTCGCGTGCGAGTAACTTTCGCGTCCCGGGCAAATATTTAGAGCATCGTATGACCATTTTACGTCTGCCCCGATTATCGATCGAAATGAAAATCGCCGCAGAGCACATTCTAACTGAGAACGCGTCCCCCAAAGCGGCGCTGGAAGGTGTGTGCTTAATCGATGATTCCTTCAGCGTCGCCAAACAGGAACGTGCGCGTGTGACAATCAGGTGATCGTACACCTAACAAAACGATCGATCACCCGATCGCGCACTTCTGGTTGCCTTCGATTCGATCGCCGATAAGGAAAAGAGATACACGTAATCGAAGGCGCACGGCGAATGTCACGTATCGCGTGAATTGCGGGCGTGCGAATTGCGTCAGAAAGGAATAACAATGCTTCTCCTCTTGGCGCAATTGTTTTATTATAGCGAATATCGGAGGAAGCAAACAATAACGAGGTGTGGGATCTCAGATAAGGATTCGATGTAACGATCTGAATTTAGTTTCCGTGCTTCTGCGTGGATCTACAGGATGACACAAAGTAGGCGTTGAAGAATTTGGAGGCAAGTAGCTCATACTCCGCGAAGCAGATAAAAGTGGGCAACGTAAGTCCTGCGATCAACTTTAATGGAGATAAGGTATTACGAGTCTCCAACTTCTTCGACCACTTTTTTGGATCCCTCTGTACCTGTACACCCGCGGTGGATCGAGAAGTTGCATTCGATTCGATGATCATTAGGGTAAAGGACCAAATTACTGTCACCCTAAGCTATTTTACTTAAAGTAACGAATAAATCTTGTGAAATAATACGGCAAAAGAATTAGCATACAATTGAAACTGTTATTTATACGATATAAAAACCAGCACTTATTTTTTTCTTCGTTAATTTGGAAAAGAAACATCAAAATTCTTAAGCGGATATTAGGAGAGTGAAAACGATGACTTCCTTTCTAGCGAAAGAGAAAGCAAAGCGTTAAAGAAAATGCTGTAATTGTAATATTTAAGCTATTAACATAACAAAATAGAATGTTTTAGATAATATAAGCATCGTAGAAAGTAATAATTTTTTTTTATTTATTAATTGGGTGACGTTAAAATGAGATAAACAGTATTAGGTTAGCTGCCTGTAATTGGGGTGTCAGTAATTCAGTCAAATACATTCTAAGGGTGTCAGTAATAGATCCCAAAATATATTTTTAAAATTGATGAATTTATGCATAAAAATCGAAGTTTTAAGATCCACTTTTAGTATATACTGAACTATAAAATAATGTCATAGTCAACGCTTAAAGTGTCAGTAATTGGGTCATTTACCTCAGATATCTTCTGCAGTGATGTATCAATTACTGAGCTGCGGTTATTCTTCTTTATATAATTGGGATACGTAAACGTAGGTGGAACATTTAGTATTATAAAAAGTGAAATAAAATTCATCCGTAAAGATATCTGTTACTCAATATTCATCGCCCATGCTACAGTACAGTAAACCAGAGCGTTGGAGCGGAGCTCGGGGCTGGAGCGCGGAGCAATGGAGCAATGGGGTTTTGCCCGGAGCACGGAAAATTTTTAACGCTCCACTGCTCCAGATTTTTGTATTATTATTTGAATTTTATTCTTTTTATAAAAGTAGATGAATAAAATTTTTTTAAATACCGTTTCTCAATAATTTTTCATCATCCAAAAAATATTATATTGTAGGGCCGCGAAACCCGGAGTTAACACGGGGCGCTCGGCGAAAACGCAAACAAATGGCTAAAAACTTCGGAATTGATCGCCGGCATTGCCACGTGCAAATGTTTCAGTTGGAGGTTGAAGTGGAGCTGGAAAAAGTATTTTGATGTCGGAGTAGAGCAGGGTTTAAAAATTGGTCTGCTGACTGCTCCAATCCCCTGCAGAAATCACCAGTTACAGCAAAGCTAGAAAATCATTCAAAATCAATTCTTCAAACAGTACCAGTTCAAAAGAGCAACAAACACAAATATCCCTTCGTACAGCTCAAAATCCAAACTCCCATATCCCTCGCTTAAGAAAACCTCAAAAATCCTTAACCCAGACTCCAAGAAGCGGGACAAAAAATAGGCCACGGCCAAGAATTTGGAACCGATTGAAGTACGATCGAAAACGCTCCGTCTCCGCAAGGTCATGGGATGGGGCTCGGTTGACCGTTTAGTTACGGGTTACCCCTAGACAGACACCATCCCCTTGCAGCATATTTACGCGTGGATATATATTTTATATTCCCGTCGTTTCCTTTTTATTTTCGATGAGTTTGGGTTCTCGAGGGGGTTCGAGCACCTGTTTGTATTTCTGCTGCGCCGACACATAAATCATCCCGGAATGGACTAACGCCTTTTATCACTGCTATCCCTCTCCCCGGCCGTATCTCTCTCTATCAAAGCGGTCGCGCGAGCGAGTGTGCGTGCCGGGGCCCTAAGTATACATTCACAGAACCGCGGTCGAGCGGCCCGTATACGCCCACGCCTAAGATGAATATGAATTTTTCGTTTCGGGGCCCAGGGAAACTGTCAAACGGGTTTCGGCCCTATCCCCACCCCCCTGCCGCCGCAGCCTCGCTCGTTTTATTGCCACCACGGGGACCGTGCGGGTGTGCACGCATCCGTGAAATCCAGTGTTTCTTGAATTATGCCCCGCCAGGGCAGAAAAAGGGATCGACGAAAAAGGGGGCCACTATTTTCGGATTAGACCGGCAAAGTGGACGCGTGAAAATGGACGGACGTCTGGGCGACGGGACTTTCGTTTCTACCTGTTCGCCTGCGGCCGGCGATCGATAAAGGTCCGCTGATGCATTCGCGGCTGATAACCTGGCGCTACGGCTGCAACTTGGATTCGGATGAAGGAATTATTGGGACAGCTACTGCTCGGTTCTCTGAGGTTCGTTATTCTGTATGGTGAGTAAGGGTAACGTGAAACGATTTTCTTGGAAGGGCAGCTTCGTCCCATGAATTTTGAATAGAAAACAGGAACAAATATTTTAGATTAAATACAGTCTGTAGAGTTTCCTACGGAATTAGTGTTAGAAGGTAACCTAAATGCAGATACGAGTACCTTCGAGGAGCTTCTACAATGGAATGCTTCGTCCCTTTATTTAGGGAAATTTACCAATAACAATAAGCCACCCTAAAAGCGTCTCGATTGCTCGCCAGTTTCTTAACCACGCTATTTAAATCGGTCCACGGATTCCCTTTTGAATATGAAACACACAGCAGGTGTCCCAGCTTTCCTTTTCTGCTCCGAATTGCACTTCACACCCGAGAAAATTTCTATCACTTCCACCACCCCCGAATGCAAGGGTTCCGTCCAAGAGGAGCCCCGGTTTTCTTCGATTCTCAGGGAGATCTGAAGTCAAAGAATAAGCCACGATTTCATGAATGACTACTGAGAAGGAGGGAATTCTCTCATCGATTGAAAGTGCTACAGAAGGGAAGCCACCTTTGCCTACCGGAGGGTGCCTTTTTGAAGATGCTTCGATAAAGAAGACTAATGATACTTTTCTGGTTTCTCGAGATGTTCCATTCTGTGGGAGGGTCTACAACCTTCTGGCTCCACTTCAATGCCTGTATTAAAGTAGGAAATTTTTGATGAAGCTACCAAATTGAATGACACTAAATAAAATTTAGAAACTCATGATTCCCCAATGCATGAATCTTCTATTCTCTGTTTTAGGTAAAAGAGTCAATTAATCCCCCCAGTATCAATAATTTCAACGTTTCATAGTCCCCTAAATATCCTCCCCAACACCTCCACTCCTCTCTCCACTCGACAGCGTTTCAAAGTCTCCAGAAATCTAACTTCCCAAAGCCACTTTCTTCCCTCCCGTTTCATCGGGACCAACGCGCGAGTTCGAAGGTACTCCGTGCGCCGGAAGGGTTGACACCCGCGCTAGCATTCGAAGAAAAGAGAATCGATCCGACCGATTTGTTCCGGCGGTATCTGCGGCGCCGCGGCCGCGGTACCATTTTCGAGACAAATGCACGTGGTATGTTCTCGATGCAGCCTATTTATTAAGATCATCGTAGGAGCGCGTGCAGAGGCCAGCGGGCACACGCGTGCACCCACGAGACCGTTCGGAGAGCGTGTATGGGTGCGGTGGACGCGTTTACGCCGCCACAAACGAGACACCGGGGACCCAGAGGGTCCTGCGATCGGCAGGGAACGGGCCATTAGTAACGCTTACCCGGCATAAAGCGAGAAAAATGGCGGTGGAATTATTCCACTGGCGGGACCGGCGGTGGACAAAGGTCCTACCTCACGAGGACACGCGGAGGATCCTCGAAAAAGGAGCCACGGGGTTCCACGGTGCCGATCCTGCCGAAGGAGATGACCCTGCTGCTGGCTCCTCCGACGCTCCACCGATGGTATTAATCGATACCATCGGGAATCTTGTTCGCGATCGATGTCCCTTTCCTCTGGGGGTGTGCACGCACACATATCGCGCGGTGTTCAGCTGATTCTCGCCCCGTCGGAGGCCATATGTACTCGGTTTTGTTCCTCTGTCTTCGGGGGAGCGGGGCTTTTATTGCTGGTGCGGGAAGGTTTGAAGCTGTACGAATTAGTAGGGAGATTTGAGGGCGGGAACGAAGGTGTGAGGAAACTTTAGAAATTTGTGGTTGCAAGATTAGTTTGTGTAGGTCACTGAAGGCAAAGGAATGTACCTATTGGGGCAGGAGGAAACTTGATGAAGTTTAAATTCAAGGAAAGTGCTTTATTAGTTTCTGTTTCAGAATATTGTATGTATAATCGACCGATCAAACGAGTCTATAATTATATGAAACGTCTCGTTCGAAGAGGATTATTGTAGTACTGTCAAGTACGCGGAAACATACACAACGTTTAAAATTTAAGTAAAACAATATTTTTTGGCGCGCGAGACACAAGGGTCACGTACGCAACCTAGCAACCTCATATTGTTGTGTTGTGCGAAATGTTATACACGTTTAGAATGTTACGGGATTAATTATTGCTTATTAAAAGAATTTAAGTAGATGGGAAAGTTAAAGAAAAGAGATCTTTCTCGCTCGTGTTCAAGATAACGTGAAAGAGAATCTAGCAAAATATCAAAAAAGTTAAAAACCATGAAAGAGTAACTAAATAACCTAAGAAAGTGTTGGATGGAATTTATTGTATTAAGTTTGAAACGAAGGAAAGTGTTTTTATTAAGCAGTTTCTGTTTCAAAATATTATATGTATAATTTGCAGTTGTAAACTATTAGTACACGATGTAATAATAAGGGCTGTATTGGACACAACGCGAATTACAATCTACTAGAAAAAGCAAAGAGGAATACAGATTATGTTGCAAAAGGCGGGAATAGGCTCACTGTCGATCTTTCTAAACTTAAGTGTTCATTGGTCTTCGAAATCAATCAAAACAGCATATTGTAAATAGGATATAAATCTTTAAATGACACCTGTAGTTTTATCAGTCATAAAATGAAATAAAATTGACTTCTTAGGCTCATGAAAATACACTGCTGGACCAAATTAAAGGATCTGAAAAATTTGGTCATTTTCAAATGTCTCTATCTCCGCGAAAAATATTTAAAATAAAAGCATTTGAACGCTTGAAGTTTCTAGTTTTTGAATCAAGGACTCAATTTTTTTCATACATTTTGATACTGTTTCATCGAGACGAAGCACAGGAAATGAAGTTTCAAAAATTTCCGTCCATTTTTGAACGTATGTACGGGCCAAAAAATTTTTTCCAAGTAATTCCGACGGAGTATTCTTGGAGAAGAAACATTTCTGTTTAATATGGTGTACTTTGTTTGGTTGTATGATTTTTATAGACTGAATTATTCGCGATCAAAGTAAAAAAGGTACTTTTCACTTTTGACACCTATTACTTGCGAACGCATAATCGTCGAAAAAATTCTCATAGTATTTTGGAAAGCTAAGAAATTTTCCTTTCAGAGCCCTTACTTGCCAATTTAATGAGATTTTTTCATCGCATAAAATTCATTTTAAAATGACCCCCAAAATTCCATTTATGCCAACTTTTACAAAACATGATGACATTTCTATGAAAACCATGAAATCATTCGTTTTCGTTAAAGAAAGGTGGTTGAATTCTTGATTCAAAAACGAGAAACTTCAAGCGTTAAAATGCTTTTTTAAAATATTGAGATACAGACACTTAAAAATGATCAAAATTTTCATCAAATTTTTGGGATCCTTTAATTTTGTTCCTTACTGCACTATACATGACTTATCCGCGATAGCGGTCGATAAAATGATATAAACAGCAGATAGTAATGATGTGTAGCCAACAATTTCTCATAATTTCAATATCCCACAGTTGTTACCAGTCTCATATTGTTAATTAATAACGTGAAACTACAGTAAAAGCACCACGTGCTAGGAGCCATATGCACACAAATGCATTATCCAAATATACGGATACTCGACGTACCCATAATGCCTACGGGAACACTTGGAAATCGTGTGAAATGTAAAACTTATAATAGCTCGAGTCACAATGCATGTTTTCCCTCCGAGTGTTCCGAGTTCTTTCATCGAGCATTTAACACGCTCGAGGTGGTCGCCGACTCGCGGTTTCTCTCCAAACATTTCCCAAAGAATTTCCCAGAGTTCACGCGGCATTATCATGATAAAAGTGGTCCGCGGACCTGTTCGCATTGGAAGCCAGCTCGGGCGGAGTTTTGTGGGTGCCAGGGCCCATTGTCCACCAGCCCTCGATACTCCATAAAAGAATACGAATTCGAGAAAGCAGCCCTGACATGTCACTCTCTGTTAACCGCCCGCTGCGCAAACATGCGAACCACGTAGAAATCCGACGACACGGCAGCCTTCGAATTAACCAGCCCGCTTTCTTGACATTAAAAACGCTGATAAACCTGGCCTCGACCCATTAACGCTCCCTAGAAATTCGGGGCCCTCGCTACATCGTGTTCAGTCAGCTGTGAGTGAAGCGAGACGTCAAACGCTTATCGCGGTTCGTCAAAAATGACGTCAAAACGGGGTGAATGACGTCAAAGTTTGATAGTGTTCGCGATGACACGATAGTGCAGCTTCAGTCAACATTTAACTTTGATGAATTGGCAAGCCTTAAGTAATTCGATTTAATCTATTTTTTTAAGTGGAGCTGTCGTTTGCTGCGTAGGTACCTTTGGGTATGTAAAAGTGAATGTGCAATTGGTTGAAATACAATAACGTGTGTAAAATACTTTATTTGAAGTGGCGTCTCTGCTGACGTGTTAGAAGTCTCTAAATTCCTGTTATGAAATAGTACAATATTTCTGAAGCAATGAGTTCCTTGGAGCCCCTGCAATGGATCTTTCTGGTGATGGGCTCAACAAACACAGAACCAAAACTAGCTCGTTCCAGTCTAACACAGTACCTAGTAATTAATAATTAAAGCAACTAAGCATAACACCATTCCCTTGGAACAGTAACACACAAAAACCCTCGAAGCTCCCCCCACTACACATTATAATTTCCACGCAACAAGGTACCTACTACCTTCCCCCGAAACGCCGAGAACCACCCCGAACACAGATTACACAAGGTAAATATCCGTCGATATTCCGCAGGTTCATTAGCCAGATATATCGTCATCCTTCGTTAGCAGTCGACAATCCGTGCCTGGCTGCTGGTACCCGAGGAATTGCCTTGCAGCCAGAAATTTCGCGAGATATTTATGCACAGGTATACACGGCAGCAACGTCTACGGATGCGTGTATAGTCCTGTAATTTTCGGATTTCCACTTTCCACCGTTCTCGAGGAGGGCGGAAGGGGGTGTGCGCGGCAGCGACGATACGAAAGCCACCACCCCCTCCTCGGCGGGTCCTCTCATCCGCCGTCTACGCCGCGCGCTCTCAGCTTCCTGCTCTGTGATCTCAGCCCCGTCTGAGTTTCATCCCTCTTCAAGTTAGCTAACAGCAGGATCCTGCACAATGTAGTCGTGATTGCAAATCCGCTCGTTATCATCAAAACTGCGCCCGACCTAACGAAACCCACCCCCTCGTCGCGCGCAATCCTCCTCCGCGCCTCTCTCCCCCGTCCCTTCGTTTTCACTTCTGCGCCCTGTATCGCCCTGCCTGTAGCACCTTTGACGCGACAAAGTGAATACTTTCAGACAGTAAAGAGGTTGCCCGCTCTCGCGAGATTTTTCCTCCGCGAGGGAAGTTCAAAAGTCCCAACCACCCTCCGACGCTCGCTAATTCAATCGGCGACAGCGGAGGACCGAGGACGTTCAAACTTTCTGCTCGACCTGCTTGATTCACTGGGGGTGTAATACGAAATTCAAATCTGTCGGGGCCGTGGCGCTTGTTTACGAGTTTTTCGCGGGTTTTGGGCGGGGATGATCGTTCTTGGAGCGGGCGGACGCTTTGAACGGGTGCTTTTTGTTAAAATCCTCTGTTTTGAATAAAATTCTAGTATTTGGTATAGGTAATGAATTTGGAATAATGCAATAAAATTCGTGTAATGGTCCCCCAATCACCAGACTTCAATCCCATCGAAAAATTCTGGTGTGAAGCAAATAAATAGACAGATTCGGAAAAAATGAGGGAAATCGGTAACGTAATTATGGAGATAGGGTAAACAGGCCAGTAGCGGGACAGTTTAGCGGATTCCGAAGTTTACATCAAGGTGTTTCTTAGAAATATATGTTGTATTAAAAAAAAAAACAGAAGCTTTGCACGTAAAAATGTACAAATTTAAAGTAAAAAATAACTTTAAGTCTACAACGAGAACATATGACTTAAGAAAAATTGATCCCATAAATGTATGTAAAATAGTGGAGAATATAAGGAGAAATATTGATCTTTCTTATTTTCTTATAAAAGTTTTAATACATTAGCATTGTATACTTTCTTTTTATCGTAAAAAGTATGTTTCATATTTCTGAACGGTTATTTAATTCTTTCCAGATTTGGAGCAACTATGACAACTGTTACAGATAGACGAATAGAATGAGTGAGAAATGAATACTTTGTGTGAAGTATGAAGAGTTAATTGAAACAGAATGTTAGCTCTTTTAGCTTTCAGTTTAACCCTTCGTGGTCACAGCTTCTTAAATAATCACAAATTGGTCACACGGGGTTCACTGAACCCCAGCGTCATTTTTCAGTTACAATTTTCGTATTATCCAGTCTTTTAAGTGTTGTGTGATTTGTAGTTGAAAAAATAGTTGTGCATAAAAGAGAATTTTTTGTTAAAATTCCCCAAATTTGTAAATTTTAATATTAAGGTCTAAAAATTCACAGAAATATTGGCAAGGAAAAAAATAGCCTGGGGTGTAATACACCCCGTGTGACCACGAAGGGTTAAAGTGATTTTATGCGAAATGTAGGTGCTTGGTAATGAAATCCTCTTTAGCAATTTACTTGCGTTAATTGACTTTCTCTGAACAAATTTCTGCAGAATGTCGACAAACTGTATAACTGAACACTTGTTACTGAATGTTTAAAAGTAGCGGTAAACTGTAATAATGGCACCTTACCCAATGTCACTTCCTTCAGCGTGTGAAAAACTCGATGGTAAACAAAACAGAGGGCAACAATTGTTCAGAACAACGTCACCCTAAGGTCAGCTACAATAGGCCGTCGAGTGATTGATCTTCAAGAATGGAAATCATGGCACAATAAAGGAACAGTTTTGATAGCGGATGCCGATGATCCTTGCTCACCTGCAATAGCACAGGTCGTTTCGTCATCGTGTGGGAATGTCATGAGTTTTCTTACCGTATTCCTAGGGATGTCACGTTCGGAAAGATTCCTCTAATCTCTAATGTTTTCATAGCACCAGCAACTTCCCTTGACTCATAACGCCGGTTTAGAAGTGACGTTTCATTTATAAAGAATTTAAAACGAATTCCTTACCTCCACGAACCTAAAATATTTCGTAGCTGAACTAGAGGAGAGGGTATAAACATGAAGCACCACGGTTCTGGTCTCTGTACACTACTGACAATTCTAGAAACGCTTGGAAACTAGGTGTTGTGAAGCGTATAGCGCTTTCCCACAGCTGCTGGTTATGTTCGTTGCAGTTGTACTCGGTGGATGTTTGTTGTTGGCCCTGCAGCGGAAAGTTTTTGTGTCTTCATATTGAAGTGGAATTTACGTCGGTTTATTTTGCGATTTTCAAAGGAACAAAGGGGGTAAGTTATTCTGTAATAATTGTAGTTTTAGAATATCTGTGAGGATTTTAAGTATATTGTATTTTTGAGTGTGATATAATGGCGAAAAGTGAAATGGCGAGTTGGTTGTAATATGAGACACTGTGGATCCAGATAATGATCATGCATGTCCAGAGAGCGAAATATAAATATATGGGTATGCGTGTTATTTATTACTCGTAATACTTATATGCCACTAAAACATTTTCGTTAAAACATTCACGCAGTTTCACAACTCATTATTTTGTAAAATAATACTACCCGAATTTGATATTGCCAGGTTCTGATTTTCATTAAAAAAAAGTTCAAAAGTTCCACCACACTTATATTTATGCAGCACATTTCACATGAAATTCCCCGAGACTTTACACCCATTAAAATTCAAAATTTACCTATCAGTAAAAAATTACAGTTTATATAAATTGGAGGCAAAATTACATCAGCGGGCATCAAAACAAAACATTCATCATCCTATAGTTATTACTCATTCTACAGTATTCTGTTTCAATACTTGAACAGTTAAGGCTAATGAATGAACACTATTATAAAATTATGTTTGCAGCGCGAATGATTCCACGTGCTGCAAAAATTGTTTGGATATAAAGCAAGAAATGAAAAGAAGTCTCTAATTAATTAGTTGCTTACTTTAATAACTTATTTCACTGATTTTAATAAAAAGTGTTCATTTACTGGAACGTGTTCATTTACTGGTACATCCACCCTACTTCTGGCCTAAATCAATTAATATGCGAATAAAGACTATGGTCCAATTTACGATCCACTCCAAGTTAGGGAACTTTCCCCTACCAAAAAAAAAGAGGACAGAAAATCGATTCAGCAACCCTTGGGTGACCATTGCAAGGTGCAGGAAGACTTTTTCCATTCACCGTGTTCATCCCATTCATCGATTACGCGGCGATACACGAGGCGAAGTCCCCGCGCAACTGGAAGCACCGATCGTCCCACGCACAAAGGAGATCATCCCTAATCCGGAGCACAGGCGACAGTGAATGCAACCACAAGCCTAAGCCCGTTACACGTATCTCGTTTCGCGTTCGTGGGATCCGCGGGATTATGCGTCTCGAGGGTTGCACGACGGCCACGCACGCAAACACGCGCAGCCATGTATGTACGCGCGTGCAAGCTGTTTCCTATTCGCACGATTCCATGGGAACAGGTCGTTTCCGCGGGGAGCTCAGGTGCGCGGCGTGATGCACGCGATGCATCCACGCCGATGATTCAGCTGGATCCAGCGACAACGGTGATAATGTTGCGATAATTAGTCAGGAGGGAGCGATAATATCTGCCGATGCCGTTACCAACCGACGTCGATTCTTTCCCCGTCATCGACAGATTGACACTTTCCACGACGCACGCACGACGACCGCGTCACGCTTCCACGGGGGAAGGGAGCCGCAGAAATCGGCGTGAAAAATCAAAGGCGATTGTCGTTAATCGTTGCTCGTCTTCTTTCTTTGCGCCCGTGAATAAGAACCTGATTGCTGGGGCGTAATTAACGAACGGAGACTGAAGGATGGATAGCGACGATGCGAAGCATTGTGTCCTTTCCGTTTCGATGGAAATGATGCTTCCAGTGTATGGGGGAGTGGGAAAGGGAGGAAGGGTGTGGAAGGTGTTTGGATGAATTTAGAAGCTGCTAAAGCCTTTGGAATTTTTACGCGAATCTGGTTGAATGGAGGTGTAGTAGAGTGTATGAAAAGTGAGGGAGAAGAAATTTCATGTGACATTTCTGAGTTGTTCTTATTCCAGCAATTATTGCCACCCCTAAATATTTTCTTGGAGTGTTCAAGATAATATTCCAGAACAAAGTTAGGTGCAACGCTTTGCGCATTTTAAATTTAAGACACTTCAAGTACCCCACATATAGGGTATATTACCAAAGTTTTTGGAAACTTAAAATCGTGGCAGTAATGTCGCTCAAATTTGGAATTGGGACGCATTTAAATTCCCTCAACCAGCTCAAAACACAAACTTCTAAACCCAGGAAAGCCTATCGCGACTTTCGAGTTTTAAAATCACTGGATGTGCATTTCTCCGAGACAGGGTTGCGCACTTAAGGGGCGACACCACCTTGGAGGCTCAAAAATCATATGTGAGTTTTAGAATTTTCTTGGGGCGAAATTAGAAAATAAATGAAAATACTTTTTTAAGTGCTTGACTCTACATGTCTTGGTATATAAAAAAGGTGGTAACTATTTTTTTTATACAAAATAGCGTTACTGGTGTTCTTGCAGTCCTGCTGTTTTTGAAAAGATACTCTCCACGGTTAGCAATAGAAGTTCCGTATACTTTGATGTCGAATAGGAATCAGGAAAATTTTAATTATTCACATGACATTTACTAGATAAATACTTAGAGATTTGTCAAAATATTGATAAAAAATTATCAGTTTTAGTCGACAAATTTGCCTAAATTGTGTCTAAAATTGCCTGCGGCAAAAAAAGTTTTTAATGAATCGTAAAATCCGTATATACTTCTGTAGATAATGTATTACAGAAGATACTATTAAAACTCAAAGCGAATCGAATAAAAATGGTTCTAGTTACGCAGCTAGCTAATTTTAAAAAGATGATTCCGAGGAGCTTCGAGGGACAGCACATAACTCGGCCATTTTTTAATATTTCTGTACAATATTTATACAATATATTCATTAATACATGCCCTAAACCTAAGAAGTATAGAAATAATTTTCAACTTCATAGTATTCTAAAAAAAAGTTCGCCCAATTTGGTGCCGTTTTGAGCGTCTCAGGGTGGCGTACCCCTTAACGAAGCTTACTAGTCGCGAAGTGTAAATAGCAGGATGCTCGTTCTCATCGGGATGTAACCGATTACACGGATTTTTCCAGCGCCGCGTCCCCGTGCCCGTATATTACATCACAGGTCGGCGTTGTAAGTGGTGCACGCGGACCGGAATGAAGCGCGTTGCTCGTTGATTCGAAAGGAATAATCGGATTAGAGCTGAATACTGGCGCGCGCAGGGTGCAGTTCATTGTGGACGTTGACTCGAGAGGGATGAAGCCCACGTAGCTATGCTAGGAATACGGGCGGCTCTCGCTCCTTTTTCCTTGAACAATCGAGAGCAAGCCAGTCCGAGGCACGGTCGAATTTGATTCCAGGGGGCTGCGCTCCTGCCACGTGCCCCCTATTACGTAATATTAGACTTACACCCCCTCACACCCTCTTATTAGGACGTCGCGGACCCAGCGTTTCGCAGCCTGCCGACTGTGACTGCCGATTTTCCTTCGCGATTCACTCGAATCGCGGTCCCACGCGACCACGTCGAGTGTGATGGTATCGATGATGGTTTCTGTGGATTGGACTGAGTTCATGTGAACGTTTTGTATTCTTCGTAGGGTAAACGGCATTATTGCTGGCACTGCACTAAGCATTACCACTCTTGATTAAAAAGCCAAATATTATGAAGTATGAGTTTAGAAAGTACTTTTTTACAATTTCGTATTTTTCTTTCACTACACACTGCAAATTTCAGTAGTTGAACTACACAACGGCCGAGTTTTAAGCGTCCACCGTCTAAATGAAAACTGACAACTGCAATAGAAGAGAAACAATTCGTCCAAACAAAACATTCCGCACTGAGGAAGAGTTGATGGTTTTCTTAAGCAACTATCCTGAATCAGATGACTCTAACTACTTACATGTCAATTTTCTTTTCATTTGTCTGATCTATTATTTATATTTATTTCTAGTTATTAATGAAGAATGAATTATTGAAAAGTCAATAAGCTATTTTTAGTTTTTGAGTGCCAATAATTGTCACACGTGAGAATAAATGTACTTAAGTATCCTAATGATTGTACTTTTATGCCTATTTTTGTTTATCATTGAATATTTTTAAAGTAAAAGCCTTAATAGGCATTCAAGATATGGTATATTATTTTAATGAGAAATCCATAATCATCGATAATAAGTGAAAATTAAGTCCATGTAAAAACTTCACAAAAAAATATATACATTTCAGTTGGGATTTTCGGTTAGGGTGTCAATCATTGTACAGTTTACCCTGCAGTGGAAATTATGCAGGTATTGTATGCAGGAAGTTACGTAGTAGTGGAGCGTTTCTGATTGGTGTTTATTGATATTTGAACGGATTGACACGCACTCTTGTGATGGATAGTGATATTATTGGCAAGGGTTTTTGAAATTGTTTATGTATGATAAAATACTGCGAAAGAGGAACTGTGACATCGAAAATGTTATGATCTGGAATTGACAAGAGGAAAAGGGGCTAAGTAGTATTATTTGAAACTTTTGAAGTAAGGTGAAAATGATAATTCTAAAAATTTTCCATTGTGACAGTGCTTGAGTACCTATGTACCTATAGCAATCGCAAATTAAAGAAATCCTCAAATTTTATATTAGAAAGTTATCAGTCATCTAGCACAATTATCCGTACCAATCACTACAAAACTGTTCAAATGATAAAAAAAACTCTATAAGTACTCCAAATATCTTCCCTCAAAAACTCTTATAAAATGGCAAAAAATGACAAACATTTCATACAAATCCCACAATTCCTAACCTACACGCACGGCACTAGGGTAAATTTTCCTAAGTCGTGCCCATAAAGAACAAATGCTACATACATAAAAAAATAACAAGGAAAATGAAACAAAATTAATAAACAGAGTAAACAGTTTAATAAACTGAAACATAAAAAAATAATCAACTTCCACTCATAAAAACGATTTAGGTATTTTTACTGTGACAAAAGTACCTATTTCACCACGAAACCCAACCAAGGAAAAGCGAAGGAAATCTCTCCCCCCGACCTGAACAGATGAAGCAGCCATCCTCCATTCGTTATGCAAGCGATAAAGCGAGGGCCTGTCCGTCGGATAAAAATCGTTCCTCCGGAAGGTCCGAGCGAAGTGGCTTAAATGCTTGAAGGAGCCCGAGGAATAATCTTGCGAGCGAAATTAAATCACCCCTCGGCGATTACCGCGTTTCGCCGTGTCGATTGAGTCGTTCGCGGAGACGAAATTTCTCTTCCTCCTCCACCCCGTGGCGGTTCTTCCCCTCCCCCCTGGTCCGCCGAGGGGGGTTCGTGCGCACCCATGGAAATAAATAACGAGGCCGGAGCATATCGGGATCGGCAACGGCGTTCAAGAAGAAAGAAATCTCGTCGGCTGGGTACGCGGTGAATTGGTATTTAAAAATATGCACGCCGACAGATGCAGTTTCCATGTCGCACGCTTCCAGCGGCTCCCATAAATATGATAAGGCCCTATAAAGAGATATACGAGCCTATAAGCCGGTTTCGCGTACCTACCGACTCGGTCCTGCACTCGCCGACGACTGCTGGCAAAGTGAAGAAAACGACGAGTAAACGCCGCGGGAGGGGCGGCAGGGGGTGAACGAGGAGGAAACGAATGGATCGAAGATTACGCGTTAACGTTCATTAATTGGAAGGTTAATCGGCGGTTTCTGCGATCCACCAAACCAACTGCGAACGACAATCAGAGGGATATTCGCGCGCGCCCCTGATCGACGCGAATGCTACCGAGAGATTTGCGAGAAGGATTAACTTGGGTATAAAGTAGAGGAATTTGTATCGGCCGATAAAGATGCTTTTGGTGTTTCGTCGATGAGCCTCGGATTGTTTTATTTATCGCCGCTTGCGGCAGTGGGTAATTTTAAATCGAAGGGCGGGGTGGTGCGTTGCGAGCGTGATTCTGCAAGCATGATGGAAAACTTTGGAAAGAAGACTGGGAGAATAGGGAATTTTGGGTAGATTGATTTTAATTGAGGGTATTCCTTGTAATTGTTTTTCTCATTATAGTGTATTTTCCTACATGGGGTAGTTTGTTGATGGGGGGTATATATTTAGGGGTGAGTGTAACATGCTATAGGGTAGTAAGGAAAAGAGTTTATATGCAAAAATATGTTGTATTCTAATGTAAGGGCTTTTTCGTGTGAGACACCACTGTGAGTCGTGAGTATTTCTGCGTAAAAACAGTTTCACTCATCAGTCACACAATTTTTTAGCAGAATGATACCTGCATACAAAATATTAGGGTTCTGTGATAGGTAGACCTGGGCGAATCGGATAAAAATAAGAATTTAGTCCATATTTCTTATATCGCGACAGAAATGAGCATTCCGATCGTTCGCAGTACATCGCCTCTCTCCCCCGCATCTAACGCAATAGCCCGTCAATTATTTTAAGTCGTTGTTTAGAGCTGGCATAGGCAGATGGACGCGCGCGAATGTTACAATTTTGGTCCGGGTCTAACCTATGTAATCTGCAAATTAGTATTTCAAATTAAAAGTAAGCTTGAAAATTCAAATGTGCTTATTGTTATTAATCTGCGCGGTGTCAAAATTTAGTATTTGGTGTATTTTAGACTATTAAATCATAATATGTTTATGTAATCTACAAGCTTTGAAATACTTATACATATATGGGGCTAATCGGATCACGTCATTTGAGGCGAATCGGATTGTTCTTTTTTTTTCATTTGAGTATTTTAATGATTATAAATATAATAGTTGTTTGTATACAGATGGTTCGTACGTACATATAAATGAGCAATCAGGGATCATGGTGTCCCCCAAAAATAGAGGAAGTTGTGATAAAAATTAAATCTAAAGAAATGACGAGAAAAATAAATTAATTAATGGTCTTAAGAAGATGGCATTGTATTTACTGTGGTGAAAAATTAATTCGACCACTTTCAGAAGATTGTCTGAGAAGTGTGGTGCCACGAGAATTGTGCTGATAGAGGCGGCAAAAAACAGCAATATCCTTCCGATTTGTGTTCTAAGTAGTGTCACTTGACTTCACTGTCATTAGATTAGATTTGTTTGAGTTGATTCTAAAGATTCTGATATGAAAATTTCAGTTTCTTCAGAGATTTCTGGGTTATCCGATTCGCCCCATGTTTCGGGGCGAATCGGATATTTCTCCCTTTTTCGTCTTTTGTTTATAAATGAAAGATTTTTATGTTTAATTTCAATTTTTATATATTAATGTTCAAGCCAAAGGTGTGCTGATCATGAATATAATATAAAATTATTTTTTTAATGTTTGACTATTATTTTTTTACCATCAAACACAAAGTGATCCGATTCGCCCCGGTCTACCCTATTCTGGAATTTGGTACGTAAAATTATGGTGAGAGAAGAAACAGAAATCTTTGACACATATTTGATATATTATTTAATGAATTTTATCTGAACGTGTTCATGTTGTAAACAACTATTTACTTAGTCTCACAGCAACGCCCGCATATATAGAACTTGAAAACAATACCAAGTACCTAAGGTCGGGGCCAGATATATTGGGCGGTGAATTCGTTTTCGCAGCTAACGCACACCTATTCTGATGTATGTATTTCTACGCTAAGAACTGGGTTTGGCCTACACGTCAAGAGCTTGGCGCTACCCCCACCACTTCTGGCGCACTCCTTTTCTGGCAACCCGAGAGCGAGTCAGAAAACGTTGAGAATAGAAGAATACTCCTCACGAATCTCACCGGCCAATATATCTGGCCCCGACCTTAGAATCCACGTCTGCATGAATTTTTACCATTATTTCATTTTAATGAATTCTCTCTTAAAGTTATATTCATTAATAACGAAACACAGTAATTATTCTGTGATAAGAAAGCATGTCAGAGCAAACCACTGTCTACCACCTACCAAAAAGTTTGCTCCCAAATCGCGAATAAACCAACAAATTTGTTTATTAAAAAAGTACCTACTCTTAAACAAATCTGAAATTCAAACACTCATAAACGTTTTCGTACGATTGCTGTTTCTCAGACGCAAGATCCTTCAATTATATTCCCAGCTCCATACGTCCAGCGTTCGCAAATTAACTGAAACCGTTCGACGTCAATCAGCGAAGTCTAAGTGACCAGCGAGGTAACGAACATCTCGAAGGAGCAGCCTTTACGAAGAGGAAGCTGAAGGCGTCGCGACGGGTTTACGTCGCGGGAATACCTCGGGTATGGATGGTCGGTGAATTTTCACGTATCCATCGGTGGAAAAGTAAAATGGCCGTTGCTGTACGTACGGCCGTTGATCGATAAAAGCGTCGCGACGCTGGGCGTGTCCGCTGCTGCAAGCCGCCTCCGCAACGCCCCGCGAATCGCCGCGAAACTGCGGGAAAGTTTACCCGCGTCGTCGACAAACGGCGCAGCGACAAAAAGGCGAGGCACCCCCGCTGCTAACAAACTCCGCTTTCTCTCTGTTCTTCCCCTTCTTTTCTTTCCCCGTTTCGTCCAAAATACTCGCCGCCGTCCTCTTCGTCCTCCTCATCTCCTTCCATTCCAGACTGCCACCCTTCCGCGAACGCTCGGAGGAACTTGCTAAAGAGAAACGTTCTCGGCGCTGGCGTCATTATGAAACTGATTTTTTGTCTTGCGGTGGAGACAGGATTCTGTCTGCAACGTCCACTTGCGATGTAACATTCGTGGTTCTCGTGAATCGTGGAAAGGAATTGATTCGAGGGGTAGGTTAGTCTTGAGATGAAGACATGTGTTTCAGTTTGAAGACTTTCGGGATAGATACCTACGTCTCTTTGTTCAAAATTTAATGAATTATATTTTAAGGGGAATTATCGAGAAAATTAAGTGTTTTATTCCAGTGCAGAGTGGATGTTACCTGTTTTTATTGAAATTACCATTCACCAATCAATAGGTATACCAAAACTTTAACGTTATCTCACAGGGGAATTTGAACTTTATAACACTTTGTGATTCGACAGTTCTGTGGCAAAATCACGAAAAATGGACATTCCTCGTTTTTTCCCTACCCTTGATTTAACGTACGGAATATGAAAAATCTGCGTCATGTTTTGATTGTGAGAGTAGTGTTACCTCTCCTTTGTAAACGGACGTTGCATTTCTGATGAAATACTGTTTCCCAATTTTGTATTTTACAATGATTGGCACCCTAAGCAGAAATCCCAATTGAAATGACTATATTTTTTGTGAAGTTTTGATATCGTCTTAATTTTCAATTATTACCGATGATTGTGATTATGGATTAAGTCTTTTATTTTAAAAATATTCAATGAAAAACAAAAATAGGCATAAAAGTACAATCATTGGCACCCTATAATTTGAGGGTACAACATGTAGTTAAAAAAGAAGTTTAAAGTGTTTAAACAGATTATTTCATTCACTATTAAATGCCTACTACACTTAGTAAATCTGAATTTCAATCCATTATTTAGTTATAAAGCGACAAAGTATACTTATCTACCCCTTATCAAATTTTTAAGAAAACGCCTGAAACTCAGCCCTTTGCCCCACTTTGTGGTGTTGCCAGATATAAAATTCAGCTATTGGGCTTTGCAATATTGTAGTGAAAGAAATATAAGAAATTGTAAAAAAGTACTTTCTAAGCTTGTACTTCTGAATATTTGTCTTTTTACTCAGGAGTGCCAATGATTACAGCAGTGTCAGTATTAGTGCAGTTTACCCTAGGTAGAGTTAGCGAACGTTTCCCAACAAAAGTCTTCGATTAATTTTCAAATGATACTGTAGATAGTATAATTTACGAACTATAGAACTTTAAAGAAAATGTTCAAAGTGGCCATCTCGAGATAATATCCAAATAATTTCAAATCGATTTCGTATCCCCCCTTTCAATTCATTAACATCATTAATTTCTGTAGCTTTCAAAACAAACCTCAAACACCTGATTAAAATCACAGAATCAAGATAGCCACTCCACTATTTTCTACAACTCCGAAGGTTAACTTACAAAAGAAACTTCATCCTACCCCTAGAATTCTTCTGCATAAAACCGTGAACCGAGAAACACAGATAATCCATGAAATCACGTGTTTTCTACCAAACCACAGCCACATAGTAAGAAACTCGACCCTGACCACCGGCTATTTCGATAAAGGGCTGATAGTAATTGGCGCGCCACTTGTTGGCGCGTATCAGTGAGGTCCGCGGGGGGTATTTTTGAGGCCTCGCTTACCTCGCCGTTGTCAACGACGTTTAATTCACCGTGTAACCATACGCGGGATCGAGTTAACGTTAAGATCAAATTGGATTTGGCGCCGGCGCTGGCCCGACTAAAACTTAGTCATCCGGCAGGACCCTCCTAATCCGTTTATGTTCCTTCGTCCTGGCTGCCGCCGTCGCCGTCTCCGCGTCTACGTCGCCCAGTGAAATAAAGAGAACGGCGGGGAAACAAAAAGAGAAACGTCGGAAGGAGGAACGAGAAGCTGTGCTGGTCCCCATTTAACTTTCCTGACGCGCGATACTTGCAGGGCGAAGAATGATATTGCTGAACATGGAATTGCAGGGGAACACAGATACACCCTGAGAAGTGTAGGTATATTAGAAGTAGGATGGTGAAAAAGCGCGATATTCGAGTAGTCGATTTAGTTCAGACTTTGGACATAGTGTGTCTTAAATCGTCATTCCTTATATATCAATTTTGAATGAATTTTGCACAGCTTTGTACATAGGTACAGTGTACAAGCCCAATGCTACCGTCACTTCCCATTCGCTGTCAGTAGAACGTCAGCTAACTCGAGGAAGAAGAATGACAAGTTACAAACGGAGAACCTGAATGTCCATTAAACATTATAATTTACTAAAGACACTTCATCCCTTTCAACAGCCTCTAGCCTGCGACACTCGTCAATGCAACTTATCACAACCCTAATTCTCAAGCTCCTGTTTAGTCTTCGCCATGTTCGCCCGCGTGCGATTTAACGAGGGACAAATATTTATTATCATTTGCGCCGATACCGAACAAACTCCGTGGCAGCGAGTCTCCGTGGAACATCAAAGCGTTGATCATCCTCAAAGGGGGAGTATGAACGCCGGCGCGTGTACAGAGCCGATGTAATCGCCGGGAATCGGATTACATCAAAGATTCTTGGGCGCTGACTTCGCGATTTCGCGTGGATAACGGTGTAAACGGGGCGACGATTCCGGTTGAGGCGACTTAAAAAGCTCGGATCTCCACCCTCGGGTCTCGTTCAGCCGCGGAGGATAGGATCCTTCCTGAGGAGGATGATTACGAGGCGGGGAGGGCAGAGTCTGCCGGGCAGGCTCGTAAAATTGGGGAGAACAAGGTGAATTCGGCTCGCCCCGGTCCGGTTTATCGAGCTGGAACAACAAGCGGCAATCAGGCATAACTCGATCATTTCATTCTTCTACGGTCCGTGCTCCACCCTCGATCTTCCTGGCCCTTCCTCTGTTGCGTTGCCTCGCTGTACTTTTGCGATACACGCGCGTAGAGGACGTTTCAAAAGCGTCAGTAAGGGACTTCTAGGCTCTTCTAGTAAGGGACTTTAGGTTATAATCGCTTTTTCTGTTTAGGTGGGTATGATAAATTGAGGAGTCGAAGTGGTAAAGAAATAAAAAATTATTCTTTTAGTGAATGGTGTGAATTCCATGCTGAATACTGTGGTAAACGATGTAAGTGCTAGAATAATTTATTATAGCTTCGAGATTTATTTTAGTCGCAAAATAGAGCTGAGATCGTAAATATCAAACATTTCAAATTTCAAAGAGATAAAAAATTTCCACTTCTAGTAAGTACTTACAGCATTTGCCATTTCAATTCCTCAAATATGAATGTGGGTCGCTGTAAGAGATGACCAGTAATTGACCGCATACCAGTGAATGACCATTAAGGCAAAGAAATGCCAATTATAAATTTAAAAATTACTGTTTGTTTATAAATAGAGTATAGTTGCACTTTTAATATCCCATATTTTTAGTTTTGCGTATTAAACAAACATTAATAAGTACAATTCTTAATAAAAGTATGCGGTCATTTACTGGGCCTCTCATGCAACAATTCGGTCATTTACTGGTTTGTTTATCCTATGTTTTGGTGGTAACAGTAAAACTTGAAATAATATTTTGAGTGAAATATGGTGAGAAGTATGAAATGTGGGAACAGAACTCATGACGAAGATTATATTTTGAACGCATATTGAAATGAATCCTTTGGGGGTTGTTTTGTAGATTTTATTTAAGAATTGAAATATGAATTGGTAAATGGAGATTCAGTTTTATAGAGGGATTATTCCTAGCTTTGAATCAGTCTGTACATTCACACAATATAAGAGGACGTCGACGATTGTGCGAGTTACCTTGGTAGAATCTCTCCCCCTGTTTTATTTCGTCGGAATCGCGAATCCTAAAATCCCAAACAGTTTCTCGGCAACGCGCCTGCACAGTTTCAGCCTGCACGTGTTTGGAATATATATTTCGTATCGAAAAGACAAACACACCGGTAAACATTGAATTTCTGCTCCGTTGCAGGGGAGGGCATAATTGGTGAAAATATTTCGCGTTTGGTAACAGTTGAAATACACAAAATATTAAATTACTAGAAGCGTGATAGATTTGATCAATCGGGGAATAAAACTTGGAAAAGAATTTTAATAATTCCTTTTTTATCTTCACGTTATCGCTAATATTTTTAACAAAGGAATAGTGGAATTTATATTCAAGTGCCTCAATCTTAGTAGATTTCAAAGTTTTTATTAGGTTTAGAAAATTTGTGTCATTTTCCTTAATCACTAGTAAAATCTCATCTAAAATTGTTTGCTTTTTGGAGGCATTTAACCTAATCAAAAGGTATACAAACTATGTGGATTCTAGGATCAAAAAGAACCACTAAGTTTCTTACTTTTATACATCTCGGTCAATCTTAATTTCCTTAAATACTTGTATCTTCCCCAGATTTTGAATTCCTTATTCTCCTAAATTTCTACCATCCTTAACATTTTCCAGCAATTTTGTCTCCTCGCGACACACCAAGCCCCAAAGTTCCACGGAACGAAAGAACTACTTGGACAAACCAAACGGAAAATCTGTATGCAGGTATGTATACACTACGCGCAGAGTGCACTCTCTAAATATTATGCACCCCCGTGGGTGGCTCCTCATTGGTCGATTCGGTAGCTACGTACCACGCAGGCGGCTGGCTATCAAGGGGAAAGGGCTGCAAACCCCTAATTTCTGGAACGATAATTTCAGTCATCGGGCACGGTGGTCGATTTGCGAATCGCGTTACGCCACGCTCAAAGGGCCAACGAGACTCGATTCTGTTGGTATATTTCATCGGTCGATTATTACGACTCGAACGAGCAAGCATGTGTACAAGGAAGGACAGAATGGGCGGTCTGTTTTTATTGAAAAAAGCTCGCCTTTCTTTCTGCGGCACGCTTCTGTCCACGTAATATCCATAATTCGATGGATCGAGAAAGGTTCAAAGGGTTGATGTTACAAAGGCAAGGGCGTTGCGCGCTCGACGGAGGGTCGCGTTTCTCCATCTTCGCGTCACGTTTGAAAAAATTCATTGCACTCTGTGGGCTGCTTTGTTGCTTCTTTGTGACCTCAATAAAGTACCTTGTAATAAAATGGTTGATAATTGGACGCGGCTTTGTTAACAGGAAGAAATTTTGGTAACCAAAAATCCAAACGCTTTGAAAGTTTTCATTAAGGATGTGAGATTTATGACCCCATCAGTGGAAATGAAAGAATGTATCTAATCGTTTAACAATATTTGCTTAAGATATGGATTATCGAAAACGTTAGACCTACTTATTTAGTTTTTTAATTATAACTAAAGGAAATGATAATTGAATAAGATTGTTGATGTTATGTATCAACTTAAAGAATTTTTAAATATTACAGGCGAGGGTGTGCAGCTCGATATTAATTAATAAATAACGTCGACGTATTTCAGATATTTGAAAGATACAAATACATTAGATTAATACATTGAAGATCGAAGACGTAGAACTACGTCTTTTGGACCAAAAGGTTTTCTATATAGATACACCACACCCTTAACGATCCTACGATCCTCTGTAAGTACTTTCATCAATGTCTATTCAATTAGGTACATCACACACGAAAGTAACTGGGTATATCTAAATCATTTTCAAACAAAAATACAGAACAGTAATCGAAGGGTGTAAACAACCCTTCGAAGATATAATTCAATTTCCCCTGCTCTGCAATGTGTTAATCTACCGAACACCATTCAAAGCGTAATTAAACATAAAGCTTTAAAGGCAGACTTTGGCATCGCGTACTTTCGAGCGAAATTAATTCTAAACGAACAGTCACACATAAAAGTGAACAAATATTCCACGATCTGGGATTCAGGACGCGCCCCAGCTTTGCACCTCCCTGTACCTCGCAACATTATTCGGTCCACTTGTCGGCACCCCTCTGTGTAGCAACCCCTACACAGCCACCCTTCCGTAATCCTGTTACTGAATACGATGCTTCCACGCACCTACGCACTCGCCTACCTACCCCCTTTATTCCCGCAGTCTCGCAAAAAACAATGGACGACACGGATCTCGGTTCGGAGACTACCGAAACGGAAGAAATACAAATTCGCCAGATTCTCCTTTTTTCAGACAGTTCGAAAGAAATTTGCTTTTTCTTGCAATTTTGGGCAAGTCTGGGACTTGAAAACACGGCAATACTAAAGCGAAGTTTAGGGGCTGACTAAATAGGCTTTACTCCACTTATTATAGTATTCTAAAATCTAGGAAATGTAGATAGCGGTGAAGAGTACAATGGTTGATCACCTGACAGTGAATGACCCTATTTTGAGAAACAAGAAATATAAAGAAATACCTATGTTATGCTATATCCATTTATATTGAATAATTTTAATCCTATTTTTATCACCAAATAAGATACCATTTTCTTTTAGATTATATTATGTGTCAAATAGCGGCTAATCACTGTCGAAGGATTCAACAATTACTGTATTGACCCTGTTTACTATCTTTCTTCTTACGAACAAATTTTTTGTATATTTTTATAAATTCGTGATTTTTTTGATAAACTATTTATTTTTAGATTATTAGTGTGTTTTTCGTAATATTTATATTGATTTCCATTTCAAATTTACTAAATTCAGATTTATAATTCACTATTTATGCGACCCTCTTACTTAAATGACTTAAATTCTAGTATTTTTAATATTAAATGCAAGGGGTAATGAATGTCCAAGTAGGTACTGTTTGACACGAATTAATCGTTTGGGATATATAATAGTTATAGAAACTATTTCTATTTATATTTGTCTATATATTCTTACTTCCTCCATTCTCTACCACTTCCAAATTCTCTAATGTACTATTAAGTAACCTCACACCTTTGTTTAAATATCCTTTGGATTAAATATTTCGACATTATAGGATATTTATACTCCTTTCATGAGCATATATTAACAGATTCGCGACCGACGACTTAGTAGGTACTACGAATTTTCTGTAGATTAATTTATGTAAATAAAGACATCAGTTGATACATTGGCTACTCTTTCGGTTGAAGATGAAAACTTGATTACATCTTCACACAAGAATCATAATTATTAAAATTGAAATGAATCTTTTATATTCAATTCTTAATTACACTGTTATATTATTGCATCTTATATTGTTTGGAAACAATTTCCTTAAAAATCTATCCTGCCCAGCTCTCAACATATATTCGATCGCACGAAAGAACGTCGTCAAATGTATCCAGTATAGTTGCGAATGTGTTAACACCAAAGTGCCATTTTTTACCAGAATAAGGACAGTCCAGGACTACACAGGAGCTAGAGCACGAGACAGCGGCAGGCGAGAAGCAACAAACGAGAAAAAAGAAGTTCCATGGACACGTAATAGGACGTTAATCAAGGGACGATCAGTAGGAAACATCAAAGGGCGGCCGGCGGAATCGGAAATTGCATGCAAATCACAAGGAAAGAAGGAGTTTATTTCTTCCTTTATCTTCGCGGGCTCCCTCCATTCCCGATCGCTTCCTTCCTTCCTTCCTGTCAAACCGACCTCGCAGCCGCAAATTAGCCGCCAACGGGCTAAAAGAAAGTTAAAAGAGGGTTGCCTGCCTCGGCCATTTCCATTTGCAACCCCTTCCACCGCGTTCCAATCGCTAATCCCCTCTCCCTTTCTCTTCCTCTCTACTTTCACCAGCCTCGCTCTGGAAATTCATGATCGACCGACCGTATCGACTGGCATTTTTCCGCCGCGATAATTATTGTCCCCGCTGATGATTTGCATGAATTTGCATCGATTCCATACCACTCGGCGGTTGCTCGAAAATCGTGACGCGGGAGCAACAATTCTTCTCCCGCCTCTGTCTGCTCGCCCCACCAAATTTCGGCGAACAGCAGAACGTATCAAGGATTCCGTATTCAGATCCCTGTTTCCGTTCGTATCAATTGTAGCGCGCGGGGTGTCGAGCACGTCGTAGGACGCGACATGTGCCACCAGCCACAGCGATTCACCCTGTGTCTTATGTAACGAGAGAATGGGGTGGCGTGCACAGAGTGACTCCCGATTGTTCGACACCCCTTTGCGTCATTTTTCGCCGCGGCTCGGTCCGTTCGCTCGAGTGCGCTACCAGAGGATTAACCCCCGGGAACCTTGTAGCAACAGGAATGGGGGTTGTGGAATTTACGCTGCACGGGGAAACAAGTTTCGAGTAAATATGGGGATTCTAATTCGGCGAACAACTCGTCGGGCAATCTCCTTGGGGTTTGTTTGTTGGTTCTTGATATACGCAGTCGAAGAATTAAATGAACTCTTGAACTGTACATGAATTGCTCGTGGTAATAGAAAAAATTTTGGGGATTTCAATAATATGTCAGTTAATTTCTAAATTCCACGTCAGAGCGTGGTCATTTTTTATTCATTTTTATTTATTTATTTATTTAGTGCGGGTAACAACTCTTTGGTACATTATAATGATGTGAAACGTCATGGGTAGAGGGCGGAGGAATAAGATAACATTAAGATAAAGGTTAAAGTACGCAAATAGCAAAGAAAACGACAGAAAGAGATGAAATAACAAGTAAGGTAATTGGGGGAAGATGCCAATTAATCATAACTCAGAGTTTATCCAGTAGATGTTAGTAAGATTGTGTGAGCTCTTTTATTGTGTCTGTTGCTATAAAGGAGATTGCTTGGAATTTGTTTTAACATGCAACATAATACATGTTTTCGTTTTGAAACAGATTCTGCTACAGCGTCCGCAAAAAATTTTGCAGCCACTTGATATTTTGTGTTGTAATAAGAAAAAAATGTTATCAACAGCGGCGGGTTGTTAGATGGAAAGAAGGTATTTTTCTTATTTATTCTGATTGATTTTTGCTCAAATGATTGCCGTACAATTCTGCCCTCTTTAGTTAAAATGTCCTATCTAGCATTTTGAAACAACCGAGAAAATTGAAGTTTTATCATTTCCTTTGCACCATACTTATTTTCCTTCTTTCAAATTAAAACATGTTGTCATTATTTCGTAATAGCCTAATATCATTTTTTGTAATAGTTGTACCGGTAAGGAATGTATTATTAACGTACCAATTAATTAATTGTTTCAGATAAGATATTTTTACCATTTTGAAAAAAGTTATTTTAAATACATTAGACTGTTCATAAATCTTTAGGAAGCACGTAGACGTTTCTAACTATACTTAAAAGGTAAAAGACGTATGGAACTTCAAATATTTCAACATATCTCAAAAAATGAAAAAATGCTAGATAGGACAGGTTAGGTTTTGACTTACTTAACGAGCTTGGTATCTCACCCTAACACATTGGAGTATACATATCTCTGTGGGTATATCTTCCTTCGCCCGCACAAGAAACCATCTAACAAAAGCTAAATACCAACAATTTCCGCTATATAAACAATTTCACGCTCGACAAGTGGACAACAAAATAAGCCACAAGAACAATTGCAACCTAATACACCAGCTCGATGATTCTTCCAAAGCATTCCCCGTTTCTATTATTACAGATGTAAGTGTTACGCTTAAGCCTCCCATGGGGCGGTCATGGACCCAGCCCGACACGGCTGTAATCCTGTAAAAATGCAAATTTCCAGGGCGATTCCCAAAGCCTCCGGTGGGATCGTCGTTCGGCAGAGGCTGTGTTTGCTGCAGCGTCAGAGGTATGGCGGTGCGTCGAGCTTGATACCGTTTCGTAGAGACACGGACGCAGTTAGAACGCATTACAACGTGCATGTAATGCGCTACCCACGGGCAAATATTCACAGATGCGAGCCAGGAAAATTCGGCTTTGCGGCGCTCTCGCGTCGGCTACGGCTAACAGGATTTATTTGTATCCGCGTGTACGTAGCGTTCCACGTTTCGGGGGCTCTCTCGCCAACCCTCCCCCGCCGCACCCTCTGTGCCAATGGAACACGGTACATATGTACACGTATGTAGCACACCCCGCGCACGGCAGTGTACTGGCGAGAGAAAGAGAGAGGAACGGAGTTAGACTAACTAACGGACTACCAGTTCATTAGAGATCGCTAAACTTTAGGGTGCACGCGGAAAGGGTGAGGATTTCGTTATCGCCGCCCCGTCTACGTTTTATACCAGCCCGTATCCCGATGGTAATAAAAATCAGCCTGGCTGCTGGGTATTCTTCTCGCGGTGGGCTTTTCGAGTCGCGCTACCAGCGAAAGTGTAAGAGGGAGTAATTTTTTTTATGCTGGGAAAGGGTGGATTTTCGCCTGGTAACGAGGAATAACAGCTGACATGTAGTTTATCGCGAGGTGTAGTGTACTTAGACTTAATTCAGAAGTGCACGCGAGAGTGGAAAAGGAATTAATTTTTGTTTGTAGATAATGGGAGAGGCTAGGCTCTTGGCTGGCGATGAGGAATAATGAATGTTCATTTATGTGTAGCGTGTCGATTAAAGTAAGTAATTCTTAACATTTTCCGGCATAAGGTGGAGGTTTATGAGGTAGCATTTATAGCGATTTGATCGTTTTGCTGGACTGGTTACCTTCGTGTTTAGATGCGGTGGTACATCGTACAATTGGGTAATTTTTGGGATTCGTGTATTATTTTTATATATATGGAATATCAGATATGAGGATGAGTTACGGATGACCACTTAATCCCATCAGTGTAGGTACCTACACTCGGTGGCTGTGCATTGTATGCCGATGATTTTCGAAATTACCGAATGTGTATTAGGTATTAGCATATTGACAAAAAAAAGCATGAATTTTTAAACATGTCATCAAGACTGCTTTCAAACGCATTTTAAAAGCAATAATTTTATTACTTTTATATTCTTTATTTACTGTAGAAATGTAGTTTAATAAATAGAAGAGGAAACCCTCTACGTCCCTCTTCTTGAATTTGAATTTTTGCTATCAGATGCAACGTTTAGCCTAAGGAATGTCCACCAGCTGATGCTTAAAAAAAAAACACAACTCATATCCAAGCCGATATCTCCTTTAGTTAAGAATAATATCTCATGAAAATTTAGAATAATATAGTTAAAAGATGTATCTTTTCGTAGAAAGACATTGTGTATGATTTTCACTTATACTTTTCTCAAAAAACAAATTCTGAACTTGTATGCTTTTTCCGAAACTCTGTAATCACTTAAAGGAATTAATAGATTCATTCAGAAAATGATATATATTTTTACCATAGCATTCAAATCGCCATAATACTTACAACTGAAATATTAATATACAGAGTGCAGAAACAAAGAAGTCTATCGGTGGCTTAGTACACAAATATTGTATGTCCATTTTTAGCGTTTCCGAGATAAAACAGATTTAAACATGCAATGGCACATTAGATACGGGGGCATACAATGAACAAAAATATTATTTTTGTCAAATTTATGAAGTAAATATAAATGTGATTTTTATACAACATAATGAAACAGTCAAGAAATATTTTTTGCATGTAAAAACTCAAATTTCACAAAAAATTGACATACAATATTTGTGCACTAAGCCATCGATATAATCTTGCACAAAGAGCTTCGCCCTACTCGAAGAATTCTTCTGTATAGGCAGAGACGGATTTAACGGCGGATTTAACTTAGAAGTCGGGGCACCGGGCGCGCGTCCGGGGCCCCGACTTCTGGGGGTCCCCACAAAAACCAACTTTCCACTTTTTTTTAATGACACTTTTTTATTGAAATTAAAACATTATGAGTACATAATCTGTTTATATGTTTAAAAATATGGTTAACGTGATTTTATTTTTCCTGTCTTTCCCTTTTTTGAAAGGGGCCCAATATTTTCTTTTGCGCCCGGGGCCTCAACCGACCTTAATCCTCCTCTGTGTATAGGTAATATAAAACTTGTGGGTAGGTATATGTCTTCTTTGTTAAGCAATAATAATATTGCAAATAGTCTCAGAACGTAAGTCGAAGTAATCACATTTCAGATTCCAAGAACCTAAACGAAAAGCATAAAATACTCCACAGCATTGCTGTCAACCCTCCTCCCAAGGATTTGACGAAGAAGAAGCACGAAGTAACAGCGACGAAAGTGGTTTCTCAGCGATCAATCTAAAAAACTGCTGGAACTAACCGATCCCCTTCCGCTTCGTTCCTGTGATTCGCATTAGCGTATCACAATAAACTCGATACGCGGGGGACAAGCGTGTCCGTTTCTCTCGCTCGTCTCTTCCGTTCCTCCCGTGGTAGCATTAATCTTAAACGCATGCCAGTAATAATCACGCGTCTTGTGTCCGCTACGTGAAGCGAACCGACTATGCATCGTGAAACGACGACCTGCCTTCCCAAAAACGAAAACTTCCCTTGAGCGATGATGGCGCGAGGCATGTGTCCAACCACCACTAAATCGATTAAACCGGGAACGCTTGTGCGAGAAAGAAGGGAGTGACAAATAATTTTAAACATTGCCAAGATTTAATTGGATTTCAGATTGATGAACTGAAGACAAACACATCTGTTCTGAATTCTTTTAAGGACTTGATAACACCGAAGAACTTTCTTTTAACCACTAGTCTCTAAATTTATTGCTCATTACTGTACTTAAGGTCGGGGCCAGATATATTGGCCGGTGAATTCGTTTTCGCAGCTAACGCACACCTATTCTGATCTATGTATCTCTACGCTAAGAACTCGGTTTGGCCTACACGTCAAGAGCTTGGCGCTACCCCCACCACTTCTGGCGCACTCCTTTTCTGGCAACCCGAGAGCGAGTCAGAAAACGTTGAGAATAGAAGAATACTCCTGACGAAACTCACCGGCCAATATATCTGGCCCCGACCTTAGTTTCCATTTCAAAGTCTTAATTCACACCTCACAGTTTCTTCTCATTTTCGAGATAAATTAGTACCCACGCAAATAAGAACCTCCTTGTTCAATATCTTATTTAGGAGCAACCTGTTCCCTACTCGATTGTTCATGGACAAAATTGATTTACCGATGAAAAATCGTGGACTATGGACGATTTAACTAAAACCCGTTTAGTCAATGCAAAGGTCGATAATATACGCTAGATCCTATGCAACGATTAATAATTCACATCTGTACAAAGTCGATCTTGAAACTGTGGAAGGGAATGAGGATTCGGTCGATGCCAGCCGCGGTCGTTGAAAGATTCGACCGGAAGGAGTTGATTGTCGATCGACGATCGGCTCATTGGTGGTCCGGTATTGTCGGGCGTCGCGTCGAGGAGATCTTAATCGTTTATTTATGCCGGTGAATGCGCGCCGGTATCTACCTGTCGTTTCGTGGCATTGTGCCGTGACTTTAGCTCCGCCGCGAGGATGCGTCACGACGTTACAAGCCGATTTTATTTCCTGCTTATCGTCCCATTACATAATAACCCCGACCGCTGCCATCGGCCCGCTTGATCGTAGATTATCGCCGATCGATAGACATCTACACCGACAACCGTTGCCTCCCCTTCTGGGGGATCGACGCCGCGCCAGGGCCTCCTATCGTTTGGTCTCACCGCCATTGATCCTTTCTGCGGAAAGCAACGCTCATTTCCGTTTACGCCGCTTCGAGTCGCGACGCAGGCGTCAGGTTCGCGATTAGAACAGTCATGGGATGCAGGAAGGGCGAGCGAAGCGACGGCTCACGTTCAACTCTGTGATTTGAGAATTTAGTTACAAGGTTCGCGGCCGTTATCAGCGACTAAAAACACGGGGGCAGGGGAAGATGTTTGGTGCAAGTAGCTTTCTGATTTTAGAAGATGAAATAGGTGGGTAGGGACCTCTGAAGTTCAGTGGCGCATCCACAGGGAGGAGTTGCTGGCACCTCCCAAAGAAAAAGGGAAAAGAAGATTAATGTAGCCACGACTGAAGTAATTCAAAATCAAGAGTTTTGTAAAATGAAAAGAAACTCGAATTTTATTCTTCAAATAATTATTTACTGCCACCTAATGTATTTTATTGAATTTGCATTGGAAATATTTCTATCCGCTCGACTCGGCTCCCCCCAAGGTTAAATCCTGAGTGCGTCACTGGTACAGTTGCATCTTGCATCCCTAAAAAAACTATGATCATAGGAAGATTTGGATCTGTTAAAATACCTAACATTCCCATCTCTCAATTTTCTGTCTTCACGTGGAGAAGAAACGCAGATCGATCCGGTGTTCGTAATCAAACCTATACTATATCCTACGTTCAACTGATTCGCGATCCTCGCAGAATTCCAAGTGCCTATCGAAGGTTTCGACGCGGCGCTCGACGGCCGGAGATAAAATCAGACCTGAAGGGGTTAAAACACACGGCGTGCGAACGTGTGCGGTACCTTCGTCCCAGGTCGAACGCGTCTCTCGATACTACGCGGCTCTGAAGTTGACGAATGTGCTAAGATCACCCGAAGGTGACTGGCAGATTGTTCGCCAGCGTTCTCAGCGGTGGTCCACGCTCGACGCGGCTCCGATCGATAGATTCTGACCTTAAACGACCGCTTCGGCACGCCTCTCGAAAAATGATAGATTCCTGCCTAACCCGATTCGGACTTCGATACACCGTGTTTCCCGTCGATTTATCGCGGTTCGCGCGTTCTTGCTCAACGCCCCGCCGTGTGTGGTGCGCGTAGGAATTACGCGTCGTGCCGCGAATGAACGCGTGACGTCTATGAGGTCGCGTGCAACGCTTCGGTCGCACTTGCAAATTAGTTGCCGCGAGTAAGGGGAAACTTTTGGAAAAGGATATATGTATGTCTGTTTGCGGAATTTTTGTTTTGTATTTTCGATTGGAAGTAAACCCTTCGTGGTCACACTTCTGTAAAGTTACGCGGTGGTCACACTGGGTCCAATGGACCCCGCCGATTTTTAAACAGTTACCGTAGGAACTGTATTAGGCCAATCGAGTCCCAAAAATTATAATACACACTTTGAATATTGTAGAATATGGAATAGTCGGGTTTTAGTAAGATATGAAATGACAACATGTACCAAAAAAATCGGGAATGTGTAAAGTCCTGAAAAATGATCTTTTTTACTAAAACAATCGTGCCTACCTTTTTTATTTTTCAATATTTTTGAAAAAACGTATTTATTTTGAGATCTGAACATGGTCAATTGTGGAGTAAAAAACACGTTTAATTTAATGAAATAACTATTTCTTATTATTATAATGATTCTTATTGTTATTATTATTTAGATATGTTTGGATTTTAGATTATAAGAAAGTAATTTAACAATGAAAAGAATTGAATTTAGCCCACGCATTCGTCACACATATACAATAGGTATATTCTGTGTTCGTACTCATTATATGAACTTGCGGGGAAAAATATATTGTCACAGCCATACACATTACATTTTATTAAAGTAAATTTCTCGAATTAGAGTAGAATAAAAAAAATTATTTGTTTTCGATAAAATTGACGCGCTGGTCACACATGGACCCACGCTAAAAACTGATATTTTAATAACGGCTACCACTCACCCACAAACTTTCGAATTCAAAAACTGACGGACTCTACCGGAAGAGGAAACCTCAAATTTCCGTAAAATGTCAGGAACTTACCGGTATCAAGCTCCAAAGTTAAAAAGCGGGTCCATTGGATCCAGAATCCCAGTTTTTGAAACCTCATTTTTCAATTATGACCAGAAAGGGCTAATTGAAAAATGAGTTGTTCCCTTATGGTAGTGAATCACGATGGTGGAATATTGTGCAAAATTACATCAACAGTTGTCAAGAGATATACTCAAATTTGGAGGGGGAGTTATGAGACTAGAGGTACTTTAATTGTACGTACATTTTGAACGATGATACCTAAATGTTGATTTTGGTTGGAGTAATGTAGTACAGTATTTATTAACGAGTGTTCTTTCTACGCTTCACTTTATATTAGGTGAACTTGATCTATGTTACCTATCACAATTCTGTGTTCTAGTGTAGACTCTGTACGACCAAACATACAACGAAGGAGTTGCCTCAAGGTTGTGATTTGAGCACAGTATTCATGTTTACTGATAATTTTGATGTTGAATTTTGTGCAACACAACTAGAAAGAAGTATATGTTTCAGGGAGATAAAGATTCTAAACACCACAGATGTGTAGGTATTCTTATTCCTACTTCATGAAAAACGTAAAACATGATTTATACTCGATCTCCTCATGCTACTTTAATTAAAACTTAAAAGTTACCAAACAAAAGCTTCGATGAAAACATATTTATTTCCACTCAGATACCAAACACCTCTTCAAAAGAATCTCAAACTGTGGTCGCTATGGATGAAGATTGCACTCATTACTAACATGCAAGCAACATCACAATAGTTTCTCAAAAGTACTATTCAAACATATGTGATATTTTATATATGCAATGAATTGTCTCAAAAATGGTTTGACAAGTTATACCTACTAACCCGAAAGAAGTTCCCTTTTATGGTACCCACAGGTGGAAGCTTCCGTGGCGCCGTTGATGAGCTGAATACTCGTGCTACCGAGGCGGCCATTCCAAAGATCCCTTAACGATCGCATCGTCGATCGTAAAATCCGCGATCGCTGATTAGCCGAAAGCCCGTGCCACAGGGGTAGGAAGGCCGTCTGAGCGGCGAAGTAAATTTCAAGGTCCTGCCTTAACGACGGGGGCGTGTTTACGGTAGGCAATGTCCCCTAGTTTTTGTCCGCGTTTAGGGCCGACATGGCGGCGCTCTTAATCAAAGTTTGATCGCCACGAGCACCCCTCTTGCGCCCTCCCCTATCCGGTGTACGCAAAGATCCACGGATGTTAGCGAGAACGGCTCGCGATCCTTTATAATTGCGGCCTTGCCTCCTGAGGAGCCGGGCTGAGATTATAAATCAAGCAATCAACCGCCATAAAAGTCCGCCCACGCGAACCCGCGACCCTCTTTTTCCCGCGATCGAGCCACGATTTTTCTTCTTTTCTCTTCATTTGGCTGGGGGAGAAGTGAGCTGTGCAGGGGACTCGCTACGGCGATGGGCTCTCTTGAATCGACCTGATGGGTGAAACGCGACAACACCCCCATCGGAGGGATTATTGGTACTGGTAGCAGGAAGTTCTGACACATTGTTGCGTCGTCTGAGAGGGAGATAAGAGTGGTCTTAGGTCTTTAATTACTCGCAAAGGGAGGTATTTCGCGATTGAGGATATGTTCTGGGCTAGATGCAAAGTTTGTGGTCTTCCGTATTGCATTTTAAAAATTCAGAATTATCTGTATGGGGATATCGATGTCCAGAATTATTTTTATGGGATTGAAGGGACCGTGGGTTATGATGATTAAATCGAGAATCTTTTACAATCGACTTACGAATTCAAATTCGTCGATAGTGGAGAGCAAGAGTCTGAAGTGCTCTATGTTACCCTGCAACATGATTTTTAGTCATCGGTGTGTAAATTCCACAAGTTCAAGATTACCCATATTAAATCTTATAAATATGGACAGCACTCGGACCACAAATTTTCCAACATCCATGAACACTCTTTTCACTCCAGTGATTAAAAGAAAGTGCATTGAACATAGAAAGTAACAACTTTAAGAGTGAATGTAAGCTCAGATTGGTAAAGCTTTAGCTGTTAGTGCTATTTGTATGATGAGCCATTACCCTGATGGCGGAGTAACATTGGCAGCTAATTAACATGTATTAAAGAAGAAAAAGATTTAAATGATAATTTTTATATTATATAACAACATGTTCCAAAAACATAGGGAAGACCGGGTATGGTTGCCACAAGGGTAGGTTATCACAAGCGCTATAACAAAGAAACTATAAACAATTAGGAGTTTACTAATATTCCATGGCGACGCGACGTGTAAACATATCGCCGTATCCTTTCCGCATCACTCAATTCGCTGCTGCAGAGTCGCATCAAGACACGACGTGTCATCGTTTGTTTTTGTGCGCTCAAAGTAAAATACGTCGTATTTTCTATGAAGCAAGTACCTAGGTATAGGTTATTTCGTAGTATTGACTGTTATTATGTTGCATTATTCTCGTCGTTTAAAGTTTTTTCTAAAGTACTGTAATGTTTTTTTTGCATTTTTTAAATACTTTAATACGTGAGTAGAGAGGTCGGATTGTTTAACGGGTTGGGTCAAATTATCACAGAACATTTAGAAAAAGAACAAAGCAAAACGAGTTATTTTATCCGATAAAGGAAAAAAGAGAAAGTATCAACAATTAATAAAGATGAGAAAAAATGAAGAAATCTTTTGCCTTGTGTGCTTGTCTCTGTATTCAGAAAACACCTCAGAGAAATTGGGGTTCAGTGATAAAGTTGTAAACTGTTTGTTAATAATGTTTCTAAGTTTAATTTTGTGCTCAAGACTATAGATTGTATAATTACAATAAAAAAAAATTATATTAGGTAGGTACTTCCTTAAATGAATCGACTTTTTAATAATGAAATTAGCCATCTAAATTTGTGACAACCAACCCAGCTTCAGGGAATATTGTCACAAAATAGTTCCTGCAAATAATGTGAATTAGCTCCTAATCTGATTGACAAAATCCACAAGACCAATTTTTTTTATAAAGTCGGACCTACGTAGTTTATATTAATCTAAGCCTGAATGAACTTCCCTGCAGCTATAACCCGTAAAAAAATCAGAATAACAAAATGAGACAACTATACCGGGTCTCCCCTACCAATGTTCCTTCAGTGTGCGGTACCTACCTTACTCCGGGTTTACACCAAGGCGAACACGAACAAAAACATTGTTGGCGAACGTTTTCCTCTGTTCTTGTCGTGTCCAAACCGCCGCAAGCAGAACAAAATATTCACATACGATTCATACGCTGAGTTTTGTTCATGTTTGCGGCGGAGTACCTAGACACTACAAGAACAGAGGAAAACGTTCGCGAACAATGTTTTTGTTCGTGCTCGCCTTATGCCGGGTTTACACCAAGGCAAACAGGAACAAAAACATTGTTCGCGAACGTTTTCCTCTGTTCTTGTCGTGTTCACGCTGCCGCAAAGAGAACGAAACATTCATATACGATTCATATGCTGAGTTTTGTTCATGTTTGCGGCAGGGATCCTAACCCGCCGGGAGCGGGTTACTAGTAGCATAAGACAGTCTAGTCTAGACAGCCACTTAACGTACTCTGGTCATCCGGCCGAAAAATTGTGCAATTTTTATGAATTTTTTACTCAATGAATTACAAATATAATCATGCGAAACTTTTTATACATTATTTATCTACTTGTGCCTTGCTCAATTTTTCGGCCAGATAACCATAGTACCCCCTTAGGTGGCTGTCTAGACTAGACTGTCTTATGCTACTAGTAACCCGCTCCCGGCGGGTTAGGATCCCTGGTTTGCGGCGGAGTGAACACGACTAAAACGGACGAAAACGTTCGCGAACACTGTTTTTGTTCGTGTTCGCCTTGGTGTAAACCCGGCATTAGTGGAGACCCGGGGTTAGACAATTCTGCATAAGCCTCCATAGAATCAAAATCAGCCTGAAAAATCGACCTCCCGCTACTAAATGAGAATTACGTATAACAACCCCCTCGAAAAAGTGAAACCCCTTTCCTCTTCCAGCGACACCACACAGTAGGTACACCAGCATTTAAGAGCCACTAATGGGACGGAGTTTGGATACCCTAACGTACGCTCATCTCGAAATTTGTTACCTCGCATTCCAAGTTATCGCCACCTCCCCCGGCTGGCCAGCGGGATGGCACCTACCCTCGAAAATCTCGTGGCGCGATTGCGATTCGCCACGCCAGGCCTCTCTCTCTCTCTCGTTTTCTTTGGCTCTTCGCGCGGCAGACAAACCGACCAGCAAAGACGATTGTTGCGCCAACAAAATACGCGAGCCGGGCCGAGGTGAAAAGAAATCAGGACCAGTCTGGGACCGGAGCATTGTCGCGGCTAGGACCGTCCCGTATATATATAACCGAGGAGTTTAAAGAGCACAATGCACCATAAATCAGCGATCATCGCGCGTTCCCTCGCGTCGCCCGATTCAGGCGGAACGCGCGTGGGCGCGTTCTCGCACGCGCGCCCCCGAATCGCCGAATCCCGTATCTTATCGTCGATTTTCCATTCTTTACGACCACCTGATAAGTAAGCCCGAATCCTCGGGAGCACGCGACGATTGTAATTCACGAGCTTTCCCGATGTTTATGCCTCTGTGCCCCCTGCACTCGAGGACTTCCGTCGCAAGGATCAGCGGCTTTCGTGCCCCAAACTGTGGGGTGGTTCGATAATTGTGTAGTGGGCAATTCTGTGGGCTTTTAGACGGACATGAATCTTGTGAGATAGAGGAGTGCTTTTGGAACGTGTCTCTGTTTTCCGGTTACTTTAAAATGTTTTGAGGGATGCAAGAGATACTATATGTCTGGCGGAAATTTGAAGGTAACCATCGTGAAGGATAATTGAGGATTTTGCAGCTCCATTTTTGACAGTTTTTGAGTTATGACGTGTAATATATGAAAAAATCTAAAAGAAATCCGGTAAGAAATGAGCGATTTATTGCAAATTTTAAACCTGCACCCATTATTGTTTTGTGCAATATTTTTGTATTTGGCAGCTCCGGATTTGAAAAATTCGCCAAAAATAGAAATAAAAACTTATCAACTCAATAACTACTAGGTACTTATTGTGGGCTTTTTCTAATTTACTTGGGGTTGGTACAGATGGAGCTGCACCCCTCATTCTGCAAGGTCCTCAATTTTTACTTAACCTTCCCTAATTTCACATAGATTACATTATGCTTGAATTTTATCAAAATTGGATGTGGAATGATTTTATAGTAGGTGTAGTAAATAGAACCATCCAGTTGGTACGAGGTGTTGCTTGCGTTATTGTGTACGGATTTTACGAAATCGTGTGATTATTTAAGAAATTAAGATTTTGCAAAATTTCGTAGGATGAATACTACTTTACTGTAAGATGAAACTATGAGTAATTAAGCACGTGTGCTGTTACATCTCGTGTTGAAGTCACTAATGGTGACAGTACCGTAATCTAAATTATTTATGAAAATGTCTAAGGATAAACACAGGCTACATAATTTTTCTTAATGAATCCCCGAAGTACCCTCTCTTAACCCTTTAGCGCCGGACGTATCATATGTACATGATATACGTATTCCCTTTGAAAATTGAACAAATTCGCTATTTGCACCAGATTAGTACATGATTAGAGTAGTTTTATTTATAGAAGAAAGATGGACCTACCCAAACCCTGTATTTTATTCATTTTAACTTATCTGAAAACCTATTATGGTGTGGGCGTATTTAACATTTTTGAAAAAGTGGCAAGATGTGCTTCAATTTTTTGAAGATAAGTAATAAATTCTTTTGGCAATTAAATCAATAAGAAATAATTTCGACCCCGAACCTTTTAGTGTATTATACCGAACTCTTCTCCTATTATCTTCAAAGTTTAAAATGGCTCCTGTCTAAATCTGAAAGGAAGGAGATCACTCCAAATATTCAAATATCTTGCAACCCCAACATTCTCAAAATCACCAACTGATATAGTACCTATGCTATCGAAAAATACATCACAAAAGTTTGCCAGTTGCGCTCATGTTATTCCCTCAATGAAACCAAGAGAACGCAATTTATTTATTACAGTATTCTTGGAATTATTATGAAGGATCCACTACCTACATGAATCAAACTCGTTATCAGATATATATATATACGTAGGTGCTTCATGAATGGCGTATTGGAAATGGACCCTTTCATTTCGGATTTCTTTCTACGATGCTTAAATTTCTAAATGAGCATATACACGGTATCCACGGAGATTCGTATTCTATATGCGTCTCGTCTATCGTATTATGCATGTAAACAGATAGACGTGCATCTAGTTCGCAAATGATCGAAACGTATTCTGATTTGTATTCGCTCGCCGTGCAGGCCCAATCATTCTATTTGCCAGCGGATGAGACGAAACGAAATGAAATCTAGAAATTCGGCTTATTCTACTCGCGAACGCGTCGGCTTTATTACTTTCATAATAATCATCCGCTTCCTCTTTGGGCAGAACGGCGAATGAATATTTGATTAATTCGCTCCGAGCTACTGAGTTTCGCGGATGTTTCTCGTAAAATACTGAATACTATAACGCTTTCCATCCACTCGAGTGGACTTTTTCTTAATGTTTCGCGATAGTGATCAGCGAGCTGCTTGAAACGATTAGAGAACTGCCTAATCAGATAATTTCATCCCCCCAAAAAGCAAATAATGCTTTCAGAACAATTTATACTGCGCGAGGTACCCTCTGATTGGCTTATTATTATCCATAAACAACAGTAAATAGAATTACGTTATTTTATAGTAAAAAATACTGAAAATATAATATTTTCCCAAAATTATATTGGTTTTGGAGATTTGTGTTGAGAGGATAGATTTTATAGTAAAAAATATTGAAAATATAATATTTTCCCAACATTATATTGGTTTTGGAGATTTGTGTTGAGAGGGTAGGTAATTCTGATTTAATTGATCGATTTCAGATTTTTAGCGATAATGATGGGGCACCTACGAAAATAGAAGTTCATTCGAAATAGCTCTGATATTTAAACGATTTCCATGACTACAGTCAAAGATAATTGTACGTATAGAACAAACATGATATAATAAAATAATATACGAAATCTACTTTCAACCCTTGATTTTCAGAGTCCTGCAATTGTGCGATTTCGTTTTAACTGGGTCAGCAAATTGCGAGAAAATTTCGGTTTACGCGATACAACTTCAATCAAGCATGATCGAAACCCAAAATAGTTACTTTCTCGAATTAGGCAATAGATATATATGTTACTAGCTTTACTACTCGACTTCGCCCGAAATTTAGATTCGGATTTTATAAAAAAACAATTTTTTTATTTATTATTTTTTCTGAAAGTTTTTAGCTTTTGCTTTGTATATTAAGATATATTTTGCAATCAATTATAACTTCCATAAATTTAGCAATTCGAAAACTCATAACACTCCTGTAATGTACCTATTTTTTCAATTAAATTACTTAATTTAGATTATGTATCGATATACATGTATAGTATATGCACTTTATTTTCCGCGGAAATATGAAACTCAGTTAACGATGTAAATTGAAGGTTAATTGTAAATGTACGCGAGTGACAGAACATATAATATATAATGTATACTATATTCAGTAGAAGTGTATAAAAAAACTTACAAAAAAGTTCCTTGCGCCAAGACGATTCGACAAATCCTGCGTCGTCCTTCAATCTGAGACTGCGTTCTCCAGATGTAACCAAACATTTCGAATCCAACTTGTCAGCTGTTTAGAAGAAATTCAGAATATTATATGCAAATCCAAAATACAGTAAATCGCGAGGAATGCGTACCGTGTTATAGGAATTTCGTGGTAAGAAGCACAAAACTTATTGTTAGTTTAGTAGTAATACAAAACGAAATGAACGAGAATAAATAAGAAGCTCGAGAGGCATACGCGAGATAAGAGGGAAAATCTCCTGTGAAACAAAGCGCGAAATAATATTAACGGAATGATCTGCATGTCGCGCCATCTATTGGCCGACAGTAGAAACTGTGACTACATATGCGATCACCCCCCTCTATATGTTTATTCGTTTCGGCTGCCATCGGCACCATTCGTCCGTTTCCGTAGTTCCGAAACAAAAGTGTTCCGCGTTCTATGAAACCGCGTTATACGACGATTATCGCAGTTTTTTCGCGCTGTATTGGGATCTATCGTGCATAAAAGTGTAGAATAAGTAATTAAGAATCGTGGAGAAGTAAATTAATGATAAAAGTGTGGAAGATTCGCGACGGGACAAGGTAAAAATTACACCTCACACGATTGTCCCGCTGGCCACTTCCAACAGTAAATTGTAGAATAGAAACGGTTCAAACTTTGATTCTCATTGCCAGAGACGAGTTGAGTTAACAGCAATTACTATATATATATTGCGCACTATTTGGTATAAAGTACATGTCGAGAGAAGCAGTACGCGTATTCGTCTTATGCAGACGATTTATCTGATATATCGAGAGATAATAATGACGCTGATGGATATATAGATTCTTAAAACACTTTATCGTTTCGCGCATGCGTCAGTCGCTAGCTATGGGCAGTTTTCAACTTTGGGGAAAATTACGATTTGTTGGTATAACGTATCTTAATAATTCAGTACTACATGGTTAGGTTCGGATAGACAGATGTGTATCTATAATTTGCATACTTATATCGGAACTGGGAACATAGAATAATTCGTGACTGATACTTAAATATAATTATAAAAATTAAAAGCATAGAATATTCCGTAAACCTTCGATAAAGTGTTAACACAGGAAGGTCGAAAGAGGAAAAGCTGGTAAGAAGAATAGTTGTTTACTGAAAAGATAAACGTTTAATTTGACGCGAATATTCCTTACAATTCATTGCTGGTAGATCAAAGTTGAAGTTTGAAGGACGCGTTAGTGAAGTAAAATTCGTTTTCATTAAATTCTTCGATACGCGAGCGATAATCTCGTAAAAGTAAAAATAATATGTATATAGCTGTAATGTGAGATATACGAAGGAGCAAACGAAGATGTGTTGCAAACGTGTGTGCGCGTGTGTGTTCGCGTGCATCTGCTGCTGCTGCACTTGAATATTGCGCGCCAGAACTTGAAGAGGATTTCAAAACCTCGAGACCAAAACCTCAAATTGCAGAATGGTAACGTATATTTTGATTTCGATTCAGATTATGCCATATTTTTTGGACATGTTGCACATATGTAATAAATAAATATCAAACAAATGTGTTCAATATGTAATTATGTAAAACGACTTTAACAACTTTAAACGTCTATTTTTTATGATAAAAAAGTAATCACTATTTTATAAAATTTTATTATGCATTATATACGATTAAATATTTATATTTCTTCAAAAAAGATTTGTATATGTATATTATTTCTATGAAAATTATAAACAAACGTCTATTGATTTCCAACAAAAAATAATCATGACAAAAATTGAAAATTGAGATCCATTTACCTTTTAAAAAAATGGAACTCTAAACCTAATACTTTAGATTCATTTTATGGATAATCCCAGCACGAAGACATTTCTTTGAAATTTATCACATAATACATAGTAACTTTTAAGGCATCCTGTATATAGATAATGTGCATATTCTATCACAGAGTTGAAGCGTTTAATTATCGCGTCTTTTATCAATTTTTTACAGAAATGAATTATAGAAATATATTCTATTCATCTTCACCCAATTAATTTTCTAACGGCAGTTTCGTAAATAATCATATACTTAAAGAGCCGTTTCTACGTCGATTACAGCTCATTAAAAAACCATTTTTCACGTGACATCCTTAGTGGAGGAAAATAAGTATCGTTCAGAATTCTTTGGAACTACATATGCAGTATGCATCATCAATCATTCGCGCGATTTTCACTTTCGAATTACCGGTATCCGTCTGGTTTGCTGCGAATTACCATAAGCACGACCAATGGGACCAGCAATCGATGATGAAGGATCGACGAAAATATTGATCGTAAATTCTAGCCAGCTCGTTCATCGAAATGAGATTCGCAGAGTAACATAACAGATAAACCGTTTATGCAAATATAACATCATTTTATTTTATAAACGTAGGACGAACGACGCAGGTCATTACAAAAATAAGATTACAAAATATAATATTTCACTTAAACACAATACGTAATTATTGCGCATACAAACGATAATAATCTATTACTGCTTAATCGTTACAAAATGTATATCAAATCAGCCAGTATTACAGACGCACCCACGCACTTCGGTTCCTTCCTTGTTTCATTTTCGTGTTTTTTGTTTCGCTTAACATCTATTAGACTACCCTTTCGCGTTTTCTTCGTTAAGAAATCTTCGCTGAATATCAACTTACCGATAAATGCTTTCTTCGAGCATCCAAACGTTTCATTTTCTCTTGAATATAACAAGATTCACAACATTAATATGGCTGAATGTTTCATTTACAGCCCAGTTGTACGATTTTCTTTTAACCCCTAACAAGAATTCTCTGCCTGCTTGTTCTACAACAGTGTTAATGCGTATCTTTACGCTCATACTTTCAATTGAATAGAAATAGAAAATCATTAATGAAAACATTAATAGAATCATTGCCGGTTTTTAAAGAGTTAACACTCGATTAAGTAGTTTGCTAATTATTTTCAAGATTAGATGTGTTTCCATTCAAGTACCATATAAAATTCGATAACAGTTTCGCCGGATTCGATAAAAGATCGATAATCAATTTCTTGGAAAATGTTATCATTAAATTATGCGAAAACACTTTCATTGAAATGGAATTTTTTATCGGCAATAAGTAACCGTTTATCTAAGAATGATAACATTCAAGAGCCTAAAATCCATTTCTTTTCTTGTTAAGGGTTAATAATCTCTCTCAATCTCATCATTTAATATAATCTACGTGAAAGTACAGAAATTTTTATTACTCCAGAACGTAAAACGTTTGCGATCACTTATACACTTTCAAATAACCATTTGGAATGGACGATTTAAACACAAATTGTTCGCGGAAGAATGTTCACCTCTATTCCTAAGAACACAATTTACAACGCTGCAACAGAAGAGAAAGAGAGAGACTACCAATATCGAGAACATATAGCTTAGAGAACTGTTCAAACATTCCATTCTAGTCGCTGTGTTTATGTTGTCAGTTCTGTACAGAGTTCCGTGTGCACTGTTATATGTTATGGCGAATTTAAACTCTTGCCTGCCAACGCAGCTGCCTTAGAAAGCACTATTTGGATGTCCATTGAAGGGAAATTCTAGACACACAATAAAACACATTATTCATTGATAGCGCGGAAATGTTCGAAGCGCACATTCTACTTACTTGTAAAAGCTTAACGTTCGTAGCAAAGTCGCCGGCGAGTAGTTGGTCCCTCAGAAGCCTGAAAAATCACGCGAAAACATTCATACCCGCTTCTAGGAATCGAAATTCATTCGAACGAAGTGATGCTTACAAAATCATGGCACAGCAAATATGAATTAGGAAACTGAATCTGCTCTCGTCAGCAAACAGTGAATCCCAAATTCTCATAACATCCGGTAACGGAAATTCTTGCGAGAGGAGTAGAGTTAACCATCTGATAGAAATTTATCATTTACTCGAACGTGAACGTTTCATTGACGATATCGTGCTTTCATTGTGAATTCTAATTAATTCGATCTACCTAAAGCTGTAATATTGCGGGCATAATTCCTGTTGATGCAAACGTAACCAAACTTCAGGATCATTAGCTTTTACTTGTGTTGTCAGTTTACTCATCATAGAGTTAATCCCAAACTCTGCTTCATCCAACGATTTTATAAAGAAATCGCGAATCTCGCTCATCAAATTGGTGAAACAGAAAAAGGTGTCTGCTTCTGCGTGTTCTACGAGGAATATTCACAATGTTAAGTGTAAAGTTTCAAGAACGTGTGGTTCAGCGACAGCTATTTATGATTTACCTCTCCATTTTTGATCGGGGTCACAAGCAAATGCGTGATATATAGGGCCAACAATTTCGTTCATGCCCTGCACGTAGCCCTGGCCTGGATTCAGTTTAGCATAGAGGAAGAGTATTCTTTCTAAAACCTCCCAGTGTGCCTCGCCACCTTCCGCCAGTGGTGCATAATCTTCTGCGGCTTTCCTAATCGAAACTGCTATCTACAAGAAAACATGAAACAACGTTTTTAGACATTCCCTTCTGGATTAACTGGTTGAATTAATCAAACCGTGTTACCTGCTGCTTTCCATATCAGCGTAAAAATAGAAAAAACAAAGTTAGTCTTGTTATTTCCTTATGACGCTCGCAGATTTAATTACCTTAGTAACGCCGAGTCCTTTCCTCTCCACATTTGCGCTTCTCAACACTGTGTGCTGCACTCTGTGATGCAAACGTTTCTGCCCACAGGCGTTCACAATCTCTTCACAAGGATGATCTGTACCTTGTTGAAAGAACGATATGTCTGGACACAGTCTCCTGCAAAGAGGATTTATTTTATGCCCTTAGAAGCAAGTAACTATGATCGCATATGGTAGAAACGTTACCTAACATCCTTGTCTATCTGCAGGAGAACTTCGTTGTCCTTAAAGTAGGTTTGCCATTTGCTATCAGGATTTAAATTCAAAGGATGATCGTGGAGTGTAACGTCCACTCTTTCGCCATCATTATTTGTTTCCCCCGGAGTAACAATGAGATCCTCTATGAACAATTAACGTATGACTCGTTTAATCCTTTCGTCATTTCATTTTACATTCTAAACAGAATAAGAGTAATTAGACCTACCAATAAATGTTTTATAAAGTATTCTCTTGCGCGTAAGAGTTTCAGACCAACTGGCCCTTGTTGGAGGCAAGTAATTCAACAACAATTTCCAACACAATGGTCTCAGGCCTCCTTCATCCGGAATTCCTAAAAATAATAACTGATTAGTGCAAGTGCAATTCAGAAGCTTTGGCATTCGAGAGAATGTTTCTAAAGTTATCGCATGCAGTTGGCTGCACAGAGAAGTCTGCAAAGTGTGCAGCATCCAGTTTGACAGACAAAGGGGATTAAGATAGACACAAAGACTCATACCATGGAAGCACAATCGTTTCAGACTGACGAGATCTATTTCCTCGGCGTTCAGAACATCGTCGAAGTCGTTTAATCTGAAACCATAAGTTTCTTCACTGAAAAATTCTGAGGTGACTGAAACACGCGATTGATTACCTCTTTCTTAAAATACTCATCGCGGCTGCGTTTGACACGTGCGTTACTTAACGAGAGCTCCGCTGTGCTCTTATCGGCATTTGATAGGCGTGTGGGCGTACAGTGATAGAAGTACCCTCTCCTCACATTATTGTCAGTGACCTGCCAGATTGACAGGCGAACTACCCGCCATTTTTCACCTCCCGTACAGATCGACTGTCTTTTATATTGAACAATGCTTTAAGGCTCTTATTGTAGGAAGCGGAGAAATCGTTCTTATCATTGCAATATGGCACTTTATACTCGGGCTATTAAATACACGCGAGCTATAGTTTCTGCGCGAGTTAATCTGACTTATGCCTAACCTATCTGACAAACGTCTATGTTAGGTACAGGAGATCTTCCCTTTCAGTATATGCAGACTTAATTTTTCTTTTTATTCAGTGCATGATACATTAATATCAAAATATTGTCTGAAATTTGTAAATCTGCTCTTGTCTTTTAATCATACAGGAGGAATCAGGTGATATTAAATATTGTAACATAGGTCGTAGAATATAAACATAATCAACTGTTTACCGAATAATGCTATAATGATGTATAGAATAGATATTACGTCTAATGTAAGCTTTTGTCACACTGATTGGGGAATCCTAAGCAGGGGTCTCTTATAATTATTAATGTCTTATTCTCTGTGCTTTCCTAAAGTCCTCTTCCCATAATCGTATCGCTTGCAACGTTATCGATTCAGATCCTTTATTTATTACTCAATGCTTCATGGTGGCGCTTATTCCGGTGCCACCAATAGATGAATATGTCGTTAATTTTGAAGTTTGGCGAGAAGGTGCTGTGGTAATTTGCGAATTAATCGTTGATTGCTAAAAAGAATTAAAACAAAAAAGGACAGCTGTCTAGAGGACATTGGCTGCATGTTTATACAAGCCTTGCTGCTATCTCGGCTCACTCGAATTGAAAATATTCGACATGTAGCACCGAGTGACGTCGAAATTTTCTCGGAAATACGTTAAGTTGATCGAACCCCATTTTGCGTTTGTCGCGGGGTGGTCAACCCCACCACGTTACGCTCGCTAGCTAACCAACGGTCGTTATTCGAATCGTGGCGGTTGAAGTAATGAAACTTATCTCCACTACGGCTTTGCTTTATCATTTATTCGATTTTTATTATATAATATTAGGATATCTCAAGATATATCTAATCGGTTTCCGCGCTTCTTCGTTCTCCGGTCATTAATAATTAATACATTTATAATAGAATTATAATCTTTCGCGACATTTTTCGAGTCAACTGCTGTTTAATTATAATAGAGATTTATTTCTTTTAAAATGATTGTATTATATTTCATGCTTTTCTGTCGCAGATATGTATGCGCCTGGAAATTATTCACTAAGAACGAATAGAGGCGCCACTGATGGCGCCAAAATTTGAATCGAGTGCAACAGAGAGGTGACCTTTTACGTAAGTACATACAATTTATATGCATGATACAGAATTTTATAATCGAGCAGTGCTAATATTAAATGGGAAGAGATTAAGTCGAACTTTTTTTATTATAATTTGCTTGCTGTATTCAAAGTAGAAGACTTTTACTACATAACTGATAAATTTTTACTGAAAGTTGGATACTTATGCACAATTAAATTTCGTTACAAAAACTATCTTCATAAAGCCATCGAAATTACATGTATATGCGGTTTTCGAGGCAAGTTCAAATATTTCATAGAAACTTTACATTTGAACATGTCATTGAAACGTGATTTTAACTCATCAATTTTAATATTTGCAACGAGTCTTAAGAAATTATCAAAATCGCAATACATTTTATAATGAAACTTGAAATATGAACATGCTTACAACTCTGATGATGAAAGACTTTTTTGTTTTTGAATTTAAACAATTATTCGCGAATATCATTTCCTGCACATATAAAAAACTAACTTTACTACTCGGCTCCGTCCAAAATTTAGATTTTGATTTGATAAAAAAATTGTTTTTAGTTTTTTTGTGTAAAAATAGTGACATTCATCTGGATTAGTCAGGCCTAATAAGCTGGGGCACCTTTCGTGATCCCAGAGTTTATCGTTCGAAAGTTTTTAGGCGACAGACAAACACACAAACATATAGAAGCTTTCCGCTTTATATATTAAGATGTTAATTATAATTCACGAATAATATTTTTACTTAATGTTGGTATTGACAAGAAAGTCACAAAGTTACTAATCTTAACAAAGACAGTATTTTCGTAACAAACACTCGATTTAATGGACTAAGTAGTCCAGTGCTGCACAAGGAGCTGTTTTCGGCGCCTAGCGGCCAGCAACCCACCTGTCACGTTGCAAAGGTTAGAATCGGTGAGGAGAACTACAGTAGTGTATGTGCGTGCTCGTAGGCTCGTAGCATAAGTATATATGGCTAAGTTCAAGTCATACCAAATGCACATACACTATTGCAGTTCGCCTCACCGATTCTAACCTTAGCAACGTGACAGGTGGGTTGCTCGTCGCTAGGCGCCGAAAACAGCTCCTTGTGCAGCACTGGACTAGTCACTAGGCCAATGATGAGGAACAAACAGAATAAATAGAAAAGAAAAACACAAGAGAATTGTGTTCACCGAATCTTTCTACCCTTCCCCTTCACCCTATCAATCATTTCTAACAGCAAATTTGGTGATCGCGCGCAATGTGGACGGCATTTAGAGCCAGTGCTCGTTGCTCAGAACTACATTCCACCTACCATGCACTAAATCATCAGAGTCAAAACCTTGGTCTAAAGTATAATAATATAAAAAGCAGAGGCAAATTTGTTTTCGCTTATACTTGTTGGATTATTATTATTATTAAAAAGGCAAAAGTGATTCATCATTCAGGGAAACTTTAATGTAGGAAAAGATAATGATGCGTCTGTAGAACGTCTTTTCTTACAAGACCGGGCAACGGCAAAACACAATCCGTTGTCAAAGAAGAGCTCACTTCTGTTCAGTATTAAGTGACAAAAGGACATTCTTTCTGGTCATAAAATAAAACTAAATATTGAATATAAAAAGTGTTACTTGTTTAAATAACCCATTTCCAATAATACTCACCAACCCTTACGACTTGTTAACACGAATAAGGTTCTTGGAGGTTTAGGGAAATTAGGAAATATTATCTGCGGATGCGAAAGACAAAAGACAGGCTAACATTGTTTATTACTTTTTTTGTATTCAAGGTATCTCGAAGTAATATTACAAGCAATAATATAATCAAATGTAATGAATAAAAAGCGATGAAACTAAACATCAGACGTTACACCTCATTCGTTATTGGTCACAATTCTCATCTCATTCTCGAATGATTGATTCCATTTTATTTTTTATTTGCATTTACGGTTCTTGTTCTCTTTTTTTAAATGTTTTCTCTCCCTTTCGCTCTCTCTCTTTCTCTCCCTCTCATTAATAATTTGTACTTCTCTATTGGCGCAATCCCTTGCCTCTCTAGTTCCTAAGAAACCGGTCGATTGCTTCACCAACGTCGACAGATTTGCGAGGTTTCACTATACGTTATCTTTACGACGATAATAATGTCATCAAACGATGCAACTCGATTCGTTAACCGATCGACGGACAACCTCGATCTTTGGAAAAATCAGCGAGGAGGAGAAGTTCAAAGGAATTCGTTTTCCAAACTGCAAAACGAATCTAACGACGACAAGTATTAAAAAGCCCATTTCGGCGAAAGGAAATGATCTCTGGCTCGCTGCGAGGACACTTAAAACATTCGGGTGGAACGGGGAAAAGAGAAACGAGACAATGAATCGAGTCGCATCGTCACGAAATTTCGCCACGTTGACGAGCACAAAGAAAGTCGTCAAAAAAACGAGAGCTTCCTCGTGGTCGTCCACGTCGACGCGTTCGGCTCAATAAAATCTGGTTGATTAACAGTAAAATGAACGTTAGTCGTAATAAATCTTTTTTGTTTTCTTCTTATTTACCATTCGATAATTATACACCGCCTTCTAATGGATGGTTACCTGGGAATATACAAAGTACGTAGAAAAAGAAGGAGAAAGTAAAACGTCTTTCTATGAATTAAAATGCCTTGCACTCGTAAATACGCGAATGTATCGCGTGTATGTATAGCTTAGAACGCATTGTTGGCGATTTATGGTGCGCCCAGTGGGAACCAGTGACTTCAATGCGTCGGCATAACCAGTGCAGTTGAACGAGGGATTCGACACCATGAAATGTCAACTTTGCACACCTTCGACCCTTTGCATTCCATTTTCTCCCCTTGCGTCTTTGCTGTGTTTCAAAGCCTTTAGTTTTCTGAGCTTTCCTCTTCCAAAGCAACAATTTCACAAAAGGAACTCCAGCAGGCAGTGCTTCGAAATATAAAACTGCTGAACGACTAATAAATAGAAGGAAAAGTCTCCATCACTTTACATCCAGTAAATAATAAAGAACGACAACTGCAGAAAATTACACTTCGAAACTGGTCGCAAAGCATCGATGTAGGGAGGATCGAGCTTCATGGTCTCGTGGCTGGGCAAAAGTGTCTAAAACCTAAGGGAGAATTTCGAGGGCGCCCCGGAAAATCGCCAACAGTAATCGATGGTTGCCGCCCACGTTTAATATTCTTGTTACTCTTTAATCGTAATGTACCGTTACAATGTTCGTATAACAATAAAGCAATATGCAAATGGTATGAAGACTTCTTTTCTCGAAGGGTGACTGCTCGTTTGGCGCGTTCCGTGCATCGCGCGACTCAAGTAATACGTATCATGTAACAATAAAACATTGCACTTTCACCTGTCACCGCGCATATATCTTTCATCTATTTCTCGTGTATCGTGAATTCTTATTTCTGCTTATCGTCCACTCTATTTTTTCGTTTTTTTTTTTTCATTCTCTTCGCGACACGCCCGTTTACATCGTCGATCTCACACACCCTGCTCGACGACACTTATTGCTGATCGACGCGGTGCAACGTTTCATCGCCGTCTATACAATAATACACGCTATTTATATATAATAAATTATCTTTCGTATAGGTGTAACACGTTATCCGGTAGGATAACGTGTCATCTCGAATAGTATTCTTTACAACGCGAGCTTGTGTCCACTAGCACACGTTCGATAGTCGAGTCGTTTCCACGCGCAACTTATCGCCTCATCTACCTTTTGTTTTATCAATATGTTTCCGCGTATTTCTCTCTGTATTATCGCCACTGTTCTCTGTGTTCCACCGGCGCAAACGTTTCAAACGCCCCCGCGCATCTGAAAACGACCGAACCTCGAACCCGTTGCGTCTGCACGAAACATCCGCTCCGAGCTTCTATCGACGCTTTTCTATCCGTCGATGTAGTAACCAAATACAGCTTAATCCTAACGAACGACTCGAGCGAACGGGAAATCGCTGGACGCGGTCTTAACTCTTCGAGGGTCGTGGAGCTCGCCAACTTTGTCGATTATCAGAGCGCGATTATAGTGAATGTTGTTCTTCTAATTCGTCTTGTCAGTTTAATTTCTGTAGGGTGAGACATGTAATTCCAGGAGGCTGTAGAACAGAAAATGGGGTGGAAAATGGTTGAAGGGATTTAATAATGTCTTAATTTCTATGGTATTAATTTATTCGCAAGGGTGCTTTTGGGGATATCGAAAAAGGGTTTCAGACAAAAGTTGAATGACTTCGAGAAGGTTATATACCGATGTATACACATCTTTCGTAGGTGGAAGTATAGAGGAAATTTAAGATCAACTTCGTTTTTCAAACAGCATTGTATTCTTTTAATTCATTAATCAATTTCTGCATGAATTTTTTTCGACATCACCAATAATTTCGAAGGTATTCATGTAAATCATTTTGAATTGTTAACTTAATCTGTTTGCTCACGGGAAAATTTGAAATACCGAAGAAGGTACCTACTGATTTTTTAATACATCAATACACGAAACATTTGCAGGCGCATCGATCTACGAGAAAAATACCAGTATTATTAAATCACTCGAGTTTTCTCTTTACCATTCTCCTCTGTTTCCAGCAACAAAGGGTATACGGTCTAATTAAATTTCATGTCTCACCCAATATTATACATTTATTCTTTCCACCTGACTAGCACGATTTCTCGTGGAGCACTATTTTCCGCGTTTAAATATTTATAAAATACCGTGTGTCAGTGCTAGGCGAGCTCTCGCGCCGATTCGCGGGCTTGGAAGAGTTAAGGGAGCCAGTGGAAAAGCGCAATAAAAAGTCAGCCAGCTTTCCAAGGTTCGCTCGAGTCGCTTCAGTGCAGTCGGTGTGTTTCGCTTCTCTTTCTTCTCCGATTTCTTTTTTTTTTCTCAATAATTACGACGCTTAGAATATAGCATTTTCACCCCTGTTATACGCGCACGCTCGCATTCACTCTGTTTCCCACGCACTCATCGTCTTTTCCTCTCTTTCCCTTCGATCGCACGCTAGTTCTATCTAATCTCGCGCTCGCTCTTCCGCATCTCGTCGCCGTGGAATCTTTCTCCCACCGATCCGAAGAATGAACGCGATTTTTTTTGGATACCTCTGGTTCCCTTAAACGTTACGTTTTACGTCGAACAGTTTCGACGATTCTCGTTAATACTTTGATGACCGGAATACAGTTATCCCCGCTGGAAGTCATTAAGGGGTGCAAATAACGGCGACAATAAATAAACGCGTGCATCGTTAATTCTTGCGAGTCGAAGAAATGAGTACGGAAAGAAGTGAGAAATCGCAACGGGATCGACAACGCGACGCGGAGCTCGCACTGCCCCTTTGCTTCCGCCATCGATCCCGAGGCTACATAAATACGACGATTAGAAACTTATAGAAGAATATTCAGGGGATAAATCATGCGCTAATCACCCGATATTTAATTTGCAGAACAGAAGTGTTCGCTCGTTGCGAGCGAAGTTCGTGGAATAGATCGAAACAGACGCATGTAACGAGGGAAGGGTTCGAAGTATCCCCTATTTTATTTGGATTCCTTTTCGCAGGATGGTGGTACAAATTTCTGCTGCTGTGTATAAAATATTAGGTGTAGACACTCGATAATTTCAAAGTTACAAATTGTTAATTTTTCACGCTGTAAGGTGTCTCCTTTGAGTGTTATTATTTTCGCTATCGATGGGCACTCAAACTTCTAACCTGAAAATTAATATAAATTCATCGAGAATATGAAGGCTGAACAGCTTTGAATATTATTTGAAACCAGAAGCTTTTAGAAATCTCGATAAACTTTGAAATTCTTGAATGGAAAGAAGTCTTTTGTTATGAGCAAATACCTGATAGATAAATGAGATTATTTCAACTAATTATGTCTCTAAAATTATTTAGTATCTGCGCTTAATGTTTTGCATACTACAGCATCGATTTAATGATTATCATCCAGCAAAAGTATATCAAAATTGGAAAGAGACAGAACGATCCTTTCCCTCGTAAGCATCATTCCTCTCCTACTATTAAACCTTAAATATTTATTTCTCCTTTCTCTAACTACGTATAATCAAAATGTGTGGCTTCAACCCCACATTCTCCACGTCGATTAATTTCTCTCGAGAAACTCGTCCTCGCCCCCCTCTGCCCGCCCCACCCGTCGTAACGAATCGAACAATTGGCATATTGTTCCCCTCCCTCGATTTTCACGCGTTCGTTCGTGAAATTAATTAATCGAACGCGCGAAAATTTATTAACATCGACTTCGACTTCGTCTTCCGTGAAAACGATCCATATATCTTCTTTCTCTCTTGAAAACAGAATTTTTCGGTTCGACAGGAACTATTTTTCTCCTACTTATTTCTCACGTTGTGAATGATTGTTCATTATCTTCATCGAATAACGCGCCGCGTTTCACGCTACTTCCTCATCCTCGTTAAATAATCAATCTTCTTCTGCTAGCGCGGGGAATATTTGTACACGATTCGATGGACAGAAGTTCGCGAAGGGATAGGGTAGAAACCGCTACGTATTTCGCGACGTTTCGCGAGAAATCATATCATTAGAAAAAGTAAGAATGAAATAATAATCGTAAAGATTACGGTCAGTTTCATGATCGAGCAATATGAATACATCACAGAGAATTATGTTTTCACTTCCCCCCTTCACCCTCGCCCTTTCCGTCATTTCTCCCCTCGTTCTTTCATAAATTTAAACTTATGGGTGATTACGTTTTTCTGACGATTTGAAACTTTTTCAACCCTCTTATCGTGGCACAAGTTCGCAGGAAATAATCACCCTCTGATCTCTTTAACGTTTCTGTCGTTTCTTCAGCACACTTCACTGGCTTTACCAGTAAAAAGCGCCTAAAAGTCGTTTACAAGCAATCTTTATAAATTAGTAGACTGTCGCATAAAATTAAATTAATTCGACTAGCGTAAGTCAGAGACACGAATAAAACAATAGTTTTCTGATATGGAATATTAAATATTAAATTACGCCCTATTTGTCATTTCTTTTTCTACAAAAATTCCTCCTCTAACAATCTAACAAATTACATATTTAAATATAGGGGGGTTTGGAATTTTCATTTTAAAGCAAAGAAACAATATCGGAAATACACTGCTATGTGAGGCACTTAACATTGTCACAGGACACATCTGCATTTCGGTGCGATGTAAAATAAATAATTCACGTGCACGATTTAACACTTTACCCGCGGGACACGGATTATTCCATATTTCCAATTTCGATAGATGTCCTCTGATCAAAGAAGATGTTCCGTATTATCCCCATTTCAATTGTCATAAGTGTTTACACGTGTTTAACCCTTCGTGGTCACACGGGGTGATTTTTTTCTTTACCAATAGTTCTGATCATATTTAGACCTTAATATTCAAATTTAAAAGTTTGGTGAATATTAATAAAAAAGTCACTTTTTTCAACAACTATTTTTTCAAATATAAATTTTATCGTTTCAAAAGTTAAAAGATTCAAATATTCTAAAATGGCAAATGTGACCAATTTGTGATTATAGGAAGGTGTGACCACGAAGGGTTAAGATAAATTTTTAAGAAACTGAAGAAAGTAACTTCGTTGCAAAATATGTTAATTTCCCACAGTCAAAGATGGAAGCTAGTGCGAAATACCCGTAAGTAAAGTGTTAAAGGGAATTGGAGGATGATCGTCGACAACCATAGCTGAATATTTCTGACTCGATAAATTGTTCGAAAAAATGTTATATCCCAAATAAATAGAGATTTTCAACTACAAGAGTTGAAAACACCTAGCAGTCGAATATCTTCTTCGCGGTAAAATAAGAAACGCTGGTCGTGCTGTATTGTGACCACATAGAGGGCTCGAAATCGCAACAGAATCGTTCGCGAAGATGCTCTCGCAGCGATTACTACGTGCTCAGCCGTTTAACGTTAGAAAGACCGGTATAATAATTTCGACGAATACGTTAATCGTGTTCCTCGATCCTCCCCACCCTTCCTCGCAAAGAGTCGCCATATTCGCGTCGCTTACAGATCCCTAAGTATCGTTAAAAATTCCAAACTACAAATATCGTGTGAAGTTAGAAAAATCGTACGTTAGAAATTTCAACCAGACTTGAAACACGCTCGAAACGGAATTGAAATCGGTGAACAGTGTTTCTGAAGTCTCTCGTGGCACGCGATCAAACTCGAGTCGAATCGAAGAAGATGTGGATTCGAGATTGATCGCTATGGAATTTTGGAATCCCTCGGGCTAGTTCGCCGATCTCGATTTCCTCCCGAGACGATCAATATGACAGTTTTTCTAGATATGCGTAAAGTCCGGCGTTTCCACTGTTAAAAATTCGCTAGTCGTTCTCTCCCTGGCTTTATCTATTCCTAGACGACGTGCGTTTCACCTAACTATCGAATACCGATTATTACTCGCTATCTCTACAGCCATTGGCACTAAATGCCCTGTAAATTCGACAGAAAATCATTGATCATTGAACGGTGATCAACGGTGGACGCGTAGTGATTAAATCTCCGAGCATACACGCACGCACACTCTCTTTTTCTCGTTTCGTTTATTTTTTTTTTTGCTTTTGTTGTCTTTAGTTTTTCTTAAAGTATAAGGTAAAAAATCGAGAGTCTTATAGTAATATTTCGCAAGCCGATTAGAATACTGTTACAGCGTAGGAAATTACAGGAAGATAAATGATCTTTAATCGAATCAGCAATTCTGTTATTTCCTTACAAAGATACGTTTATATTAATTTACTTCTCTCCTTTCTTTCACGTGAGCTTTTTACAAAGAAAGTTTTGTGAAAAATAAATAGTCCTGAAGGGATTTAAAATCGAATTTTGGATTTGATATCGATTGTAAATGAAAGTCAGGAATTACAAGATTAAAAAGTATGAGAAAACAAATATATTATGCACGTTATGACAGTATTCTCACCGCTGCGAGATTTTTCATTTCATCTACGAACATTAGACACTTGAACCGTTAAAAGCCACTTCGACCGAACCATTGCTACCCTAAAAATTCCTGAACCATGAGACACAAATGATCTTAAGCCAATAATTCATTGCAGAACTCGCTCTTCCACCATAATCCTCCAACAGAAATCCGAATCACATAAAATGCCGATGATCCAGATTTTAAATAAAAATTTCTTGCTCAACCAATGATTCTCGAATTTACAAGACTACTAGTTAATTCCACGAACACGATCAGAAATAAATAATACCATCGATAATAGCGAAGGAAAAAATTCTATATTCGAGATGCAAACATGAGATGAAACCTCGCGAGAAATTAATGAAAGCAAATTCATTGTAATGGTCGAGAATTTTCGTTTACTATTAACGAAAATTGCCCACACATTCTGACCCTCAATTGTTCCTCACTCATGTCCTCGCACATACGCTCACACTCGCGTCTGTTTCATCGGTTTTCCTCCTTTTTCATTTCAGGTATTAGAAACGAGTACATTCGACTCAATGGCAGTCTGTTCTTGAGATCCAGGCAACGTTTACCGCGTGCAGAAACATTCCTCATTTCTTCTTTTATATCTCTGTTCTTCCGTTTACGTCCCTTTTTCGACTGCCTTTGTTTCCTTTCAATTTCCATTTTTCACGTGGGAATACAAATGCACGATGTAAACGTAGCTAGAATTTGAGGAACTTTCTCTACTATTTTTTTTATCTCTTTTTTTCCTTATTTTATTTTCATCCCTTCCCCAACAGCACGAGGGCCTTTTGTGACTTTTATTACCCAGACACCCGTTATTAGACTTCTCTATTTTAATTCAATTGCTCGTGGTACAGTCGCAGTAAAACCTCGATTAAACGAATTTTTCTGTTTTATTTCGAATGCTGTTCAACTCCTTAAATAATGTTTATATTTTACAAATTTATTTGCGAATCTTTTTTGCTGATTTCTCGTATTTTCTGTCGCAATATGAAATACGTTTAATATTCATCAGATTTGGTATTGATTCGATAATCGATTCATTTATGAAAGGACAGTTCGCTTTCCAGTCATATGAATACAATGAACGTTCACGTGTTTCGTTGATCGAAATATCTCCACATTGGAATTTTCCTCTCTTCGAGTAGTCTTCTGAATCATAGGTGATTAAAAAATTAAACAATGTATGTCATAGTTTGAAGCACTATAATAGGATACTGTGAAAAAATCGTGGCTTCTGTTATTAAATAAATATATACAAGAACGTGGAATTATTACGTCTGTTGTCTTGAAAATTTTTAATAACAAGTTTTTTAATATATTTTTCCTTTTTGTGCAATACAATAGGATTATCCATTTATCTAATATTAACGCAAATTTATCTAATATAACGTAAATGTAACAAGTGGTGAAGGGCAAACTTGAATATCATTACTTTTGAAAACCAATTTTTGGCAAAATATTTCAATTAATCGTTTCACATTTTCTGACGAACAAAAAATACGAGGAAATTCGTTATTAAAATTGTACAGTACGATCGATATAGCGATCCCACGTTGTATATATTTATTCAGACGTTACGAATAAATGAAAATTATTTTTTATTTTTGCCTAGCAATCTAGTCTAATTGAGCGCACACAGGATCCTGAGATGTACCTTGTGAAAAGTGTGAAACTTAAAGTCCATTGTTGTTCTCGGGTATGTTTGTTTTATTGTGAATAGTATGTTGTCTCATTGTGAATAATAATAAAGCTGAGATTTAATATAGTATAGTCTTAGTAACGATAATCACGTCAGTATATCTGTTCGTAAAGGTGCCATTCCACTAAAGCAATGCCCGTTGCCGAAAAATTGCCTCAGTGGAACCCCACCTTACCGGAACGCATACGGATAATAAAAAATACACAGGGGGGGAAACAAGTGTTTCGTGTACGGCTGCAAGAAAAACGCCACGATTCGAAGAAACGAACGAAAAATCTCATTTTCTCAATAGAAGAAAAACCTATCCACTGGTACAACTTCTTAACCCGAAACCATCGCGTTTAAAACATCCACGGTGTCACGTACACTTTAATATAAACAAATATGTGAACCCGACGAACATTGCCAAGAATGCCTGGCATCCCCACGAAATAAAAAAACGGCAATGCCTAAATTAATCTTCGGAATAATCGTCATGCTCCGTCACTACAGAATAACGAAGAATGACGATGTACATTTCTTGTTGGAAAATAAAAATTCAAACGGTTTCAGGTTAAATTTCTATGATCAAGAAATGATATACTGCCCTGTGCCATGTTTCTTGCAATTCGTCCAAACTATCGAACAAAAGTGACAAAGGCTTACAAAACTCGTAGAACGTAAAAAAATAAGTGGCTACTATCAGAGTGAATAATAAATAATACATGTACATATTTATATATACTCGACGCTTAACGACTAAAACGTCCCCGCTAGTTGAACTGTCACGAACGAAAAAACCTCACCCCTCGATCGCCCTTTTGACCCGTGTGATCGAGGTTTTACTGCGACTCGGGTCGTTCTCGATCCACGTGCGCGGCAGGATTCGCGCATCTCGATTTACACACAGAAAAATAAAGAAACGGAGAACAAAAATCATCCTTCCTATCGAGATAATACTGTTACAATGTCCCCTTCGTGAAACCTCGCGACCTCTCCTCCATTCCCCTCGTCGAACTCTTAATTGGACGGTGCATTCGAACTAATTACATCGTCTCGATCGACCTTCTTTCGAGGTCGCCAGGATTACTCGACCCTATTTTTAGTTTTTCTTTTCGCGAGGGAATAGAAATAATGTGTCGAATGCTCTCCGCGAAATAGTCGCTCGCGCAATTCCCTGGTCGATTTTTCACCGACTTCATAATGCGGTGGTTCAACGTCTCGAAGAATCTCTAGAAAACGACGGCATGACCTGTGGCCAGAGCTGGGCAGAATTTCGGGACGATGAAATTTTCAAGCTTTCAGTCGCTTGATACGATTCACGTGTTTGGTATCAGTCTTTTCTTTGGTTTAATAAATTGTGTGAACAGCGTTATCGGTGAACTTCGATGTGCAAGAGAAAGTGGAGGTCGAAGTCGACGGATGCAGATAAATAAAGTGAATTCCATCCTGTTTGTCAATGAGTAATAACTGCGTGATATTAATACTTGTTGAGTAAGCAGTCGCGTATTATTGATGAAGGCTTTAAACAGATCTGTATTGTCTATATTTCGAAGATGAGTGAGAAATAGAAGGGAGCTGTTTGAACTGTGCATAAAAAGATATAAATAAAGGTACTCCCTAACACTATAATTTGATGAGAAATTATAGATGATATATTTAAATAAAAAGTGCGTAATTCAAACGGGAGTTATTTTCAAACCCTCATTCTCGATTTATATCAATCTTCAACGCAAGTAGAATCACTTCCCAAAACTTTGACCTCTTCGTTCTAAACCACCTCACGTTTCAACTCAAAATTTTGCCTCTGACCTCAAACTCCGCTTACACTCCACGTTCGATACATTTCTTTGCAACAGTAATTGAGTGACAAATTGAGGAACACCCAAAAAATACTTATCCCTTACCCCCCGGAGAAAATTAAATTCCCAAGCAAACGACGATTAAAAATTCGCTCGTGTCATCAGAAACGCGAACGATGCCCAACTCTGCTCCACCAGCAGGCCGCGCGGAATTTCGTCAGTCGGATGATTTCAACCAGTCTATGCTTCGTAAGAAGAGGAAAATGAACTGTATTTCTTCATGGAGTTAATTCAGAGAACATCTTGCTCGCTCTACAAATTACATGTACACGCACACATACGCGCAAACACACACGGGGAACAACACCGGACATAGTTTCCTCTACCACCTGGAGCGAGGTGCAACTCCCCTCGCGCCCCTCTTGTAAACGCTACTCAGTCCTGTTCTCGAAGAAGGAAACAAATTTTCGGAACCAGCTCGCTATGCTCTACCGAACGTTCCGCTATTTAAATTTTTTTTTGCTCGTTTTCTTATTTCCGCTCATTCCTCGTTACTCACGCTCGCCCTTCCCTGCTCTACTCTCGCACGCAACTTTTATCGTCCTACGGCTTACACGCTACGCACAGTGCTTTGACTCCCGTGTCCAGCCCGTGGCGACCGAAAGCGCGACGTCGTAGAAAAATAATTACGATTGTTGGACCTCTGGAGCCAGTCGGTCTCTCACTTCGAGGCTCAAGGCCGGAGGAGAACTCGAAGAACCCACGCGTTTCCATTCGCGCTACCGCATGAAGAACACATGAGAAGCTCACTTCCCGTTTTACTGGGAAGTGGACAGTCCATCCGTGTTGTCCATGGCGAACGATCGAGACGCTTGGCTTTCAGTCGCCATTTGCCGCGGGAATTGTACAAATCGAAATGATCCTTAACAGTAAACTGTTTGTCTTCTATATTATTGATTCTCATAGTCGCTCGCTATCCGCACAGCCACGCTCGCCTAAACGTTAAAAAAAAAAAGGATTCCGTCGGTTCTTCAACATTCCTTCTTCGCCGTGCTAATCTTCGTCTTCCAGCCGCGCCGTCTCCCGCCTCCTTCCTTTCCTGCGTCGCGATACCCTTAGCTCTCTATTCAGTTAGCGTTTATTCAGCAAACTAGACGTCAGTTATTTCCTTCCCTCAATCTTTTCTCAACGAAACTGTAAAGAAGTTTATAGGAGCCATTGTTCTCGTAATATATATTTCTATATATGTATATATAATATATATATAATTTATATATATTCAACGATAAAAAGGAAAACTCGCCTCGGTCCAAACAACCACCGAGCATCGTTATCGCGGCGACAAGGGTCTTTCCATTCTTGCCTCTTTCTATTATTTCTCTTTCCGTATTGTTGACCGGGGGAAACGTCGAATTCTGAAGTGGCTGCTCGAAAGCCCAGTTTCTTTTCGAGAACGACGACGGAACGCGGTGTATAGAACCCGTTCGCGACACAAAACGCCACTCGAAAATCCGTCGTTCCTTCTTTTTTTTATTTATTTTCTGTTTTTCTTTTTACGCGCCCATATTACAGTTACCGTACGTGGCATAAGAAAGAGTGGGTGAGAATCGTGAGAGAAGGAAGCCTCCTTAGCTTCGTTGAAGAGAAACCTCGAGATTATTGGACATCTTAGAAAATCGTAAAAAATTCAAGATGACCACGTACGGGGGCGAACGACGTGTTGGAACGAACATGGCGGCGCTGACGTGTATTCCTGAGACGCGGAGGGTGCGAAGGAATTCTTGAACCCCTTACCATATAAATAATAAAAACGACAAAGAAAAAACGCGCACACACACACACACACACACACACACACACACAGAATAGGGAGAAAGAATGTGTCTTTTGTCCTTTCTAAATGATAGACGACATTGTACTCGTGTTTCGTTGCGAATTATGAACTACTTTATAGAAAACCACCGACCACGAATAAATAACGGAAACCGAGGGGTTTTATAATCTTTCATTCCGTGGAATTAGGAATTTTTATCGGCTAGTGCATCGTCAGCGAACAAATACACGTCAACGTGTTTCTCTCGTGAATCGACTTTACGGTTTACCAGGCAAAGAGAGTCCACTCACGCAGCAGGTCGCGAAGTTACAGTCTTCGCGCAGCCTTATCGTCCCTAAGAGTTGGGAACAAGGTCGAGGGAAAACGAGACTTGATCGTGTCGCGCTGATTCTCAGGAAGGTTAAGGCTTTTCCCTAAATGCTCCGTAAAGTGTGCTTTATAAATGCGTATGCGTGTGTGTGTGTGTGTATTTAGTTTTTTTTTAATTTGTACGCGATGTATGCGCGCAACGTTCTCGTATACATTGTACGCGCTTGCCCACAAATGGTTATGGAAGCGCTCGAATATTTAATTGTTTAACGTGCTTCTTGCCTTGAGGAATTTCCCGTAAGGAGTATGTATTAATTTTTGGAACAATGGACGACGTTCTCTTAAAAATTCAGTATTAATTCGAGCTGGTTCAATGGTCAATTTCACTTTAGTTTCTTTGGTGAAGTTAATTTGATTGATCGATTGAGAATCGAAACAGCTGACGGAGGAACGTTTACATCGTGGCTTTCCTTAAATTTAATTTAGAAATAATTAGGGTTTAGATATGTTCAGATATAGTTGACGTAGAAAGTGATAAGTTTAAGTGGGAAATTAAGGCTGGTTGCTTTGGTTGGCAGGTGTTAACGCGTTAAATACGGATCAGCTAATTAGTGTAATTCGATAACGACGCGTTAATGAAGGATTAGTTTGAAAGAGAATACTCTTTCGTATAATTTACTTAGAAAAGGTAAAAATACTAGATTAACGCGCTGATAGCGATTTGCAAGTCCGTACGTAACGCGTTAAGATAGCGTTATCGGTCACTAGATTTGATGGAATCTGAGACAATAGCCTGCCATTGGAGGAATCACTTTGAACAATTAAATAATGGGAATTTTGTAGAAGACGCTCCCTAATATCGTCCATTTCGTGCTTCCAATAACAACACAATTACATTTGGAAAATACATTCGAATAATTAAATAAAAAATAGCTATCCTCCGTTCATTAATCTAAATCAAGATAATTTGTCGATCGGTAAATGCCAAGAATTCTACACCAAAGAACAAGATCGCTAAAAACATCTCAAACTCGAAGACTTTCTAGATCCATGGATATGTCTAGCCACAAAGGAAATGAACTCATTAAAACCCATCGAAGCTTCTAACAATCGTCACAATTTTCTCAAAAACGTCACTCTTAACTCGTACCACGAGTACTTCTCGATTTATCGTCTTGGTTCGCATCATCCTCGCGACGACGCGACAAGAAACACGTTAATGAACAAAGAAAGAAAAAGAACACGGGACGAACAGTGTCGCGTACGCGTGATCACGCATTCGGAGCCGAAAGAGAGGAGATGGATCGCGCGCATACACGCGGAAACCAGGTGTAACAAGAGGTCGCGAGAAAAGAACAAGGCGAAGAAAGAAAGAAACGCAAAAGAGAACACGGGAACGATCGAAGAAACTCGTGTCTCGACTTCTTAGGCCCTCGTGCGAACATCGACATCGAGATGCTGCTGTACGTTGCACTTCCTCGAAGTTACGATATATATATCAAAGATGCATTTAATTTCACTTTCGTCACGGAGTTGTAGTTCACTGTGTAGAATCTTCAACTTTTTTCTCGTACCTGTCGCGTCACATCCGACGCAAATACACGTCGAGCTACGGAGGCGGGGGTGTGAAAAAACGGGTCGAAAGAGTCGCATGGAAAATCGTAGAAAAACGATGAACACGCGATAGAAAAAGTTGTGTCTTCTTCGTCGACGAGGATCCGCAGGATCGTGATCGCGCTAGGTACGGAAAATCGTTTTCCTTTAATGTTTCTTCCCCTTCTCTGCTCCCCAGTAAGCTTCACCCCTTTCGACGTCGTACGTACCTTAGGTAATCACGCGTATATAACGTATGCCACATCGCTCTAAATAGTATATACACACAGTACAAGTTACGGATTAGCGTTCACATTTATCATACCGATAGACAATATTAATAACTTGGTTGTATCTCGCCGTGTACTCGCCTAACAATTCCTACGTACTCTAACTGCTAAACGTTAACTAAAGTTCGCTTAACCATACCGCCTGTACTTATCGTCCTTCCCTCTTATCCGTGCCTCGCTTACTTCCCTACGTACATACTTAAACGAGTTAGCTAAAATTAATCCTCCCGTAGGCGCACGCTCATCCGCATCGGTCTCGAAACCGAACGCTCTCGCTAGTCTCTGCTCTCAATCGACGCTCTCTGTTCGCGGGGAAAAGAGTCCTCGGATCGACAGGATCCCGAAATCGCTCTTAGAATATACGTTGGTCTACTGCTTTGACGCCGGCATCTTGCGCCGGCAAATCCGATCGAGCGGAAACGAAAGGTGAAAAGTAGAAGATGCAACGCGCGCGGGCCCGCGCGACCCACCGGAATCGATCGTTCCTCCCCTCGAAAAGGCACGAAAAAATCTTCCAGCTGCGAGCTACACTCGTACCTCGCGTCTCTTAACCTAACGATAAACATCCTCGATCGATGTCGCGTAGAAAACGATTTTTCTTTGAGGTGTGGGTGGGATAGTGTCTCTGGGGTGTGTGCCACCTGCGGGGCTCGTGCCCCTTCAGGTGTTTCAGCCTTCTGCGTTTCGATTTTTTGTTCCACGATTCACGGGGGACGGGCGGTTAGAAGATAGTGAAGAGTGGGAAAAGGTGGGTACGATTAAAAAAGTATCGCGCGGTAGAAAAAATCGTTTAGCGGGCCTTCGAATAGTCGAAAGCACGCCGACGATTGTTGAAGGGGCTGAACGATCGTCGCGCGGCCATCTGACACGCACCGATCCGCTATTTTGCCGCCACTACATCTACGAAGGAACAAAAGTATCGTGGGTTACTCGATATTTGGCACAGATTAAACGGAATTTCGTCCCTCGCGGCTTCCGCGAGATCGACCTGCAGAGAGAAAGAAACGTTTTCCCCAACGAAAGGTCACTCGATTTTCTTCGTTCAACTTCGTGCATCTTAATGTGTGTCAAATATTAAGCATGCGGTGCGTACTAGGCGATACAGACATAGGTGGTCGAAATTCGAAAGCGTGTTATACTCGCTTCAAGAATGGAGAAAGATCGTTAACAAAGAGTCCATGTTCGATCCTTTTCTGTGGTAGAAACGTCATTTCTATCCCATACAATTTAGTAAAAACACCTGGCAAGACTTCAGATTTTCCAGGTATTGATACTTTTCGCGGATGAGATTATCTGAGCTAAATTAATTTTACTTGTAAATCCCCCCGAAATCGTAACATATTTTCTCACGAGGAAATTCAAAATACACTAGAATTACTTTTAATAATTTCTACAGTTTTTGAAACGTCGATGTGAGGCATGTATAGCTAAACAAACAAACCATTTCCAGCAATTTTTTTCATGGAAAGAAATATCGATTCTGTTTGTAACTCGAACAAAAGCGTTTCCAAACATGTTTCTATGATTTTCTCCACCCTTAAAGTGAAACGGTGTACGCTCTAAAATTTCGGCCAATCCCTTCCGCACCACCCTGTGTATAATATATATACGCATATATACATACGTGCATACCTGTGTATTCAGTGTAATCGTGGTGGTTGTGTATCCCGTATGTTTCGGTTAACGTCTCCCTTTTGGTTCGTCGAATAGTCCGTTCTCTCTTAGCGACAACGTTCGCGAAATGGTAACCCCATAAATATCGGAAAAACAAAGAGAAAAGAACCATCGCGCGTCGGTCAAAAGTGATTCGTCTCCTCGCGTCGTCAAGTGTATATCCTCCTTCGTTTCTTTGTTTCCATTTTTATATTCTCGTAACAATGTAAAAAAAGAACGTAAATAATTATTTATATATATATGTTCATTATGTATATATATACACGTATACGTGTACATATATGTGTATATACGCCAGAGGATTCATATACATGTATATACGTATATATGGTGTGTATGTATGTATACATATCGGTACAATACATCGTACGTAGCCTTACCGTCTAGGAATATTATTATTATCATTAATATTATCATTATCAGTATTAATATTATTAATGTTATCATTAATATTATTGTTGTGGTAGCAAGTCGCTTAATTCTAGAAAAATGAAAATCTTGCCTCGTAGGACGAGGAGAAACGCCCGCTTCGCTGTCTCGCGATTCGCGAATGGAGGGTGAAGAGACGGGGGTGTACGGGGAGGAAGGGTGAAGGGTGTTGGCTGGGTGGGTGGGTTCGGTTCCGACCCTGAAAGATCTCGACCGGTCGGGAGAGCAGCGCGGGAGGGAGAATCCTTTCTTCGAGATTCAAGGAGAACGCGGGGGATCGTCGTCGCGACGCTCGCAGACGTGCCACACGTAAAAACGAGAACTCGGAACCACGAACGAGAGGGTTCGCTTACGTGTGTGTCGGTGGTATTTACAAGAAGAAGTAAAAGGGGTTTGAGGCGTCTGGTGGATGGGCGAGGGGTTGGGCGTCGTGGGTCATGGGGGTTGGTTGGGGGTTGGAGACGTTTCGACGACTCGGTGGCGGGGATCCTTTCGTCGAGCTTCTTCGACTTGATGCTTCCACCTTCGTTTCGAGCTTACCCAGACCCACCGCGGACTAACAGCCGATCTGGATCGTTGCCTCGACCGAGCCCCGCCGCGGTTCAACCATCGAACCGAGCCGCCCGCCAGCCTCGATCTTATCGACGAGCAACGTCCTGTGCATCGAACAGGGATCGTCCGAACGGTCCTCGCGCGAGATCGTGGTCACGGATCCGGTGCGTGTGGTCGAAACGAAGGCGGTTGAACGGGCAGTAGGAACATACGAAAACACCGACCAGACTCGCTCGTATCACGGCTTATAGTCGGTCGATGGTGCAACACCGAACGCAAGGAGGCCTTCCCCGAGCGTCTTCGAGAGGAAACGGGGCCCCCGGCTCGAGCGTCCAGGGTGCAAACGTAAAACGGTCGCTTAAAGATCCTTCCTTCGTCTCTCTGTCTATGATCTCCGGCTCGCCTGGCGTGCACGTGTGACGCGCCGACGGTATTCCTCTTGCCTGGACGCGACACGGGGACTGCTGTTTCTCGAGCGGAGGCGAGCTAGCCGTGGCGTGGAGCGCGTTCAGTTTTCTGATCGCGTCGCGCCTTTCGATCACGAGTGCTTCACCACGATCACGCCGGGACGCTGCTGGGTCTGCTGTTGCCTGTGGAACTGGAGGAACTCGGCCTGCAGTAGCCGCTGCTTCGCCGTCGACGACGCGGTCGCCGACGTTGGCGACTTGCCCGGCGCGTTTGCCGTCTGTTTGTTGGTCAACGCGAGGGGCACGTCCTGCGCTGGCTCGTCGCTGAACAGATGGTCACCCTCAAGGTGGCGTATCGCCTCAACGATCGTCTCTAGGTTCTGTCGGGAGGTGTTCGCCAGGTACAACCTCGCCTGGGGGGAGCCGTCGTCTAACGTGTTTGACGGCGACGGCAACCTGCAATTAGAACAATGGGTTTTCGTCTGTTAGACAGGCTTGGTAATTCAGATATTCTTAACTAGTTATTTTGTGCACAGCTCAGCCAAAGCTTGGGCATGGCTAAGTGGCTATGGTGTGTGGGGAAAATTGGAGCTAATAAGTGATCTATTCACCTGTCGACTGGCTCACTTTTTAATTAGATGCGACTAAAAATGCGTATCTAAGAATGGTTAAAGCTGAGTTATCTTATTTTCACAGTAAACAATATACGTGGTTCAATATCAGATATTTGCTATTTTCATGTGATAGTAGGTAGTTGTTAAATTTTCTGGATACATTGACTCCTAGTGCCAGTTAATAGGATACTTAAACAGTTCTGCCAAAAATTCTCATTGTTACACTCAATTATTGATCAATGAATGATATTTAGATTTCAAGGGCCTCAATCTTGTACTTTCAGGACTAATGAACACCTACAAGTATAAATACCGAGGATCTCAAATGGTGACCATAACTGCTCCAATCAAGTAAACCAAACGTTATTTACCACTTCCCACTCTATACCATACCAGCAATACCCCCTCGTCTATTTTTTTTCTCACATTCCATCCAGTTCGTTACAATTTCTTATTAAAACATACACATCACCCCACCTATACAACTCGTTTACGATACCTATCCCCACTCCCTTCAGCCGGCCCAATTAACCATAAGATCCCCGTCCACCCTCTACATCCCCATAAGAACCTTTCAGCTCCACCATCTTGAATTTCAACTTCCCTTCCACCCGTTCCATATCCCACAGCGAGGCATGGGGACGCTTACCTCTCGACCTCGACCTTCGGTTCCGCTTTCATCGCCGCCTCGAGGACGCTGGGTAGCCGTTGCGGTTCCGCTGTCGGCGAGAACGGCCTGGTTGGGCTGGCGGTGATGTACTGGGGCGAGGTGGTCTTGAAATCCCCCGTACTCGAGGCGTACGTGACGCGGCTCGACGAGGAGAACGAGTCGCCTGTCGTTTGCTCTTCGATCGTTGTAAACGCCTGAGTTAGGCGAAACGTGACGACCTTCGGGCTCCCAGGGCACGTCTCCTCTTCCTTGATATCCTCGGGCACCATATCGGCGGGCTGTGGCGACAGCGGTGGTGAACTTGGGTCCGGACTAGACGTCTCCACCGTCTGCGTCGAGCCGACCGGTGGCAAGGACACCACGGAGACTACTTGAAGAGCTGCGACAGCTTCCTCTGTCTCCTGGGCGATCACGTTGTCCGTGTGCTCGATCACCTGCGCAGAAATATCGTGCAAGTTTCAGTGATTGAGGAACCAACTATTACGACCAACGAATTACTTAATATCGAAGAGCGGACGGTACCTCGTGTGGCTGATAAGTGATGAGCTGATTATCCCGGAATCTCTCCGGGTACAGTTGACTCTGTATAGCTCTCATCTGCTTCTCGAGGTGCAACCTCGCTTGCCGCTCCCTTTCCAACTGCCGTCTCAGCTCCACTACCTCGCTGTTGGCCACGGAATGTCCATCTGTGGTCACCGTTATTACAGACAGGGGTTCAGGGGACATGCTACCCAACCCCTCGTCACCACTCTCGCTAACGTGCATCGGTAGGCTGACCACGACACCTCCTGAAACGAAGAAATTGTAATTTAACTGCATGTTCATCGTGACGTCCATAGCACGCCCAAATGAAGAAACGTTGATCCAATATTGATCGTGACGTTCGTAGCGGGATGAGACGAGGAAATTTTAATTGAAATCTCACGATGTGCGCACAGTACCTACGCCGATACTCAAGACGGCGGAAGCAAACGCAAGGAGAATCGCAGTTGCCTCTACTTCGTAATCAGCCCGTTGCATTTGGCCCGAACGAAGGGACGTAATGATTTCCAGAGCAAAGATCCGTCCCCCTTTCTATCCACGGCGCGCTCGATAATCTGAAGATTTAATGGCACCGCGAAGGAGAGTAAACGAAGTTTCGATCCCATTGATCAGATTGCGACTTTTTCTCTCTCGTGAACGGAACAGAATATCCGGCGCAAGGATGCCCGACCTCCAGGAATGTAATTACTCTCGCGAAAATGATGAACGTCCCTCGTATATTAATCCCCACGCCACTTTCGGCGGGCAAATTAAAAAATTCCTCGACGAATGGCTCCGATGAGTCAGTAGCGCAAGGTGCGTTATATGCTGATGACGGGGGTAAATTAGTAGCGTGATCGTGACACTGATCAGTGTATAGTTTTCCAGATGAATAGGAGGACGTTCGACGTAAGTAGTTGATTTTACGAAACGTCAAAAGATTCTTTAGGCAAGAATCACGAGATTTTTTCTACTTTATAAATTGATCAGTGATAACATTTATTCAAATTAAGTAGAATTCACTTGATAAATTAATAGTAAGTGTTAAATAACATACTATCTGAATGGTAAGCTAATTGTATACCGGTGTGTGTGTGTGTGGGGGGGGGGGGGGGGTATTTGATATTTTGAGTTCCTTCGTTTTTAGAAAACGGGAGAAAATTTCCTGTTTACTTGGTCACTTTCTTCACTTTCCGTTCAGATCAGTGCTAGATCTTGACAATTTATACAGCGCAGCCTGTAATTTGTCTGTCAATTTTCCACAGTGGGGCCCCCATAATCTGAGCTCTGCTTAAACCGATAATTTCCTTAATTCGTGATCGTGTTCCGAAGAAGTTAGCGTTAACGTCGTTTCTGTCGTAGATAGCTGGATAATGCGAGCTGATTCGAATCATTCGAAGTTCCACTATGTCTAATCTTGTTGATTACCCAAAAGTCTTGTTCGAATTATTAATTTTTCAATTGAATCATACAAAATTTAATTAAAAGCGAACCAGAAATATGAAATTACTTAGGAGTGAAACACTCACCTTGATTGTCCGGCTTGCGCTTCTTGATCGGGACATCACCGCCCTCGTGCTGGTTCACCAATCGCTTCAATTGACAGTTCTGTGACAGCAGCTGTGTCTTCTCTTGCTCTAACTGGTATATGTACTCGGCAGTCTGCTGAAGTATCGCAGCCTGAAACAGGAATATCAAAATGTATTAATGAAGAAAACGTTTAATTGTAACAAATACGATATCCAGTAATTTATGCAACGTTTGATCACTTTTCATAATGATGTACACGTAAAATACAAAGTACTTCGTCAAGTATTAATTTATCGACAGGTACCTCGGTTTAATTTTAAAAATAATGCAGTCGCACCTTGCGCATTAGGATGGCCCTTATTTATACATGTCGAAATTTTTTTTGTATTTCTTTGCTCTCACCCCCTAGAACATTTGATAAAAAAAATAGTTCCTAGAAAAGATTATTGCAATCGGACAACAGGAAAGGGTTCCGACCAGGCCTTAAAGTTTAGAATTCAGCAATGCCTTGAATTTGAAGAATTTCTAAAAAATGGTAAGCCCTATAGAAATTTTTTGTCAAATAATATTAAAAGAGCATTTAATTTTCTACAATTACTGTATTTATAATTTTTTTGTGCTTCCAACCACTTTTTAGATAATAGCGTTTGAATATAGAGAGGTCGGCACTACGCGCGTAGACAATACGTCACGCCGTACAGGTGGGACGCGCGAAGTGCCGACTTTTCTATATTCAAACGCTATTATCTGAAAAATGGTTGGAAGTACGAAAAAAATATATATACAGTAATTGTAGAAAATTGACTGCTCTTTTAATATTATTGGAACAAAATTTCAATAGGGCTTACCATTTTTGAGAAATTCTTCAAATTCAAAGCATCGCAGAATTCTAAACTTTAAGGCCAGGTCGGCATCCTTTCCTGTTGTCCGATTGCAATAATCTTTTTCAAGGACTATTTTTTTTATGAAATGGAACCATATTAGGGTGTGAGAGCAAAAAAAATCGCAGGTTAAAAATGCCACCCACTGCGCTTGTAAAATTGCGCTACATAAAAATATGGTCATAGGAAGATGGGAAAACTGTGGAGTGCTCGCAACAAGTGGCTGTATACCATTGAAATGAAGTACAAGTAGAATTCGCACCTATACATTTATTCATACACTTTTCATTCAATGCTGCAATACAGAGGGTACCATCCCCCTATATTTTACGATCGTTGCATCGACATATCCGACCCAGCCGTGCTTCTTCCATTAACCACGCTTCGATAACAAGCTCTTGGACTTGCTTCGAAAATCGGGAGGTAGTGGGGGGGGGGGGAGGTGTGGCTTGCTCGTTTAAAGTCGAAAGAGAGGAGGAACGACGTGGAAATGGGCTGCGTTTAAAAAGAATCGTGGGTAATGATACGAGGGGCGCAGGTGTTCCGTGGGCATTATTCGTAACCTGCGTCGGAGGGCACGAGGGTAGGTGGGGGTACTTCCTGTTTACATGCCATGGGGGGACCACCATGGGTCTGCACGAGTCGATAACATCCGGAGGAGAGCCGACTATCGCGTGTCGCGCGCGCTAACGTACTACGGCGTAGTAAAACGGGATTGGTGTGTGCCCCGTGGAGGAGCCGTTGAAAACAAAAGGGCCAATTGATACCGGAGTCGAAGGTAACGGGCCCAGGTACGTTTTGCACCTGCCGACAGGTGGCCAACGAACCAGATGCTCCCGATCGTGAAGCCACCTCACGACCGTCCAGCCACTGTCTTCGCGTGTTCTCTGGAAACTTGCCTCAGCCTGCTTGCAATTAAAATCGCTCCGCGCCCCCTCCGCGATGACGACGTCGCTTCCTCTGCTAACGAGGGAAGCGCAAGGGGCTCGGGTCACGGTTTTCTTTCAAATTGTTGCGCTTGCCACGCGGCATGGATAATAATTTATTGAGTGCCGAGGGAGAAAGACTGGACTGCTTGGGCAAAACGGTGAGGAGGGGGGAATTATTTAATTCACTGTAGATATATGTAGAGCCTGATCTGGCTCTTCCGCAGCTCTGGGCAAAAATGATTTTTGCCGCCCTTTATATTTAATTAATTATAAATAATTAGTTTAAAATATAATTTTTGATAGTGAGTGAAATTTTTTGTAGATAAGTATCTGTTGAATAACAAAAGCCTTTTGTAAAGATCTTTAATATAGGTACGCACTTTTCGCTAGTATAATAGTAATTATATGGGTGAGTTAAAAACTTTATAAGTTTGATACTAAATTGAAACCTGTATTACTTACTTTTTTACCGTTTTTTCAAAAAGGTTCACTTTTTTTATTAGTTTTTATTGATTTTAATTTTCTCGTTCTATCAAGTTGCCGCTCTAGACAGTCTAGAATACTTAGACTCTGGAGCTATTCGAAATTCGAGTGTAAAATTCTGGCTTTTAGCGAAGCAAACTGGGTACTCGATTATTTGGGTGGTTCAAATATCGGAATAGGTGGTATCATTTAGAATACATCATGACGACTTATAATTCACTTCATGGCGAAAAGTAAGTTGATCTCACTATTAGTATAGGTCTCAATCCTAGTAGTATTTATGGTTGTCCTGCAGTATCTCCAAGTTGGGAATTAGTTGGCCATCAAAATGCCAACAATAAATGCTACTAGGGAAAGAACTCGGTCTTTATGGTCTGCAACTGTTGATTGTGGACTTAAAATTCTTGCTGCAACCCGTGGAAAGGAACCAGTTACCTGGAGCTACCAGATTTTCGCAATATTGGTCAAGTTCCCTGCTTCAAGTGATACTAGCATCAGAGGAGCTTAGAGAACGTTCGGGTGCTCGGGAACTCTAAAAAGTCGTTTACCTTACGATTTCACAAGGAAAAGTAGAAACATGATTTAAAAGCTGCACAAGTGTGATTACTGCGACAGAAGTTTATATACGAGCGAAGCAACACCTTGAAGAAGTACCTATAGTGGAATCAGTTTCACAGTAATACTAATCTTCGATATTACGAGACCACGTGTGACAATGAACAAAACCAGTGAATGGACATTTTTTATTAAAATGGATAAAATAAGCAACTAATTAATTAGAGACTTCTTTTAATTTCTTGCTCCATATCCAAACAATTTTTGCAGCACGTGGAATCAATCACGCTGCAAACATAATTTTATAATAGTGTTCATTCAATAGCCTTAAGTGTTTGTTTATTTGCGCGTTTACCACAATTAGTAAATCACTACAATATAATTGCGTGCATTGGTCGGATGTTTTTCCACCCATCCACTTTTCCTCACGAACGATTGTCATCGCCGAAAAACGTCGTAAAATTAATTAAAGGTCAGAGTGCTTTCTACCAAATCGATACAGGATAATTTACGAGTCGGCGGGGCCACAGTACGGTGTATAAATTCGGGGTGAAGCCCAAGAGCCGCGAGATGTGAAACGTTCGGCAGCCTAGCCGTATCATTTCATCGAGCCCATCACAACAGATATTCATCATCAAACGCGCTCTTAGTCTCTCCATTTATCGTTCATAGTCTATAATTGAAGTGCTGCGAGTTATTTAGTTACCTCACGGAAATGGAAACCGAAACGAGCAAGAAAAGCCAGGGCAACCCATACGAGGTGGACGAAATCTCGGAAATAGAGAAATATGGCACCGACATGAATTACAAGCACAAGTATATCTGGCAGCTTGTAACAGGTCACATTCTTCTTCAAGTAGCAGGGTTGATCGGCATGTACAGTGCCTTTGCCTACGCCAAACGCGCCAGCATTGTGTGGGGTAAGTGAAGCTTAGGATGGCAGCGAGGGAAAAGCATGGAACGTTCAACGAAATGCAGAAGACCTAAGTCTAGCCTGAGTCTAAGAAAGTCTAACGCTAATTCGTGGTATTGTGCACGTAAACTTGCTATTAGTATATTTTTATTGGGTTCGAGCGATCTTTTGTGGAAAAAAACAGTAATGTGGAACATATGCTTTCTTCATGGAACATAGTGATTTTGGATAAAGCGATGTTGAAAGTGATTTTCAGTAATGTGATAGATTTCATTATAGCTTAAGAAGCAATGGTCGAGTTCCCGCTACTTTTTATCTGAGAATATTGAGAAGCCTTGATTTTTAGAATTTTTCCATAAATCCTTCTCAAGGAAAAATGTACCACAGTAATAAAGTATCCGAAGACTATCGCGTTATGAATTTATACTTTCTAATTTGTCTAATGCAATGATTATACGTAGGTACTTTGAATAATTCATAGATGCAGAATGTCAAAGAGATTAATATAATTTAATAATTACGTTTGCATGGGCAATATCAATTATCATTCCACAGTCAAATTTGTGGAAATCTACAGTTCAAACGAAATCGAAATTGACACTCAATGTTACTGAAAAACCACCACCACTATAGGAATCACATTTAAAGTGATTCAGAATGAGTGATACACAGTGAAATTCAATGATTCTCTTGTGACTATAATTATTGAGTATTACTTTCTCGCTATTTAAATCCAACACTGAGTATTTTAACCCTTTGATTGCTGACAATTCGAACGCCCAGCGTAAGTACCTACTTCGCGTGCGGGATTCCTCTACATGCATCTCTTCACCATAGTCTCAGAACGCCTCTTGGCGTTATTCGCACACGATGGATCCAACACATAATATACGCGCACATAGCATTCAAAGAGTTAAGGATAACGCTTCTGAATTTGTATTTTACAGGATTTATCGTTGGTTTCTGCGCAGCTGAGGGAATAGGTCTCGCCGCGCATCGTGCCTACACTCACAGAAGTTTCAAACCGAACCGTCCTCTAAAAATCTTTCTTATACTCTGCCAAACGTTGGCAGGCCAGGTCATAAGCAATTTTTGCCACTCTTCTACCATAAGCTTCCCAAAGACTTTTTTTTAATCTAAATTTTATAAAGCAAAAAACGTTTGCAAAATCTCCCTACCTTCACGGACGAAAAATGATGCGAACTTTGGGAATTTTTCAAAACAAAACCAGTAAATATATTTACTTCCAGCTTTGTGACTTTATTTGTCAATCCATAGAGAATATGAGAAAAAAATTGTACGCAAAAATAGTGGTTATATCCGGAGTTATACTATAGTGCTTCAAATTGAGCGCCATACAAAAATCATTTGCGCATGGTTAGCATCAAATCAGCTCTTGTAGTTGTTTGAAATAGAAAATTTAAAAATTCATGTAATCTCTATGAGTGTGGCTATCGTCTGAACTAGATTAAATGAGAAATACTGAAAAGTAAAAAAAAGGGGCAGCGTCTAAAACAGACGTCGATTTCTGTAAAAAATTCGCTGGTTTTTTAAGTCGCAAAAGTCTAATTTTGCAGAAACCGGCTTATTTTTAGTAACAACGAGAATTTGACATCTACTGTAGATATATACCAAATTTGAAGTAAATCGAGTGATTGGTTTTTGAGATATCATGCTAACCAATTCGGAAAACATCGTTTTGAGAAAAACGCGTTTAAAGTTTTAGAAACTTTAATTAATTTTTTTAATGTTGCCTAAATATGTACAAATATTGGCATAAAATTTTCAATTAATATAATTTGAGGGTTTCTCGTAAAAAAATCCCCAATATCGCGCTCCTTTTCAGGCCGTTAAAGTAGGGAGACCCCTCAATAGAATTTTCAAATAGGTATATAATCCAAATCGAGAACAACTTTTCGTAATCATTTCGTGGATTGGAAAATTTCAATAATGATACCTAATAATGTCAATGAATGTAATAATAGTTTTAAGTAACAGCCTTGCTTTAAACAACTCTTGCCATGAAGCTGAGTTCAAGGTTCTAATTGAAACGATTGGGCTAATTACAGAATAGTATCTTCACGTGGGCAAGGGACCATATGCTTCACCACAAATACAGCGATACGGACGCAGATCCACACAATTCCAATCGAGGATTTTTCTTCTCGCACATGGGGTGGCTGATGATGGAGCCGCATCCGTTGTTACAGCAGAAAAAACGCGAAATCGATGTGTCTGAGCTGCGGGCAGACAAACTCATCATGTTTCAGCGCAAGTGAATAGAAACGGGCGATTAATTATTCCCCATCTAATTTTTAACAAGGAGAGGTTCCCAGGTGTTCGCTGCCGATCCGCTTTGGTTTCCGGATATGTTTTAGAGAACCGAAAAATAACAAATATGTATTCTTTTATTTTAGCTCGTTTGCATATTTAGGATGTGAATTAGAAGAGGTACAAAAGTTCCTATCGTTAGTTTAAAGAATATTATAATATTGTGTATATCAAGTTTTATTCAACACAATGTTAGAATATTCTTCAGATTAACAATAGAAACTTTTGTACCTCTTCTCATAAACTTTGAAGGGTTGTTTCACCCCCTAAATATTCAAACTTGCCAAAACAAAAAAAAACACGTATTTGTTATTTTTCGGTCCTCTAAAACATATCCGAAACCCAAAGCAATCGGAGATGGACACCTGGAAACCTCTCATGTCTTATCATTTCAGAAAATACGTAGAAAGGGAAATGAATGTATTTTAATTTCATGTACATTGAGCTCTTAGATTTTTAGGGTTCAGAAGATTTTGAAGCCTTGAGGATGTGCCGGTTTCTTTCAGTAACACACAAAACTTGATATTAAACGAAATCTATATCCCCTTCAATTTTTCAAAATTGTTGATGTGAAAAATCTCCTCGTGAAAATCACTTTTTGATACATTATAATCCATATAGGTATTTTTTCCATTAACCATTTCATGGTGGAAAAGATAATTGCGTCAAGAGCCGTGCAGTGCTTTGAAGATTCATATGGATTACGTCGATTTCAGGTACTTCCTGTACATCTATATTCCCTTGATAGCGTTACTTCCAATTGGGGTGCCGATGTACTTTTGGAACGAGTCATTTTGGAACGCTTTCTTCGTGGTGTACTGTTTCCAATACGTCACCAACCTGCACGTCACCTGGACGGTCAACTCGTTCGCGCACCTCTGGGGATCGAAGCCTTACGATACGTAAATTGACAATATAACGTCATTCATTAGCACCTGTTCCCTGATTTTAACGTGCCACGACACGATACAAGATTTCCTCGGCCATAATAACGCACGAGGCTCTGATAGTGATGATGGGGGAAGCGAATTGCATTCCATGTTAACGCGTTTAGTGTCAAAATCGATTTTCCTCGGTTTAACATTTAATCATCTATTTAATGGTTAGCAACGATAATTTTTTTCTCTTCCTCTGCATTGCTAAATAGTTATACATGCTTTTACTTTGGAAAGGATATATGTTTAATAGTTCTATTAATACCTGATTAACACATGACTAGAGAAAAGAAATTCTATTTGCTGAGGGTATTTAAATGTTGGATAATTAAAGTGTCAATTCGGGAAGTGATTTTTTCAAAAAAAAAATATGACCATGGAAAGATAGAATTTACCTCCACCTAATTTTCACTATCCTAATTTAAACAACTATCTATATACATCCCAGTTTCTAGCTTCTCTTCTTACAAACATTCATTATTTCCTAAATAATCACCATAACATGATCAAGATCTCTCAATTTCGCAAGATCCACTGTTACTTACTAAAAACCAACGGAGCAAACAGTCAACAGACCAAGTACCCCAAAATAAGACACACATATCGTTCAAATTATTCCCAAGTACTTAGTAAACGGGCACTCGAAAATATGGACATTTCAGGAGGATCCGAGCCGCGGAATCGTACATTTCTTCAATCCTGACACTCGGAGACGGCTGGCACAATTTCCATCACGCTTTCCCATGGGACTATCGAAATGGGGAAAAGTTCTGCGTGACCGCCAAAATTATCGACCTGCTCGCCTACCTTGGGCTGGCCTACGATCTCAAGATGGCGTCGCCCAGCATTATAAACGGCCACTTGAACAGGCACGGGAACAGAGTCAATCAACAAACGCTTGTCGAGAAGCTCGTCGAGTTCCAACGAGAACGAAACGGCACCAAAAACATGCACGCAATGTGAACGGAGAGAATCGCGATGTAAATCGACCTTTACGACTGGAATCGCTCATCTGCACGTCATCGAATATGGCTACTGTACATCATTGTCTCGAAATACCATCGGAATTCTGTTGAACAAATAGATCGTAAATGTAGACGTAAGCCTTTGCTCCAAAAGTCTTCGTCTTCGAGGATATTTTTGTAAGTGAAAATGTTGGAAGATATTATTTGGTAGTTTGTTTGAATTGAAGGAAAATATTCGGCGAGGAATGAGAGAGTTATGAAGTTAAAGTTTTTGATTTATTCTCCGAGGAATAAAATAGGGAAATTTGATGTTGAAGAATCTTTTGTTAAAAATACTATTTTGCGACGTTATGTATTTTATGTTGATTTGTGAGAGCGAGTACTTACAACTTTGTTACACAGACGAGCGTGTGCACCGTGCACTTCTCGAAATCGACTATTTCGAAAACGAAGGGTTGTGCAAAAAGACTGCTTTTGACAATTTCGACATATTTTTCATAGAAAATTACCTGATTTTGGGTTGTAACTTTGATATACTCTGTATGGATGAGGTGGAAAGAAATGCAAATTTTTCATAATAAATTCTGATGACTTGAAACTCAAAACGTAGTAACCTAATTCGTAAGTATCGAGATGTAAACGTCTGAATGTTTGAATTAACATACGGTGGATTAATTCATTAATCATCGAATTGAATCCACCCGAAATATCCTAAAATGTTTACTACGTGAGAAATTTAATTAATTCAGAATTGCACGGAATTACCATGCGAAATTAATTTAATTACATTTTAAAACACGCCGACGCCATTTAAAGCGCTAATATTTTACGAGGATGAATATGCACGCTAAAATGATTAAAAGCTGGCATCACTTGAATAATTTCGTATCCATTTCGTACCTTTTCACGCAGTTCATAGACGTCATTAATTGCTATTGTTATCAGAATACTTGATACTTTGGGCTGGCCTACGTCTATATAGACCTGCGATCATGAAGCATTGACACGCATCTACGAATCACTGTGTATAATTTTTTACAGAAATCAATCCACAGACCAACTTAGTTTCCATCAATTATTGCAACCCAAACGAGGAAAATTGAACGACACACCATCTTACCTACTTGCACACTGCCAAGAATCGTTTTCCATTTAGGGGATGATTCATCAACTTTCGTTTTGACGCGAAAGAAAACGAAAATGGAGTGCGACGAGCAAGCAAACGAACGAAAGAATCACGAAAGCAGCATCGCGGGAAACGTCTGGCGAGGGACGCTGAACATCTAACCCAGAAGAAGTAGAAAAACGAAGTAACCGTGAAATGCGGAACGAAAGCACGGTGGACGCGGAGGTGCATGGGGGATGGGTGTAGTCAAAGAATCTCTTCGTGGCAAGGACAACATTTCGCTAGGAGGGAAATGAAAGGATTTCGTGGGAAGACGAAGCCACGGAAAACTTGTCAAACGTAACAAGATAGATTGAAGTGGCGGGAAAAGGAATTGCAGGAAATGTTTGAAAGAGAAGGAAAAAGGAAGGAAGCGACCGCGGCGAAATTGAATAAAGGGAGACAGGAAGAGAAATATTACGCGAGGGACGGAAAATGATGTCTGAAGAGAGGGGAGGGAACAGCGGGGTGAAATAAGAAGAGAAGGAAAAGCGGGAAAGTCTTCGGGAAGAAGCGACGCACGTGGCGGAGGAGCAGAATTCCTGCAGGAAGGAAGAAAACAGTATTAAGGTAACAAAATATATGAGAACGTGTAGTCGGAATGAGAAACGCAATGGAGAGTTCATCGATGAGGGTTGACGATGCTTACAACTACTGTGGTAAGTAAAAATATTAGGGAACAATGATGAATAGCGCTAACCACGATCATAGAAATGTCACTTACAAGGGAACACCGCGAGCCTGTATTCGCGGATTGCAACGAAATTTTGTGGCTTTACAGAGTAATTCAAGACCAGAACAACGGCATGTTTCATTCGTGCTTAATCGCCTGTTAAGAGGTCATATACGTTTCTCGGCACTCAAACGTGGTCAAGTTTTGGGAGTGATTCAGGGATAAACTATTAGTCCGATTGGTTTAATCGTTTTTTGTTGTATAGTTACATGTTTATAGATTCTAAAATAGCTCTGAGGATAGGAAAATGTTTAAAAATGTGGCGTCTGTGTGCAGTGGCGTAGAACACGTTTGCTGGGGTCGCTCCAAATAAAAATTTTCCAATTTCTTAACAATCTTTAGGATTGTAGTTATCCGATGACGTCACCATTTTTTTTTTCGAAAAAAAAATTGCGGTAATGGTAACACTTTGAAGAAAAGAGTCGTTATTTTCGCTATAAAAGTCGTATGTTTCGGCTTGTTATTAAAAAATGGGTCAATTTAATTGAAAAAGTTCACCGTCGCCGGATAACGAATCTTATGTAGAATATAATAATGAATATAAATAATGAAGTTAATCGGATGAACAGTGAGGGAGTTAGTTATTATGGCCACTCTCTTGGAAAATGATGTTTCGAGAAAAACCCACATTTTTTTAAAATTTTCCAATTCTCATACCTGACGTATATAACCATAAGTATATAAACATATACCTATAAAATACAAAAAGAATTAAACCAAACTGAAAAACGTATATGACCCCTTAAGGGTGTTAAAACTAACTTTAAATTCTCATAGACACTCCCACCTTTTCGCATATTACTCCTAAAGTACAAGAGGCAGAAAAATTTCAAACAAAAGTTGAATGACACGGTATGCCCTGCAAACTTGCGTTAACAATATTTTGAAAAATATTTAAAAAAAAAAATACCTGACGAAAAACATCTATTTCCGAAATTTGATTAATGAAACTTCGCAGCGCTTAGTACACCACTAAACTTTTGTTTGAAATATTTTCAAACAGCGTGATTCCAGACATATTCAAGATGCCAATTTCCATTGGTCTACTCTATATCTTAATAATTAATAATGTACACCTGCTCACCATGACAAGCGTCTTCCAGCCACCTAAACTCTTAAAGGGTTAAGGGATTCGTAAGACAACAGACGGGTAGAAAAGAAATCTCCCACAGACGAAGAAGAAGTGAGGAAGACATATCCCGAGGGTGAAGAAAAAGGGGAGCTTGAAGCCTCGAAGACAAATTGAAGAAAAGTGGAAGGGTGTCGCGCGAGGAGGAAGCTGAAAAGGGGTCTCAAGGTGTGCGCGGCAGGAACAAGATGGCCGCCTCGAGAGAAAGAGAATTAGGGAAGCAGAGTAGAAGAGGGAGTTCTAACGAGTGAAAGACGAACAGGAGAAAAGGTGTCCCGACAATAATAATATCACAGAGCAGAAACGACCGGATACCAGGTCTTGTTATTGCGTTCGCGTGCACGCAAGCCAGGTCTTGGGGCGAAATCGCGGACACACGGCATCTGCCACGGGGCACAAAGGGCTGGACGAAAAGACTTGCCCTTTGCACGCTCTGCTTTATTCGCAGGCCTTTAACTGTGCAATTAAAAGCTCGTGGCTAACACTGTGGACATCCGAGGCGAACCTTCGTGCTCTGTTCACACGCGAATCTCGCTAGACCGAACTCTGTCTGTGCTTGAATAACTTTGCTATTTGGTTAGACAGTATTGGCGTCGAATTTGATGAGGCTATCAATTCTGCTTCATTCCAGCTTTTAATTGCGATTATCTTTATAGAAAAATATGATTGTAGTGGAGGTTTATGTTTCTAAGAATTTCAAACTTTTTTTTTATTAGAAATAATGTTTGGAAAGTGATAACATTAATTGGTCTCTTACTCAGAATGTTATTTCTTCAGTTTTATACGAGAAACAGACCAATATCATTTTCAATTCCCCACGCAGGCAGCGTTTCCCGCCAAGAAACAGCTCGCTCAACGACTCGAAGGAACCACACTTTACGCTTACTTTATCGTTTCCGATTGGAACGGCCACTGTGCCACCCAACGACGGGATTAACTGTAATCGCGCAAACGGAATAAGGATGTGACGTGTTAGGTACTCGCAACTGGTATTTTACATGGTCACAAATGTTTACACACACACCTATCTTCGTCATGGATACCGGAATTATTGTATGCTTTGCAATAGGTACAGTGGAACCTTCGGTATTCGAATGAATAGGAAGCTCGTTCGTATTAACTATACACAATTAACTTTCTTCATGGTGATTATTTTATATTTCAGAAAGAATGATACAAGTAACAATACCAAAATTTCTGCTTCTTACTCACAGCAATCCTAGATCTTTTAATATTGAATATTTTTTCTGATCTGGTCACGTTGTCACTATTTCCTCGTTTCTGATAGAACGTAAAAATTCGATATGTTAAGAATTGTAATAGATATAAGGGCATTATAAACAAAGTATGATGAGCGAGGACTGTTTTAACTAGGGTGGCCAACTTTTTTCCAGGAAAATATAGTATTTTACGCACAAAGGTAAAAAAATATAATACTTTTCAGAGGAAAGTGGTGCAAAATAAAATTATTTTTTAAATATTACATATATCTGTGCATTTTTCATTATTACTTAATTTATTGTCCTCAACAAATACGTCAAAGGTTTGATAGCACTGAAAGTCCAAATTAACATACGAGCTCATTTTTTATGAGAGATAGACTGGCTCTGTTTCTCTCTTCCCACCACCTCATATTAATGAATATAATGATAGAAAAAATCCTCTCTATTAAGGTTTAAATTCGCAAATCAAAGTTTTGATGATGCGATAGAATAAAAAAATAAGAAAGAATTTTATCAATGTATCAGAAATATAATATTTTTACGTACTACATCTTTTTCCAGCAATAGGTATGTAGTATACTACACAAAAATATAGTACAATACTATATATTATAGTACGGTTGGCAACCCTAAGTAGTCTTAGCATACATTTCATAATAACTGCCAAATTTCCATTTTCTTCCTGTAAACGAAGACTGTTGCTGTAAATATCTTCTCTAAAGGGATCGTCCTTAAATTACGTAATTCGAATTTCTTACGTTTTCTTACAAAGGGGGAGAGAGATACAGGTAGCGTCAAACATAATATTTTTTTAACCTAATTTTCAATATGAGTAGCCAAACAAACCAAGTTAAATGGATTAAATAAACCTTTAAAAGACTGTTAATAACTCAAAAAAATAGAATGTAAAAAATATTAAGTGAAGAAGGGGGTGGGAATATAAAATATTACGAATTCTTATACCGAGGGAGGGTGGGGATAAGAAATTGAAAAAATTATGATTAAAATGATTTTTCGAAAACGTTAAGTGAATTACAAAATGGTCAAATTTGGGGTCGTCCGTGACCTCAGTGTGTCAAATCCGTTCCGAAACTGTCACAACGTCGTTCTAGGGTTAATTCAACAAATCACTCATTCTTCAACTTGCATAAACTTCAATGACATCCGTATGCAACCTAAATTTAACCTCACTGTGGTTGAAGAGCACAGTTGATGTGCAAAAGATCGAAAGCACCAGTGACTAGCCGCAAAAGCATCCAGTGCGAAAAGGCTTTTATGCTCTCTGAAGGAAAATGAAGTATACTTCGACCAGGAGGGGCCGGAAGGCTACCAAGAAAACAGAGTCGAAGCGCACGGCCTGTTCGAGCAGAGTTCCAGCGCACGTGCCGAAATCTTAATACCATTCTGCAAAGTCGAGGCGGGCCAAGGTCGAGCCCAGCGTTTCCTGAACGGCCCCAACCCGACGATTTACGGCCGCGATGCGGCCGACTGGCCAGCAATTTTTTAAATAACTTGCTCCGAGTGTTTCGCACGCGAACAACCGTTTCGCCTGGCGAGTCGGTCAATCCCGATTCCGTTCGCTGATTTACGATTATCGGCGGAAACGAGCGGGTGCTTTTCATCTGTTGGGCATCAACGTCGAGGAACGGATCGAGTAGTATCGAGAAATGAGTGGATGTATTCGAATTCTTGAACAGTTCTACGAGAATAGGATTGCCGTGGAGTAATTAGTCGATACGATGGTAATTGGTAACGACAGTTGAAGAACCATTATTTGTGAGCATGCAACATATTGTCACGAAGAGATACCGGACACCTGTCATCCAACACTGCTTCCTAATTCAACAAGGGGATACAATGTCATCCATAATCTAACGCAAAGAGAAACGTCACAAGCAAGCGGTATCTACCATTTTACAGTTGATGCAATCCTAAAAACACATCTACTGACACAGCACATCCTCATATTTATTCATGAAACACTGTCACGTTTGGTCGACCACGTGATGCGTGTAATCTTGTTCTTCGTATTAACATTACGGATCAAGTGGTGCCAATCTGAGAGATGGCGACATCCACAATCAGTTATCCTTAATTCTTCAGGATTTACTCGGGCAAACTGGTGAGTCACCGGGCAATCTACTCCAAAGTAGAAGCTGGAGAAGCAGAATGAGTCCGGAACGTCAGGGAGCAGATGGGATCTCCTCGGTCTACGAATTTCCCTGGTACCGCGGCGTCGGAAAAATCAGGATACGACAGCTGTGACCGTGAATGAATAGTGTGACGACACAGCGGCCGATCGATAAGAGTGAAAGACTAGAGGGCATAATACCGCGCAGCTGGCGATCGAAAGAAAGGAAAGTTCACAGCCGCGGAGCGTGCCCGTGGTCTGAGCTCGTGACCCTACCTGCTGAACTCATTTCCACGAGTAGCCCAGCTTTGTATCCTTTTCAAGCCGGATCGCCGGCAAAGTCGCCGAGAATAAAATCTCCCCTTTATGCGGGGGGAGGTTACCAACTTCGCGGGATCGCGGTCTCCTTCTCCTCGAAAGTACGACGCAGTTTTGCCCCACTTTAACCCCTCTAGACAGTGTGCATCGTCACCTCCGAGGAAACATCCTCGAAATCAATCCGACCGCTTCGTGAAGATTCATCGCATCTGTGTGTTCGAGAGAAGGGGTTAAGGCCTTTACACGCGGGATACTTCTGTCGCTCGCGATTGATATTCAGGGTAGGTAGAGACGGGGGTAGCTTAACCCTTTCTGCGCTGGAATTAGAACGCTGATTATAGCATCTGAAGGGTTGGGAAAGGTAGACAATGGATACGTGAAGTGTTAAGGGTTGAAAAAGGTGAAAAGTAGATGCGTGGTATCTAAAGGGTTGAAGAAGGTAGAGGATGGGTGACACCCAAAGAGGTGGAAGAGGTAGAAAATGCTGGAATATTTCTGACGAGCCACAAAACTGTCTCGTGTGAAAGGGGCTAACAACTCTCCTCACCAAAGTGGCTCAATGGCCATAACGATTATATGAGAAGAATCTCAAACTTCCCATGAATTTAGATTGCGAATCAGAATGAAGGCTGCTGTCAGAGAAACTGCAAAAATTAAGCAGCTTCAAATGGCTACAAAATGGCAATCTACCAACAATTCCCTATATTCCTTTTGTAGCAGCAACTTAACTCAAGTGTTTCCCCAATTAAAAACCCATCATTTGGAACATAACCCCTTTGGCAGACTCACTCTACGATAAAGTGTTTGAAAGGGAAGCTACACTTAGCAACTTTCAAATGCCATTTCCTCGATAATTTCGATCCTCGTTCGAAGCCATCGCTCCCCGCGACGGAATTCACTCCCACCGAAAGTCCACTCGGCCTCGAGAAGAATCGAATCGTATTCTTCTTGTTGCGTCGGCGTCGGCGGCGTCGGCGTCGGCATTCCAAAGACCGAACACGCTGATGCAAGAGAGCGGTGGTCTCAGGCCGTTCTCGACCACCTATCGAAACTCGCTCTCACCTCCACGCTGTTTCGCGTCCCTTTATGATTCTGCGTGCCATCCATGGTCCACCCGCTCTTCTTGTCGCTACCACCACAGGCGGACTGTACTGTTTCCCCCGTTCGCGTCTATCGATCGACGATTATCTGGCATCGAGCTGCTCTTCGTCATCGGTGGATCGCTGGGAGATTCAGATTACCCTTGATGCAGCTAGGGCTACTTGTTCATTTTTTTCTCGTGCAGCAACAATTTTATCGTTTTTCTTTGCTCGTCCCCAACCTTCTACGAGTTTACGCGAGGATTTCCTGAATGGTTATTCCGTAGATGGATCGTGTTCGATGGAAAAGGAGGATGAAACGTGATACCTAAGTATCTTAGGTGTAATCGGAGGTGGTATAGCATTTACATACGATTTTTTTTATCATTCTCTCATCGCACATTGGATAAATGTGCTTTATTTTCTTGATTCGGTAGCAGTTTTACTTCCTTGACGAATCTCAAAACTGTTCATTTTCTAACACTGGCTTTTAAAAATTATTTCAATTGCACAAAAGTGAGCCACAGTTAAAAGGATCTTTAAAGATGTTCATATCGGCTTTTAGTATTTAGATACAGGGATCAGCTGCGCAGTAGGTCTTGCGATATGAAATTACACACGCTGGAGAAAATAAAGAGTACAGGAAAGGAAAAATTATCGAAGAAAAGTTTGCGAGCTTGAAAGTCCTGCAGTGTCCATGGAAAAAGCTGAAATTGAATGTACTCTTACTTGTGTACAAATGTCTCGCAGATTTATGTTCATTTATATAATTAAAATTTTTCCTTCATTTCAACGTTTCCTCCAAATCATATTAAATTCTAAAAAGTGCCCCGTTCTACTTATCACTGTTTCAGTCAAAAATGAAAATCACTGTTCATTTGCCTCGTCAGAAAATTCAAAGGCAAATGAAATGCCTAATTAACCACCCTGTCGGTGTTAATCGACAGTGTCCAATACACACACCATAGCTCTCAAACGAAACCATGAAACTCAACCCCTTAATTCATAAAAAAATTGAAAAAAAAGTTAAAACCGCCTTCGAAAACATAAAATTCCACTAAAAAGTAAAAAATAATTTTTTCCTTTATTTAATCTACGACTATCAATTTTGTTAAGTCGGCGCCAGCTTTACACAGTGCAAATGATGAGGCGCCAACTTAAAAAAGTTGATAGTCCTAGATTAAAGAAGGGAAAAAATTATTTCTTACATTTTAATGCAATTTTATCTTTCTGAAGTCGATTTTAATTGTTTTCACCTTTTACTTTTTAGTTATTTATGTTACATAACTACGTTTATTTAAAAAATATGAGTAGGTCTACCAAAAAGAGTTAATTATAAAAAAAGAACCGTTTGCTATAAATGGAAGATTCCAAAATTAAGTGACTTGAGAATATCAAACAGTGAGAATAAGGATGTCTTAAATTCGTTATATGGGGTCTAGAACTGAACGCGCGGAAATACTTGAAAATGCGAGAATACATGAAATACAAATTATGTAATAAGGCGAAGTTTAAATTGACCAGTACTGGAAAAGTATTGAGCCAATATTGTTATGCAGTATAGAATGGGACCACCGGGGCATCGCCGTCTTTTGAATAAAAAACAAAATCATCAAAATCGATCCATATGCTGAGGAATTATGCGGGGCAAACAAAAAAAAAATAAATACACACGGAGCGAATCTATAACCTCCTCCTTTTTGAAGTCGGTTAAAAATACAATTTACTTAATTCCCCTAATCAACCCAATCAACCCACAACGATAAGAGCTTGAAAACAAATTGAATCTTAAAATCAACACTGCTCTTGAAATCCCTGTAAAGGGCTGAACAACACTCTCAGGTTTCTACTTCCTAACGAAACAGAGTCCTGCAACATTTCTGGCATCAAACGACTCGTTACTCTTCCCTGAATGCTCTCCCAGAATAGCATTCGCGGAGGATTGACGGAAAATTCGCAAAATCGCAGAAACGCGCACACTGTGTGTCCCGAATCACGTCGGTCTCGTGTTTCAAAGGCACAATGTTCGCGGGGAAGTGGCCGGCGGCCAAAGCGTTACGATTTTCAGCCAATGGATCCTCGCTGAGGTGCTCGCTATTACGTCGTAATTGCCTTGACGGACGGCGTAGAAATGCGTTTTCGGCTGGACCGCGGGAATTACCATTTTCTTGGGCCGTTCATAACACGGCAGAGCGCGTTGCTAGTTTTCGCCGTAATGTCCGCCAGATTTTGCCGGTGCGCCTCGGCGTCCCTCTAATTTCTCCCGTAATGCGCGGGGATTCGCAATTAGCCGTAAATTTCCAGGCCAAGACGCATCGCTTCGGGAAGACGCCTCGTACTTTTATAGCTGTGATACGTTTCGGCTACCAAGAATAAGTGCGCGGGCGAAGGAAAGGTGGAAGACCGAGTTGCAGATATTCCTGTTTCAGAACGCGTTTCTTGATATGCAGGGTAAGGGGGAAAAATTGGAATGTTCATTTTTCCTAGTTTTGCGATTTATAGGATATTTTGTTGGTGGCAACTGAGACTACAGAACTGTTGAATCACAAAGGGTTATAATGTTCAAATGCCTCCGGGAGAAAACGTTAAAGTTTTGGTATACGAAGTAAAAACAGGGAATGTCCACTCTGCATTGGAACAAAACATAATGTTCTCGATAAAGCTGCGTTGTGACTTTCCCTGTTTTTTCGCTTACCCTTCATATATGGAATCAACTATTTGAGAGTCGAAAACGGGGGGAAAAAATGATTGTATTAAGGGCACTACTTAGTCAAATTTGGCAAAAAGGACACTTTTGGGGGAAATTAATTACATTCAAGGAAATGACTACAAATTCTGACCAGCACTTTTCGATAATATTTATTAATACTGAAAACTGTAAATTTTGTTTATAATATATACATATATATGACGGCGCTACAGTCGTCTGAAGATGTAGGTTTTTTTTATGTGGTTTTGCGGTGATTGTCAAAAAAAATTGTACAGCCTGAACAAAATGTATTTCTTTCTGCACTAAACCTCGACATTGAAGTGTAAAAACTCTAGTTTTCCGAGATGAAATTAAACAAAAATCTGTACACCCCGAAAATTTAAATTTATTGTAAAAATCGCCTTCTCCTAGTCGCTGTTGTAATAATTTTGGTTGAATTCTTTTTTCCGAGGTTCAGGCCGAAATTACTGGTTCTAGAAAAAACATATTCCAAGGAAACCAGTGTATCTTTATTTTTAAGCTCAATATCAGTGCAAAACCAAAGACACTTTTTCTAAAACCCCGTGTGGTGCAATTTGTAAAATAGAGTGTATACGAAAAAATATCCTTTTACTCTACGTAATAGTAGTAACTCTGTACTTGCTTTCATCTTCTCGTAATTAAGTCGCAAAAAATACTTGATTTTTTTTGTTAAATACACAAAAATTTAAGCTGAATACATTGGATTTGAGTGTTTTTGGAGTAGAATATGACAACTAAAATGTTTTTTAACTGAATACTTAAGTAAAAAAGGGGAGGAAGTTAAAACTAGAAAGAATTTATCATGATTTCTAATTTAATATCCTTAAATATCAGGAGCAATCTTTTCCTCCACTTTTTAACACTGAATTTGCCGCTGTCACGTATCGTATGCGAATTTATTTCAATCTACCATAGCACGTGGACTTAAAAATTCGAAAAATTCGATAACAGAACTGAAAAGATTTTCAATGTCAACGACTAGTTTGAACGAATGTCAAGGTTCCACTGAAGGTACAAACTTCTGACCATTGCAAAAATCAAATTTTCGCACTTCTAACTGTGTTAAAAAAGTGCAAGTGTCCTCTCCAAACCACGAACAATACTCGCAAAGAACAGCAGAAACACGGGATATTTCGTGGCGAGCAGATAGTGTATTAAAATTTTTTCGTTATCGCCGGCCCACATCGCGCGCAAATCAACGGCATGTCCGCTGAAAACGCTCGATCGGCCAACGATATAATCAAAGTTAATTAACAGCTTGTTCCGCGGTTCCGTTAGAGTTTTCGTATTTTTTTCTCTGATTGGACAGCCGGACAGGACAAGCGAGGAGGGGTAATTAAAATTCCCTGCGATGAGGTAACGAGTGGTGAGATCGACCTTTCTGGCAGGAGAACGAGAAAAGAAACTCGTTGCCGCGGTTTTAGAAGCGACTTCCAAGAAGGATGGTCTTTTGTAGCCGCGGCGTATGCTAAACGGGTTTACCTGCGAAAGAGGTGAAACGGGAGACGCCAGAAACGCGAGCCAAACGACCGTTACGGGGCCCTTTTCTGGGCCCAGAAACGACTCAGCTCGCGAATTAATATGCCTTTCAGAAAAAAGTGTAACAAACATTGTATTCTTCATCCTCTAACGATTGCAGGTATGTTACGAATTGCGTATCTTCTATCATTGTTGCATTCAATTAGTACTCTTTGGTCCTTTTGGGGACTTACATAAGTTTCTTCATAGTGTATACTACAATTAAATCAGCACATAGTTACTTTACGCGGTAAAACAAGTGGGAACTTGTGGGAGAAAATTTGTTCACAGAAAGCTTAATATTTTTTGATGACATTTATTTTGAAAATTCATCTGCAACGCGTGCTTCTAAGAATTTAATCTATACCATACTCGGTAATGAGTTAAACGCATAGAATGCACTGCTCGAAATTTTCTTAACAAATCAAGTTGAAAATTAACTAAAATCCTCTTTTCGAAATGAAAACAACAAATTCTTAAAATAATTCATTTTAATTTTCAACCATGTTGAATATTAGAATGGTTGATTTAGTGCATGGTAATTGCAAACCAATTTGAAGGACAACGTTAGATGCATCCAAAGCGTAAAGCTTAAGTCGTGTCCGACCGCATACTGGGCATTTCTACTAGCCCATATCGTTTGATCCTTAACCAACTGACAAGAAATAAATCTTGCGTGCTTTTCTAGTGTCCCTCACATTTACAACGAAACGTAAAATTCAAAGAGAAACTCCAACATATCGCAAAGAAATACGCTACCACCGCGTTATCAACGCGAGTGCAATTATCTCTGAATGCTCTAATGTTTCCCAGGGAAAGAAATCAGCTAATTATACCACTAACCGAGTCACTTCCGCTTGCCTACAATCATAAACTAAATATATGTAAAAATGCAGAGTATCTATAGCTTTCTAGCATGTAAACCAATGGAAATATTCTACAATTTATCTTGAAACGTGAAAGATAATGCAAACAATCGAATATCTACATTAAAAAGAAACGTAAGGAAATATACATAGATATCCTACTTTATCATAATTGCTAAAAATTCATTAGAGAACCCATACATCAATCCTGAATGTTACCCATTATATTATTGCAGTTAAATAATTTCATTTATCTTCCCAGGAAACAAGGAAATACCCACTCGCTTTTTCCTTAGTTCCTTTTAATGGCTAGTCTACATATTACTGCCAACTGTCAGGCAGAGATACAGCAAACGAAATAGAGAACGGGCAGTAGAGAAAAGTGCAATCTTTAGGTTGATATGCAATCTTGTTGCCTGGCTAACGTAAACGCTTCGCTCGCCGCTGCATGGTCTATTAAAGCGAACGAGAATTGCAAATTACCTGCATTCGTTCGCCTGTCATGGCACATTGCGGTCAAGCGTCCCGGCGCCAGACGACGCCGCAAATGCTCCAGCGTCGAAACGGAAACGCAGAAATACGCCTCTCGAGCGGGGGAGGCCTTTTTAACGCGCCATTTTTCGCACCCCTTTCCATTTTTAACGGGGAACACCACTGTGACGGTGGGAAAAGGCCCTTTTTTTCCAAGAATCATTTACAGTATTCATATAAAATTTGTATTACCTACTTTTAGTACAATGTCTTAGGAAATTATAAAAAAAAATGAACAGAAAAACCTGCATAAATTTTCATATATTAATTAATCTTCTAAGCTCTTCACAAAAAACATAGGTCAATGGCGGGATGTGTAACTTTGGAACGGCAGCTCCGAAATCAAATTTAAATCTTTTTTTTACAAGGTATATGAGTGTAGTTTCCGTTGCACGTACTGATTTTTTAAACAAATTATTTTTGTAAAAATGGGGCGCTTTAGAAGAAGTTTCGGAAATCCGCAAATAATGGACAGTTTTTCGATTGTATTTTAAAAAATTAGTTTTTTAATTAATATATTAAAATTTGTACATGGTTTTCTGTTCATTTTTTTATAGTCTCTTAAGATATTGTACTAAATGTAGGTAATACAAATTTTATATGAAAACTGTAAGTTATTGCTGAAAAAATTCTTAGAAGAAATGCTCATTTTTCCGGCCACCACAGTGGTGAACAATGCGGTAGATTCAACAAAATTGAAAGCAGAGTGAACAGTGTAAATTACCAATCGATCAAAGTGTTCAAGGAAATTCAACATTGGGAGAAGTTGACAAAGTCTCTACTTCTGTCCAATGCGGTTGCCCATTCAAGTTGATTCATCCAAATTGAACGCATGTAAACGCGCACCTCGAACATTGAAAGTTCTATTTCAGTTGCGTTGATCTATTATTTGTAAACAACGCTTGCTGCTTGGTGCCAGGAAATAGTTTGTAAAGGCTAAGAACATTATAAATAATTTGTAGTACCTCTCGATTTTATAATGGTGTATAAATGAAGAGAAGAACAGACTTCATTACTACTTCTTCTTTACGTTTATTTTAATTTCCTGACACAGTGCCATTAAATGTTCACAAATTATTTCAACACCGATACGTAGAATTGGCTTGGGCGTCATTTTTAAGTCAATTTCTTTGAAGTGTGTAAACATTCGCCTTTCAATTTCATTGTTCCAATTCTGTTGAATCGACCACATTCTTCAACCAAAGTGAACCGTGTAAATTCGGAGTTACGAATATATCGTCGCCATTGGAAGGAACAAAGTTGCACCTTATCCAAATATTTAATATCTATTTTTACAAATACAGTTGGTACGGACGCTTTAAATACATAGGGGAGTTAAGGTTAGCGATTATGCATTGTTGCGCAAAGTAGAAGTAAGGGGGTAGAACGAATTTGATTTTAATTGCAGCGAATCATCAAGGTTAACGCGTGCATTGCGTGGCAGAGGGAGTATTAACGCAGTAAGAACAACGAGTTGCACGCAAAAGAAACAAGTGAATTGCCGTCTACGTAAATGCGATATCACTATTAATCACTTCGATTTTCAGGAACTCGTGTCCCTTGAGCTTACAGAATAGCAAAGTAGTTCTATCGATAACTGATCACTTCGTGGACCCTTCACACTAATCAAAGACAGAACTACACAATCTTCGCATCAAATAAAACTTTCAGATGACTATGCTTTGAAAATATAAAAAATTTCCTTTCGTACTTAACTCTCGGTTGTCACGTCTCTTTTTTCGAATGTAGTTGTCACATTGGGTCTATTCAGACCAAACTAATTTTTAACCAGCTGCCCTTTAAAAACTATCTATTAAATTAGGTTGCAAAAGATCTTAAATAAAGTTTGGAAATTTCAGAATATATGTTCATCGGTGAGAATGAATATTTATTGTATTATTACGTTTAAAAAAAATTTTTGCAATGAAAGAGTTACAGAAAAAGTGTTTTTGCTTAACAAATCATACCTCTTTTATTTTTTTATATTTTTAAATAAAAATTTATGATTATACTCTCGAGATACTCGCGTTAATGGAAAAAAAAATAAAAAATTTAACACGGAATATACAAATTTAACTGGAATATTCTTGGACATTTTTGCCATCAACTTCCTCAATATAAATTTAAACAACTTAATTTTAAACAGTAGCTGTGAACTGTGTTCCTCCTGTTCATACCTTTCTGTTTTCCAAATCAGAACTGAATCAAATAGTAGTGGCACATGAAAATTAAAAATAGCAAAAAAAAAAAGAAACAGCACAAAAGTTTCTAGACCTACTTATTGTCTTAAATTGACGTGAACGAGTCTCTGGGCCGCTGAATCGACAAAGATCTGCATGATGAACGAATATTTAATCGGTGAGAACCTGTGACGAGGCGCCCAAGTAATTCAATCGTGCAGTTGAACCATTTCAATGGGGAATACACGGCAAGAATAAATGATAGCCCATTCCCACGGTTACTGTATTAAGAACACGTATCCGCGTTCATACGATCCGAGCAACTTCGCCCGCGTATTTGGAGGACTTGGCATGGAAACGTTGGAAAGAAAAATAACTTAAGTGCATTCGAGTTCCGCGGGGCTGGGAAAAGCTGGACACCTTGCCAAGGCACGAAACCGTATATTACGACGACGGAAGGAGCAGGGAGGAAGGAAGCAGGATTAAACCGCGCTGCACTAAACAGCTCAGGCTCGCCGAACGATTGCGACAATTTTGGGAAAAGTGGAGGCAGAAGTACGATGAATTGAGGAAATTCTAATCGATGAGGGAAGTCTTATACAGCTATGTGAAAATTATGAATATTTTGCAGATGTGGTGATAATAGCAGTATTATTACTTGTGGAATTGCAGCTAGAGCTTAGCAGAGCTACTTAGAGCTTAAAGGGAACATGTCGAACACGCACACGCCGATTTTGGTGAGACTGCACATTTGCAGAATAGTGGAAAATATTTGACACGTATTTATTGTTATCGACAATCGTCCATATTGAAAGAGTGAAAAGAGCTCCTGAAGTTGGGGGTCGAAAACATATTTTTAGAAATTTTCTAAAAACTGAGCAGGGAACTGGATTTGTCTTTAAAAAACTCCCACTTTATACAAAAAAAAAAATGTCGTACACCTAATAGTTCTTGAAATATTTCAGAAAATATGTTTTCAACCCAACTTTAGGGTCTGCTTTCACCCCTTCAACGGGGACGATTGTCGATAACAAAAAAAAAGTGTCAAATATTGGATGCATTTTATTGTCAACATGATTTTGGAAGAATAACCTTTGTTTTATGACAGAAGCAACGTAGAGATTCTGAGGAGAATTATATCAAAGTTTGTTTGGTCTGAAGAATCGCGATTATTATTTCACATATAAAAGACAAAGAAAGAGAGAGCAGAAACAGAAATTTCCATGCAAAAGAAAACAGAGGAAGGGACGCGAAACAAAGTGTATCACTCGTAAAGGTGCAAATCCACGTGAGACAAAAGTCTCGTGCCTCACACGAGACAATTATTTAATTATTGTATAATTTTTTAATTAATTTCATGAAATTAGACTCTCACGAGACAAGTTTCTTGATATATTTTCAAAAATCTCATCTCTGGTGACTATTTCCATTATTTACATTTAGTTACAGAGATTTTTGCTTCGTGATAGGAAAGTTAACAGAACATTAATAATACTCAACAATCAGTGCCAATTTCACAAAATAAATACGCTAAATGCACAATGTTGAAAAAAAGCATGCATCTGTATAACCTTTTAAGTTTTAATTGAAAAACAAACGTCTACCCGTGTTGCATTTCCCTCTTCACAGTGCACAAGAATGCACACTACCATTATAAAATCTTTATTACACATGTGCCGGTGATTATGAAAGTGGTGTAAGTCAAAGAATTCAAAACAATTAGATTTCTCTTATTTTATGATATATCTTATTATATTGACTTAGATTTCAGTATTATGAAAGAATTCTTGCACAATAACTGTCAAGTAAAAAATGACGTTATAGTGTCACTTTCGTAATATTTATCCATTTATTCTCTGCAAGTAATTTGTGAGAAAGGAAATAATTACATATTCTTGTATTATGTGAGACGAGAAAAGAAAAATAAAAAGAAAACGCGAAATATATGAGAAAAATTAGGAGATACAGTGGTAAAGAATACATTATCAAAAATGGTAAAGTTGTTAGAGCCGAAGTATTTAAAAATAAAAATTGCTTTTGTTCGCAAAATCTTTTAATTTATTAACTTGTGAAGATCGAAAAACTACGCTCGAGCACTTCTGAAATTTGGGAGACATTCAAAGGTTTAGAAAACACATTTTCGTACAAGTTACCCACAAAATTTTTTAATGACAGATAAGTTTGACATTAGAAGCGCCATATATATTGCAAAACATTTTGTTCAATAATGGAAAACTATTTTTTAACCAGCCCAAACAGTCTAAATACCTGAAAACAAAGAATACACGACTTACATCACTTTCATAATCACCGACACACCTAATACACAGGAAAGTGCGAGGAAATTGGCGAGAAGGAGATGACAGGGGTGCGCGAAGAAGAGTTTCCTCCTCTCCCGACTCGGAGAAGAAACAGAGGAGGGAAGGGACGAAAAAGACCGCGGCGGACAGACGGGCCGTGGAGGTAACGTTATGCAACTGCATTCTGAGCGTGGCGTACTCTCGTACGTGCACTCGAGGACATTACTCCCAGCGACTCGATGTCGTTTCCGCGCGGCTGCCACGGGGCCCGATCCAAAAAGACGGAGAAACCGCGACGATGGCCAAAATATCTCGTCAGCCAGGGCGCACACGGTCGCCGTCGAAATCGGCGTAGACTTCTTTCCCAGTTCGATGCACGCCCCATCGTCGAGCTCTTGATTACTCGACCAACAATCCCGCCCTCCCTGCTTAAAGCAGTGACTTTTAACGTTCCGAACGTCTGGCGCCGTTTAAATGCCCACGATGGCATTGGCGCGACGCTGCTGGACGGTTGAACGAGTTCCCTCGCGATTTTGATGAATGAAGTTCGACCTCCAGCGCCATGCATGGCGCACTTTACTGGCTGTTAATGCGCGATAACTCACTTTAAGGATTGTATCTGGTTGTACGCGGTACTCGGCGATCGTCGGCAGGGGAGACTCAAGTTGTCGAATTTAGGTCGTTATTTCTGGTGAAAATGCAAGGAGTTTACGGTTCGTGGAAGTTTCTGGGATGCAGTTGGGTAAATTGGATCTGGAATGTTATTTGTAAGATTCCTTGGCTTCTGTATCTGTCATTTCTTATATCACTTTCGAATCAAGTTTGACCGTTACCGCCACTAAGAGGCATCAGTAAATACATTTCTGATTACTTGGAATTCGGCCAAATTATGCAGAAAGCTTCCCCAATGATCCGAAACTGAGTAAATTTAGCTTGAAGATTTTAGTTGTCAAAGAAAAGTAGCTTTATTTCTATTGGCTATATTTTATTTCAAATTTTCTTTAGTTGTTTTTTAAGCCTAAAATGGAACCATGACTTCGTAATTTTAATAACTGTATAATGTAAGAGTTGTTCTAAGAGTTGCTAATTTTTTGCAAAATAAATTAGGGACCCGTATTGTCTTTAATTAATTTTTTGTCAGTTTTAGGTTTTAGTTTTCTGCATAACTTGGCTCAATCGGAGTTGGTTCACCCTTAAGGGGTTAGGCCACCTTGGACGGAGCAAAATTGCAGTCATTTTCGGAATTTTTTTTTAGGAAGATAATGAAATGAACAGAAAGATTAATATGAAGCCTCTTATTATACAACTCTCGCCAGAAAAAATCGTATTTTTTGTTCTTACAAAATGGCGGCGGTAGAGCCGTGATACACAAGTTTTTGAGGAGCGACGTTTTCCACGGTGTTCAATCTCACGGCTATACCGTTTGACTTACAACAAAACACCAAAATGATTTATTTTCTGCATGCCTAAAACTATGGAAGTACGTAAGGAAATCCAGAAATATTAATTTGTCACGAAATGGTGAACATGGGGAGAAAAAGTGCATTTTTTGTTTTTATAAAAGTGTCAATTGCAAAGAATATGTTCAAGATATCGCAAAACCGCTACTATGTATATCAAAACCCGCCATTTTGTTAGCACAAAAAATACGATTTTTTCTGGCGAAAGTTGTATAATAACAGACTTCATATTAAACTTCTTGTTTATTTCATTATCTTGCTAAAAAAAAATGCCAAAAATGACTGCAATTTTGCTCCGTTCAAGGTGGCCTAACCCCTTAAGCCGGATACACGCGTGTGCAATGCCACGTGCGATGTAACACGCAATTAAGAAGATTTTCATGTTTGTAGTGTCGCACTGAACGCTTGTCCATAGACCATGCGTTGGATTGCACGTTGCATCACGCACGCGTGTACCCCGCCTAACGCGTCGCCACCTCGGGAGATGCGTTCGGACGTCGCGAGGAGTATCCCCCGACCTTGCTGGAATGCGACGATCACGCGCGGAATCGCGCTGTCCGCCGTTGGTCGGTCGTCCTAGAAGGCTCATTAACATAAATACATAACGTTCACGTAACGAGTTTGCCGCGGTTCAACATACTCCGCGAGCGAGCGGCCATTAGGCCGCGATAGAGCTTGCTGGCTGTAAAATGCAGCGGCTGGAATGCGCGTGGGAATGCCAGTGCTGGAGAAAGAGACGGCGAAAGGAGAGAGGCTGGGCACGAATCGATTGCGATCGATCGTTTTCCATTATTTAAACACTCTGGAAACGATTAGTGCTCCCTGCCACCACGGAACGCGTTCCCCGGGGCGTTTTAATTGAATCTTAAGACCGTTTGCGTTTACTACGATCGTGGATTATCCGAGCTTTTTTATTGGAGCAACTGTGAACGATGGCGTTGGGTTGATCTTATTTTGAAGAGTATGTTAAGTGACGAAGTTTGCGTCGTAACGGTCTGCGTGATAGGTATACCTATGTACTCTACTTTGGTGAAGGGAAACTGGTCGTATATGTATCACTAGTAATGATTAAGAAAGTATTAGTAGATATTTAATTAGCTTTGATTCCCGTTTCTATCTTCATCACTGACTGCTAACTGGAATTCTGCAGAGTTGCACATTAACTAAATGAAACATTATTTAAATAACGGTTCGATCAAAAGTTCCTTTAACTTTGGATTATTTGACGAATAAAGTTAATTTTTTTATTTACACTGGTTAACTTTATTCGACACATGCCGAATAACTGTTTTAACTTTCATTCGTTATCCAAAATTTCGTTTAAAAATTTTGTTCATCTCTGAATTCTGCAGGATATTTTCTATAATTGAGTTGTGATTGAAGAAATTATTAATTTTGTGGAAATTTATGAAGGTAACTCCTGATAATTTTTCCTCGATCTTGATATACTCTAACCTTGATAATTTAGTAGCTGTTTTTCTATCAATTTCTCCATTAATCCATCATTAATTTCTCCACTAATCATCCATTAAATAGTGAACACCATCCGATACAACAAGTATAATAATAATTTCTCTCTCGTCTTTTCGTACGAATTTAAAAATCACGGACAAGTAAAATTCGCGAGAAACAGGACACCTCTCGTTCTGGTCCCATCGACTGCGTACCTTACAAACTCTATAATCGGATCAACGTCGCAACGAGTGGGTTGGTTAACGCTATTCTCCGCTGGATTTAGGGATTTATCTGATGAAGACGCGCGCGTATAATGTAACGAGGTTACAACCAGTTGAAGGCGTTGGGTCGAAAGCGTACGAGATATCGAGAACTACTCCAGTTACAAGGGAAATTGGCACAGCAGTCCATTCTCGACAGGCAGGAAACATACACGAACTGTTCACCATAGATTCTAATAAGCTGGGAAAGTTTGTACCCAAAACAAGAAAACTGTATTCTTCCCTAGCAGTAATAAATCAAAAAGTGAAATTATCCTCTACAACTTCAGCCCTTAAACTCGAGTTGCCACAACTGAAAAAAAAACACTTACGTGCCCCTTATTTTTAGCTACTATGCAAACTTACAAAGTTTCATCAAAATTAGATATTTCACAGTTTTTTGTGAGAAAGAAAACATCAAAGCTATTTCTTCTTGCAAAAATTAAGAAGTACAAAGAATATTTGATAAGAAAAAGACAGAGAATAATAACAAAATAGGAAGAAACTGTGGATTGGCTACTCACTGAGGGGACAAAATATAGAATCTATCGAGGCCCTTTAAAAAGTAACCAGGGACCACTGCGCTGGAGAACGCGGGAATTCCATTAGGTTCGATTGCGCCTGGAAATATAAAATTTCATCGGCAAGGAGCAATAGGATCGAATGGAGGTGAAAGGACCACGGTGCAACGGAGAGACTGAAAAATAACAACGATATCGGTTAACGTGAATTGATTCACTCTCCCGTGAACGCGATACGGTTGTATTCTTTGAAATCCCTAAATCGAATATGATCGACAGCGCGCGTCTTATAAATTTTAAAGCCCCCGCCGCGTATCGTCGTTCGCGTTTCGCTTCGCTGGTTGTCTTGGGGAAATAAAAATAAACGATAATATGGAACAGAGTTTGGTGGACGAAGATGTTTAACGAACTTGTTATTACTCGTAGTAAGAATTGCCAAAACGATTTCAAGATGCTGAATAATAACATTCTAAAGTAGCGGAATATTGATATTCCATTTAGGAAATGACAGATGATCGATTGATAAAGCGACAGTAACGAGATTAATATCGCAGAGAGTTTGCTTAAAATAATTTTTCAAAGAATCGAAGCCTTACAAATCGTTTAAGATGCCTGAGATATGTGACAGAGCTGAAGACTTAATAATTAATAATAATAATTCTCATTGTTGTTGTGATTAATATGATCATAGCAATAATGTTATAGATGATGCAATATTACTTTATTATATTTTTCTCTCTCAGATAGAATATATATTTTTAATTACCAAACAACTATCAAGAAATCCTCCATCGTCCAAATTACTACAGTCCATGAAATACCACTCAACTTGAATAAGAACAATAATAACAACAATGTTTACCACGCACTAGCATGCAAAGAAAAAACGATACAAAATAATATCAAAAGTAGATTTTACATGCAATTGTGCTGCTACTACACCTGACCCCAGAATTCCCTCTAAACGAAAAAAAAAAAGAGAGGAAAAACCAATTTGACCATTTTTCACCGATTACGCATTCCAATGAAATGAAAAAGTGTCCACACGTTACGTTCGAATACCTACTATTCCCAACGACCACCTAAAAGTAACCAAAAAAAAAAAAAAAAACCCGCGTTGCCCATTTTCGTTGGCGACAGAGGGTAGACTGAAAAATCGAGGGATCGCCCGCGAAAACAGTGGGTGGGAAAATTAAAAGAGAAAACACCGAGGCGAGGATACATCTGACACACTCTAATCCAACGGCGATTGCGGTGGGACAGCTGTATTCCCAGGAGAGTCAACATTGATAGCGACGGTCATGCAATTACCGGCTTCAGCCGGAGCCATGGAAAAGCCGGTAATTAGTTAACGTGCTCCAGATTCGATGTTTGAGGAGATAAGCTGACAGCATGGCCGCGGCTGCATGCGATTCATGGGGTTGGTTCATGGTCACGGTCAAGGTTAGCTAGTGGATTCCACATTCATCGGTAGGGGCCATCTGCTGCCCCGCGTGCAACCATCGATCTCGCTTTTGGAAACAGAATCGACTGGGGGCCGTGATAACTGAGACGGAAGGGAAGAACGTTTTCGTTGCAGGAGAATGTTGAATGAGAAGTCTTTGAGGTATTAAGGAGAAAAAAATGAATTATGGAGGATTGTTTCTTAATAGAATGTGAATGAGAGTAAGATGGTCGAAGAAGATAGATTATTATATCTTCTTAAACGTTTTCAACAATTTTGTTGCACAAACTGTCATGCCATACTTTATTTAAACTTCAAAATAATAACAACACGTATGTATACTTGTTATTATTTGGAAGTTTAAAGTATGGTGAAGTTTAAACAACACGTACGTATATTTGTTATTATTTTGAAATTTAAAGTATGGCATGACAGTTGTTCAACAAAATTTTTGAAAACGTTTTTACTTATATTAGGCTGGGGAATCATAACCATCGTGTAATAATTTTATAATAATGTACAGTACTGGAAATATTTATTGCATCACTCGAATAAACACGAAATATTATTGCACAATTTATTCATTGCAAAAATGTGTAACTCACTATACTGGCCAAAATCATTTTATCAATCATATTACCTACTATGAAAATTGTGCGTACTACGTCACGCAATAATTATTTCCAATACTTTCTATTGTCAAATATTTTCATTACATCAAGGCTATGATTCCTCAGCCTAATTGAAGTAAAGATTTTGTAGGTAAAAAAGCTAGGTTTTTTATAAGAAGGCTTTTACAATTGTCCTGTGACAAATATTCTTATCACGAGCCACAAAAGTGTCTCTTCTGAAAAGTCCCCAGCGCGATTCGTCCTCTCTCGCATCCGATTTCTTACAGCAGATTTCATGGGTTCGATCGAGTGTCAACCGCGGATCTCGTGAGAACGGATGCGATACAGAAGACGAGTCGATCTGACTTTTCCCTGTACGAGACCACTGTGAAACGTACACGCTGTCTCGTATTAAGGACAGCCAGAAATCGTGCCATTTGACGAGCCGTGCCTTATCTGCGGAGGGAACGGCACATGATCTCTGCCATCGCGACGTGGCCAGCACAGAGTCAGCGACCCCCCCAAGTCTCTGGCATCTTCTCGCCAGAAATCCGCTTGCGACTTCGAAATCCAAGTGGACTGTCGAGTGGACCACGTCGGGGGGTCGAATAAGATGACACATGTGCTTAGGTCTACTGAATATTTCTTATTTAAAAAGAAATGAACAGTTTGTAGCCCCTCAGAGACCTTCTTTATGGCTGACGTTGGCTCCCATTTTTTATATGGATTAATATGAGGCTGGAGGAGTGTTTTAATCTGAGTTAAGCTGAACTGTTGATATGTAAACTTGTTGGGGTAAATGTTCTTATTATGAGATCCGTTAGTAAGAATTTTTGGGATAAGCGAATCTTTGTTGGGGCGAGCAGAAAAGCAGAACATGGCCACTGTTGGTGAAGTTAACTAATTGTAAGCAAGCGATATATTTTAGCGAGCAGATCCTGAGGGTCAAATCTTAGAGTTATAAGACTTTTGCAGTATACCAATCTCATTTTAACTAAATATTTATCTTCGAAGCAAAGACTTTAAGTTGAATCGAAAACTGCCTCCGTGACATCTGAAGTCTGCATCATCCCAACCTCTGCATCACCAATCCTTCTTCATATATTACACAAAATTCAGTTTCCAAAATTTTTCTCCACCACCCACACTCAAAGTAACATTTCAATTCAAATCAATAACATTCCAGTCCGTTTCCAAATCATGTGTCACCTCAGAACACACTAGGTGCCCCAGTGCCACTCTACTCCAACCCCCAACATGTCCCATTACTATTCCTTCACCATCAACGACTCACTAAAATAACATCCACTCACCCCAAAAATCATAAGTCGGTGCAAAAGCTCGTTCGCTTTACTGAACCAAAGTCTTTCTTAAATAGATTGCATGTGTTTTTAATCCAAGTATTTTCCTTAGCTATCTATGCCCTTTTGCCATTTTTTCTGATAAAAGTATCAGCAAGAAAAGTCCCTTCCATACACCTAACAGCGAGAGAACGAACTTTTCCGCCAACCTAACACAACAATTAACCCCAAAATATTCCACCTGCGCCCAACAGGCAGCCGACCTGCGACGCCAACCATCGCGAATAACCCCTACCACTATCATCCACGCGGCGACCATGGACGTAAGCGTTAATTAAGCGTAATCCGTCGTGGTTAGCGTTTACAAGGGAACAAAGTGTTGGTACACGAGATGCAAGGTGTACACGGTATCGCGCGTAGGAGGACCATGGGAACATCCGTGGGGAATCGTGAGCGGCGCGGATCGCATCCGTGGAAACGTCCCTGAGACCAAGCGGGACGTGTCAGTGGGATTTTCATCGGGCGTCGCTCGCGTGTAAACGAGCCACGTCGGCCTGGCGACGAAGGGGAGCCGGGGAGGGCCGGTCGTGTCCGCCGTCGCGGAATCGCTTTTGCCCTGGTATACGGGTGAATCGAGAGGAACGGCCAGTGGTACCAGCACGTGGCCGTTTATGGGAGACGCGATGCCCATTGGATGGCAAGCTGAGTCCTGGCTGGACGTGTGGACGACCCTGACCTTGACTGTCGGACAAGGACAGCGAGACGACTCGAGCACCGTGCAGCTCCGTTCACAACGGTACACGGATGCGTCCGCTGGACGCGGCTTGGCGATTTTAGATGGCTTGACCTACATCGTCTAGATCCGTGTAGATCCTTAGGGGAGACGGTATAATGTGATTCTGGAGAAAATGGTACAGTGGGGGAGTCCGCTAGGGCAGCGTTTACCAATTCGGCTTCCGTGATAAGAAGTTTAGGGATCCTCGACAAGGTATCTGATAATAAAACTTCAATATCAAAGAAATGGGTAAATTATTCAAAGGGAATTATAAAATTTGAAACAGCACGACGTCGTCAGCGCAGGTTGAGGTTTGGGGTTCCGCAAAATTTTAGTGAGTTTGGAAGGGTCCCGGGGCAAAATTTAATCGTGTATCTATGGCAGAGGTAGGCAAAGTTTGTATTTAAATAAAATTTCGAATAATGAATAAAAGGGACAATCCCGCATTACGCATAAGGTAAATGTCCCAATTACTGTCAGTGCCCCTACTACTGCCACTTTATTTATTTTACTTCAAGAGAACGTAACGTATAAAGAATAGCGTACAATAATAAAAATAAGAATAAGAAGAACAGTACTAATATAAGATATGTTTTTATTAAGTAAACTAAATAAAGTGGCAGTAATAGGGACATTAACAGTAATTCGAACATCTACGCTACTAGCTGTTTTTGCACCTGATACATAAATGATAGTGTATTTTGCTCAAAAGCATTCCTCTTTATGCTAGATCGACGAGCGATTTCAATTTTATCGTTTTTATCATCTGTACTATGAGGAAATCCTCAAACGATACCCTTGTCTCTTAAACACAAGTGTATCCATAACCACACAATTAATCGCAACTGTATTTTACTCTTAAAAATACAGAACCAGAAAACGCTTCAAAAGTGGTCACCAAAAATTCCCCCAAATTCGCCGTAACTACAACTCCACGATAATTCATCATCACAGAAGGTGAAAATAGGAACATTATCTACACCAATTCCACAAACCCAAAATATAAACCTCTGGAATTAGATAATTGCGTTCGACACCAGAGAACAGCTATTCCCCCTTACCCACTTTGATCCTCAACTTTGCTCCAGAAAACCAGACGCATAACCCGTTACTATGCACGAAAACATTCAGCGTCAAAACCAAAGAATCGATCAACAAAAAGCTTCAAGGTTTCTGATAGACTCCCCCTCTTTCCTGCCCCGAGTGAGCCATGGCGTTTCCAGCGGGAAAGATGAAAAAATGGACCGGAAGCGTCGCGGTAAGTACGCGTGAAAGAAGACGGGGCACAATGAAAGGGCTGAACCTGATCCGGGGGACACGTTCTCAGGAACAAAAAAGGCTCGCCCGTAAGTGCGTGTGAACCGAGCCTGAAGGTGCACACGCGCCAGGTACAAAGCGCGAGGAGGCGCGAAAGAGGAGAAACGCGGCTGGGGACGGTGGTCGTCGGGCATGGTTTGTTTGCATTCCGCGGCCGTGAAGCGGTCGTCAGTCTTCCATGGAAATTATCGTCGCGCATGGGGCCCCGGCTGCTCTTCGTCCCCCAACTCATCTCGCGACGCCGTTCTCTCGCTTCTTCTGCCTCGCGCACCTTGAAACCAACGGCGATCAAGGCAAGTGCGTTCAGTGTGCCCGCCTGACAATGGCAACACGTCCATATCTTTGGATCGAATTAGTATCATAGGCGTGCACGGTTTCTCTGCACTGATACTCTGCGAAACACAGTGTCTTATGAATTTATGTACAGGGTGGATCACGTAAGGGGGGCCACAGGTATATATGAAATATGAATAGATTGGGGAGGATTTTAGGCTTCTGGATGGGGGATACTTTCGTGGCTCGTAATTAGCTTTTTAGACAATTTCTGATGGACGGGCCAACGAGTGTAAGTCAAATTTTACCTCGAGTTTAATTAGGTTCGTCTTTGTTCTTTTTTGTGTATCGAAGTTAAAAATAATAGTGTACCGGTGATTATGAAAGTGGTGTAAGTCAAAAATCTAAGGAAATTGAATTCCTCATTTACTTTGGGTTATCTCACCTTACATTTCAATATATATAATTTTTTATATGTAGAAATATAAAAAAATTGAATTTATCTTATTTTGAAACATGAAATGATGTAACACGAGTGAAAAAATATAAGTGATATATTAATAATAAATGATAAACTCAATTTTTTATATAAAAATACCTGTATAAAAATAAAAAAAATGAATTCATTTTTTTTTAATATCAAAATTCTTATAGTAAAATAAAAAAATTCAATTTTTTTATATAGAAATATATAAAAATAAAAAATTTGAATTTATCACTTAGGTATTTTGAAATGTAAGATGATGTAACACACAGTAAGTGAAGAATTCAATTTTTTTAGATTTTTGACATACGCCACATTCATAATCACCGACACATATATGTTATCAACTTTCACGTCCAAAATTTAACACCTAACCTTACATAGTCACTTTAAATATTTCAAGTGTCTCCCTGCAAAACTAATAATTTTGACTTATAGATAGAAATCGATTGCCCGTCCACCAGAGATATATTGGGAGATATGTGAATATAAAAATTGGGAATTTAAGAATTCATCGAACTATTCCTTTTCCCAGTTCAGTCACCAATAGAAATTTTCACGAATTGCAGTCTTGCAAAAAATAATGATTTCGGTCATCTGTCCTCTGTCAGAAGCCTGGACAATTCTAAAATCGATATCGATCGGAAATTTCAGCATTGAAAACGACAAACAACGAGGTCCCCCGTGCAATCGCGGAAAATCTCTGAATAATTCACGGTTTCGACTAATCCTTTATCCCAGCACGTGAACGATAAGACTTCAAATGACAGGTTTAACGGTCGCTGGCACCCAACTGGTTCAAGCACCGAGTCAAAGAGCCGTCTCGTCCTATGTATGCACGCGCGTTGCATTAACTATGCGATCGAACTCACTCTGCATATTTTGTCATTCGCGTGCGATCGCGTACGTGTGCATGTGAGCGTTTCATTGAATCTCCCCGGCGAATAATGAAGTTTAAGTTCTAGCGTGGCGGGCGTCCTTTCTATGACAACAAAGAGGAGGAGAGATATTAGCATCGCGCGGGCGCGACACAGGAGAGTCGACTAAAATGGTACTTTCAATGAAGGAAGGGGCAAATAGAAATTACTCGTCGCTGGCACGGCAAACTGCGTCCATTTAATCGCCCCATCGTGCAGAAATTCCCATACTTTCAGAGGAACCTCGTCAGGGCCGAGTTATTTAAGTTTTAAATAAACAGACGTTGCTTCAACGAATATTCCTTTCCGCGGAAAGTCTCTTTTACGAAAAAAGTTAATTAAGCTCGCGACACATTAATCACAGCTGGACAGCAACGTCAACTTTTACTCCGCCCGAGACTTGGAATTTCGAATTTGCGTAAACTACCGGGCACTATAGAATTTGTTGCACGGAATATCGTTGAGCGGAGGCAGACGTCGAGTTCCTCGCCCCTGCATTAGGGAACTCCCTCCGACGCCCCTCGAGACGTCGCGCTCCGCAGCCTTCGATTTCCCCTGGTTCGCGCGAAATCTCCACGCGGATTCCCGCGCCAACGAGATTAAAGTCCACGGCTGTCAGGTGGTCCGCGGCACGGTTCGTTGAGAACGGAGGGTCTGCGAGTCCGAGTGACAAGCCAGACAAGGAAAAGGGAAAGGAAAGAAGCGGCCACGCGACAAGCTCCCTCGGCGAGGCGCGACCGGAAAGGCAAGAACGAGGAACGACCGTAGGAAGGAAGAGGGAATTCGGACGAATTCCGTGAAGAAGGACGGAGAGGAATGGGAGAGGAGGCTTGCCACGGGCCCCCTCTTATTTATGCATTAAAAGATGCCAATCGATATCCATCGATATTGCCATTCTCGAGTGGCGTGGCTCTGGTCTACAGCCGAAACTTAAACTCCATTTCGCTATGGTATTTCAAGTAGTTGCCGAACTCTCGAGAAACTTTAATATCCCGCGTCGCGAAAGATTAAAGATTCAACCGCTACTTGTCATTCCATCGCCACGTCCCGTGGCAACCGCCCTTCGCGCCCGTGCTTCCGTCTCGGTGCCCTCTTTCCCTCTCTGTTTCCCTTTTGCTCGGCTGCCTCCACTCGTTTGCAGAGCGTTCCGACGGTAAATCGTTTGCACAGTCGCTCGACGAGCGCGACTTTCGCAGCCGGTCCATTTCTTCGGGACGCCCTCCGCGCGATTCAGCTAAGGGGATCGGGGAATGGTCGAGTGGGGGGCAGTAACAGTGTTGCGATTGATAAGTAAGCGATGTTTGACTTGGAAGTGGAGGCTAACCTGATTTAACTTTGGGTTGTGACGTAGACATTTGCTGGATGGTAAATTTGACGAGTGAAGAGGAGTGAAGATGGAACCGATTTTTAATCGGAGGCATCGGTACTCCGTGGCTCTTTGAAACCGATTTCCTTCAAAATACAGAGTTATTAAAAATAGGTGTTCTACGATATTGACTGAGTTTTGTAGGAAGATTCAATTTATTTTGCAGGCGCACCCTGTGCACTGAATTAGATATACATGTAGTGTACCAAATTTTGCAAATCGATTTTCGCGAAAACTAAGCTAGAAAAGTAGGAATATCCTATTTCTCACTTTTCCTATACGACTTACCACGAAACAATTTCTACAGAAGTAGAGTAAAGACAAAGAAATATCTCCGAGCAAAATTTATTTCATGCAAACGAGTAGAATGCATAAAACATGAAACTTAATAACTGTGACTAAAATATTCCTTCCAAATCTCCATTGATTAATTACCCCAAGTTATCTATTAAATTGAAAAGGTTGCACAGTATTACCGACTTATAAAATTACTGGGAGTATCGAAATGAACGTCACTGCGGTACCAAGAACGGTCACGTTCACGCATTCTTCGTTGGAAATGTTAAAGGTGAGGCGAGTTCTCGTTGCAACGATGTGCCGCGCTCTAGTGGCAGCGCCATGCACCGATTCTCCAAGTTGCAACAGCGGGACCTCCGCGTTGCAACGTGTGCAACGGGGCAGCAGTTGCGTGCATTTATGCACGCCCGTTTCCTGGCGAGGGGAACAACTCAGGGGAAAGGGACGGAGAGACCGAGAATATTCGCGGTCCTCGAGTACAATCAGCTGAAAAACATCGTTGCAACTTCAGTAACCTACATCGAGGAGAAAGTACCAGCTGCAGGTATTGAATAAAAAGTGTATAAATAAATGTACATGTATGTTATTGATACGTCCAGTGCATCGTGGACCACCAGCGATATTAATCTTAAGTAAAGTTTTCAACAATATTAGAAGCATATTATAGAATAAAATGGAGGGGAGAAGAAAATAAAGGGAGGATGTAACAAATTTTAATTTTCCTGAGATTGGATACTGCAATTGAACTTTTGCATTAGTTTTTAATTTCAAGATCAATTTCAAGCTTTCGATAGGTTTTCGAAAAGTGTTATGAAATTAGGTAATAATGGTCAATTAAGATGACAGTGTATGAATTTTTTTGTAACTTTAGCTTCGTTTTCTTTTCCAATTGATTTGCTAACACAACTTTTTCATTTAATCAGCCATTCATTTTCAAAAAACATCGTGGGATACTACTAAGGTTGCCACCTCTCCGGTATTTGCCAAAATCTCCGGGTTGTAGAAAGAAAATGAGATAATAAGAAATTGTGGTATTATATATGGTACCAATTTTATATAAAATAAAAGTTATTAATTTAAAAAGCTGATATTTTAAATTCTCCATCGTTTATGTTTAAAAGAATTGCACATTTCTTTTCCGCATATTCAAGAACAACCCCTTTCTTGTTTTGATTTTTCCATCTTCGGGTTTATATTCGAATAATACTCCTGGATATATATGATGATAAAGTGGCAACCCTGGTCACTACCCACGTGACACGAGTCTGTTAATATTCATTTTATAAGTGCACAGACCCCTAATTATATTTATAAGCCAAGTCTTGCCGAATTGCAAGTAACTAATACATGAATATGTAGTGTACGATATTTCTGAGCTGATTGTACGAACGTAAGCGAGTGTCTGCTGCTGCGGCTCACGACGAAGCGCCGAGACGCTGGTCTCTGCCCCTCTCTCTCTTTCTCTCTCTCTCTTTCTCTTGCGAAAATGCATCGTCACGGAGCTAGCCATGCGTGGCATATTTGCATGCGTAGATTGACCCTCCCGGGATCTATCGCTTTTATGAAGTCTTGGATACCAATCTTACGTATGAAATCAGTTAGTTATGGAGTCACTTAAATTATTGATAATAGTGGGGTAAGCATGACGTGGCATTGGGTGGTCCAGTGATCGAGAGGTTTCAATTAATTCCAAAGAATAATCAATTATGTAAACTACCTGGTTACAGCTTTCTGATTGGCAGCAACTTCTGTTTATATATGTAATCTAAGTAGTCTAAGTAGTTTATTCAATTCTAATATGAAAAACAAACGTGCATGATCTTTGTCGTACACGAGTTCTTTTCGTTCACAATACATAAAGCTGTGCGTGTTAATTCGAAAGGGCGTATCTGGTGAAAAGGTGGTTCTGAGATAAATGACTTTTAGTATTCTGTGCTGTCGATATGCTATAAAAATCGGATTAGGTTACCTAAATATTAAATCTGGATAAAAAGGTATCTGAATATTTGTGACAAACCCGTAAAATATTCCATAAACTCCAATGGAAACTTTGGTAGATAGGTACGCTTTCAAATACGTCCGAATCATAAACTCTTATATATTTTAATACAGATATGGCTTTCTTATTTAATATACATAGAGATAAACTATTTTTCTGCTACCTGTCAGCAATTACTAAATTTAAGCGAACGTTACAGACACGCCCATTCGAATTAACACGTCAGAATACCATTGGTTTATTAGTTTTCAAGGAAAAAGCAACGTAATTACACGAATATGCAAAACGTGAAAAACTTATTCTGAAATGAAAGGAATTTAACGTTGGAAACCTTTCTTAACCTCGTGGATTGATCGTTTATAGAAATATCACTAATAATATCGTGACCATCCTATGCACAAACTAATTCAATTAATCCACTTTACCTATAAGAAGAAACAACCAAACACGTCGACAAAAAACCGATTTAGAAGGCCTCGACTTGAAGTAATATATTAAAATCTGTCTGCTCTTACATCAACATAAAATACATCACTTGGCGAACATCCCAATACCTAAAACATTCTAGCCTTCAACATCTGCCCATGTCGTTCGCCATCCTCATTGACTCATCACCTCTAATCAAAACCCCGAATCCCACCAACAGATCAAGGAAACGTACTCCTCAAAGGTGAAGCTCCGCTTACATCACCCACAAGAATTCAAAGGAAAGCCATTCCTCCTTAATCGCCAGCAAAGAAAAATGGCCCCGTCTCGTTGGCATTCGACGAAGCCGCAAGAGTAAACGCGATAAAGAGCGATATCGATCATTCGAGCGCGCCAACCTGGGGCAAACGATACCTAACGCGTCCGTCTGTCCGTGGAACCGCGGATTCTATTATCGGCCAGCGAAAAGTTATTTTTAACGTCGATTTTCTGCGAGCCGCCATCGTGGCGGGCCTCTCTGTACAACGCCACTGACCTCGCCAACCGCCGACTGTGGTTCACCGCGAAACTCATATCTGAAACGTCACCTCTTACTCGGTCAGCTTCTGATTCCCTCCCTGTTTTTATAATCGCTTTTATTCCCAGCCCTCTGCACCCAGACGGAACCGAGTCTCCCGTTTCATCGCCAACGCGTACTCGCGCGTACCGCGCGCCAGGTGCACTGCGCCCCGGAAAGTCGATTAGAGTTATTTGGGACCGTGATTCGTGGGGCGCCCGAGAAATGAGCGATCCTTTGTGGTGAAATTACCGAAAATGTGGAACACAATTCCTTCGTACGGGCCTTCGTTCTCGAGAGAATGGAGGTTGAAGGGGGCGAAGCGAGTTTCGGCGCGTCTGTCCGGTACTGGTTAATTCTACTTGCAGTGGAATGGGTGGCTATTACGGTGGTCTTTATTTTCAACGATCGAATTTTTGTTTCACACCTTAAAAAGATGTCACTTGGTAAGAAAATGGTTTCTACAAAGTTTCAGAGCGATTGGAGAACGGGAAAAGTTTCGAAATTTTAGTAACTTCATCGTGTTCCGTTATTTTAGAAGAATTTGAGAATATATTTTAATAAAAGCACAACTTTTTAGGCGGTAATTGTATCATTTGTGTGTGATTTGAAACTGTATTCTGAAAAGCTTTGAATTTTCCCATTTGTTTTCAAATGTTCGTTATTTCTTCAAAAATCAATATTTTTCGAAATCATAGGTAGTTTTCTATTATTTAGTGTGTAGATTACAAAAAATTTTGTGTTTTTTTTTCTAGATCCAACGGTGTGGATGTGAAAAATTCCACCGCGGAATAACTCAAAGAGAAAATTCATTTTAGCTGTGCAACTATTGTGCTGCCATTTTTTGTTAAAAAAATCTGAAAAAATATTTCTTTGTTCTGTTTTATACATACAAGAACCTTATGTTAAATTTTTAGTAAAGTTCATAAATTTCTTCAAAATCACCTCCGATGTTATACTACCATTTTTGGCTTATCACTATTTGGCTTATTCCTATTTGCCTGCATATCTTGAAAACCATGGTAGATATGAAAAAAATAGTTATTCTGAAAATTTGAAAATGTTATTTTGCTCCATGAAACTATGTTATCAAATTATTCATAATTCGTAGTTAAAAAAAAAAGCATTCCCCACTACTAAACAATTCAATTTCATCCTGAAAAACCAAGAAGGATCAGAAAAGAAATTGTTGCGGTACTTTTACTGAGATCCTCCGCAAACTTATAAACTTAAAAAAAGAATCGAAATTTTCGGATTATGGGATTTGTCTTCTTAGTTTCAGCATAATTTGTTTTTAAAATACACATTCGTGGACCCTTGAACAATGCTTTTGATGTTTTTCAAAGAATATCAACGCGAAAACACGCCGGCGCCAGTGAGAGCGCTGAAGTAAATGGCAAACGGAAGATCGCAGATTAAGATTGAACGTTATAAAGCACCTTAAATATATTTGAAGACGGTTGGAGGTTGATGGAGAGCGTAAAAGGGCATTAGGATATTCAAGTTTTCAGAGTCTCTCTTTTATGACTTAGAACGGGAACGCTTAGTTTCTAATTTATGACAGTGATTTCACCAATTATCGGAGCCTTAATTTCTCTCTAAATCGTTAAACCCAATTACCTTCTTAACATAGTCGTACGATAGTTCGACGAGTGGCGTCGATGGAAACAGGAAATAAGGACACCGTGTCTGAACGAATTGAGTAGACGTAATTATTTTCTTAATGTGATCGAAACAGCGGTCACGGAATAAGTAGAGCTAGTCAAAGAAAAGAAGAACGTTGCGGTTCGAGAAATGAATGTGCAAAGAAAACCCGTAATCGGAAAGATTTCACCCGATCTTGTGCTAAGCGTTGGGTAAATGAAAACGAAGTAAGGGGACGCGAGATCTGGCAGGCGAGTGTATTAAAATTACCCAGTGGTTGGCGAGATTAAAGGCTTCCTAGTTTTCCATTAAGCGCTACGCGACTAGTTTAACTTTGTTCTACGTGCAATTTGCATCGTTTCATTTAGATTCCTCGATAACTGTGAGCCTGAAGATATTGGATCGTAGCTTGTGAAATATTCGCTTATAGAATGGTTCTACAATTTTTATCTACTTTTACAGTAGGTTAAGTTGAAAAACAGTCGTGACTGAACTTCGCCTGTGCTTGTGTTTTTGTTTACTTTCGTTCCTTGTTATTTTCTTGTTTGCAATAAAGACGCTTAATAATAATAATAATAATCTCGCGATAATCTTCTGGTTAACACGAAATTAAATATCGACCTGTATTCTTTTGTTGCGATGGAATAATTCCAACAGTTGAGATTTAATATTCTACATATCCCGTGATTAACAGGAAGCGTATCCCCTGATAATCCTCTGATTAACAAGAATTCGATACAGCTTTTTGACGAGAGTAAGAATTACTGCACTTATTCAACTGACACAAAATTCGATTCAAAGACATGAAAATAGTCAGGGTTTGTCGGTTTTTTTATAAATTTGTAACATTCGAAAATCGGTTTTTAAATTTAAACCCCCAAATTTAGAATATATAATTCAATAGTAGAATTAATATGTAAAAATTAATTAATTATTTAATTAACAACGTTAACATTTTTACTTGAAATCGCCTCGGGCACAAGCATAGTGTAGTCACAGTATAATGTAAAACTAATCCGAATTCATGTGTTCATATTTTCTGAAGGAAAATACTAAATGAAATCAAGATTTATAATTTTTATTTTGTACAGATTTTAGTTACTGTAGTTTTTTTATTTGGTTCTGTTTAATTATATATTTTTCTGTAAAAATTCGATTACCGGTTTTTTGGAATACTGGAATTCGAAAACCGGTTTTTGCATAAACCCTAAAAACAGCGCCATGCCACGTTCCATCCAATCGTATCTTTGACCCAGTGCCATAGTGGAGCCATTACACCGACAAGGCGTGAGACCCAACCAATAACAATGCTATCGTCCAGCCATAATTACGAAGAAATTACAATAAAGCCTGATAGAACACCATCGTAACCCGTGATTTTCTTCATTCTCTACAATCGGTCCTGGCCGTCCACGTAATTACGCACGAGCGCAGATAGTTACATAAACGCGTTCCTTGCCGTCCAGGAGAAAATACGATAATTTATAGGGCGTATCAAGCAGCGTGTGCTCAGCGTTATTTCAAGCTGACACTTTGCCACACATTCTACAACGAACTTGCATGTACATCTTTCAAATCTCCCCTTGATTCATTAATTCTTGAAAATATAATTCACACACTACTAGGTACATATTTTAAATACAGTTGAGACTCTCTAATTATACAATTACGTTGGTGAAAAGTATGAAATTAAATTGAATTCTTAAGCTTACACGCGGTGATAAATATTCGTTGTGTTTGAAAATGTGCATACAGGAAATATGTTGAATTAATGAAGCTTTTTGTCAAGTTTATTATTATTTTCAAATGGAAATCTACAAAGGCGTAAGGTAGTTAATTATTCATTCTAAGAATAAAATATGTCGTCCTTCAACTACATGTTATTTTCACTTGTCCTTAGTACTGTGATTGATAGAGAGATCGTATTTTTTAAAAGTCGAGAAACTAAGGATCGTTGAAGCTCATTACGAGTCTGTCGTATAATAGATGAGCACCTAGTGTGACTCAGAAAATTGCTTACTATAAACGACGGAACGATGACTATCTAGCGAGTAACGATAGCAATCGAATGACTGTGTTGCCTTCAATCTCTACAAATAGCACAAAGTAGTACCAATTATTATAAAATTATCTTCGATTGTTTCATCGTGTGAACAACTATGTTGGAAGTGTCGTGGCACAGGATCTAGGTAAAAGAAGCTGGCTCGAAGGCAATTTTAAGAAATCAAGAAGGAGGACCGATGATTATACAAAGAGAAAGAAGAATATAGTAAAATTGTGGCTCGAGGTGGTATCGTATCTTGTATAAGACTAGCCAATTCAACGTAATTATCTCGTCGTTATGTGAATTAGCCTCGTTCTGAGTTACGTCTGTGATTGACTTATGATTGCACAATTAACTTTCACACACTCTAATATTCACCTCCTATTAATGTCGTGTTAACATTGCAAAACAATTTTTACTTTAATTCCTGGGTCTTTTTAGTGTGGCGGATGAAAAAAATTAATTTTACGGAAATTAAATAATAAAACAAGTATTCCACGTAACCTTTTGCAAGTTTGTAGCTTCATTCTATCATCTTTTAGGACTATAAAAAAATTGGTATGTAAAAATATCCACTTAAAGCGGAATAAGAGCATCGTTAAGAGAACAATATCCCTCCGAATGCCAGACCTGATTGCTAAAAATCAAAAGTCTCATCCACTTAAAATATATCATATTCAAAGCATACTCAGTTACTTTACTTTTCGAACTAGAATTTTGCAAATATTTGCAAAATTGGATTACTACGGTCAACAAACCCATAAATTGTTTTTGCTAAAATTAATAAAATCTTTTTAATCGTTTCATTATTCTGGTTCAGACGATAGCCACACGTCTACAGATTACCAATCTTTTTCAATTTTGTTTCCGGAAGGATATTTTTGAATATACATTTAATCCGCTATAAATGGATATTTGTACTCACAAATTTTTTTATGGTTGTGAAAGGTGTTAGAATAAAGCTACACACTTGCAAAAGAATACGTGCAAACAATTGTTTCTTTTTTAAGTCCCAAAAATATAAGTTTCATCGTCGCAATCAATACCGGAATTATATTAACCGAAACTAAACTTTTCAATATGCATGAGTTTAATTTACAACTTTGCTTCGTGAACAAATTACTCTATTACTACAACCACGGACCAAAATATTCCAAACTTCCTTAATGTCCATTAAAAGGCCGTTAACGAGTTACCGATCCATTTAATTTCCAAACCAAAAACACCGACGTTCCCTACGATACCTCCAGCACATGAAATTCCCTCATCAAGCTTCCCATCAATAAAAACTATTCCCCCATCAGCGATCGTAACCCAGCGGGTCCAGTAACGGGGTCATTTACTTTACGATTTTACCGCGCAGCGTCGTATCCTCGTCCCACGACCTTGCGCCATTCACGATTCACGCGTTTCGATCGCGTTTCCACCCGAGCGTCCTTTAATCGGCGCGATCGTAGCACACCGGGGGGGGGGGGGGGCCTCCCTCATTAGCCAAACACACGCGGCGTAGTGGAAAACGCTCGGCGCTACGCTGTATAGCCTCCGTGTGCAAACCAAGGCGCTCATTGAAAAGCTCCCCGCAATGCACTCGGCCAGATGCATAGCGGCGCATCCGCGGCGAGCGCCCCCTGGCCCGCCGCAACCCGCCCGCTCGCGAAAGATCTGTCAATACGCGGGCGGGCGGATCTGAAAAACCGTGGCGCGTCATTCATCGCGACGTAGGACAGAGGCATCGTCGATAATGAGGGAGAAGATGGCGGATCGGGGGAGCGGACGGGCGCGGAGGGGGTGGTTGGCGCGGGCGGGTGTTCCCATTTTTCTTTCCCGCTGCTGGCGGAGTTACGGTTGTAATTGTAACGGAACCATTAAAAGCAGCGACAGAAAGCTCCAGCGAATATTAGGTACGGCCTCGATCGCGGGCGGCGGCGGCGGCGGTGGTGGTGGTGGCCGCGATAATAAAAGTATCGCGCCCGGCCGTGGTGGTAGTGACGGCGGTCGGCGGTGGTAGTAGCAGCAGCCAGCAGCAGTCTCGTACGCGCTGTAGTAGCATGAATAGTAGTAGTACGAGTAGTAGTAGGAGTAGTAGTAGTAGGTGGTCGGTCGCAAGCCACAGTTGCAGTCGAAGCAGAATCGTGAGAGAGCTGGCTGGAGGGGTTGAGAGTGGTGGGCATGAGGGGGCTGAAGGGGTGGGGGCAGGGGGGCAGGAAGGGGGCAGAGAGCGTAGCCAGGCTGGGTCTGGTCGCGCTAGGTCGACTCTCTGGTTGCGGCGCTCCGTAATGAATGGCGCATCGCGCGCGGGGCAACGCCCTGTCAGCCAGCTGACTGAAATGAACCGAATCGAACCGAGCCGAGCTGCGCCGAATCCTGCCGAGCCTGCACCGCGCTACACGGAGCTTCTTTTCGCGCGGACGCCACTCCCTCTACGAGTCCGCTATCAATTTTCAAATTTCCTTCGATAGAACGCGATCGATCACCACCGCCCAATGGACGACGTACTCGCTTTGGCAGATCTTTCTTTCTCTTGCTCCTTCTTTCTATTATTTTCTTGCTAGTGACGCTTGTACGTATAGGGGACTGTTGATGGGTATAGTAGCTTGCTATGTATGGCTGGGAGAATTATATGGTTAATAAAAATACTGTAATTGTGTCGGTACATGTATTACGGTACATGTGTTAATCATGGTGTTGTGCTATTTCTGAATTCCAGAATTTATGGATAAATCGGAGTAATGTTGAATTATACAGTTCAGCACATCTGATTAATCCACACACGACTAAATTTGGAGCGGAAGTTTTGTGAAAATAACTCGTTTTTAGCAAAGATTTCAGGTAAGTGAAGTTTAATGAAAGATTCTGTATGTTAATGCATTAAGCACAGTAATATTTTGGAAAATACACTCATCTTTAAAATTCAAATCATAGAATTTTCATTTACTTGAAAATCCAAAGATTAACACTGATTTGGAGATGTATACTTCTGCTGCATCTTCGTTCTTATCTCCAAAACTTTCTCCCAACAACCGTAAAAAAACAATAATTCAATCAAAACCTACGAACCTTCCCATACCTTTTGTTTATAAACTCTCAACCTCCTTAATCCCTAACAACTAATTTCCCCCTATTATTTAATACAAAACGAACTTTCCAGATCTAAAACCTTCCACGAACCACCATACGAAAAGAATCAATCTAAAAAAAAGTCTACCCAAACTGTTGCCACGAGCAAGAATAACAAGACACAGGATAAGTGTTTGAAATTGAGCGTTTCCTTCGCTGCAGGTTAAAATTTCTCTTGCAGCGCGTCATTAGCCGTTGCTCGATGAAAAGAGGAGGCCAGGAACGAAGGGGGGAAAAAGCGCAAAACGTTCATCCGGGCAGATCGCGTAAGCATGTCGGCGCGACGAATCCGCGAGCTGGCGCGAGAGGAAGAATGGAGACGGGGCTCTCTCGACAGTAATCGCAGTCATCCCCCATAAACTGTTCGCCCGACAACCCGACCCGGTTTTACACTTACACACACAGCCTCACGCTCGTCTCGTGGCTCCCCAGCCCATTTCTCGATAAGGCTGTGCCTCGGATTCGTCGATTCTCGAAACTGTGCCGACCCGTAAATGGGCCACTCCTGAAAGGCTCGCGAGCAAACTGTACTGTTCTGACAAAGGCACAACTTTACGCGGGAACTTGGATCGTTTCGTTTCAACATCCTTAGGACGGAGTTCGATTGGCGGAAACATAGTTACCTACTCGATATCCTACTTTGCCGGAACCGAGGCGGGCCTCGGAAGCTCGATCTTCGGTTTCGTTACTGTTACTGCGAGCTCCGAGAACATCCTGCATACGTACCTGAAACAGAGTAGAAGGTATTGGTTAAAAAAAGATGGGAAGGTTAACCTCCCCTATTAACTGGGGAGGATGAGCTGCTTCATCGCGAAGATTAAAAAATTTCGATCATACGTTCTCGTGGAGCGAATAAATTGGCCTGTAAACATTTTTAGAAGCTTCTGGTACAGAAATTACCCACTTGACGAGAACTATTTAGAGATAACTTTTCCGCTTGTGTAATTACGAAAGAGTACCTATTCTAAAAAGTGAAGAGTATTCCTAAGGGTTTCGAATTGGATTTCACTGGGAATTGTATAAAATAAGCACCGTCGACTATTGGGCTCGCAATTCTCCATTTACAGTAGCATATTCCTGCGACGCAGTGACCCCGAAAAGATTATTCCTTCTCCTAAGAAGATCCACACTGGGCAACGAGATGACACGCAATAAACCACCTTGGCGCGTGTAAGGTTGCGGGGTCTGAGCGATCAGAGGCAACGAACTTGCTGCTGGGAGCTAGTTGATAGGTGCCCTGTAATACATAGATGGGCCAGAAGAAGGGGGTTATTTGGTTTTGGTGCTTCGTGGGGTGGGCACCAGAGCCGGTGCAGCCGACACGAGATGGGCGAGGGCAACGGGCGTGACGTCACGCCCTACCCTGATACTGCAGAAGGGGCGGGAGGGGATGAGGTGCAATTAGAGGAGAGATGACCAGCCAGGGAGGGAGCACGAGAGGTGTGCTGGCAGGCACACCTGGGAAAGAGTTGTACCCTCTATGCTCCTACCACGGGAACGCGGGGAAAATGCACGGAAAAACGAGCGGGGCGGGTGAAGGAGGGTGTGACGAGAAGACGAGGGAGCGGAGAAGAAGATGGTAGCCGAAGGCGAGAAAAATGGAAGTCGAAAAAA